>OZ010800.1:163302134-163925705 GCA_963932465.1 Maratus speciosus | reverse complement strand
AAAATAATAGTCATAAGGCTAATACCTCGCAATTTATTAAGTTATAAATTGATTTTTTAATTATCCTAGGACACTCTAGCTGGTCACGCCACAGTCATAATGGTGTGAAAAAAGTGATTTCTTTTAAACACACATTATTAATGTCTTTTAAACTTTATTTAACACCTACGTGTAAAATTTGCCATGATCATTTAGATTGGCCTCATGAAATCGATTTAATTATTTAAAAAAAAATCTAACAAATTTATAATTGTATAAGGGAAATTAGAAACAGAAAGTATTTATTAATGTATTTATAAATAAACATGTAACTTTTCAGCTCTAAAGATAAAAGTCCTTTCAACGGTT
Source organism: Maratus speciosus (assembly GCA_963932465.1). NCBI lineage: Eukaryota > Metazoa > Arthropoda > Arachnida > Araneae > Salticidae > Maratus > Maratus speciosus. The sequence continues at coordinate 163,925,357 of OZ010800.1, read as the reverse complement.
GAGAAAACAAAGACCAACTCCCCCCCCCCCCCCCACACACACACATACATACATACACAAATACTCAGATCAGACGCGATCATTCGAGGGTTAATTTGTTGCTTAATGATTTTCACATGATCATCATTTAATGATTCCAACGTTAAGACACAGTGATTGATTTTTTCCGTATCGATTAAGCGACCAGACTTCCCGTTATTTTACGAGACAATTCCGGATTTAAATTTAAATTCCTCGCATCTGAAACTTTGCATAAAGGTCACCGTTTTTAAAGAAACCACTAATTTACCATTTTTTTAAAAAAAACTTCATCTCAATATGCATAAATAAGCTTTGCTGCTTTTTCATAGGAAAAACCGAATGCCATTTCTTTTTTTGCAAACTTAAAATAATTCACTGCATAAAAAATCTTTAACAAAAAAGTCTAATAACTTCAAACTAATAAACGTCTGAAATTTAAGCTAAAATTTTGTCGTCTTCATTTAGATAATTTAAGAGTGAATAAGCAGAAATTTTGAGAAGATATGTTTATGCTTCCCTCATTCAATTATAAAATTTGTTTCCGAATTAACGAAAAATGTAAAAAAACTTTGAGAATAAACAATTAAATTTAAAAAATAAAAAAAAACCGACTGCAATTAATTATTTCTAAACAATGTGAAACTACTTTTTTTTTCAATTCCTACTATTAGTTCACACTCTCCCTATATACAGGGTGATTCATAAATATCGAAACAATAGGATATCTCCTTAAATATTGCCTCTAGGCACATACTTCCAATTGCAAAGTTTCCTGAAAAAAGGTGCAAAATTTGATGAGATAAGTTTCAGCTCCATTTGGGTCTATACGAGAAAATACAAAATTTAAATTTTTATACGGCCTCCGTAGAGTAAAATTCCCAGTTAGGAAATTTTTCCTTATCCATTCCAGAATTAAACACAAAAAAATTCATCTCGATATCTTCAAAATTCGCTGAGATATCAAAATCCAAAATTCGTGACTTACACCATTTATCCATGCCTCTGAACGACGAGTTTTTGACTCATTCTGAATGCATGATAGGGATCACCCACAAATTGTACATTATTAAAAGCCACTATAAGACAAAGCCTGTCCTTTGGACATAAAATAGGCAGCGTATAGATTTTACGTTAAACCTGTTTTCAAAGTATGCTGGTGGTCTGCACTAGGGATCTGCACGGGTCGAAATATCTAGGTCCGGTCCTGAACCGACCCATAGGAAAAAAGTTTGGCGCTGCCTCGAAAAAAGTTCAAATCGTAGCCTGGGCCGGTCTGACTGAATTTCTACATAGTTTTTTTTTTTTTTTTTTTTTTTTTTTTTTTACATCGATATGGTTAAAAGTTGTTTCATATGGAGGAGTTCTGACCAAAACTACTTATTATATCTTTTCTTTTTTCATGCTTATAATTATTATTTTTAAAGAAGCGCCAAATGCTGAGATTATTTGTTTTATTAATGAATCTATTTATATGTAAATGATTCACTTCTCCTTTAATATCGTTAATCCATATTCCGTGTGTTGGAGACAATGAAAAATGCTGTAAAGTAAAATCTTTTAAGATGGAATCACATAGGAAAAAAAAAAAAAGTGTTATAGACAAGTTCCCTTCTTCGGATTTGTAAATGTAGTCTATTTTTTCTCAGGTATTATTGTATTCATTTTCCATGGATCAATAGATTTTTCCGTTTAAGAAAGGATTCCGTGATAGGAAGCTTTTTTTTCACTAGTTTTACTGTATTTTAATTTTTTAATTTTAAAGTTTTATTGTAAAATAATGGCCATTTAAAAATATATGCAATTGTTGTAAACGTTTTTGGGCTGAGCCAAATTTTAATTATTTTTGCACGGATTAAGTCAGTCAGAGATAATGATTTTAATACTGGTTGTCTCGAGAACAGGACTAAAAATTTCGACCAGGGGAGACCTAGGAATAAGGAAGCCAGTCCCGGTTCGTTAACCAGTGACCGAAAGGTTCTGCTCTCAAAGCTGGTAGCTAGGAGGTACTGGGTTCGAACCCAATCGCGCCCTTCGGCACAATCGTTCGGAGTTTTCAGTGGTTTTCTTCGAACCTTGGATATCCTTGCGTAAATACGGGTTAGGTTCCCTTAGAAAGACCTCCATGGAAGGCAACCCCCCCCCCCCCCTTCGGGCCCATATCCCACGTGCAGATAATTGGCCGTCATAAATCACACCCACACCCGGTTCGGTATGAAAAAGTACGTTAGGCCCGATATAGCCGTGTCTTCAGTAAAAAGTCGCCAATCCCGGGTCTGGCCCGTCGAGTCCCCAGAATACAGACTTTTTTAACGGCCTCGACGGGACGATGAAAAGTCTGAATTTGTGAGGGCTAAAATTAGGAAAAGCTCTTAATCGGCATGTTAGAAAAAGCATTGTTTCAAATTACACATTTAACATTTATTTATAGACATTTAAATAGGACAAAAAGGATGTGGAAACGGTAAAAGTTAAATTGAATCGAAAGTTTAAGCTACAGAAAGAAGTTACTTTTTCAAGTGCAATTTTTTAAAAAGCATTTTAACATTTTATTAGGAGCCAATCAATGTTTAAAATTTTAAATGCGTTTTTCTGCATGATTTTTTTTTCTTTTTACCATTTCTCGTCTTTAAATTATTACAAGTCAAGAATCGTAAATAAAAAAGGTGCAAAGTTTGAACATGCCTTTTTTTGATTATTTTACATCAATTTTATTTCGGCAAATTTGAAAAAAATTTTACTTTTGAAAATATGATTTTTTTTAAAAAAAGTTACATAATTTTTTAAATAAATATTTTTAATATTTTTTAAATTAATATTTAAAAAAATCCTGAAACAAAACTAAAATTATACTTTCCTCTTTAATTAAGTGAAAAAAAGTTTCGAGTTATAAAATTCCGCTTAAAAAAATACTAATCATTTATTTTTTTTTAAACTTTATGAGAAATATTAGGATGTGGTTTTGTTTGCAAATTATATGGTTAACCAACACAAAAAAAAGAAAAAAAAATCAAAATTCTAACTCAACAAATATATTTTTTGCATGTTTCCTAGAACTCTTAAAGTAACATTGTTTCTTGGATTGCACGCATTTCAATTTGTGTCTAATCCCTTAAAACCTTATGAATTATTTAAACGGACATAACTCTGCGAGTTTTTCAGATATGAAGATGCAATTTTTTGTGTTTAATACAGGAATGGATAAGGAAAGTTTTCCTGATTGGAATATTTACACTACGGGGGCGGTACAAAAATTTAATTTTCGTATTTTTTTCAAAAAAAAAAAAAAAAAAAAAAAAAAACACCATGGAATTGCAACTTGTGTCATTAAAACTTGCACTTTTTTTTAATGAAACTTTGCAATTGGAACTATGGGTCTAGGGGTAATATTTAAGAAATTAGCCTATTGTTTCGATATTTATGAATCACCCTGTATATATATATATATATCTTGTTCAAATTTTCAATCGTTAATAAAATACTTATTATTCATCCAATCAAGCTCAAATAAATTTTTTTTGAACTTGTAGTGGATGACACTTGATTTTAATCCAGTTTTTATTTTCAAATATTAATTCATTAATTAAATTAAATTAATTTTCAATAATCGAGAGAGCCCTCTTCTTGATCAAGGTATTTTAAGACCGAGAGAGCCCTCTTCTTGATCAAGGCATTTTAAGCGCCACTCAAGTGAAAGAAGAATGGGAGAAAAAAATTCTCTTATTGACCTAAATAGGAATTGACTTAAAATATTTTTTTTTATTACTTGTTTATATTACTTCCTTATTTTTTTATTTACTTGTATTGATGACTTTTAAGTTGTGTTTAATTGTTAGTTCCTATCTATAAACACTGTTTTGATGAGGTCCATGGATGTTTATGATGGCTAGAGTTGCAGTAAAGCTAGAGAGTCTACACATACAACTTCCAGGTTGTATAATATTTTAACGGAGATTCTGACTGCAAAATAGTCAATGAAACATCGTCTTCATTTTGAAAGACCTATCCAATGATATGCCACTCAATAGGGTGCGTAATTTTTTTTCGTCTCTACCGCCCTTTTGTATTTTACGGTCGCCATTTTGAATTTCTAAAAACAAAACCTAGCCTATAACCATTGGGCCGTTAAGACAAATCGATAGAGACCTCATTCATTAAAATCCATCCAGCCGTTGGGATGTTTCGAGGGTATAAAGAAATCCACATACACAGATACGCGTGAAACACATAACCCTTCTTTTCAGTCGGGTAAAAAAAAAAAAAAAAAAAAAAAAATCTGTTTTTCTTAGCGGTGGGGAGATGAAGTAAGAGATTGTCTATCAATGGAAGGGAGAAGTGTCAAGATTTCTATGTTGAGTCTCTATTCCCAGATTTATGGTCATTGCACATATCGATGCCATTGTGACATGGATATGTAATGTATGCATTCACAATCATATTGTAAAGACTGAGGATGTGGAAGATGAGTCATAATATATTGTAACGGATATGACTCATCTGGTATATCAACTGACGACATTGTCGAAAATGGGAATAGTATTTTTGTCACGATGCAGTCACATTCTGGTCATACACGATACAACGTTCTGTAAGGATTGCCATTCAGTTTAAATGGAAACTCGATGGGGAAAAAAAAAATCAAGTATGCTTCGGAATTGGTAAAGCATTGCTTTTTATAAATAAACAATTCTAACATTCTAAGAGATTTCACGATTATATTAAAATTTAATAATTCGGTTTAAGGAAAAATAATGAGCTGTAGTTCTTCATACTTTTTTTTATACAGTACAGTAATTAAAATAACCATTCATAATAATAATATTCATAAACATTATAAGTACTTTTAAACAGTGCAATATTAAATTAAATTAAAAAAATTGTATATATCTATTTATATAAAATCCAAGTCTCTGTGTGTCCCTCACGATTCCGGTAGGACCGCCTCATTGAAATGAGTAATTGTTGAAAAATAGTAATGCAGGGTTACCACAGTAGCGCCAAAGGTTGACCAACTTTGCGAAATATCGCCAAAATGACGCCAAATTTGGCGACAAAAATAAGTTGTCATATATGAAGCCAACTTGGCGATAGCTAGCTATTTTGGCGAAATTCCCATTTAAGGGTGTATTCCGATCCAAACTGCTTATTTTCTGATTCATTTTAAAATTCATTTTTGCTCTCAAACGCACCAAACTTGGAAATTCTCTTATTTAGAAACTATATAATGTGCCGTGCTTCTTAATTTTTTGATAAATGCAGAAAATGCTGTAAAAAACGCTGTCAAAGTGGGCGTTTTGAACCGAATTTTCCGAAGCGGGCGATCTGGGAATGAAAAAAAGGGTCATACTGAGAAAATAATTGTTTAAAAGTCAAATTCTAATGAATTGAGCTGAAAATGAAATCACACGGCATGTTAAACATGTCTTCAGAAATCACCCCAGCAAGTTTCATGTTTTTACTTTTAAAAATGAGTCTGAAAATGTCTCAGAAAATTTCGAGCTGTTGAGGGTGGAAAAATATTTTTTCGAATACACCCTTAAAAGCATTAATCTTTCATAATCGAGGCCACCGTTATATAATTTAAACTGCGTACTTTTAAGGGGTTTTTTCAGAATCTATGGATGAGAATTTAAAAGTGTAATATACCAAAATGTACGTCTTTACATCTTCATCCCGATTGTACTAATAACATAACCGCCAATAGACGGCTCTGTATTGTCCGAATTCCTAACTGCCCGATTTTAATGTGTTTTAAGTACTTTTCCAGTATAGAACCTTGGCGAGATAGAGTAAAGGAGTACTTTTCCGTTATACGGACACTATGCCAAAATGGTATGCTAATGCGTCAATTATTTCAACCCTGATCGTGAAAAGAATTTTTATTGTAAACCATGCGGAACATTGTGATATGCTATTTATGAAACGTGAATCGCGTGAATTGTTATTATTTAACCTTAAAAGCTATTTAATTTACTATTCGAATTTAAAAAAAAAAATTTTTATGAAGTTATAATTTACTTTTACTGCTGACGCTGAGAAGGATTTTACCATTTTGGCAATTACCAGATGATGAGAAAATTACGATAAAACTGTTTCAGGAATTTGGAATTCTGCATAAAATGTTGTGTTCAAAAAACCATGAAATGAAATTATGGATGAGTTCTGGAAATCCAAAATGGAGATGTAGCTTAAGATCATGCCGAGAAAGCGCAGTAATACGACAGAAAACATGGTTTGAAGGATAGCGGTTGCCTTTTCCTAATGCTTTAAGGTTTATATATTTATGGTGCCAAGAGTTGACATCGATTGAGTTTTGTGGGCTGCAACTTGAAATGAACCACAACACAACAGTTGACTGGAATAGTTTTTTGAGAGAAGTTTGTGCAAATGCTTTATGTTCACGACCAAACAGAAAAATCGGTGGACCTAATAAAGTTATAGAATTAGATGAAAGTCTTTTTACCAGGAAAAAAAAGCAACGTAGGAACTTTTCTTTCTCCTCAGTGGGTGTTGGGTGCTTTATGTCGTGAAACACGGAGATGTTTTCTTACTCCTATTCCCGATCGTACAGCTGAAACTTTAATGGTGGCAATAGAAAACAAGGCTTAGATGCTGGGCTCAGATGTCCTTATTGGCGTGACTTTTTACCGACGCCATTTTTGCGAAAACCTCTTTACTATATCATCTATATACGGGTTACCATATCAAGCAAAATAACGACACTTTGGCGCAAGTTAAATACCCAGTGCGTATATGACATTGGCGTCAGAAAAAAAATCGCGCCAATATGATATGACATCTGTGCCAGATGCTGTATATTCCCGTGGCCGCCATCTTTGATATTTTGAGATTTCTTGGCGATGTTTTACATTTTATTTTCGTTAATCCTAACAAACGCATAAATCGCTGCGTGGCGACATTTACTACTTGGCGGAAAAGGTGTTTTCACGCCCAGAAAAAATTTAAGATGGCGGCCGCGGGAATATATGACATCTGTTCGGTTTAGTATGAGTTTTAATTTATTACTCTATTGTATAACAGTTATTTGTTCACTTATTTTAAGCATATATTTGGGATTTAATAAAATAGTTCGTAAAAGTCTGTAATTTTCAAATGTTATATCTTTTAAATGTTCACTTTATCTTCATGTTTTTTCTTTTATTTTTCAAATGCTTCAATTCACATGATTTTCATTTTGCGCCAACTATTACGCTTGGCGGCAATGGTGTCCGTATAACGAAAAAGTACCAGAAAATGAAATTATCAACATATTTTCTAGCAACTTATTCACTGTTTCATATACTACACAAGTAATTTTTCAATATTTACACAATTTATTTAATATACAGAAGCAACTATATTAACTATTTTTGTATACAAACAGAAGTAAATTGTATATAAAAAAACAACAATAATATAGATATAAGTAAAATATTTATAGATTATATAAATGAACTTAAAAGTTTGTTTATTTGATTTTCATAGCTGTTCATATGATTTGATCACAAATCTCACTTTCTGATGCACGAATTACAGCAAGCTTTTTAAAAAAATGTCAAGACTCCTATAGTGGAAAAGTACCAAATTGTCTATTATTTTGCACTATCTGTGCTACAGTTTGTACAAAAAATTAAGAATAAAATAAGGCACAGACGTCATACACATATTGGCGCGATTTTTTTCTGGTGCCAATATCATATACGCACCGGGTACTTAACTGGCGCCAAAGTGTCGTTATTTTGCTTGATATGGTTACCCGGATATAGATGATATAGTAACGAGGTTTTCGCCAAACTGTCGTCGGAAAAAAATTGCGCCAAGACCGTATATGACATCTGTGAATAAAATAAATGTAAAATAAGACTAAAAAAGAGTTGTTTGACTAAAAAAGAGTTGTTTGACTAAAAAATTAAAATATATATATATGTATTTTTCTAAATTTTTATTTATTTATTTACTTATTTTTAAAAGACATGCTTTCATTAAAATTCCCAAAAATGTATAAATATATATATATATATATATATATTAAATACGCTAAAAAGTAGCAAATAATATTTGGGCTTGAAAAGAAATTGTTTCATTTTCCTATGCCCAAGGGAAAAAAATGAAAGCGTGGGCGCCAACTTTATATACATAGGTAACGCACATAATATAATATCATAAAAAAACTTAAACAAAAGTTAAATTGAATTGGCGCCCAATTTTTCACTTTTTTTCCTTGGTCATGAGGAAATAAAACAATTTCATTTCAATCCCAAAAATTTCCCACTTTTTAGAGCATTAAAAATACATTTTTGTTAATATTAATGAAAGTATGTCTTTCAATTTTTTTTTACATTTATTTCTTCTATCTTGAATCACGTTTGTTCAGCACATTTTTCTATAAAAACAGTATATGTTCAGCTTATTTTTCTATTAGAAAAGTTTAATGTGTTGCGCTATCGTTAAATCATTTCAGAAACCGTGTTTAATTTTCCTAATGTAAACAAGCACAGAGCTGTTATGGTGAGTCATTCACATTTTCCAATCGCTCCCATAAAAAATTTCGCTCATTGAGTTACTATTTCGCCTCTCATTCTATACAATGTTAATGACGTCACCGCCAGTCGCTTCACCATGAAAAAGTCTACATGAGAAAAGGGAACCGATGATGGCATTCATCCAACACTGAATTACCTCTATGGTTTTTATAGTGCTTATTTTTTTTTTCTCAAGCAGACCATAATGGCAACTCAAAGCGGCAACGGGTATTTTTTTTGTCAGGTTTATTCTGTTCTTTGATTGGAAAAATAATAATGAAGTAGAGATGTAATAAAGAATATGTTTTTTAACAAAGAAATACTTTTTTCAATAATTTATAGTATTTTTCATTTGAAGTGAATGAGTAATGAATGAAATGAATTGATATGAATAAAATTTTCCTTTATACTGTCATTTACAAATATGATAAATAAGTTAGAAGGATAAACATTTTCTACAGTTGGACTGTATTTAAAAGAACTGTTTTTTTCTCATGGGCAACTATATGTAATTATTTCAAGATGTAAAGAGGAAGGACATTTAAAAGTATATGTCGAAGATACTGAAAAGCAAGGTCAGCTTTTAAATAATAAAAAAGTTTTTACAAAAATCGTCGTATATTCTGAAGTTTTCTGACCAAATGTTAATTTACACTTAAATTGTATTTTTATGTATTCATTATACATAGTTTTCATAAATGTGTTTCTTTTTTAAAATATGTTATTTTCATCTATCACTGCGGAACAAGCGAGAAAAACTCATACTCTTGCAGGTGTTGTATATAACAGATCTATATATTACATTTTCCGTCATTTTTGACGGGCTATCTTTCTAGTATATATATATTAATGAATTAGAAATAAAAAACTCTATACATACAACTGTATATACATATAATTAAAATTGATTTTCACACAATACTTTGTGTATAAGACAGTGATTTTCTTAAATTAAAAGCTAAAAATGTAAAATACATTCATTAGCAAAATCAAAATTATAAATTCTTCTTATATACACACACGCGCGCGCACACACACACACACACAGGGTGCAAAGGAAAGTCCCTTTAACCTGAAAATACTTGTGAACGGAGAGAGACACAGCTATGCAAGTGAGGTAACAGGATAGTAAAGCGACTATGCCCGATTTAATTCAAACGACAGCAGCGCCCCTAGTGGCGAAATTTGGAAGAATAGCAATGCAAATCGAAAACGAAAAGAGAGCAAAATTTCCAGTTGGAAAGTTTTAGAGCATCAATTAATTAGTACGAAACGACATTTGGTTTATATAAGATAAATCTTCGCCTGTATACCTAAAAACGTCTGAAAACGATGCACTCCATTTTGTGTTAACATTTGAATGGAATAGCCAGAAGTATGAAGAAATACACACAATTTATTGTATAAATACGTACTTATCTCAATGCATTTTCATAACATCACACACACAAAAAAAACAGAAAAAAAAACAGAAAAGACAAACTGTCTCACAGTGATAAAAAAGTTAATATTCAATATGTTTGAAAAGTTCGCCATTGCTCACGATATATCTTTGTATTCGGGAGAGTAATTCTGCATGCACATTTCTCAGCATGGAACATGTATTGCAAGTCTCTTCAATACGACGACATAGATTTAACCCTTTCAAGGGCGGTGGCTAGACGGTCTAGCCACCTAATTCCAAAACTGTCAAATGGCACCAAGAATATTTTAATAAAATTTTGCTTTTGTAATGAAAGTGAAAATTAGCAGGTTTTTATTTTCTAAGAAATTCGTTTGAATATTCTGGTGTCAGTCAATTATTTCATCAGTTTACGAACAGAATTGTTCTGCACCTGAAAGGGTTATTCTAAAATTTTAAATGCTTTGGAAATTAATTTTTACAGACATTACAGTACAGTACAACGTCACAATCTGCAATTGTGCACTGCTACATTTCCGGAATGTGAATATGCAAAGTAAATCATCGCTTATCGATTTCGGACATTTTTGGGTATAGAGGCGGCGATTTATCTTATCCTTGTGAATCAAGCTCTCGAATCTGGTAGACGGGAGGTGCTGGGTTCGATCCCAATCGCGCCCGTCGGCCTAATCGTTCGGAGTTTTCGTGGTTTTCTTCGAGCCGTGGATCTTCCATGCGTTAATACGGATTAGGTTCCCTTAGAAAGACCCCCACGGAGGGCACTCCCCCCGGGCCTATATCCCTCGTGTAGATAATTGGCCGTCAAAAAATCAACCCAACCCAACCCAACCTTGTGAATCAAATGTCGTTTCGTACTAATTGATACTCTAAAACTGTCTAATTGGAAATTTTGCTCTATCTCTTTTCATTTTCGATTTGCAATGCCTCTCTTTCCAATTTCGCCACTAGGGGGCGCTGCTGTCGTTTGCATTAGGTCGGGCGTAGTCGCTTCACTATACCTTTACCTCAGTTGCATAGCTGTAGCACTCTTCGTTTGCAATTTTTTTCAGGTTAAAGGGACTTTCTTTTGCACCCTGTATATATATATTATTATATATATATTATTATAATAATAAAACAAAATGTGCATACCGTAACATACATGAACGGTTTTACTACACTGGTTATCAAAAATTAAGGAAAAGTCACAAAATGCTAATTTTCAAATACGCGAACACTCAAAAGGAAATAATATAATTCGAGTAATTACTATCTCTACAACACAGCTAGTCCATATAACATCTCATTCATGTCACACATGGTCACAAGTGTCGTAGTCACTACGTTGAAGCAAAAAAAATAGGAAATTCCATACATCTCATTATGAGTCTGAAATGATCCCTTTATGTGACTCCACTGAGACGTCACTGTGACTGCTGCTTTGTGACGAGTCACCATGTGACTTTACAATGTAATTACATTGTGACTCTCATGTGACTGTCATTTGTAGACTCAATTTAAAAGTCATCGTGAACGCTGCATTGTGATAAGTTACCAAATAATAATGTCACATTAAAGTCACATGATGACTTTCAGGTGACAGAGAGACTACTGTGAAGTCACCATTGTGTTCCTTTGGGAAAAGTCTCCATGTGACTATAATATGATATCATTTGGTGACTTATCATAATGCAGCGTTCATGATGACTATGAAATTGAGTCTAAAATGAAAGTCACATGAGAGTCACAATTTAACTACATTGTAAAGTCACCTGGTGACTCGTCACAAAGCAGCAGTCATATTGACTTCTCAGTGGAGTCACATATAGTGATCATTTGAGACTCATAATGAGATGTATGGAATTTCCTATTTTTTTGCTTCGCCGTAGTGACTGTGACACTTGTGACCATGTGTGATATGAATGAGATGTTATATGGGCTAGCTGTGTTGTAGAGATAGTAATTACTCGAATTATATTATTTCCTTTTGAGTGTTCGCGTATTTGAAAATTAGCATTTTGTGACTTTTCCTTAATTTTTGATAACCAGTGTATATTACCGTGTCTCTATCTATTTGTTTATTTATATACAGTGGCGGTCAAAAGTTTCCGGCCAGCATAAAATTTTTGGTTAATTTGTAAGTATATCCATATGAAGAGGAATCTCAAAGTGATACTTAGACACTTTATTGACATAACAGTTAAGAACTTATTTATGAATAAAAATTAAATATTAATAAATTTAATTGGCAAAATTAATTGCTAAAGAAAACGCATGTTCTCAAAAGTTTCCGGCCACCTTTGCAAGTTTGGAAAAAAATGGTGTTATAGCAGAAAATAAAAGTGATCAACAACATTTACAATTAGTATTTTGTATTCATACATTTAGCAATAAGTACTGCGGCGCAGCAACGTGGCATCGATTCAATGAACTGTTGTAGATCATCAATGTTACGTTTTGTCCTCGGTTCTTACAATGTTTGTGAAAATGCTGCTGAATTTGAATATTTATAATTCCACACACGTTTTCAAGTTAGTTTTAAAGATTTTCTATTGTATTCAAATCGGATTATTGGGCTGTCCATTTCAAAAGCGTAATTTTTTTGGGCGAAAGCCACTGCTTGACGAGCTTGCATGCATGCTTTTGGTCGTTAACATGATGAAACAAATAGTTGCGACCACAATTTTTCCTCCAATAAGGCAGCAAATGATCTTGCAAGATATCCTTATGCATTTCACTATTCATCTTGCCGCAGATTTCAAATAACGGACAGGCGCATTTTGCAGAAAATGCTCCCCACAGCATAACTTGTCCTCCGCCGTGCTTCATTGTAGGAATAATATATCTCGCATCTTATCATTTGTTTTTAGGTCGTCGGTTATAATATTTTTTATCACTACCAAATAGATTGAACGTTGATTCATCGGAAAATAGTACTTTTTTTTCAGTTTTCACTTGACCAGTCTTTGTGTCTTTTGGCAAACGCCAGTCAGGCCCTCTGAAGTTTTTTATTTGTGAAAGGTTTTTTAACACTGACTGTTCCATAAAATTCTACGTCACATAAGCGTCTTGATACTGTAGACAGACTTATTTCAGCAATATTTTAACACCATAAATCGAGTGGAATTGCAGAGGAATTTTTACGCGGGGCATCAACTGCTTTTCTTCTGATAATTCTATCTACACGAATAGTCGTTTTCCGGAGTCCCCCGGACAGTGGCAAGTTCCGAAGGCAATGGCCATCTTTATATTTTTTAAAAATATCGTTTACAGCAAATTTTCCGATCGACAACTTTGCCGCAATCTCACGAGAGGATTGTCCCTTTAGCGACAAACAAATCACTCGTTTAGGAACAATAAATTGTTAAAATTTTCATTTTTGAATTTCAAATGCATTATTCACGTTGATTAGTTAACAAACATGACCAAAAAAACACTTTAGCGATAGCAAAAACTAATGGATGACGAATGGCCGGAAACTTTTGCACGCGCGAATTTCAAATTCCTCCCCTTTGCATCAAGTATCTTAAGCATCCAATCAAAATGATCACGTGGTCAGAGGTACTTTACTTATTCCTAACTTTTGGAGCAATTGTGCTTCTTCTTCACTAAAACGTTCTATCAAACAAATCAAAGAAACTAACTGGCCGGAAACTTTTGACCGTCACTGTATATATATTTAACTACATGAAGAAAAATATTACAAATTTATAGTATTTGCTCCAAAACTACCCTTTTTAGGTGCGTTCGTAATTATATAAATGCGTAGCACCTATAGTCGTCCTCTGGTTTGTCCGTATATAACAGCGCAAAAAATACCCAACTGAATGGTTTGAAATTTAATATTATATATAACCGTTGCAGAATTTGTCAAGTCATTTCAAATCTTATGAAAATTTAAACGAAACTTAAAAAATATTAATTTAAAAGAATTTTCCTTATAACTACATTACGAAACTGTTTGTTTATGCGAGATGTGTTACTTTTCTTGCGAATGACGGATATGCAGAGTACATGGAGAAGTACTCCGTAAAAATACTTAAAATAAACAGACGAGAACCATTTTGGAAACTTAGCGCATAGTGAGCAGAAGCGAAGTGATAACTTTCGCTATTCTTTTAATTTTTTTTTTAACTTGCTTAAAAATAAATTGAATCAAACAATAAAAAAAAAAAAAAAAAAAAAAAAGCAATTTAACAAATTACAACAACCATTTGGAAAATGATTTTTTCAAAGACTAAAATTTAAGACAAAAAATCGCACGGAGTTGATCATACATTACGTACGCCATGAATTAAACAATAATAGTGTTATTAAACGTAAAAATTGCAAGCGACAAAAATCGCCTCCGACTCGTCGGATTTCTTAAAACTTACGTATTATCCACCTGAAACTTACGTATTATCCAAGCATTTCATTGGCTGTTCGGGAAAAGGCTTTTCCATCTTTCAAGAAATCTGACGACCCATTTTAAATGAAATTTCATTCTTAAACTTCTAAACATCCCACAATATTACTTTTTACACTGTCGTATAGAGATAAAAATGTTCTTTTAAATGCAATTTGTTTGAAAGCTGTATCTCAATTTGTCTCGGAGTTATTAATTTTTTTATAGTTTTTATTACTTTTTTGTCATAGTGTCAACAGAAGTATCCATCTCTGTTGAAAGTAAAGGGAAATACAGATTACTGTGTAGACAATCACAAAATGAATAAATGCGGATTAAACCAATAAAAAGCTTCAGATATGCTTTTGATATCCTACCCCGACGAGGACAATAACCATTTTTCCAAATGGTTAAAAAGTTTTCTTCATTCTTTTAAATCCTATTATACGTCGTGAATTCAATGATATCCCATTATAGGTAATGATTTTAGGTTGCCATGGTGATTACGTCCTATATGAGATGGGGTACTATTATTTCCGTATTACTGAATTTAATATAAATTTCACATTCTCTCAAAACTGTGTACTTGAATAAAGGAAAATCACATTCGTAATACTGTACATTGTTTTTGTAAAAATGCATATTCATAAAGAAATGCAGGGCATTTTAATAATGAACTCTACAATACAATATTAAAGTAACGCTTAATATAAGGAATTTTATTGATAAAGACCTATTATCATGTATTCAAGAAAATTTGTAACATTTAAACGTAAAATGCACTTAAATAAACGTTTGAAATATATACATTCGAGTAATATATATGTTTAGTAAAATATGCATTCTGTAGTATTATGTAAATATAATTTATCTATTCAATATCGACACGTAAGAAATTTTTAAACACGTCAGAGAAATACTGATTTATAAATCAACATCTTGTGTAAAACACACACACATACACATAAAAAGGAATTTAAAATATATTCAAAAGATTTTAAATTTAATACACATTTCAGGAAACATGACAATTTGCTTAAATGTGATAATATAAATGCTAGCCATAAAGTAGTATTTTGATTTAACCACATTCAAAACACTCAATGAATTAGTAAAATAAATACACGTATTTTCTCCAGTTTTGTATTTAAAAACAGTCTATAATAAAGTTCAAAACACTTGAACTAATTTAAAAAAGTAAAATAATACGTCAATAATAGATCTTGAAACAATTTCCAACTTTTCCAAAAAACTTTAACAAAACTTCGCTATTTATGTAAATAAGGTAAATAAGATACCCGTCCATACCATGCCGGCCCGTAGCTGAAACTGTACAGCATGGCAGCAGCGCTGCAGATTTATTTTAGACCTTGCAGACTAATCTACTGGCTTAAAAAAATACTGGACTTAAAAAATTCACTAAAAATTTACTTTGTTTTAAGAGTTATTGTGCTTCTTATTACATTTTGTCTTTGTAAAATTAAATGGTTGCTTATTTTATGAGTTATGAGTAAGTATTTATGACTGTAGCTTGGCTCAGCATTTTTGTGTCGCAAATAAATTTTGGTTTGCTGCAGATGGACATCGAAAATTCTGCTACTGGGCGCCCGGTATAACAACTAAAAGTTTGGCCCGAACCCGGCCCGGCACGGAAGAAAGTTAAAATCTCGGCCCTAGTGAATTTCTACAAAACAATGATTTTTTACGTCGATTTAGTTAAAAATTTGTTCCGTACGAGGAGTTCTGACCAAAAATATTTATCTTACCTTTTTTTTTCCTGTTTATAATGCTTATTTTTATAGAAGTGACGCAGGCTGCGATATTTATTTTTTTAATCAATTTCTATTTCTTACATGTAAATGTTTCAGTTATTTTATTAATATCGTTGATCCATATTCCATCTATTGAAGTGTTAAAAATCTGAAAAATTCTATACAGTAAGATCTTCTAAAGCGGAATTGCATAGAAGAAAAAAAAAATGTTACGGACAAGTTCCTTATTTAGCAAGTTGTAAATGTATTATATATCCTTTTCTTACGGATTAGTATATTAATTTTGCATGGATCAGTAGGTTTTTTCAGTTTATAACAGTATTCCGTCATAGGCAGGTTCTTTTTCATACGTTTTATTATATTTTCATTTAGCTATATTTTAATAAGCGTAGTCTACTATTCTTTTAAAAGAATAAATTTGAATATTTAATGGCAGAATAAGCGATTTAAAAATGGATGCTTTTTTTGCAAAATCTTTTGGGCCAGACCTAATTTTATTGACATTTGAACGGACCAGCCTACGCCGAGACAATGATTTTCGTACAGGCTGGGTCAAGACTAGGCCTAATAATTTTGGACCGTGGAGACTAGAAATGAAACAAGTCCAGGCTCTGTACAGAAAGAAGGTTAGGCCCAAACACGGCCCCGCCCGCAAAGAGTAATCATTAGGCCCGCCCCGACCTTTCAGAAACAAGTACGGCCCGATCCGAGTGCCGTGAATGAAAATAGGCCCAACCCCGGCCTGTGCAGATCTCTAAACTGAAGTTCAAGACTTGCTTTCCGAACATATTTCTAAATACTACGTAGATATGAGATCTTCTGACGCGGTCAACATCCTGTACCGAAACTTTTGGTCCTCCCGTGGATGTGTGCAATATAACAACTAAAGGTGCGTTTGTACAGGGTTTATAAAAAAGTGCATTTGTAAGAAAAACTAGGTTAATTTACCTTCAATTCGATGTATGATTTGTTGTAAATAGTCTAAATTAAATGTTATAATATACTATTGAAACTGAGATATTCATTTATGGATAACCTGTATTTACTATTATCACTTAATTTGTGTTTCAGTGTTAAGTATACAACAAGAACAAAAGATCATGCGTCCAGCATAGTTTATGAAGCACATTCCGAATACTGTAATAAAGTCACTTTTTTTTTTTAAGTTGAAAGACGATATCTTAACAATTTTGAACCCGATTTCTGCTATTACCATCAATTAGTTGAAAAATCGGTTTTTATATTATGCAGCCCTCTATATCATTTATAAATTTATATACATACATATTATGCTGAATGTTAGTTCAGTTAAACGCATAAAACAGTTTAAATTTACATTCAGCAGTTCCCATCAATAAACGGAAATGTACTTGGGAAATTTTGTGCAACCCTGTATATTATCTGTAAATTTATATGCATAACTATTATGCTAAAATTTAGTTCAGTTAATCGGATAACACAGTTTAAAACTTACTTTCAGCAGTTCCTATCAATAAACTGAAAAATTGTTGGGAAATGTTGTGAAGCCCTGTATATTATCTGTAAATTTATATACATACGTATTAGGCAGAAAATTAGTTCAGTTAAACGCATATAGCATAGCACTGTTTAAAATTTACTTTCAGCAGTTCCCATCAATAAACGTAAAAGTACTTGGGAAATTTTCTGCAGCGCTGTACTCGATCTACAGAATGCATAACACCAAGTAATATTTAAAAAAAAAAAAGAAAAAAGAATCGTTAAACTTAAAAACGCGTACAGTCATTCAGGGTAACTTTGATCCGCATTTTCTCTATTTTCATAGGCCACACTCTTATTTTAAGAATATTTTTGCAACTAGGGGCATAAAAGAGAAGAAATGTTCCTAAATTATTGTTTGACTATCAAAAATTAAGGAATAATAAGCATAAAAGCAATAAAAAACGAATCTTTAGTCTGGTTCAACGTTACCCAGCCATTTAGGGTAACTTTGCACCATATGATAAATATTATCTAAAATAATTCATTATAAAAAAAAAGTATTATAGTTAGAACAACATTAAACCCCCAAAAATGTTTTCAGATATGTAAAGACTCCGAATTTACATTTCCCAACATCACAAGATTTGTATAATTTACGATATTACAACAATATCAGGCATAAGAAAAGTGGAAGAAGAGAACCATGAACATTTAGAAATTAAAAAAAAAAAACCTGTTTAATGTTCATATAAAACATAAAAATGCAGTGGAAAACAATTTTCAATGTTTTATCTCAATGTATCCATAGTTACAGTAATACATACTAGTACTAGTATTATTCAAACAAGAATAAAAAATGTCGAATGTATGAAATATCAAATTTGAGTAGCCCCGCCCCGAAAAACGCCTTTAAATGAATTGTATGTATTTTACACATATTTGTGAAAATATTTATATGTTATATCTAATGTTCACTTTCGGCATTTATATAAAATATATGTTCAAATATGGGAAAATTTTGACAGTAGCACCTATAATCAGTAAATTATAAACATCTGTATAACTTTGAGCCGGGTCAAAGTTACCCTGAATATGTGATAAAATGTTAGTGCCTTCTTATTTTACATTTTATTAACTATTAATAAATAAATAATCATAAAAATATTATCACATTTGCAACATTTAGTTAATAATATGTCTGATAAATGAGTATATTGTTATTTACTATGAAAATTTAATTGGATTAGAACAACTTCAAAACAGCATTCAAAATTAGCTTGAAAACAGTACTTCACAAAAGTGGTTAGATGATGCAATTAATAGAGCATAATGTTGCTAATTTATTTTCTAAAATAATGAGTAGAAATTCCAGTTTAGAAGATTGCCAACAGAGCTCAGCTCTGGAGTTTATTTAGTCTTTTGGAATAAAAAATGTTGAAAAATAGGTGGCGCAAAGTTACACCCCCATGGTTTAAAGTTACTCTGAATGACTGTACTGCTACTGAAAACGAACTTCCAGCAATTATTGAGTTTAGGCGTCAACAGTTCAATTATTGTTCATTTTCTTCTGTAGCCAAATTAATTTGTACATCCCTCTAAATGAACGATAAATTCTATGCACACCATAGTCTACAGTAGGGCCTTGTAGTACACTTCAGCGATATATGAAAATTTCAATATGTATAAAATGGTGTAACATTAAAATACACCGCAAAAGATTTTTTCCCACAGACCGTAATCCAACAGAATTATTTTGAGTGCCCCTCTCAATGAATCGAAAATGAGACACACTTCATTATCAATACCGAATATGCCACAGCGAACTCCAATAACGTATATAAATTTCACGACAATATGACTATTTACGAAAGTTAGAGCACGGACAGACAGACAAAATTCATAAAGTCTTTTCAACTACGTTGGAATATGTTACAAATGTTAGCTTAAAGTTTCCTATTTCTTTGCTGAGACTTATTTTAATATACAGTCGGACCTCTATTTAACGAACCTCTATTTTGCGAACTTTTCCTCGGAACCAGCAACATTTTGCGAATTTCTTCGTAAAATAACCTCCAAATAGCGAAGTGTATTCTCTATTTAACGAACTTTTTTTTCTGATATAATTTTTTTTTTCTCCCTATTTCTCAAAATATTTCCGAACAATTCAAACTTATTCTTTCTTTCACACATTTTATAATGCTCAATAACCTTGAATTAATTTTACCAGGTGCCTAACCCAACGAGAGCAGTAAAATACCTGTCATTCTTTGCATTTCATCCAGGAAATGCAAACTTTCAATATCCCCCTTTCACACTTAAAAAGGCTGCTCTGCAGTAAATAAGTTTGTGTAATTAAATTTAAGGACGCATATAGTAATACAATGCTTAAAATTACTTGTTATAATAAATACGATAATGTCATTAAAATTCATTAATTTTAATGTAAATATTTTCTTAAAACTGAAAATACAGTGTATTTCCGGACAATATATTTTTTTAATTCTTGTTGTCCTTACAGATTTCTTTTTGATGGGTAAAATGAATAATAATAATAAAAAATAAATATGATTTACAAAAAAAAAAGATTAGTTAAGTTTTATAATAATGTTTAGTGTTTATGAATTAAAAATGCGTTTTGTGTAGTTTAAAGTATTTAAAAAGGTTCATCTCTATTTAACGAATTTTCCACATAACGAACTTTTTTTCGGGATGTAGCGACTTCGTTAAATAGAGGTCCGACTGTAGTTTGTTTTTTCAAATAACTGATAATTGTTCGAAAAAATAATTTATTACTAGCTGTTTATGCTCCGACGAAACTTTTAAGTCCAATTAAAAAAAATGAAATATAAAATTTATTTAATTCGTCTACTAATAAAAGTATAGGGTACTTTTCATACGAAATACTTTGTAGGATCACATATATTCAGTACAGCGAAACAGTCGAAGCTAAATATTTTTTTTTTTTTTATGAGATTATTTTCTCAACCATTTACATGCATTTAGCTTTTCTACCATTAAAAATTGTTTTACGAAATATTTGCAACTACAAAACACTTCTCAGTTACAGTTAGGATCACAATACATATATTTACATTGTTCTTGTAAGAATTGTGAGGTTTCCATAACAATATTTTTTGTTCATTAATCTAGTTATTCTTGTAAATATTTCACAAAACCTCTAATTACCGATTTATTAAATTTTAATTACCGATTTATTAAATTTTAATTAAAAATCTGTCTAAAAATCAAACTGTTACTACATAAGTTGTTTTGGATATCTTCAGACATTAACGGAGATTATTATTGAAGTGAAGCAAATTTCTGATTTATAATTCGGGACAAAGGTTAAAAGAAAAAAGAAAAAAATATTGGAAAGTTGATATTTAATCATGTAGTAACGATACAACATTTTCCGAAAACTTTTGAAAATTCCATTTTCTACTGTATTATTGTACGCCATGTATGTACGCAATATTAACAGAATGAGATAACCATTCTTTAAGTTTCTGACAACATTCTTTAAAACCCCAAATAAAATAAACTAAGACAGACTTGAGCACAGTTAAAAAATAAAATTTATAAAGACAATAAAAAACAATTAAAAATACAATATGTAAACGTTTCACCAAGCGACACGCAAGGCATCATCAGTACAAAAAATATCCATTGCATTTCAAACGTCAGAACAAATCAAGAACAGTTACAGTTAGCTAATTTAAAAACAAACAATATTCGCTAGGGACAGAAATAGCTAACTGTCTTTATAAATTTTATTTTTTAACTGTGCTCAAGTCTGTCTTAGTTTATTTTATTTGGTGTTTTAATGGTTTTAAATTCAGACGTTAAATGTATATGTACTGTAAACATTCTTTAAGTTTCTGTAAACGTTATTTTTTCCCATTCTATTTTTATAATTCCAAACAAAAGAATATATTCCCACAGAATTAAATTTATAATCGATCCCGAAAGTATTAAAAACGAATGCAAGGCAGTCTTAGTTTAATATACATATATTGTACAAAAAATAGAAAGATAAAACTTCTTTCAAACATTTAGCGTTATAAAAACAAATTCCATTACAGTAAGTAAAACTCGCGGAATTCTTAGCGTGTTTGTAAATTTTATTAAAATAAAAACAGGTGTTTTTTTCACAGTTTATAAATAAAACATTCGTTATTTACCACACTTTCACCATTAACTTGCATTTCAGGATTTTGATTTATTATTTTTCATATATTTCAAATTCATACCAGAAATTCTTAATAGTAATTTTAGATTTTTTTTTAACTACAGTTGTTTCGTGATTACATTAGGTAGAAATCCTTTTATCGGAATTTCCGATATGGATTCGGATCTTCTAAATAAACAGGAAAGGAAAATCATGCTTCCGGCATCGATTATGAAACACTTTCCAACACATTCAGAATACCGTAACGAAACTTCACAGCTTATTAAGGTTAAAGATATGTTTTAAATAAACAATTTAGATAACACCTAACGCATTTGAAAATCAAATTTCTGCTATTAGTATCAATAGTTCGGAAAATACCAGATATTTTTTGTGCTGTCCTGTATATGATCTACATATTTGTATGTATGACCTTGTATGCTAACACTTACTTCAGTTAAATGAATAGCACAGATGAAATTTTCAATTCCGTATTTTCCGTGAATAAACGAAATGTACTACATTTGGGCAATCCTGTACATGATCAATAGAATTTATGCACACCAAAAAACATTAAAAAAAAAAAAAAAAACGTAAGACAACTGAAAACGCACTTCTAACAATTATTATACACGGGAATCATTGTTCAGTTATTGTTCGATTTCTTCTGCAGTCAAATTCTTTTGTGTGTCGCTGTAAATGGAAAATAAATTCTATGCACAGCATATTCTACAGTAAGTGTACACCTAAGTGATACATATAAATTTCAGCATGTTTACATTTGTGTAATATCATTAAAATACTCCGCAAAGATTTTTCGCCATAGACCGTAATGTAACGGAATTATTTTGCTCTCAAATTCTTTTGTGTGTCCCTGTAAACGCAAAATAAATTCTATACGCAGCATTTTCTACAATAAGTGTACACCTCAGTGATACATATAAATTTCGGTATGTTTACATTTGTGTAATATCATTAAAATACCCCGCAAAAGATTTTTCGCCATAAACCGTAATGTAACGGAATTCTTTTGAGTGTCCCAGTAAATGAACCGTAAATGTTCACTTCATTTTCTATAATGAACATTCCATAGTGATACCCAATAACATATATCCATTTCATGGCAATCGGATTCTATTTATGCGAGTTAGAGCTCGGACAGGCACACAGACAGTCTGACAGACAAACCGAATTTATATGAATAATTTTCAACTTTGTTCGAAAATGCTAAAAAAAAATTACTGAATTGAACTCATATATGCTTTAATGGCACAAATGTGTTAAATAACATCATTTTATCTAAATAGTAAGCACATTTAACTATTTAGTAAAGTTCAATGGGAAAAAAAAATCCCGTCTTACTTTCAGTTTAGCACGCATTATACAAAAAATAGATGAACTTTCATTCAAATATTCGAATTTAGAAAACAATCTCCAGTACAGTCACTAAAACTTATTGAACGAATTGATACAGTTAATTAAGATAAATTCATGTATTTTTTCATGTGTTACATTTAAAACATTCAGCACTTTAATTAAAAACATTATGTAAATTACAAAACAGAGTGAGGGGGAATGGGAAACTTTTTACAAAAATAAGAAAATCAACTCTGACACAAAAACAAAAATTTCAATTCATAGAATACAAAATGAAACACTTTCTAATGTCCTTGAACCATATGGAAACGCAATTTACAGACACAATTTTACAAACAAAGATATTGTAAATTTCAAAATATGCCCGGTACCTCCCCACAAACAGGGAGGTGTAAATATATTTGCATATTAGCAATTTACATTCATCTTATTAAAAAAAAGGAATTAGGCATGTCCCATTCCTCCCTCTACCTTCTTTTATGGTAAACCTCTTGTATAAATAAAAATGCTGCTTTTATGCATAGTTTAAATTATGGATAATATACAGCATAATGTTCCATAAATAGGGAAATTATTACATATACACATAAACAAGTGATTAATATACAGAACGCATAAAAATATATGAAGCAAATTTACTTTTGGTTCTTGAAATAATCTTTTTCCTTATACAATCGCAAGCTCACGCAGATCAGCTACTTTTTTTTAACTGAAGACTGGGGGTACCATTGCTTCATCTAATGTGCGATTGATGAAATGTTTAGAATGATACATAAAGAGAAAAACCTGTTGTACCATTCCACACACTCTTCCCTAACAGCAAAATTCTAAAAAATAAATTCATTTTTTTTCTCATGAAAACTCCTTAAAAACTAATAAAATTTAGCTTTAATTTACTATTTATACTAAAAAATAAGTTTATTAAAAACTAAGTTCTTTACTTAACTTTATTTTTACTAAAAATGGTGATATCAACATACTAAAAGCATTCAAAGTTAGTTAATAAATTTGCGTATTATATTCCATTTTACTTTTAAAAAATTCCACAATTAAGTTAAAAACCTTTCTATAAGTTACAATAAACTTGACAGTAAAATTCAAGAAAATAAATTCGTTTTTTTTTCTGATAAAAATTTGTAAAAAAAATTAACGAAAGTCAGCTTTAGTTTACTATTTATTACCCAAAAACGGTGAGATCAACATAATTTCAAACGTTCATAGTTAATAAACTCATGTATTGTTTTCCATTTTACTTTTAACCCTTTCAGGGGCAAAGCACTTCCATTGCTAAAATGTTGAAATGGGTGAATGACACCGGAATTTAGGAACAAATTTATTTGGAAATTAAGAAAAAGGCTACATTTCACAAACATAATAAACAGAAAATTTTTGTAGTAAAATGCTGGTGCCATTGTGGCATTTGGCTATTAAAATTAAGTGGTTTCATAAACAAACCACAGCTCTTGAAAGGGCTAAAACATTCTACAGATAAGTTAAAAAGTTTAATTTAACATGTAAAACATTTGACGAACTAATGTATTTTCTCCCATTTTGCTTTTAAAACATTCTGCAGTTAAGGTAAAAACCTGTTATCTAAGTGACCAAATACTTGACAGTAAAAAAAAAAAAAAAAATCCTTAAAAATTAATGAAAGTTAGCTTTAGTTTTCTATTTATTATACAAGAAAAAAAAAAAAAAAAAAAAAAAACCTCGGCGAGATCAACATACTTTCAAACAATCAAAGTTAGTCAATAAACTGACGCATTTTCTCCCCTTTTACTTTTAAAACATTCTATGGTTAAGTTAAAAAGTTTTTATTTAACTTGCAAAACATTTGATTTAGTATATATATATATATATCTAAAAGAAAAAAAAAAGACAAGATCAACGTACATTCAAAAATTCAAAGTTAGTCAAACTCATGTATTTTCTCCCATTTTGCTTTCAAAACATTTTATACTTCAGTTAAAAGTTTTTATTTAGCCTGCAAAACATTTGACGAACTAATAAAATTTAAGAAAATAAACTTATTTCTTCTAAAGAAAATTCCTTAAAAATGAATGTAAGACAAATAAATTCGTAAGACGAAACGCAATATTTCACCTTCATTCAAACATAAAATATGCAATATGAACTTTTAAAAAGTTCACTGTTTTACTTAAAAGGCTAAAATAATAATAGAGATGTTAAAAGTTAAAAATATACATTTTATTAAAAAAATTCTTAGTACTTTTGTTAACTTAGTAATATTATTTGATGAAGGACTTGGAAAAGCCCGAAAGCACTAAGAAGTTTTAAAATAAAATGTATATTTTTAACTTGTAACATCTCTTTTGTTATTTTAGTCGCTTTTTAAGTAAAACAGTGAACTTTTTAAAGTTCACATTACATATTTTATGAATGTAATACAGTTTTAGTTTAGTATATTAAACACAAAAAATACCAATATTCTCATACATAGAAAAATTCCGTACTTTCTCCCGTTTTACTTTTAAAAAACATTCTACAGATAAGTTAAAACGTTTTGATTTAGCCTGCAGAATATTTGATGAACTAATAAAATTTAAGAAAATAAACTTTTTTCTTCTAAAAAAAAAAAAAAAAATCCTTAAAAATGAATGTAAGACAAATAAAATCGTAAGACGAAACGCAATATTTCACCTTCATTCAAACATAAAATATGTAATATGAAGTTTAAAAAGTTCACTGTTTTACTTAAAAGGCTACTAAAATAATAATAGAGATGTTAAAAGTTAAAAATATACATTTTATTAAAAAAAATTCTTAGTACTTCCGTTAACTTAGTAATATTCTCTGATGAAGGACTTGGAAAAGACCGAAAGTACTAAGAAGTTTTAAAATAAAATGTATATTTTTAACTTGTAACATCTCTTTTGTTGTTTTAGTCGCTTTTTAAGAAAAACAGCGAACTTTATAAAGTTCGCATTACATATTTTATGAATGTAATACAGTTTTAGTTTAGTATATTAGACCAAAAAAAAAAAAAAAAAATACAAAGTTCAACTTACGTTCGAACATTAACAGTAAGAAACAAAGTCCAGAGCAGTCAGCAAAACTTTCAACACAAACAAGTCCTAAACACTGCGCCTTGAGAAAACTTAGAAACAACCGACTTATGCGACGATTTCTTTGATAGTAACTCTGGAGTTCAAAGAGACTACTATCTATTTCAGAGAGTAGAAGGTTTCAGGAAAATGCACCGCCATCTGGTGGGTAAGGATTCAAAATTTGATTCGTTTTAAACGTTTCTTGCGCCGTAAAGATTTCCATCCTCCATCCTGCAATTGGAGGAGAAATCGAACTAAAAATAACAGAACGGGGATGGAGAATCATGCATCATGACTGGATTTTGAGAAAATTTCTGAATCCAACAAGTTGTTATATAAGTTCCCGTCAAAGCAGTATCTGCTTTCTCTAATGAATATTATATTACAGATAAAACTTATAAATTGAAAAAGAAATCGCTTAAAAAAGTAAATGTTGACTAATTAATTTAAAGTAACGTTTAGGAGGAGAAATTGGAAATTAATAAAATAGAATCCAACTTACAATTTTATTAAAATTTCTTTACGAAGATAAACAAAAAGTTAAAACTTATAGGCAGTAAATTATTTTGAATTACACAAGATATTGAGTTATATATCGAACAAAAAGTCGGGATATAATTAAAAATGTATACTTGAACAGGTAGTTGCAACACGAATTCTTTAATAGAACTTTCTTTCGATATTTAAGAGATTGGATAGCTGAAATAGATCTGTACAAAGGCCGTTTAGCACTTTTTTTATTTTGTTTGCACGTATTTTTAATTAGGATACTTTCATTTTTGGAAGCGGTTAAGAAAGTTAATGCATTCTCATAAAAAAAGCTTCCAAATAAAATCAAAAAAGTAAAAAAAATACCCTTTTAGCGTGATCGACCTCAGCTATCATACGCAAAAAAATAAAAATAAATAAATAAATAAATAAAATAAAATAAAATAAAATAAAATAAAATAAAATAAATAAATTAAAATTAAAATTAAATTTAAAAAAATTAAAACTACTCAAGTGCAAACGACGATATAAGTGAGATCGGGAGCGATGGTGACACATTAAGGGAATTTAATGTTTTTCACCTCAAAAAAATATTTATTTTTTAATAGTAAAAATTCTAAAGCTAAATCATGATCATTAGTATCTGTATAAATTTAACCGTAATCATAACTGTAAAGTAAGCATACATAAAAAAAAAAAAACTTTCTTTCAACCTCTGTATAGTGGAGGGATTACCCTGGATGCTGGGGTATAAGACAAATGTCAGACGAACGACTTTTTGAACGTTTGTGGTTTCAACAAGAAAAATAAACACCTGCCCTATACCGGTCACACGAGCAATCTATGAACCGTTCCCGCCACACAGATCAGACGACATTATTTATCGCCGCAACAGAATGATTTCCATTCGATGTTTTCAATAAGCAAAATGGATCTTCTGCAGGAAATAAATGATTTTGTAATTTTATATTAGTTATTCAACAAATTAGAAAAAAGAAATATACACAGGCGGTACTAGGTTCATCCTATTTTAAGTTTTAAGTAATCGATAGAAAATTAACTTTATTGTACACAAAATTTTACAAAAGAAAAAAAAAAAAAAAGAAAGAAAAGAAAGAAAACGGAACGGCCACTTTACCAAACTT
Source organism: Maratus speciosus (assembly GCA_963932465.1). Taxonomy (NCBI): domain Eukaryota; kingdom Metazoa; phylum Arthropoda; class Arachnida; order Araneae; family Salticidae; genus Maratus; species Maratus speciosus. Next base: position 163,897,548 of record OZ010800.1, on the reverse strand, counting down.
AACTATATTTGCTTCAAAAATAGCAAAGAAGATAGCTTTCCTTTTAACGAAGTTTATCAGATTTGAACCAGTATCAGAAACCGGTATATCAGATTTGTATCAAATCGAATAATTCTCCTTTATACTTAACCAATAAACCTCCCAACCTAATCAAGGTAGTTCCTTCACATAATAAACCGGTGTACCAAATTTGGAGCAAATTGAATAATTCTGCATGAAAAACATATTTATCTAATTTAAAGGGGGCGGGGGACTAGCCCTCTTTTCCCGATTTATACTTAACTAATGAACCTCCAACTTTAATCAGGGAAGCTCCTTAACGTAATAAACCGGTATACCAAATTTGGAGCAAATCGAATAATTCTGCATGAAAAACCCATTTATCTAAATTAAAGGGGAGTCTAGACCCCGCCCCCCCCCTGTTTTCCAACTTTATAACTACCCAATAAACCCCCAAACCTAATCAGAGGAGAGCTTTATCGAAATGAATGTAGACAAATTTTTTGAAGTAAATAGGATAATTCTGCATAAAAAAACATTTATCTATATTAAAGTTGGAATTAGCCCCCCCCGTTGTCCCCCCTTTATACTTAACCAATGAATCCCCAAAACTAATCAGGGAAGCGCCTTATCCGAATGAAACTAGAAAAAAAAATTGAAGCAAATCGGATGTTTCCATCAAGAGTTATCGCGTTACGTACAGACGTACGTACATACAGAACCAGCGGGCACATTAGTTCTCAAGCTTTGATAGTCTGTGAGCTAAAAAAAATAAATTATAAATTACAGTATTTTTTAAACTACATGCTCGCAGTAAATAGAACTGGTACCGGATATAACCACAGAGGCTCTGTTTTGCTGTCTCCTTTCCCATACCGGATTTTCAAAACCAGATCTAACTTGTAATGATTTTAATTTCAAAGAATTATTGTTAAGAATTGATTATTATTAAGAAATGCAACATTTGCTGTCTATTTCGGGTCCCGTCACAAAAATCCATTTAATAAAACAGGCCTCTTCTCAAAAATTGTAATTATAAAACAGGCCCTTTCACAAAATTATATTCCATAAAAACATACTATTAATTAATTATTTTAATATTGTTAGGTTTAAAAATCTGTAATTTGTAAAGAAAACAAGTTCCCCCCGAAACGAAAACTTTAGCATTTACTTTTCGCAAAATGCCTCCTTCACCTTCCTCCGCGCAAAGAAAAACCCCTGCAATTACACCTGAATTTAATTTAGTACATACTAGGACAAAATTTTATTATTATTATTAGTATTTGACAAAGATTACATTCAATTTTTCCTTATAATAATACTTTACTATTTAAATACTTTTCTTATAAAACGTTAACTTGTAACATTAACATAATTTTAAATGATTTTTTAAGTGCGTTCGTAATTATATAAATACGTAGCACCTATAGTCGTCGTTCAGTCCGTCTGTCCGCATATAACACAGCAAAAACTACTCAACCGAATAGCCTGAATTTTTGAATATATAATTGTTGCAAAAGTTTGTCGAGTGGTTTCAAATTTTGTGACAATCGGATGTATAGTTTAATTACAGGGATAGTCAAAAGTTTTTCGTTAGATTACGGCCAATGGGAAAAAATTATTGCAAGTGCATTTTAATGATGTTACAGCCTTCCGAATGGTCTGAAATTTTAAATATATAATTTTTGCAAAATCTTGTCAAGTCGTTTCAAATTTTATGTAAATCGGATGTATAGATTAATGACAGAGACATTCAAAATCTTCCGTTACATTACGGCCAATGGGAAAAAAAATATTGCAAATGTATTTTAATGATGTTACAGCCTTTCGAACAGAATGAAATTTATATGGACTTATGAAGTGCACTCACATATACAATCAGTACAATTCGGTGCAAAAAATATTTATAAAACTATTTATATTACGAATGCACCTCATTTGCCACATTTGACGAGCAATTTCCAACTTGTTTGTTTGTATGAAACAAAATTAATCCATATAATTTATCGATAACTTCCTAATCTTCTTTAGATTTTTCTGATTTTTTTTTTTTAAATCAAGGATGCCTTTAACCAAGTTATTATATTTTAATTCTTATCTTTATATAATGAAACTATGAGGTGTCCAACAGTATTGGACGCTTTTGTATTTCAAAAATTAGTTTATCCACGTGTATTAAATCCATTTTAAATTCTAGCGAAAAAATTCGATACGCAACCAGAACCAACAACTTACGAATCACCGATAAAGAAAATTAAAGTCAGCGTCAAAACTGCGGTTCGTCTGGACAACATAGAAGAAACAAAAGACTTGAGCACGCCACTATCTCCTAGCGAGTTGGGGGAAACGCCGAGCCTCGACGTGAAGCTTTTCGGAATTTTTACCGCAACGATTTATGGGCGCTTGTCTGAACAGACCAGAAGATTCGTATGCTCTCAAGAGAGAGCGTCGATATGGCTGCTTTTCAAAATCGCTCGTCTGACATCTGCCTAATTCCGCCACTGTATCCGGGTAATGACGCCATTCTTTAAAGACCTAGTAGGAAACACATAGCGCACTGAAAATATTTAGAAAGCAATAATTTACCAAAATAATGAATAATTACAACGTTCCTTAAGCTAGATTTATTAATGTGTTAAGCTTACAATTTAATTCAAATTGGAAATGTCACCTTTGCCATGGTGGCGGCATTACCCCGAGAGGATAATATAGCGGAAATCCCCCAGCAAAGCCAAAAGAAGAACCGAACTTGTTCAACAAATTACATCAAAATGTCGGCGAATGCATGTAGCTTACGGGTAATAGTATCTTAAGTACCTAAGGTTATAATAAAAGGTGTTTACCTCTACTCATATGAAGCACCAAAATAAGAAGCAACCGGATGAAAACTAAATTTTTCACTAGAACAAGCGAACGACGGACAACAAAATCATTCTTACTCTAGTCACTGTTTCTATTGTTGGCCGTTATAATACAGGCGCATTCACTATCTCAAACTGCAGTTAGTTTTTAGACTAGGCGGGATGGCGGCATAACCACGAGTGGCGCCATTCCCTCGGTCTTCCCCATCTTTAAAAATATTTTCCTATTTGATTAACGCTCCAGCCGCGCGAAACACTATTATCGCGTTCCAGTAGGCTACTTTTTTTAAAATTCAGATTGCTTGATTCCCACCACTTTTTTAAAAGCGTATAATGCGGCTTATTCTCGCATTAGTTAAGCTGTAATTAAACAAAGTGACTATTTCTACTTGAAAAATGCAGTGGGAATAAAACAATCTTAATTTTAAAAAAAGTAACCCACTGAAAAAGTCGCCCGCGGCTGGAGGGTTAATATTAGCGAACGGGTGTTTCGACTGACTGAAGAAACCTCTTAAGGCTGCTAGTCACTCAACTTCTGAGTTTCCCTCGCTAATGCTAAGTCTATTGCCGTGTAAAATGCATTCGTATATTTAAAATATTTTCTCGGGAAATTAATATTTTTCACTCCTTTTTTCTTAGCAGTAATCCTTAAAAATATTTCTAATATATAGGCTTTATTTAATAGATTATGCGTCAAAAGCTAACGAACTGCGAGTGAGATTTTAACACCTCACATAAAATTAAGTATATATTTTAGAAAAAAATTGATAACTAAGAAAAAAGAAACATCTTTCAAGAAAAGTACACAGGAAAAAAATACATATAAATTGATTTCCTGGGTAGATAGTTTAAATATACGAATGCATCACACGCTCATAGACACATTAGCGAGGGCAATTCGGAAGTTGAGTGATTAGCAGCCTTAAGGGTTTCAACGTTGAATTAAAAATAATAAAACCATATGTTTCCCGATCCAGATCCGAGAGGCTCCGTGCGGTCCTTTCAAGGAGATAGCGTAGCCATCTTCAGTCCCAAAAGAAGCCCAGTCGCCACCACAGTACCCGCCAAACACGAGCAACCGAGGGCCCGGAACTGGCCACAAACGGGCACGTTGCACCCAGCAAGGAGAAGCACCATTAATGACACCCGCCGAGCAATGGGACCGCCCGAGCCATGCAAGATTGCAGCAAGCGGCCTGAGCCACACCGCAAGTCATGAGACCCTGCATTCAGGGAGAACTTACAGGAAAGTGACTCGAATTATCGACGTAAGGAAAGCCCTGAAAACATTACGCAGTCGACCGTCCGCAACGCGCCAAACATGGCTGTGGACTACTTTCATAGAATAATGCGTTCAAACAATCTCGAAATCAGTGTTCAAGATCCCGAACCCGACAAGACGAAGCTCAAGTAACTCTGCGACCATTCACGTGATCCAAAGTCCTAGTCAAAAGGTCCATGATAATAGCAAAGATCCCTTTCCTGCTGTAATGATCTAGCCAAAGATCGCTAAGCGTTCGAGTGTGAAAATTTCGAGGGAAGTGATAATCTCTGATTTTATTCCACAGAACGTACTCATAGACACAATGTCTAATCGTGCCGCGCCCTGTCCTACAGAAGCACACTGCACACTGGGTTGCCCCTGAAGAAACGGGATTGTTGGTCAGCGAAGCTACCATGACCCGTCAGAACTTGGTTTACGTAAAAATCTCCTTTGAGTCTCCGTGTGGAGATTTTCCGGAAGATAGCATATGTGGTGCACCCATCTGTTGATTGGTCCCACCGATTTTGCCATTCAGTGATCGCTCGGCCGAGGAGTCTCCTCTTCACCTGGCAACAAGAGAGGAGAATCTTCACGTCCTCCACAGGTCGGACAGCCACCTCCTTGGCCAGTGCATCGACAAGTTCTTTGTAGATGTAACCAATGTGGGCTCCGATCCAATACGTACCCAAGTCAAAATTCATGCTAGTACCAGCAACAAAAATAGGCTAGTTATTGCTATGTATTGCTTTGTCTGCTAGTTTTTCATGCTATTATATGCTTTATAATGCTGGCCAGCATCTAATGCAATATAGCTAGCTTACACAGCAATAGCATGACAAGCTATGTACAAGCATTCTATGCTTGTTTGCTGTTTAAGCTTCTTCCAAAGCATGGTGAGGTAGGTTATTATATGCATTATTATGCTTGGCAGCATAATAAGCTATGCAGCCAGCTTAGGGGGAAATAGCATGAAAGGCTATATACAAGCATGCCATGCTTATTTGCTGTTTAAGCTTCTTCCAAAGCATGCAGAGTTAGGTACCTTAACGAGCTAATATATGCTTTCTTATGCTTGTCCGCATAATATGCTATGCAGCCAGCAAATTGAATAATAGCATGACAAGCTATGTACAAGTATGTTATGCTTATTTGCTCTCCAAGCTTCTTCCAAAGCATGTAGAGGTAGATACAATCGTGGGAAAAAAGTAAACGCCCCCTACTAACTCTCAACAAATTATCGTAGAAGAAAGTTACTGGTACCGATTGATTGGAAATAAAGTCTACTTTTAAATGATGTATATAAAATTTGCTTAGCGGTCCATCTACATAGTAAAACGAACCATAACTTTGTTTTTTTTTCAATACCAGTATACAATTCTGACAGCATGAATGAACTCTACACCCTTCCATTAGCCTAAAAACAAATTTGTATGCAATCCGTACCATAAGTTTCCGAGAAATTATTTATTTTAAAACGAGGGTATTTTAAGAGCTGTATCCAAATTGAAGTTCCGTACTCGATTGTTAACCGAGAGAGACCCTTCTTCATCAAGGTAACTTAAGCTCCACTCAAGGTTGGTTGGTTAGTTGGTTGATTTTTGACGGCCGATTATCTACTTTAGGGACATAGGCCCGAGAGGGGAGTGCCCTTCGTGGGGGTCTTTCTAAGGGAACCTAATCCGTATTTACGCATGCAAATCCATGGCTCGAAGAAAACCACGAAAAGTCCGAACGATTAGGCCAACGGGTGCGGTTGGGCTCGAACCCAGCACCTCCCGTCTACCAGTTTCGAGAGCAGAACCTCTCAGCTACTGGTGGGGTAGAGGTCTGCACGGGCCCGGGCTTGGCCCGAGGCCCGTACCCGGACCGGCAAAAAAATTGAACGGGCCTGCAGGGCCGGGCCGGGCCGATAAAAAAAATTAATCGGGGCTATCGGCCCGATATAAGAATTTGAGAGAAGCAGATAAAATACGAGGCCATTTCCAATGAATATGACTTTTTCGAGAAGTATAAATGTGCGCTACAAGCCGATGCGAATGCGAGTTTAACAACATCAATACAGAAATGTAACATGTCCATCGTAGAGATCGGCATCATACAGTTACATGATGCCTGATCCCGGGTTTAATTTTATCGGCAGACTTGTGCCGGGACGGAACGTCTTAATCGTTCACAGGATGTCTAGGACAGGCATTATATTTTGTAAAAATATTAATAGCAATAATGAACTTCTGTTAACAGTATCTTTGGAAATTTACCTTAAGGTTGTTCTCATATTTACTGCTCAACAATGCAAAACTTTCAGACACATTTTCTGACTCATTTTTAACTATAAAGGCATAAAATAGACAGGTCTAAGTATTGAAGGAATTTGGAATCGAATAGCGTTTCCATTTTTCATAAATTACGTACAGAGATAACAGAGACTCTTGTCACGTGACTGTACGTTTTTCTCCTTTCCTGTGATATCGCTTCCGGAAATTCGATTCAAAACGCTAACTTTGGCAGTATTTTTTGAAAGATATATTACTTTTATCTAAGAAAAAAACGGCATTTACATGGTTTCTGAATAAGGATACCTGCCAATCTCATGCGTTTCCGAAAAGAAATGAATTCATAAATGTATCAAAATGTAGCTCCTTTGGATTTGAGAAAAGGCTTAAAAATGGCAGAAATATTTTCACAAATCTACTTTTTATTATAAGCTTCAAAAGTTATCATGTTTTTTAACCCTTTATTCTAAACTACAATAATCTTTTAATGAACCCTTATTTAAATTTTGAAACGTCTGTAGAGACGTTGACTAAAACACTGTAAGTAATCGTTAATGTTTACTATTGTGTGTTTTCTATTTTGCGAACACATAGTAATTTAAAATATACTGTAAAATGTTCCCATAAATATGCATGCATTATTCATTAAAAGAATCTTAATTGTATATCGAGAAAAAACGGAATTTTTTGTTGAAATTGAGTCGGGCCGGGCCGGGCCTGTTTTCACTGATTTTTGTACGGGCCGGGCCGAGAACAGTAAAAATGTAAACGGGCCGGGCCGGGCTCGGGCCGAACTTTCAATTTTTACACCGGGCCGGGCCGGGCCCGGGCCTGGAAATTCCGGCCCGTGCAGACCTCTATGGTGGGGCCCTCCACTCAAGGAGCAAATGAAGTCTGTTAGATTACAGGACAGCAGAATAAATTTAAAAATATCTACTCACTTCCATCATATCATTATTAATCATTTTGCCGTTTTTTAAGCATATTTGAAAACTACTTGGAAGAAATGTAAAATTTTTTATTTCCATAAATCAGGACTTAATAAATCTAAGTCCATCAAAAAAATTGTAGGTTGCAATTCATAACTTTTTCGAATCTTAATTTCATAATTCATTTCATAAAATTGTAAATTCAGCGTATTTATGTTTGGGTATATTATTATTGTTGCTGCAAAAAAAATTAGCACATTCGGAGCAGAATTTCAAGAGATATGAATAAAAATATGAAAATGTAATTAAACATTAGAGGCACTAAATTTTGAATGTTTATAATTCAAAAACTTATCATTCAAATGACTTGAAAATTGGTGTCTAGGCATAGTTTGAACCGACGATTTGAAATATCTCGTTCAAATTGGGTATTGCCGTTGAAAAAAATTAAATTTTTATTCATTTTAATGTGTAGATTGCCCCTTAAGAAAATTTTAGAAACATCATTTAAAAGTAGACTTAATTTCCAATCGTTCGGTACCAGTAAATTCCGTCTAAGATAATTTGTTGGGGAGTTAGTAGAGGGTGTTTACTTTTTTTTCACGACTATACCTTAATGTGCTATCATATGCTTTTTTATGCTTGGCAGCATAATATGGTATGCAACCAGCTTATTGAGAAATAGCATGACAAGCTATGTACAAGCATGTTAAGCTTATTTTTTTGTTTAAGCTTCTTCCAAAGCATGGAGAGGTAGGTACCTTAACGTGCTAGTATATTCTTTTTTATGCTTGCCCGCATAATATGCTATGCAGCCAGCTTACTGAGAAATAGCATGACAAGCTATGTACAAGTATGCTATGCGTACTTGCTGTTCAAGCTTCTTCCAAAGCATGTAGAGGTAGGTACCTTAACGTGCTATTATATGCTTTCTTATACTTGGCAGCGTAATATGGTATGCAGCCAGCTTATTGAGAAATAGCATGACAAGCTATGTACAAGATATAATATCGCCACGCTCTTATTATTAACTAATAATTCTTAACTAAGGAAGGAAGCATAACTGCATAACTATAATATTACTTATAGTTTATTATACATATTTACAAAAGCCGCTCAAGCGCAGCTATCAGAACAAATCACATCTTACAACTGCGCAGAATATTCTCGGCTACATGCAAAGCCTTACAATTCCAGACTGTTCGTGTATGGTGCTGCCATCTATTAATACAGATCGCTACTAATTGTTGGTTTGCGATATGACACACCTCCCCTCATAGTTCAAACGAACTACATGCAATCTTACTCCTTGGCTTCTTCGAACTGGAGCACTTTTCTGACAGTCCTCGTCATTGTTTTTAGTCAAATTGTCTTTTACAGTTTTATCTGTCGTAACATCATTTTTATTACTCACAACTGTACCTGCCACAATATCATGCAAAGGCTGAGATTGGCTTGGTTCTATGGTATTATCATTATTAAACTGTTCTTTTATTTTTCCATTAATTCCCGTAAAAAGGTTTTGGTAAACCCTTTCATACCTATCACAATCACTGTAATTTTTACCACTATGTCCCATATTTTCAACTTTGTCTGAAATTAATTTATCATTTCGATTCATCTCTACAACTTTCCCTGGTATTTCATAACTTATCTCTCTATTTCGTCTCAACTGATCAACGTGACGTTTACACATTATTCCGTCACATCTATTTACTAAAACCCATCTACTCCCTAATAGTTTCATAATTTTTCCTTTTAACCATTTCTCCCCTGTTCCAAAATTTTTAACGAAAACTAAATCATGAAGCTTATATTTGTGCAGGTGTTGCTGTATTTTAGGTTTTGATGGTAATACCAAGTGAAGCGCTTTTCGAACTGGCCTTCCAAACATTAATTCAGCAGGAGTTTTACCAGTCACCGAATGAGGAGTGGAATAATTTTCTAACAAAAATCGTGAAATTGACAATATTATGTCACTTTTATCTAGCTTTTTAAGACAATTTTTCACAGTTTGCACATATCTTTCCGCTTGCCCGTTCGAAGACGGATGATAAGGTGGAACAGGCGTATGCTTAATTCCATTATTTTTAAGAAATTCCTCAAATTCATCACTTGTGAACGCGGGACCATTATCACTGACCAATTGAACAGGTAATCCAAATGTGGCAAAAATTCTCCTTAATACCATAATTGTAGTTTATGTACTATCAGACCTGGGTACTACCTCCACTTCCAACCATTTAATATAAGAATCGACTACTATTAAAAACATTTTACCTTCAAAAGGACCGGCATGATCTATATGGATCCTTTCCCAGGGCAGTTCAGATTTCCATTTCAAGGGTTCCATTTTGGGACAATCCCTCGCAAACATCTGACATCTATTACAAGAATTTACCATTTGTTCAATTTCTTTATCCATATTTGGCCACCAAACTACCCCCTAGCATTCGCTTTCATGCTCGATATACGCTGATGAACGGAATGCAGTAATTTTAATATATATTCACGGCCTTCCTCTGGTACGATCACTCTATGTCCCCACAATAGATAATTTTCTAGACAGGAAATTTCCTCCCTTCTACAAAAATATGGTTGATATTCTTCTTGTTTAACCTTCCGCGGTCACCCATGTAACACCCACTCTAAAATTTGTTTAGTTACAAGATTTTCAGCTGTCCACTTTGCAATAGTTTTAGAAGTAACAGGCCAATTATCATTATTTGAAACTAACATTATTTCCGCAGGATTACTTACTATATTTACAGTTTCTTGGCGAGGTAATCTGCTTAATACGTCAGCATTTTTATTATTTTTACCTTCGCGATACTCAATTGTATAATCATTTCCAGCTAACATTAACGACCATCTCAGCATTCTAGGTGATAATGTATCAGGTACCTTTTTAAAAATAAATAATCTAATCAATTAATCTAATTAAAGGTTTATGATCTGTTATAATTTTAAATTTTTTTCTAGCTAAATATTTGTGAAATTTAGTGACACCGAACATTACAGATAAAGCTGCTTTATCAATCATTGCATAATTTCTTTCAGTTTTATTTAAAGTTCTCGAAGCATAAGCAATGGGTTTCTCTTTATCCTCAACAATGTGGCTTAAAACTGACCCTAAGCCATATTCAGAAGCATCACAGTTTAAAACTATATCTTTGTTTACATCATATAATTCTAAAACAGGAGATGCACATAATAATTGTTTAACTTTTTGAAACGCTTTTTCATTCTTTTCTGACAATGTCCAGTTTACATGATTAGCTAATAATCTATGTAAAGGTTCTAAAACATCTGAAATATTAGGCAGGAAGTTTCTATAATAAGAAATGAAGCCTAAAAATGAACGCTATTGTGACACATTATTTGGAATAGGAGCATTCAAAATAGCATTAACTTTTTCTGGAATAGGTCTAATTCCTTCCTGAGATATTTTATGACCTAAATAAGAAACTTCCAAAACCATAAATTTTAATTTTTTCTTATTTAATCTTATACCATGCTCAGAAAAGCATTTCAGAACACTTTCAACTCTTTCAGAATGTTCTGATTCATTACTAGCACTAATGATGACATCATCTAAAAATACACCAATATTTTCAATTTTTTAAAAAATATGTTCAATTTTTCTTTGGAACATACCAGGAACACATTTTACGCCAAATGCTAATCGTAACACATTAAACAAACCTTTATGTGTATTTATAGTCAAAATTTTACTACTTTCGATATCTACAGGTTGTTGTAAATAAGCATCTTTTAAATCAAAAACAGTAAAAAATTTAACCCCCGATAATTTAGAAAATAATTCTTCCATTCTAGGAACAGGATAATTATCATTTTCAGTATTAACATTAACTGTTGCTCTGTAATCACCAAATATTCTAACAGAACCATTAGGTTTAGGAACAATTACTATAGGACTAGCCCATTCTGGATGATCAACAGGTCTCAAAATACCCTCATTAGTTAATCGTTCCAATTCAACATCAGTAGCTTTTCTTAAAGCAAAAGGAACGGGTCGAGACTTAAGAAAAACTGGTTTTGCATCTTTTTTCAATTTATTGATGCGGAAGGACCCTTAATTGTTCCGATCGCGTCAGCAAAAACATTTGGAAAATTTCTAATTAAATCATCTTTCGAAATGCTTTTAATCATATTTACATTATGCCAAAATAATTTTGATGATTTTAACCAAGTTTTTCCGATAACCCTCGGACCCTCCTCTTTAATTACTAATATTCTTAAATCCGGAGTACAATAATCATTAACAACAGCATTTACTTTTAATTCCCGCAAAACAGTTAAAGAGTCTTTAGTATAAGTTTGTAATTTAATATTAGATTTAATTAAAGGCAGCTTACCTGAGAACAATTTGTTAGCAACACTTTTACTTACAATAGTATGAGCCGCACCACTATCGATTTCAAATTGTATATTTACACCATTTATTTTAACCGATTTAATCCATGACATCTTATTGGAGTTGTCGTCCATAAAATTTAAACGATATTCTTCCTGAACAATTTTAATTTTTCTGTTCTTAAAAGGTTTCTCACTTTTCATTCCAAATTTTCTATTACGACAACAAATTTTTAAATGCCCCAATCGATGGCAGAAATGACATTCTGCAGATTTAAAAGGGCAAAACCCTGGATTATGATTTTTAGAACATCTGTAACACGGTTTCTCAGGCGCGAATTTATCTTCTTTAGGCTTAGGTGCATGAACGCACTTCTCCACTTTCGATTTCTCTCCTTTAGAAACACGCTCTTGATTGACAGTTGTACTATCTCCGATGTGTAGGGATTTCTCTCCAGCCTCAGCTATCTCAAATGACTCAGCTATTTCCACCGCTGTTTGGAACGTTAAATCCCTGGAATCCAGTAATTTCTGCTGTATCTTTTCATCTTGGATGCCAAACACCAAGTGATCACGCAGGCGGTCATTAAGCGTATTTCCGAAGTTGCAATGTTCGGATAAACGACGTAACTCTCGTATGAAATTGGCTATATTCTCTCCTTGCTTCCTTAGTCGTTTCTGGAACTTAAATCGTCCCACAATTTCACTAGGGCGTGGTGAAAAATGATCTTTCAGCGTATTCGTAACAATAATATCTCGTAAAATAGCAAAAGTTGTTGTTCCAACAGAACTTAGTAAAATATTCTTCTTCATATCATCATTTTTGATGCTATTCGCTGAGAAATAAAAGTCAATTTTCTCGACGTAAATAGTCCAAGGAACATTTGCATTATATTCTTCCAAGAGTCCCAGAGAAATTATTTCTTTATCAGTCATTTTCCGTTCTCTTTTTCTTTTTCGATTTTTTTTTCACAACATTTCAGTTTGTGTTAAATCCCATTTTCGTCGCCACTATTATATCGCCACGCTCTTATTATTAACTAATTTCTGTTAACTAAGGAATGAAGCATAACTATAATATTACTTATAGTTTATTATACATATTTACAAAAGCTGCTCAAACGCAGCTATCATCACAAATCACATCTTACAACTGCGCAGAATATTCTCGGCTACATGCAAAGCCTTACAATTCCAGACTATCCGTGTATGGTGCTGCTATCTATTAATACAGATCGCTACTAATTGTTGGTTTGCGATATGACACAAGCATGTTATGCTTATTTGCTATTTTATATTATTTGCTATATAATTTTTTAACATATAGACTTAAAAAATATAACAAACAATTTCCATGGTATTTTAAAAGGAAAAAGCCCCACCCTTCCTCTCCCTCGAATTCAAAGAAAATTCATAGCTGCATTTTCTCTTAGTATTTTATTCTTTTAAGTTTCTCGAAAATATTAAATTTAGTGTTTTTATTAAAATCAGAGAAAATATATTAATTTGTTAAATTTCAAAATCCAGGGGCAGTAGATTTCCTTTTCGAACCACTACAAAGTACATTCAACACTGTCTTCGTCCACCCGTTTTTCAAAAAATCTTAACAAATCTAAAAAAAATAAGTAAATAAAAATTAATTTCTATAAAAGATTATTGGGAAAAAGCGCTTCCCCTCCACTCCCCCTTCGTAAAATTCTTAGTTGTTCATTCTCTTAGCGTTTAAATTAATTTCTATAAAAGATTATTGGGAAAAAGCGCTTCCCCTCCACTCCCCCTTCGTAAAATTCTTAGTTGTTCATTCTCTTAGCGTTTAATTATTTTAATTATACATAAAAAAATTCCGTGCTTTTCAAAAAGAGAATTTAATCAGTTAAATTGCAAAATTCCAGGAGCGCTGTTTCATTTAAGAAACAAGTTCATAACAATCGAATTGAAAATATGTACAACTGACCCCCCCCCCCCCCTTCAATAAGGAATAAAGTTTTAAAATCTTAACCCCCACCTGAAGTTGATAAATTCTATCCTAAATACACTTCAAAATATTTTATTTTTTTGCAACAAATAATTATGACCATATTCAAACCATTCATTTAGCAAAGAAAATTCCACTGAAGAAAATTTCAAAGACAGTCGAACATAAACTCAATGAAGGAGGTGCTTTCTGGATTCTTTTCTTTAATTATTTTGATGAATACTTACAGATACATGGTTCTATACATATATACAATAAAAATTCTCAAACACTTGATCTGGTTCTTCGAAATAAGGGAGGCTTAGCCTCATCAACAAACTGTAAAAAATTACAGCGATCATGCTTTTAAAATAAAAAAAATCGCTTCGTATCGTTCCAGCCACAACAAAACGAAGTCGCATTCTAAGGTAGGATGCGCGCGCATCGCGCGTCCTTCGTTGTCATGGGAGCAGAGAAAAAGTTTCTCTTCACACTCCCCACCTGAACTCTTAAAGAGTTCACAAATCAAAATTCCATCATAAAATCATAAAAATTCAATTTTTCGTATCAGTGGTTCAGTAATCTAATACAATTTTTAAAATTCGAATACAAAATACTAAATATAAGAATTCAAACAATATCTAATTAATCAATTAATTAGTCAAATTCAAAATATCAATAAATTCTAAATAAAACACTTTAAATTCAAACAAAGTAAAAATAATGACAGTTAAATAACACACACAATTGTTTTTTGCAGTTAAATCATATACTTACTTATACTACCAAAATTCAAAGATTCTATATATAAATAAGACTAAAAATCAAAAAAGAGAAAAAAAAAATATTTAGAGTCCTAAATGCAGAAAAAACAAACTAAATAAATGTCTATAAAAGTTTATGAATGTTTATAAAAAGTCTGCAAAAAGTCATTTGTTAGTCATTTTATATTTCAAAGGGATACAAGTGCTGTATGGATCTTTTTAACATCCCACTCGCTGTTTTTATTTCGTATGAACGAATATTACCATCTCTTCCAGGAATGGCAGTCTGAATCTTACCAAGTTTCCAAAGAAACTTATTTTTTGCGTCATCTTGAATTAAAACAATATCGCCCACTTTCAGTGGCGTATGGGCATTAGGATTTTTCAATGAATGGGCTGTTTTTAAATCCATCAAATATTGTTTTTTCCATTTGGTCCACAATTGTTTCAATAGTAAAGATTGATATTTGTTTCTTTTCAGGAGTATTGATCTCTCTGAACAATCTTCAATTATTTCAAAAAAATTGATAGGAAGTGAAAGTTCTTTTCCAAAATTTAAAAAGTGCATTGGAGTAAGAGGTTCTGATTCATCGCTGTCGCTATATACATACGTCAGTGGTCGCATATTCAAAACTGATTCCACTTCTGTCAACAGAGTCGCTAATTCATCATAACTTAAGAGTGCTCTACCAATTACTTTTCTCAAACAGTCTTTGACTGACTTTACTAGTCGCTCATAGAAACCTCCCCACCATGCAGCTCTTTCTATTATATTCTTCCATATAATTCTCTCTTTTGTAATAAAATTTAAAAATACTTTGTCTGTCAGTATGTTGTATAAATTTTCGAGTTCACCTTTGGCCTTTTTGAAGGCTTTTGCGTTGTCAGAATAAATAATTTTGGGATTTTCTCGTCTAGCTGTGAATCTTCTGAATGCCATCAAAAAGGAATTTGTTGTCATATCAGACGCGAGTTCCAGGTGAATGGCTCTAGTCGCACCGCAAGTAAACAGGACAATGGGAGCCAAATTTGATAAGGATGACGTCTTATCCACTGATTTACTATTTTTTAGAGATTCTATTTCTTCCTTATAAAATTGTTTTTGTTCAGATTGTATAAAAAAAATTTTCAGCTTCGAGTAATTCTTCGGTTGTTACTACGTCTTGCACTTCAGTTGATTTTTTCAGCTTCATAATCAATTTCTTTACCCAAACGGTAATTCTCAAAAGTTTCTCTAAATTATTATATTTTGAAATGTTTATGGGATTTTCGAGTTTTTTGACTAAGCACTCGCTCTGAAAAACATCGTTAGGATTTTTTTGTATTCTAATTCATCTGAGTAAGCGATTTCTTTGTTTTCTGATACTGGCCAACACTCAGGAGGTAAACTTAGCCATTCTGGTCCCTGTAACCAAGTTGTATCATTGATTATCCTAGAGATTTTTGATCCTCGAGAAACTATATCAGCTGGATTGGCAGTACCAGGACAATGATACCAGTTATCAGGTGAGGTCAATTTATGGATCTCTTCAATTCTGTTTCTGACAAAGGGTTTAAACTTTTTAGGGGATCCTTTTATCCAAAAATAGGATATTTTTGAATCTGTCCAGTAATAAGTCGGTACATTCAATTTTAAAGCTTTCAAAATGTTACTACTTAGCTTGGACGACAACAATGCGGCCATCAATTCAAGCCTTGGCAAGGTAAGCGCTTTCAGTGGAGCAACCCTGTTTTTCGAAGCAACAAAAACTGTTCGAACATTTTCGGTGGTTGTTGCTACACGTAAATAAGCAACCGTACCATAAGCCTTCATGCTCGAATCGGCAAAAATATGTAATTGTACGTCATAATCATGCCAATTGGTGAAGCCAGAAAAATAGTATCGGGGTACTGAAAAGTTTCTCAAATGAGGGAGTTCGTTACACCAGCTACTCCAAACTATACGTAAATCTTCGGGTAAGGTGTCATCCCAATCTAGACCCAAATTCCAAATTTGTTGAATTATACATTTTAGTCTTAATGTAAATGGTCCTAGGAATCCAAGTGGATCAAAAATCCTACCTAAAACTTGTAGAATAAATCGTTTGGTGTCTATTCTTTTTAAAACGAAATGAACTAAACCTCGAACATCAAAATAAAGTAAATCTTTGGAATTATTCCAAGCGATTCCTAAAACTTTATAAGGGAGATTTTGTTCTCCAAAAGCTTCAGAATTAACTTCTGAAGTTATGCCATTTTCTTTCCATAGTTCACTAAGTGGTAAAGAGTTCGTGTGCCATTTGTGTAAATGCATACTTGCATTTTCAAATATATCAATACATTGTAAACTCGTGGATAAGACTTGATCAATATTTTCATGACTTCCTATAACGTCATCAACGTAGGTATTTTCATTTAAAAATTTTACTGTGTTTGGATATTGTTCAGTGTATTTTTTCAAGTGGTGTTTAATTGTTGCAGCCAATAAAAAGGGACTGCTACTAATTCCAAATAACACTCTGGTGAATCTATAAATTTCAAAGGGTTTAGAATTATCAAACAAATCTTGTGAAAATAAAAATCTTGTTACATCACGATCGTTTTCATCTATAATTATTTGTAGAAATGCTTGTTTTATATCAGTTGTAAAAGCTATGGGATTAAATCTAAACCGTAACAAAACATCAAATATTTCAGGATACAAATTTGGACCTACATGCAGGCAATTATTCAAAGACAGTGAGCCTGTGTCATGAGCAGAGGCATCGAAAACTATGCGTAATCTGCTCGTTGTCCTATCAGTTCTAATTATTTCTCGATGAGGTAAATAAAAAGTTTCATTTTGTTTTTCTTCAGGCTCTATAACTAACTCAATAATACCTTGTTTCAAATAATCTGCTAACACCTCCTTATACTCAAAAAATAATTCAGGGTTTTTAATCAATCTTTGTTTGAGTTTAAAAAATCTATATTCTGCAATTTTCCGATTGTCATTTAAACATTCCCTTTCAAGCTTTCACGGAAATCGAACTGTATATCGCTTATCATTGTATTTAATTTCTGACTCAAACTGCTTCATAACGTTGTTTTCTGAAAAATCTGAATCCTGTTTAGTATTAAAAAGGCCAGATGATTCGATATTCCAGAATTTTTCAATCTGTTCAGAAATAAAGATTTTTTCTACTATTACATTAAATGCTAAGGGCGTATAACTGTCAGTTGTTTTTCCCTGTAGACACCAACCAAAAATGGTGTCGACAGCTACTAATTTTTTATTCAAATGATTTATATTTCCAGTAACAATCTCATAATAATAGTCAGCACCTATAAGTAATGTAATGGGTTCTTTGGATGTGGGTGTGTCCGCAAGGGTTAAATTTTCAAATTGTTTACTTTTCATCAAATCATTGATTTCAGGTGGGGGGGGGGGGTGATTTCAGTAGCTGATATTTGATTGGTGACTAGCGCTTCTATATCTAATTTTGAATTAGGTACATTTTTATTTTCAATAGTTAGTTTAACTACTTCAAAGGTTTTTTCAATGGGGTTCTTATTTCCAAATGTAAAAACCGACAATTTTTCTTTTCTTATTGCCTGTAAATTCAATTTATTTGCTATTTCTTCAGATATATAGGTTCGCATGCTCCCACAATCTAAAAGTAACCTAATTAGAGATTGTTTTCCGTTTGATTTTATTTTTACACAACAAGTTTGTAGAAGAATTTTATTATTTTCTGTAGAGGAAATAGCCGAAATCACTTTTTCTCTAGTTTCATTTTCATTACCTTTTAATTCGGGTGTAGTTACTTCTTTTATTAATTTAGATTTTAGGCATATCGTTTGATTATGTCTGCCTGAACAGTTCTTGCAACTAGTTTTAGAGTTACAATTTTTGATAACGTGTTTCCTGCCTAAGCAAAGGTAACATCTTCCTTGAGATTTCAACAAATTTCTTTTAGTGTTTACATCAACAGCCTCACACAAATCAGATGAATGGTTACTATCGTTGCAAAAAATACAATGAGCCAGCTGCCTATCTGAAGTCGATTTATCATTCGAAATGTTCATAAATTCACAAGTAGATTTAAATTCAGATTTTGCTGTTTGACTCTTGATTTTTGTTTTATTATTTTCAAATGCTTTCATTCTCGAAAAAAATGTGCGTTCTCTGCTTTTTATTTCAGCGTGCAGAAAATCTAATAATTTATGTATATCTGAATGTGTTAAATTATCTACATTTTGTCTATTATATTCCAAATCTAATTCTGCCGGTATTAATTTTAAAATTACGGCGATAAGCATGGAGCCATAATTTGCTGGTTCGAGTCCTAATGTGGACAAACATCGAACATTTATTTCTATATCACTGTGCAATTTTTTCAATTTTTGAATTTCGTTAGCCTTATAAACAGGGGATAAATTAAGAAGCTTGTTCAGGTGATGATTAATTATCACGTCTTTTTGACCATAACGCGATTCTAAAACTTTCAATGCTGCGTCATAATTAGCTTCTGATATTTCAAACCCTTCTACAGCATTAGCCGCAGCTCCAGATAAATAACTCTTCAAGTAATGAAATTTTTCAATTTTCGAAAGCGATTTATTTTCGTGAATTGTATTTTTAAAGGTATTAAAAAATGAAATAAATTGCGTACAGTCGCCATAGAATTTTTGTATATTGAGTTTTGGCAATTTGACAACTGAGTTTTCATCATTAATCACATTCGATTTTAAATCTTGACTGTTATTTAAATCAACATTAACAATTTTTTTGTTTTCGGTTAATTTTTTCTTCACCCGGAATTTTGCAACTAATATTTTATCCACGTAATCATAAACAGAATTGATTTCAGTTTCATAGTCGTCTAACCCTAAAAGGGGCTCAATTTTCTCGTCAACTGACTTCAATAATTCTGCTTTAGTATCTAACTGAATAAATAATTCTTCTAAATTATCAAAATTTATTGGATTATCCTTCATAACATTTTCTATATTATTAATCAACTTTGTTACTGCTGTTCTCAAAACTGTACGGTTCTTTTTCAACTTTTCTAAATCAGACATTTCGAAATAAAATATGAAAAACTTATCTTACCTTTGCTGTCTTCTTATCACTTACTATGCTCTATTTGTGTTTTGAAGACATTAAAAAAGTAACAAATACTTTTTTTTCTTTCTTTTCCGGCGTGATGCACCATGAAGAAAAATTTCAAAGACAGTCGAACATAAACTCAATGAAGGAGGTGCTTTCTGGATTCTTTTCTTTAATTATTTTGATGAATATTTACAGATGCATGGTTCTATACATATATACAATAAAAATTCTCAAACACTTGATCTGGTTCTTCGAAATAAGGGAGGCTTAGCCTCATCAACAAACTGTAAAAAATTACAGCGATCATGCTTTTAAAATAAAAAAAATCGCGTCGTATCGTTCCAGCCACAACAAAACGAGGTCGCATTCTAAGGTAGGATGCGCGCGCATCGCGCGTCCTTCGTTGTCATGGGAGCAGAGAACAAGTTTTTCTTCACCACTAATGAATTATAATAATCAAACCATATTCTAATTATCCATTAAACATAGGAAAAACCCTAATAATAAATTAACCTTTTTAATTAAAACTTGGAGTATAACAGCATCGATAAATTCACCCTCTATCTTATAAAAATATCAACACACAGCAGAATATCTCTTCACCCATTACCCGCTTTTAAAACCGTTTACAAACACGACCCAGTAGCGAAGTAAGTAGAGTATTCTGTTCCCAAACTAGAGGTATTGAGTTCTGTCCTACCCCGACGTAAATTTACCCTTCTAAAAAATATAGGTACTTCAGAAACTCTCCAAAGATGGCGGCACCACTGGGAGAATAGCAAAAAATAAAAGCAAGGGAGTCCAGAAAAGTAATGCTAGAATGCAAAAATTAAAAGCAAATGATGCTAGAAATGTAATGCCAGCATAGCAAAAATTAAAAGCAAGTGATGCTAGAAAAGCAAAAATTAAAAGCAACTGATGGTAGAAATGTAATGCTATAATAGCAACAAAAAAAAGTATATGTTGCTTATGAATTACTGCTAGAATAGTAGAAATTACAAATAAGTGGTGGTCTTGATTGCTGCAACATATTCAAGCAACACAGGCTGGAATATGTATGCTGGCTAAGCACTAAAGTGTTCCAATACACACCATGACTTGCTGGTAATTATGGTGGAACCAGCAAATGTGTTATGGTAGTTTATGCTATTTTACTTTGCTGCGATAGAGCATTTAATGCTTGTCTAGTAAACAAATACCAGCATGAATTTCAACCTGGGTATGAACATTCATTCTGTTAATTTTAACCAAGTCTCTGATCTTGGCTACCGTTTTGCGACGTGTCACCAACGAGTGTAGCGCTGATATCGAATCTGAATAGATGTCGAGTTTACCTAGACCTTTCTGAAGAGCGTCCGTGACAGCCTCCTTGATCGTGGGGACCTCCGCAGTGAACACAGTCGCTCCATCAGTCAGTTAGAACTGACCCTCCCCGACGACACCTTCTTGAGTTGCCAAGAGAAAAGCACAACGTACTTTTTGATCCTCAGCTTAGACCCATCTGTGTAGTAAGTGTATGGTGTCATCCGAGGTCAAGAGTCTACAGAATCCTATTATGATAGTCCCGTCAGGTGGGATACCTCCAGATCTCTGCCGCATCAGGCCTGAGATCAAGACTATCAATGATCTCGCCCCATTGGGTGGGGCTTCGTAGTCGCGTTCGATTTTAGCACGGAGGTCGAGAGAAATCCCTCCCGACAACTTATTGAGGGCTTCAGTAGACACCGTGCTGTAGCACTTGGTGACACAGAGAAGAAGACCTCGCTGAATACTCAGCAGTCTTCTACGAACAGTTACCTTGTCAGAGTACCAAATCGGGGCCGCATATAAAACTATTCTCTCGGTAACAGCCGAGTACATGGTTTTGCGGACTTCCGGCTTGAGACCCCATGTTGCGCGAGCCAACCTACTTAACTTTTACTGGACTTTGGTTGCCTTTTACTGGACTTGGTGCTGGTGCGGCATCCAACTGTAGTCCCGGTCAAAAACCACCCCAAGGTACTTGGCCAGACGTGAGAAGTTTAACCTATGACCATTCAGCAGAATGGCTCTTAAGGGATCGTACTCAATCTTTCTCTTCGGCGTTATGGCCGTGTACATGCACTTGTCATAGCTAAAAGCTAGGCTGCATTCTCTTGCCCAGGCGTGAATCTATGCGAGAAGCCACCTGACAATGTCCGCAAATCTGAAAACTGCTTTGCTACGTGATAAGATAAAGATGTCGTCGGCAAAGACGAAAATGGTCCATGCCTCATCCAATACTAGACGTTTCAGCAGGCTGTTGATCAACACTAGCCACAGAATCGGTCCAAAGAATGACGCTTGCGGCACTCCGACATTAAAATAATGCTCTTCAGGTTCAAATTGATTGATCAATCACACAAGAAAGAGTCAATAAAGCCCAGGAAACCCGAGGGAACCCCACAGTCTACAAGTGTCGAAGCAGTTCCGTCCGATGGGCACTGTTGAAAGCATTCTTGACATCAAGACTGATCAGGCATGTGTGCTGACCAAAACGCTTTGACTCAGAAATGTACCGGATCACTTCGTGGAGCGCATCTATGGTAGACGTATTACGGCGAAAGCCGTACTGTCTGTCATCGAGCACATTATTAGACTCCAGGAAGTCCACTAGTCTGGTAGCCAGTCTGGAATTTCCCAATCACCGGGAGTAAACAAATAGAGGATAGTATGCGGGGCGGCTTTTGTCTCTACCTTCCTTAGGAAGGAAAACAGCCACAGCCCTTATCCAACTCCGTGGAAACTGTGTCTCTCTAAGGCACTGATTGTATAAAGAGATCAACCAATGTGGACGAAAGTGAAAGACATCTTTGACTATTTCCAGACCAAAACCTTCATGTCCTGGCGCATTGTCATGCGCCATTGAACTTGGAGTTAACTCTACCTCCTCCATAACGAAAAAGTCCGGAACGGCAGTCTTACTGGTCATCGTCTGCTGGACTTCATAGGCCTGCCGGAAATTGTGTTGAGTGAGGGCCACTTGGGTCTCTTCCCAGGTCGAGGCCACTTCTCCATCGGGTAGCTCAAGGGTGAGTGGAGCTTCGGGCCTCCACCTGCTTCGCATCACCCCACAAACCTGGTCTACGTTATTCTTAGTGAGCTTCTCCGTAATAAATTTACGGAAAGAGGCTCGTTTATCCCTGACAATCGCTCTCTTGTACTCGTCCCTACTACGTTTAAAGAGAGCCTCCCATCTCTTCCTCTGCGCAGGGTCATGCGTGTGCTTGTACAACCTTCTCAGTGCACGCACTTTTGACCTTTAGCATTCTAACTCTGGGGTCCACCAACACGTTTCCTTACCTGGGATAAGCCGACGTTTCCAGTGATTCGAATATAGCCTCGTCAAAGTTGATTCAAAATGGTCAACTCCTAAGTCAGGTGATTCGTGATAATACATATCCATATCCACTTTACGCAGACCCTGAAGGAATTCTCCACAGACCAGATTCATATGTCTCCTCCTACGGTGAACATCCCTGGGACGCGCATCTGCTGACCTCCCTTGATAGGTCCCGGTCATGGCGTTGTGATCATTATGTGTCACCCAGTCGTGAATGGTCCAGTCCAGTCAGCAATGCTGTGAGCACATTTACAGACTAACAACATATCAATCCAGCTCTCGTCCTGGTGTCCATCAAATGTCGCAATGCTGTCTGGCTTATTAACGATTTCAAGATTGTGAGCCATGGCGAAGAAAATAACTTCCTCATCACTTGGATCTGTTGGCCTTTTACCCCAGATGAAAGAGTTAGCGTTAAAGTCCCCTACAACCTGAACGTTGTAATTTGGGTACTTATCAATCAAGCCAGATAATAGAACTAGGACAGGGACGATGTCTTCCGACCGAGAATAATAGCACGAAATTGTTAACACCTCCTCAACGGAAACCATGCAACGTATAATCACAATGTCTCTTGTGTTAAGGACCATGCAATACCTCAGTCTCGGACTAACCCAGAAGGCCGCTATTCCCCAATTCTCTGAAGAAATAACTTCAGAGTAGCCATTAGGCCTACCAATGATAGTACCTTCACATATGTGCGGTTCGTTCAAGGAGATAATGTCGATATCTAATGAAAGGATTGTTTTACCTAACTGTTCTGAGACTGCATAACTGCGGTTGATGTTAAGGTGTAGACATTTAGGACTAGTTCCCATAATGTCTCCTCTCCGTCAAGTCCAGTTGTTTGAGATAGGCAAAATACTCCCTTGAACCCGCCGAGTGACTGGTCAGAGCTTTCGGCCGCTGGGTTCCTAGTGTTGACTTCCGTACAGTTTACACACACAGACTAACTGGTGAAATCTTGTTTTATGTGGTCCTGACTACCAAAATTTCCACAGCGCACGACGCCGTGGCAAGCTCTCGCCATGAAGCCGTACTTCAAGCAGTGATAACGCTGGAGGGGGCGCCTTTTAGAGTTAAAAGGTTTCATGCCACAGCCAGCATTTAGTCTCCGTCTACTGGCAATAGGCTTAAACGACTCTGGATCCAGGATGACGACCGCGTTCCGCCACTTTCTCCCCTAAAACATGGTTTTAAAGGAGATTTCCACATTTTCTAACGCTGGATTTTGACTCTTCAGGGCTTCCACGATCCCATTCCCTGTGGAATCCGCGTCGACAACAAAGATGACTCTCTGGATTACGCCTGCCGGAGACAGCGACTAATTGATCCTTTGCCAGTTCAGCTTTCTCCACTTCGGCCTTGAGCCTCTCAAGGTCCGCGGCGTTATCCGTGATGATTAGTACCCCCCCCCCCCCTTGGAGATTTTACGCATGCTCCTGAGAGCCACTTCGGCTTTCATTGGATCAATCTGACTGGTTACCAGATTGAGGGTAACAGCGGAATTTACAGTATCATTCTTTGGGAGAATTTGTAACACGTTTCGATCCAGGATACGGCGGGGCCTCGCCAGACCAGCCCCCTTGGTCCCAGCAGCCCTACTCTTTCCCGGATTCCTCGAGCTCACTGGAGTATTTCCAACTATTCTAGCACGTTCCTCCATCAACCGTTCTTTCTTTTTCCCTCTTGACATGACATTAGCCCACTCTTCCGCTTTCCTTTGGGCGGCTTCCAAGTAGGTCCTGTGAGATGGTACCACCTCCCTGAGGACATTCCCTGGACCTGGGACTTCCTTCAGCCTTTCAGCTTTCCTCCGCAATTTAGCCTCCCGCCTTTGGGCTCTGGTCATCCTCTTTCCAGTTGTCAAATCACCACCAGGCGAGGCTTTTCCGCTGAGGAGAATAAGCCAAGCGTGCTACCGGACAATCAGATTCTCCATTTGTGCAAGAGAATCCTCAAAGTACGTTTTCTTCGGGGCCGTGAGTGTCTTGAGCTAGTTCAACTCGGTGAGGACTGTCGCACCTAATAAGTGCACTTCCTCAACAAGCTTTGCCGAGAGATCCTCCATACCCCTAAGAGGGATATTGATCACTCCGAGTCTGTCTCATCTTGTTTACCTAAATCCGATGACTGAGAGTCCTTGGATGCCCACCCGGAGAGGTCCGAGCCTTGGGGACATCCGTACTACTCGCTGTACAAGATTCGGAGTGTCTCCCACCACTCCCAGACGGTACCGATGAATCTTCTACTTCGTTACCTGTCAGTGACATGGTACTATCGAGAATTTACGAATGCAGCGTTCAAAAAAAAGCGTTCCAGAACACTGGAATACGTGACTGACCAAACCAGAAGCCAGCAGTCCCAACACTACTTCCCGGTTTAAAAAGCCGACTTGAGATATACTCTAGGATTTTGTCCTAACGGTAAGAGAGAGCGATAAACTAAATAGCTTATAAAACACGGAACTGATAGCTTTTTGGTACCAATTTATAGGTGGTATCTCCCATTAATAATAATAAGGGGTGTTAAAGGCCGGTGGAGCAAATTGGAGGGGTGCGAAATTTGTATGTCTTCTTAAGGGCTCCCGGGTCCCACTATACAATTCGAAATAATGTTTCCTCTACATAAAATTGTAATAATTTTGCTGTTAATTTGTTTTTAAATGTTTCTGCGGATGGGGGAGGGGGGGTGATTGTTGACTTTATTTCTTTTTGTCAAAGTTGATGCAAATGTCGTGGAATGCATAGATGATGATAATCCTGAAAGCAACCATGAATGCAAAAAAATATTTATAATATTGTAAAGGATAGAAGATTTTGCGAAATTAAAAATAATTATGCACATTAAATGTGAAAGTAGTGTTATTTTTATACTGTCTATACTATATATTATTTTATGATATGTACAATCATCACTAGGATATATTCTAAGATATATATTTATCTATAAGCTCAATATTGCAATATATATCGGGCCCCACCAACTGCTGTACCAGGGACCCGTGTGAAGTTGCGCCGGCTTTGAGCGTAGTTTAGGTTCAATATTCAATGCGAAAAAATTAAATTTTCATACTTTTTTTTTTTTTTGCTTAGCATTTCGTTTTTTCCCATTAAGCCTTTAAATCCGAATTTTTTCCCCTCTTCAATAATTATCTTTGTTAATGTCTCAAGATATGCAATATAATAAGTATAATAACAATTTGATTTTTAGATAGATTTTTAAATAAAACTGATTCAATATATTTAGCGTTAAGTCCAATATTTCAATATACGTTGGGAGCCACTAACTGCTTTAAAAGGGGCCCGAGCGAAGTTGTGCCGGCACCGGTTCTGAGAGTTGTTTAGGTTCAACATTCAGTGTGAAAAAATTAAATTTTCGCATAAGATTTTTTGCTTAGTATTTCTTTTTTGCCCATTAGCCCTTTATGTCCCGAATTATAAATCCGATTTTTTTTCTTCTTCAATAATTATCTTCGTTAATGTCTGAAGATATTCAGAACAACTTGTATAATAACAATTTGATTTTTAGATAGATTTTTAAATATAACTGATACAGTAAATCGATAGTTTTTTTGTAAAATATTTACAAGAATAATTAGATTAATTAACAAAAAATACTGTTATAGACTACCTCATAATTCTTACACGAACAAAGTAGATAAATGTATTCTGATCCTATCTGTAACTGACGAGCTTTTTGTAGTTCCGAATATTTCGTAAAACATTTTGTAATAGAGCTATGGAGAAATGCTAAAACCGTGTAAATAGTTGAGAAAGTAACTACATTAATAAATATAAATTTAATTTAAAAATAAAAAAAAACCGACTGCGTAAAAAGCGAATTAATTTATTATTTCTCACCAATGTGAAACTATTTTTATATTACTTACCTATTTTATTTTTAATTTATTTACTTGTACTGATGACTTATAAGTTGTGTTTAGTTGTTACTTCCTATCAATAAACACAGTTTTGATGAGGCCTATGGATGTCAATGAAGGTTAGAGTTGCAGTAAAGCTAAAGATCCTACATACACAACTTCCAAGCTGTGTGATATTTAAACGGAGCTTCTGACTGTAAATTAGTGAATGAAACATCGTCTATATAAGACCTATCCAATGACTCAACAGGGTGCGTAAAAAATGTTTTTCGTCTCTACCACCATTTTGTATTTTACGGCCGCCATTTTGAATTTATAAAAACAAAATTTTGCCTATAACCATCGGACGGTTAAGACGAATCGATAGAGAGGTTAAGACGAATCGATAGAGACCTCATTCATTAAAATCCATCCAGCCGTAGGATGTTTTGAGGGTATAAAGAAATCCACATACCCAGATACGCGTGAAACACATAACCCTTCTTGGCAGTAGGGTAAAAAAAAATATTTAGTTGCGATCGTTTGGATGTGCTTACTGAGTCTGATCAAAAAATTTATTTTGTATGACAAGTAACATATGTTTTTATTTGTAGACGAATTAGATAAATTTTACATTACATTTTCTTTAATGGGACTTAAAATTCCCTTTGGAGAATAAAGGGATAACGAAGCATCAAAGAATCATAACATGTTCCCTTTTTCTCAAAATAATGGTGTATGTAAGTATACTTTCCGTATAAGTATCAGACGTGCTTTTCCGTTAGTAATATACTGTTTTCATTTTTACGTTTAACGCAGTTCATATCAATTGAAACAAATGTTATGTTTTAGCTGTTTATTCATATGTTCAAAAAACGATTTTTCTTGTTTGAAAAAATTATATTAAATTCGTACGTAAATATTTTACAGTGTTTAGGAGTTGAGAATATTTAGAAATATCAATTTATACTTTTATATTGACATATAAAAACAATTGCTCATTTTTAAACGTATCGGTATTCATAATTACTATTCCCTAAAATATAAAGATATAAATGTAAAATTTTGAAAGGACAACAGGCAACGCTACCTGAACAAAAAAAGAATTATTTTCAAGAATATACACGGTGAATTTAGAAAATTTAGAATCTTTCTTTTTTTTCAAACATAACTAGATCCAAATACTATTATTATTTGAATAATTTGGACAACGAAGATCTTTTTAATTATATTATAATGTCATCAGATCTAATTATAAAGTATTATCGATACGAATGCTATTCGAACAACTGTCCACTAATAAATAACGTTTAAAGATTAAAAATAATAAAAGTTAAAATAATAAAATAAAAATTCAGACAACAACTAATAAGAAAAATAAACATAAATTACGTGTGTTTAAGTCAATTACGTTTGCAGATATGTCATGAAATTGATAATATTATATAGAATCTATATTATATAGGAGAAGCATGTCCGTAAGTAACGTTGCCGTCATTGTGACGATGACAACGTATTTACCAATAAATATATCTTTTATTTTAGTTAAAGTTCTAGACATTGCACAATTTCAATTTTTACGTAGTCGAATAAGAAAAAAAGCCTTTTTTCAAATGCAATTTGGTTGTCAACTGTATTTAAATTTACTAAATTTTATGAGCTTTAAAATTAATTTTCAAACAAGATTTGTTTTCGATCTACACTGTTAAAAATTTGCAGTTTCTAGGAGGTCATTTGACCGTTTTTTCCAAAAACGGTTACACAACTGTGAATTTAACACTATTCTAACCATATTATTGGCCATTTTATGATCAGAATATAGTTAAATTATGGTTATGAAACCGTTTTTTCAAAAAACGGTCAAATGACCTCCCAGAATGCTGCAAAATTTTTAACAGTGTACCTATATAGTGTGAAGCGCGATTACGAGAGATAAACTAGTCTGCACTTAAAATAAAATAAATAGTTCAGTATTTGTTTTCTGCTAATAAACCATAATGATTTAAAACTTCATCAATAAATAAATAAAATAATAAAAACCAAAACACGAGAATTTAACAGACTTGGACTTTAATTGCATTAGGTGCTTAAACTTCTGAAAGTATTAGAATCAAAAAGTCTGCTGTAAATAGCAAAATGTTTTGCGATTTTTTGAGTTAATAACTCCTGACATGCGGCAAACACGAAAGTATAGCTTTTAATATATGTCAAAACTTTAATTAGATACATAATTGCTATTTTTCGTAAGAAAACTCATTTTTTTTTCAATTGTTAGCGCGCAATCGAAAAATATGTAAATTAAATGCACAAATCTGTTAGAATTTTCAATTAAATACAAATGTTTTCATCTATTTTCTCTGTTTCGAAAAGATCGCTTTTGATCCGCTAGTTTCTTTAAAAGGGGATAGAAACTTTGTTTTGTACGATTTCCAAGGCTTTTTCATTTACATAGCAAATCACATATTCAACAATAAAATAATTGACATGGTTAAGTTCTCATAATTTTATTTATATTTATTTTATTTATTTTTAAGGGAAATATAACAACATTATAAATTCAATTTTTCCAACAGAGCGAAAAATCGCCCAGATAACATTATTGTCAATAACATCTGGTCTTCCATGTACACAGATCGATGGAATAAGTTATATTCTGTGGAGACTTATTCTGGCTTATTAAAAATTATTATGACTTATTCTGTCGAGCTGGCTACATGGCAGACCAGATGTTATTGCCAGTAAGTTTATCCGAGCGAAATATACCCGTCAGTTGTCAGCCCAGGTAGTTCAAACGGTAGAGAATTGGCAATGGAAGTCAAAGTTTCTGGGTTCGAGTCCCGGCTTTGTCTTGTTTTCGCTCAGTTGAAAATATTGAATTCGTATGATAGCTTTACTAATCAGTATCCTTGAGTTTAAAAAATAACAGTAAATATGATAATAGTTCAGAGAAGATTAACATAATTTCAATATGTGTTTTCAAATACAATAGCTAATAATAATATTTTTCAAAATTATGAAAAGTGTTGCTTGTTTATTAAAATATGGTATAGTTTAAACTTAAAATTACACTATGTGCAAATTATTTAAAAGATGAAAAAATATTTGAAAAGGTGATTAATTACTTTAATATTTTTCAAAATTATGAAAAGTGTTGCTTGTTTATTAAAATATGGTATAGTTTAAACTTAAAATTTCACTATGTGCAAATTATTTAAAAGATGAAAAAATATTTGAAAAGGTGATTAATTACTTTAATATCCTTAGTACTTTCAACTATATACATAGCCTTCGTCAGAGAATGCAAAAATACAAGCGTCTTATTTTCATATAGTTGGTGTCGAAAGGAGTGAAAGTGAAAGCCAATTTTTAGATCCGGAAAAAATTGGGAAAATAAAAATATGGATACAGAGGGAGCTGGAATCTTACGTATTTCATGATTCTTTAAGAAACTGAACCAAATTCTGGGTATGCTGTAGGATAAAAGGTCAATACAAACAATATCTTTTTAGTAATAATTTCTATTGATTCACGGATAATTAAATCATGATAATTCTTTAACTGGCATATAATTTTTGTATCTTCGAAATTAACTTGTATATTCTGCTTCTTTTTAAGTCTTGACAAGGCTGTTTGTTGGCCGGTTGTACTTCAAATCTCTCAATCTCTCATCGCTTGTATTTTTGTATTCTCTGACGAAGGCTATGTATATAGTAGTAAGTACTGAGGATATTAGTAATTTATCACCTTTTTAAATATTTTTCCATCTGTTAAGTAATTTGCACATAGTGTAATTTTAAATTTACTTTTTAAAGATCAATTTAGCATTCTATTTATTTATTTGCTGATGGTATAGTTTATTTATTTTTTTACATGTTAGAACCATGAAATGCCTATGGTAGGAGGGGGGATAAATGGAATGTTACTCGAATAATTACTATAAAGATTCCTACCTCGTTACTAAGTACCTTCGTTGTGTAGCGTAATATTAATTTATTTGTGCTTATGTTCAAATGTAGTCAATTCCTCGTTTTTTGCAGATGGTAATTTTGAAGGAGGAGAGAGAACCATAAAAAACAGGGTACTGAAATGGAGAATTTCGTCGATGTAGAAAAGAAGGAAATTTCTCTGTTCATTTAAGCGAAATTTTATGACTCATTCATAGAATGCTTTTTAAACGTAAAAGACTGAAACTAACAAACATGATTTTAAGTGATTTGTAGTCGAATAGTGTTTTTCATTTTTCGATAAATGTTGTACATCTTGATTTATAAGGGACTGCTATTCTTTTTGCATTTTTGCATCTGAAAATTTGGTCCGAAATTGCAAATTTAACAGCCTTTACTAAAAGTCACTTTGCCTATTCTAAATAAACGGCCAAGTGCGAGTATTATTCGCGTACAGAGGGTTCCGTACATTAAATATATTAATTCGTAACTAAAAAAAAATCGTTGCTAAAAGAATAAAAAGATTTTGTAAAAAACAATATAACGTAGGGTTTGGTATAGCTGTATATACTATAAAAGCATAAATGAATATACCATCAAAGTTCAAAGAGATATGAAGCTTAAATTGCATCAAATATTGCTATTAAGTTTAACTCTTTTTTTCAATTTTATCCAAATTCGTTTATGATGAACTTAATTCGGTGCTAACAATAAAAGTAATGCATATTTAATCTTCATTTGGCATTTCATAAACCCAGATTCAGCGTAGTAATAAACATTACTTTTTAACAGTGTACGTAAAACCAAACCTTTGTGCTAAGTTTAAACAAGGCATTGTGCTAAGCGTCGCTTCGAATAGAGGTCCCAAAGTTACGATGCCACCTTGGTTCGTTCCGCCTTTTTCCAGATAGGTCTTTAATTATCCTTTACAGACACGTGTGGAGTATTGAGAGATCCATTCAATGCAAACTAGTCGTGAGTCCCATAGTAATTATGTTATTAATTAAATTAAGAGATTGTTATTAACAGTTCGACTTTACTGCTTTTGGCATTGCATTACACAAATATATGATTAAAAGTTGTTATCTAGGCTTTAAAAAGCCGATGGCGCATAGAATACACCGCCCATGTCTTTAAGTGTTAATATCTTGGCTAATTAAGGACACTTTTGTTTCCGAAAATCATTATCAACTATCCTTTTATACTTCTGCGACTATAGGTACAGTCGTGGAAAAAAAAAAATAAACACCCCTACTAACTCCTCAACAAATTATCGTAGAAGAAAGTTACTGGTACTGAACGATTGGAAATAAAGTCTACTTAAAATGATGTGTATAAAATTTGCTTAGGGGGGCCTCTACATATTAAAACGAACCATAACATTGTTTTTTCAATAGCAGTACACACTTCTGACAGCATAAATGAACTCTACACCCCTCAATTAGCCTAAAAAATAATTTTCATGCAATCCATGCGATAAGTTTCCGAGAAATGAATTATTTTAAAAAGAGCGTATTTTAAGGACTGTTTCCAAATTGAAGTTCGGTACTCAATTGTTGACCAAGATCGCCTCCTTCTTGATTAAAGCATCTTAAGCGCTACTCAAGCAGTCATTGAAGACAGCTAGGTTGCAGGATAGCAGAAGAAATTTCAAAATATCTAGTCATTTCTATCATAGATGACCCCTTAAACCATCATTTTGCCGTTTTTTAAGCATAATTTGAAAACTACGTGGAAGAAAAATATGAAATTTTGGATTTCCATAAAGCAGGACTTAATAAATCTAAATCCATCCAAAAAACTGTAGGTTGCAATTCATAATTTTTTCGAATATTAATTTCATAACTCATAATTCATATCATAAAATTATAAAAATTGGAAAGTCAACGTAATTATGTTTGTGTATATTAGTATTTATGCTACACAAAAAATGAGTCCATTAGGAGTATAATTTCAGGAGATATAAATAAAAATATGGAAATGTAATTTAACATTAGAAGCACTCAATTTTGAATGTTTATAATTCAAAAACCTATCATTCAAATGACTTGAAATTTCGCGTCTAGGCATAGTTTGTACCGAAGATTTGAAATAGCTTGTCAAAATTGGGTATTGCCATTAAAAAAAGAAGTTTGGGTTCGTTTTAATATGTAGATGGCCCCCTAAGCAAATTTTATATACATCCTTTAAAAGTAGACTTTATTTTCAATCATTCGGTACCTGTAACTTTCTTATACGATAATTTGTTGAGGAGTTAGTAGGCGGTGTTTACTTTTTTTTTCCCACGACTGTACCTCCAGCACTTAACCCCTTTGTTGAAGGCCTGCAGATCGAAATTTGTTGCAATTTTCTCAAAAGGTATGTGACTTTTAGGGTAGTTGCTATATTTTTCCTGCAAGGATTAAATTAAATTCTATTTTCCCTAATTTGTTTTATAATGTTAGTTTCAGTAGATTCTGAAATAAAGGGAGGGGGGGACATATTTTTGCATTGTATTTTCAACGATATCTCTGAAAGTAAAATACCTAAAATTAAAAATAATGTATACTTGAATTCGGCATTATAATGCTTTCATACGATACCCCACACAATATACAAAGAAAATATTTTTATTTTTGCGTAATGTAATTAGCCCCTCTACATTTCTCTAAATATAATAGTGAATTGTTAATTATCTATAAATACGTGGGTCAATATATATATATATATATATATATATATATAGCTTTTATTACTTCAGACATTTTGAACTTTTCACGTTCCATAGTTTACGAGTAAAATGGCTGTTACAGACGGACAGACAGACACAGGAGTGATCGTATAATTGTCCCGTTTTTACTTTTTAAGTACGGAACCCTAATTGTGGAAAACGCTATTCAACTTCATGTATCTGAATAAGAAGCTTTCGATAGCAATAAAAATGAAATAAGAAAAATATCAGAAAGTGGGCAGTTTGAATTTGACATCAGTCTTAAAAATGACGGGCAAATCTGTTGTTGCATTAGTACATAAAATTTCAAAAGCATTCTTACAAAAGTAATTTTTTTCAGAATAGTCATTTATTGTAGAATAGGTAAAATGTGTATGATTTTAGTTCAATTTAAAGGAAAATCATGCTAAATTAGCAACGCTTTTTTTTTACTCAGGATAGCTAAGTAATTGCCAATTTTAAATGCATTAACAGTAATTCTTAGTGGGGGAAAATCTTGAATTTAAAAGAGGATACTATTATAAGTATTTCAATATATTTTTTAAAGGTATGGAACTTAGTCATGTATTTAGCAATTAAATGTTTTCTAACATTTTATTTACAATTTTTTCACTTTTTATTATTCATTTACGTAAAGTATTGTTAAATTAGCTAATACAAATGTAATTTAAATATATTTGGCTTAAGGCTACACAGTATCTTAAAAATGACAATCATATCGAATATTTTTAATTGAATTTTTCAGTGGTCTGTACGGTTGTGAATCATGACTCCAAATTCTAGATCTGAAATCCAAATAGTTTTAAAGATATCTGAACTTTTCTGAGACTTCTCAGTCTCAAAATGTCTCTTTTACAAACTTTAAATGCATTTTTCTGAGACTTTTATTTATATTGATGTTAGTGTTTACTATTCCCTAAAGCTTTTTTTTGGTGTTGCACATAGAGTCTTGAAATTTTTTGTAGACACTTGTATATATAGATATATTACAATAATTAGTGTGGAGTTAGGTCTGAGAGTTATAGTTATTTTTTAAAAATATGCCAAAGTTAATATTTCCAAAATTTCATGTCTCTTTTTTTCAGGTTTCACGCTGCATTTTATTTTTAAATTTAAATAAAAGTTACATCTTTAATTCCATACTACCTTTTGTTCCCAATAATCCTATGAATATAAGTCATTCATATAACTAAAAAATATCAAAAATTAAAAAAGTTTTAAAGTTTTAAAAAACTTCAAAATTTTCAAAAAAAAAATTAATTTAAAAGAAAATGGTGATTGCTAAAATGATTTCTCTTTTACGAGAATGAGTTTAATTTTATAAACCCAAACGAAGTCATTAATTATTTTTAATGTAACTGTCTCCCAAATTTTTTTTGAAAAAGTATACTGTATAGCCTTAACCCCTTCGCGACGAACCTCTTTTACAAAATTTTTAATCTTTTATAAAACGGTTTTTCAAAATAAACTTTTTTGCCTAATTGAAACGGGAAAAAGACTTGGCAAATTAAGGTAAAATTTACAACAAAAAATAACTGGTGAGAATAATGAAAGATTCTGAGCACATTATGCGTCATGTATACGAGATGCCCTTCTCGAAGGGGTATATAATAAGTACAGTCATGGTAAATAAACGGTCAAGTGCGAGCATTACTCGCGCAGAGAGGGTTCCGTAGAATAAATATATGAATTTGTAATTGTATCATAAAAAATAAAAAACGTTGCTAAAAGAATACTAAGACTTTGTAAAAATCTATACAACTTAGGTTGGGTATAACTGTATATATTAGAAAAGTGTAAATGGGTATACCATGAAAGTTCAAAGAGATATGGAACCTAAATAATATCAAATATAGCTATTCGTATAAAACTTTTTTTAATATTATCCTAATCTGTTTATGATGAACTTAATCCGGTACTAACAATAAAAGCAGTGCATAGTTAAACTTCATTTGGCATTTCATGAAACTAAATTTAGCGTAGTAATAACCTTTATTTCTACAGTGTAGCTAAAACAAAACCTTTGTTCAAAGTTTAAATTTGGCATTGTGCTAAGCGCGCTTCGAATTGAGGTCTCAAAGTTGCAACGCCGCCTTGGTCAGTGCCGCGTTTTTCCAGATAGGTGTTTAATTAAATTTTAAAGTCACTCGAGTCGTATTGAGAGATACAATCAAAGCAAACTATCGCGAATCCCACAGTATTTATGCGATTCATTCTAATTAAATCTTTCGAGGGCGATGCCCTTAAAAAACGGACACCTAATTTTAATTCCAAAACAGACAAACGGCACCAAGAATATTTAATTAAAATTTTCCTTTTATCATGTACGTGAAAATAAGCAAGTTCGCATTTTCTAATAAATTCGTTTATAAATGCTGGTGTCAGTTCATTATGTCATAAGTTTATAAATAGAATTACTCCGTGCCGGAAAGTATTAAGAGGTCGCAGGACTCTTAAAGCTTCAAAATTTAAGAAATTTAATTTTTTTTTATGTTAAACTCCTATCTTTTCTGAATATTTTGATATAATTGTTTGCTTGAAATTCCCGTTAGAACAGAAGTTTTGGCTTTTAGAATTATACCCGCTCAATAGATCAAGCGGCGTTTCCGAAACTTTAAAGTCATTATTTTCCAAATGGCTTTTTTTTTTTTTTTTTTTTTTTTTTTTTTTTTTTGGCATAACGCGCTGGATACCCCAAAAACTTCTGAATACTTTTCATGAAATTTTCAAAACATATATTTCATGTTAGTCTGTATAAACTGAACCTAAAATTTCGTTTTTATTGTTCAAAAAAATATTTTTAGGTGATTTTACTGTTGAAATTTTCAAAATTTTGTATTAGCTAAATGCAACATTGCATTAAAAATATGAAAATGCTTTAAATACAAATTTATTTAAGTTCAGGGAAATTATTACAATCTGAAGTATAAGTATGCACCAAAATTTTCCTTCTAGTTTCCATTTTATTTTGTAATCCTGCGCATAAACTGTTTTGCCAATTTTTTGTTCGACAAATGTTTAACAGTTTCGAGCCCCCTATAAATACTAATTCTGTATCTTGCAATTTTATAATGCATGAAACGAAAGAACATATTTATATCTTTCATCCCAATTAAAATTGTGTTTTAAAATCATATACATTTTAAGACATTAAATGTTGAAAATGGTCTTTTTTTCATTTTTTCCACTTTTTAGAGTCCCGAGACCCCTTAAATTAGTATGTTTTTAACAATTTGACATTTATTGCTTTTATACTGTTACTGGACATTACATTACACATATGTATCATTAAAAGTTGTTAACTAGGCATATTGTACGCCGCCTCTGTCCTTGTGTATGTCCAAACTGACCGTACATTTAAGGGTTAATATCTCGTCTAATTACCGATGATTTTTTTCGAAAATCATTTTCAACAATGCTTTTATTCTTCTGCAACGATAGGTATATTCAGCGATGCTCAACAATTTTTCTGAATGTCCGTAAATCGAAATTTGTGTATAACAGAAAAATGCTAATTACTCAAAAACTATGTGACCTAGGGTAATCGCTATAATTTTACGGCAAGGTTTATATTAACGTCTACTACCTCTAATTTTTTCATAATTTTAGTTTCAGTAGATTCGGAATTAGATGGGAAGAACATATTTTTGCGCTACATTTTCAACAATATCTTAGAAAATATAACACCTAAAATTAAAAGTAATGTATTTTTGAGTTCAGCGTTACTAAAGCTTTCGCTTGATATCCCACATGATATACAAAGAAAAGATTTTTTTCCAAGTAGCATAATTAGCCCCTCTACTTTCTTACTAAATATATTTATGAATGTTTATTAATCTGAAAATATGTGGGTCAATGGTCTTTATAACTTCCCCGAATTTGCACTTTCCATATTCCATAGTTTACGAGTAAAATGGCTGTGACAGACAAACAGACTGACAGACACAGGAGTGATCTTATAATGGTTCCGATTTTACTTTTTAAGTACGGAACCTTCAAAAAGGTAAACACCCCTTACTAACTCTGCAAAAAATTATCGTAGAAGAAAGTTACTGGTACCACACGATTGGTAATAAAGTCTACTTTTAAATGATGTATGTAAAATTTTCTTAGGGATCATCTACATATTAAAACGAACCATATATTTTTTTTACAATAGCAGTATACAATTCTGACAGCTTAAAGGAACTCTACACCATTTAGTTATTTAGTTAGCCTAAAAACAAATTTTTATGCAATTTGTATAATAATTTTTTTAATGGATACTGTATAGCCTTAACCCCTTCGCGACGAGCGTCTTTTACAGAATTTTTAATCTTTTACAAAACGGTTTTTCAAAACAACCATTTTTGCCTAATTGAAGCGGGAAAATGGCTTGGCAAATTAAGGTAAAATTTACAACAAAAAATAACTGCTGGGAATAATGAAAGATTCTGAGCACATTATGCGTCATGTATAGGTGATGCCCTTCTCGAAAGGGTATATAATAAGTACAGTCATGGTAAAAAAAGGTAAACACCCCTTACTAACTCTGCAAAAAAATATCATAGAAGAAAGTTACTGGTACCACACGATTGGTAATAAAGTCTACTTTTAAATGATGTATATAAAATTTTCTTAGGGGTCATCTACATATTAAAACTAACCATAATGTTTTTTTCAATAGCAGTATACAATTATGACAGCATAAAGGAACTCTACACCATTTAGTTATCCTAAAAACAAATTTTTATGCAATTCGTACAATACGTTTCCGAGATATTAATTATTTTAAAACAAGCGTAGTTTAGGGGTTGTATCCAAAGAGAAGTTCGGTACTCGATTGTTGACCGAGAGATTCCCCTTCTTGATGAAGGCATCTTAAGCGCCACTCAAGCAGTCATTCAAGACTGCCAGATTATAAGATAGTATAAGAAATTTCAAAATATCTAGCCACTTCTATCATAGACGACCCCTTAAACCATCATTTTGTCGTGTTCTAAGCATAATTTTAAAACTATTTGAAAGAAAAATGTGAAATTTTGGTTTTCTATAAAGCATGACTTAATAAATCTAAATCCATAAAAAAAATGTTGGTTGTAATTCATAATTTTTTCGGATATTAATTTCATAATTCATAATTCATATGATAAAATTATTTTTAAAAAAATGCAAAATCAATGTAATTATGTTTGGGTATTTCAGAATTATTGCTACACAAAAAATTATCACTTTAGGACTATAATTTCAGGAGATATTAATAAAAGTATGAAAATGTAATTTTACATTAGAAGCACTAAATTTTGAATGTCTATAATTCAAAAACCTATCTTCAAATGACTTGAAATTTGATATTTATGCATAGTTTGAAATGAATATTTGAAATATCTTGTTGAAACTGGGTATTGCCATTTGAAAAAAAATGAAGTTTGGGTTCGTTTTAATATGTAGATGGCCTCCTAATCAAATTTTGTATGTTTTATTCCTAATCGTTTGATACCAGTAACTTTCTTCTAGATAATT
Organism: Maratus speciosus; assembly: GCA_963932465.1. Lineage (NCBI taxonomy): Eukaryota > Metazoa > Arthropoda > Arachnida > Araneae > Salticidae > Maratus > Maratus speciosus. Next base: position 163,858,674 of record OZ010800.1, on the reverse strand, counting down.
TTTTGAGGAGTTAGTAGAAATAGTAGGGGGTGGGGTGTTTACTTTTTTTTTTCCACGACTGTACAAATGAAGTAATGTTTTTAGAATCGCCTTTTTGCTTTTTTTAATTTCCACATATACTTACAGGCTATATATAATATTGTATAAAATTAATTTTCTAACATTAAATAATTTATATTATTATTATTATTATTATTATTAATGCGTATTATATTAAAATATACATATTGGAATATCTTTGTACCTACTTTTTTGAACATCTATCAAATTTATTTAAAATGAAAAAAAAAACCTTATTAAAGTTAATGAGGATAAATATTAAAAAACTAGGAATATATCCATGCAATATTTATATTAATAAAATTGTGTTACTGACGCAGTTCTGTATTACCCTTTTAGAATATCTTACATACTAACGCTTAACAAACGTTAGAAAAATAAATCTATTATTTTTTATCGATATTAATTAAAAAATAGAAAGCTATATTAAATATATAGCTTTATATAAATAGATTAAATATAAAAAAAAAAGTATTCACGTTCTTTCAGAATAAATTAATTAGCATAAAAGATAAAAATAGTAAATAACAGCATGCATTATTAAAAAACGTACATTATTTTTTTACTTCTAAGCTTAGTCGATAAAAGCAATTTTTGTTTATTTTTCATAACTGCTTAAAAACATTTTAAATGATTCATTTCATAAATTTGGTTGTTTACTGAAACTTTGTGACATATTAAGAAAATAAAGAAGATTAATTATCTACTTATACTTTTTTCCCTTTGCAAATATTTATTTCTAATAGTATGGCATAGATGTTATTTCTTCTTTGTAGCATTTTAAAGCTGAAGATTAATCTATAAGGAGAGCAATTAAATAAATAATGGGGATTTTTTAACATACGAATAATGTCAGAAAGGTGACTATTGAATATTTTCATTGCACTGTCAGAAACATTCGTCTTTATAAAATAAATTATTCGTCATTTTTAAACAAGTAATTTCCGTACTCCTAGAAAACATGTTTTATCCATGAATTCTTCCCGAATGTCTGAAAAGATGGAAAAAATTCCGTTTATTCCTTGAACGCGTGCATATTGGCTGTATTAAGACCAATGTTCGAATTTATTTTTAAAACGAAAAACCGAAAATTCAATACAAACAATAATTCAATACATACAAATTAAAAACAAACAATAATAATGCTTTCGAATTTAATAAAGTAGCAATTTTCTCATTCATTTAAACTTATTCGCAATTTGTTTTTTAGAGTATTAAAAAAATATTAGCATGTAAAATATATTCTAAATGGAAATTTAAGGTTTCGTTTAATACTCTTTTCAAAACACTTTATCCTTTTGCAAAATCTGTTAGTTCCATATTTCGCTACCAGGGGGCACACTCTATTCTAAACAAACCTTATCTGGACGAAACTCCGCTTTACAAACTATCCGTAGATATATTCGAGGGGATCGGGCCCATAGCACCCGAGATACGTAGACTCCCTGGCGGTAAGAATTTGGACTAAAATATGTACGGCTATGGTGCATAATATGAAAGCGTGGTCAAAGGAGTGTCATCAAAATTTACAAAATTGCACCCGGGTGAAAAGGGTGCGAGTTAAAAAAAAATTGCTAAAAATACAGAAGTTAGAGTCCAGAACGGTAAATAATATAGGGTCAATCCATTTCAAGTGGTCCAGCACTGGTTGCTCGACCATTTTTAAAAAATCTGAAATTTTTTGTAGAACACCCCTAACATGATGGAAATTCAAAATGACTATTATTTTAATTTTATTAATTTTTGTTTGTGCATGGCGGCCATCTTTGTTTCATCGTCTGCAGCAATTTTCTCACAGGAAGGGTTTACGGAATTGTAAATAATTCATCGTTTATTTCTCTAATTCAAGTGCGGTTTACAGCATTTTGTACAGAATACATTGGGCTAAAAATTTGGTAATAGAGTAGTTTTCGAAACTAAATGCTTATTGGTGAAATTTAGGCTTAAATTTTCAGTTTTTTCCCAAAATTTGCCCGTTTACAAGAGGAAATTTTTCTAGCAAGGAAAACTGTCAACATGACATACTTTTTTTTTTTACAAATAGGCTGAAAGTACTTGTACTCACACGCCAAGTTACAGATCTGGGACATTCTTTCTCTTCGCTAAAAAAATTCCCAAATTTTTCAAAAATGTCAAAAATCGCACTTTTGAGGCTTTGATATCTCTGGTGGGGCACGAGATAAAAATCTGAAATTCGGGTTGCTGAGAGTATTGTATAGTAGTGTTATGCACAAGAAATTTCAGGATGGAGATTTGACTACAAGCCGAGATATGGCAAGGGGAACATGTCAAAACAATACTGCCAAACTATTGTTTTGTTGTAGTCACAGCTAAGTATTTATCTCAGAGTGTCATTTAAATTTATTTTTTTTATTATCTTTAAATATTAGTAACAGAAAATAAAGCCTTTTGCAAAGCTTAGAAATTAATTAAAAAAATAATTATGCCTAAGGCTTTGTATGGTTTCAGTAATTTTTCTTGTAATTTTAGCAACAAAAAGAAATCTCGACACTTTTACATAAAGAAAAAATAATATTTTTATACAAGACTTAAGACAAAAACAAAATGGGGAAAGAGAAAAGCTGTTAATTTTGTCATACTTGTTGAGACATGATCAAACGTGTCAAAACACGTTCTTGCTTGTTGGTTTAAAAACCACAATTTTGATCTTTCTCAAAATTTTATTTGTAAGAACCAAGTCTTGTCATCTATTAATAACTTGATTGAAGTTCTTGGCCCTGCTGGCTCATAGAAATAAACTTTGAAATCACTGTGTGCGAGTCTCACTTCACTAATAATTCCTAGCTTACTTCCTATCAAAAATGTCATTTTTCTACAGTATGAATTTTGAAAGGGCTCTGAAAATTACTTGAGGCTGATGCATGGTAATATCGTACAATGTTTCATTTACAGGAACATACTTATGGTAGGACCATGTTTCAGGGACTGGCAAGCAGCATTAAAACTGTGGTTTTTAAACCAACAACCAGGAATGTGTTTTGACACGTTTGATCATGTCTCAACAAGTAGGTCAACATTAACAGCTTTTCTCTTTCCCTATTCCGTTTTTGTCTCAGGTCTTGTATAAAAATATGATTTTTCTTTATGTAAAAGTGCTGAGGTTTATTTTAGTTACTAAAACTACAACAAAAATTACGGAAACCATAAAAATTGTATTACTTAGGAATAATTATTTTTTAAATTAATTGCTAAGCTTTGCAAAAGGGTTTATTTTCTGTTACTATTATTTAAAGATAATAAAAAAATAAATTTTAATGACACTCTGAGATAAATACTTAGCTGTGACTACAACAAAACAATAGTTTGGCAGTATTGTTTTGACATGTTGCCCTTGCCATATCTCGGCTTGTAGTCAAATCTCCATCCTGAAACTTCTTGTGCATAACACTACCATACAATACTCTCAGCACCCCGAATTTCAGATTTTTATCTCGTGCCCCACCAGAGATGTCAAAGCCTCAAAAGTGCGATTTTTGACATTTCTTAAAAATTTGGGAATTTTTTTAGCGAAGAGAAAGAATGTCCCAGATCTGGAACTTGGCGTGTGAGTACAAGTACTTTCACCCTATTTGTAAAACAAAGTATGTCGTGTTGACAGTTTTCCTTGCTAGAAAAATTTCCTCTTGCAAACGGACAAATTTTGGGAAAAAACTGAAACTTTATGCCTAAATTTCACCAATAAGCATTTAGTTTCGGAAACTACTCTATTACCAGATTTTTAGCCCAAAGTATTCTGTACAAATTGCTGTAAACCGCACTTGAATTGGAGAAATAAACGATGAATTATTTACAATTCCGTAAACCCTTCTTCTGAGAAAATTGCTGCAGACGATGAAACAAAGATGGCCGCCATGCACAAACAAAAATTAATAAAATTAAAATAATAGTCTTTTTGAACTTCCATCATGTTAGGGTTGTTGTACAAAAAATTTCAGATTTTTTAAAAATTGTCGAGCAACGAATTAATGATTTTCTGGACCAGTTGAAATGGATTGACCCTATAGGACTTTTGAAATTTTTTTGATTTTTCGTGTAATTGCAAGCGTTCTGCTATAAGTATGCAAAATTTCACATCTTCAACTTAATTTGATCTGAGCTGGAAAAGTTGCTTAAAATGCACAAGTTACAGCTTAGAGGGGTAAATACAGTCGAACCCCTTCAAGAGACCGAAGGTTTTGTTCGTTATATCCGAACCGTTAAGAAAAATGTTAGAGTTCACAAAATGCATAACTCATTAGTTGCTATGTGTATATTAAATAATGATGTATTTTTAAAAAGGTAAAATCTATTAAATATGATCATTAATGAATTAAATTTTCTAAAATTGATTACATAAAACTGACACAATACTAATTAAATTAACTAACAATGAAGACAAACAGAAATAAATTCATTTTACCTTTATTTGTTGCTCACTGTTTTGATACAGAAATAATCGGCAATCTTCTGCTGACATGATGCTGTGCTGATTTCCAAAACATATGTTATGGATTTCTTTGTCTAGTAGATCAAATGACCCCAACACCGTTTCTTCCACTGTTTGTGTAGACAAAAACTTATTAATTACACGTATCGCTGCTGTAGCATCTGATATTGTGGCGAAATTTCGTCATTTATCTGCTCCTCTTCATCAGCATCAGATGCAGAATCATCGATTTCAGTATGATTCATTTTAATTTCTTCCACAAACTCTTCATCAGTCGGATCTTCACATGTAATGACTTCATCATCATATGTTTCGAACAATTGCATGTCACAAACTGAGAATGATGAAATTTTGTGCTTTTTTATCCACACTGCGATAGGTAAATTTTCATCATACTCTTCTTCAACATTCTGTGCTTCTTCACCATTCGTTGTAACTTCAATATTCTTTGCTAGGCCTGCATGTCGAAGACATTTTCTAATTGTAGAATCCGTAAAAAACCGCCAAGATTCTTCGTCTCCAGTCTTGCACACAGCTGTGATCAGGAATAAGGGGAAATGACTGACTGGTAGGCGGGATCACACCTGCAGAGTGGCTATCATACCAGAGAAAGAATGCAGTTGTTTCTACCCTTTAATAAAAAGACTTATTGCAGATTTGCACTATGTTTCACTAGCCGGCATACATTTTCTTGTGAAATTGGAGTCAAAGTCCTGTTTTCACAACTGCGGAAAAGTAAAGAAAAAAAAAATCATGGTCGACTGGAAAAAAAGTTCATTATGGCCGATTCTTAAGATTTTGGAGGTTCGCTATAAAAGGATAAATTAGCATTAAATACAATAGGAAAACGGCGGGAACAAAATTTTCGTTCGTTATATCCAAGAGTTCGCTATATACCGGGTTCGCTATAACGTGGTTCGACTGTATAAGACTTTTTCAAAATTTTATGATTTATCGTTTGATGTGAGGTGTTCAGCTATAAGAATCCAAAATTTCAAGTCTCCAATATATATAGTTTCTGAAAACGAGTTTTGTGACAGACAGACTGACTGACAGACAGAGGATTGAGACGAATAAGGTTTCGTCACATGAACGAAACCCTAAGAAGGAACGGAAATTTCTTCCATTCAGGTATCGTGATTCCAGGTTCGAGTGATATCCAAGTATTTCTTAGAGCGCGTCATGGTTTCATCCTTAGTCTGCGTTGGTAAACATATTTTTATACCATCAGTATTCGAGTATAATAGAATTTGGGTACATTGGATTATTTTTCCGAAAAAAACTCTGTTTGAATTTCGTAAGCATATCAAACAAGAATTGCTGAAGAGAAAGTTTTTAAATTTTTCTTTGAACGAAAATCTGAAATCTTGGAAGAATTGCCAGGTCAAAACTTTTGGTCCTAAATTTCCGTGCAGAATTGAATAATTGAGTCCCACAATTATGTGGAATAAAATTGTTTTAGTAAACGGAATAAAAATACAAAAAATGAAAGAATCATGACTGGAATAAATCGAAATTCTTATACTGTAAAACTGAAAAAATCATTTAATTGTGAATAGCAAATCTGTTGCTTTGAAAGCATAACTTCCTTGTTTTAACACATGTTGTCATGAAGTTTCTTTTAAATCTTTTTCTAAGTTTTGGCATTTAAGAGTTACTTAAACCTTTAAAAACATAAAAAAATATGTATAAAACAAGAAAAAATATCCCTATATTCAAATTTATTCAACAAATTAAAAACCTCCTAACTTTTTATTTAACATATCTAAGATAAAATAAATGGAAATACTGATTCTTTTGCATTGTTGACAATAGGAGCTTTCACAAATTGTTCATTGGAATTCAATTTCAATTATCACCCGAACCACAATCTTTGACAAAAATAAACAATGTTAAAATAGGAAAAGGAGATTTTTAAGTAAAATATATATATTAAAAAATATTATAAAAATAATGAATTTTACTTTTCATATCTTTAAAGTCAAAAGAAAAATTACAAACGGAATTCTTTTCTTTTTTTTTCTGCCAAACTTTAAATTATCAGCTTCAAAATAAATTATTGTAAAATAATTTTCGTATTGATTATTGTTTAAATATTTGTTTAAGCATTCATGTAATAGTACAGGGTGGTTATAATTAAAGTTACTCTGTTTAAACCTACGTAGAGTTTGCTATGGTTGCCAGATATCGATGAAACTTGTAATATAAGTTATATGAACCATGGGGAAATAAAATCTACAAAAAAAAAAAAAAAAAAAAAAAAAAAAAAAAATCTTATTTTAAACCACCAGGCGAGAAGGAGGCGCATGAAGACCAAAAATCTCAAACTGGAAACATAAAACTTTTTTTATTTACAGCATACGTTCAAAGTGTCAAGCACAATGTTAAAGCGCATTATAGCGTGCTCAGCAGTAGCGCGAAAGTTTCCTTGAATTGAAGCAAGTTATGCTTGCTTTCAAATCAGGTAGAGTCCGCATGTTTCCTCCAAACACAGGATCTTTCAGGAAACCCCACAACTAGAAGTCTCAAGGATTCAAATTCGAGAAAGCCAGGTTGTAGGAATACTTCTCGAAATTACCCGATTATCTCCAACAAGGGCACGAAGCAGTGCCGTCACTGCTCGGGATATGTGAGGTGGTGCAGCATTTTGCATGAATACCATAGTTTCTAAACACTCTCGCTCTTGCAAGGATGGAATGACCTGCTGCTGAAGGAGATCGCAGCAACGGGTACCCGTAATGGAACACCTTTTAGGATCCTGAGAAGTATTCTCCTCAAAAAAGAAAAAGGACCAAGAATGAAATTAGCCGTAAAGCCACACCATACAGTAATGTAACCAGGGTGCAAAGTCTGTTCACGCACAACACAAGTAGTACTAGTAGACTTGCAGTACCCCATACGTGACAGTTCTGAGTATTCACTGCTCCATCTAGGGTAAAATGCGCCTCTTCCGACCACAAAATGTCCCAAGGCCATGCATTGTCAACGGCTATTTTGACATCCTCACAAATTGCGTTTGTGTGTCCGGTTTTTAGGATTCAGCGCTTGCACAACGTGAATGTTGTATGGATACCCTTTATAATGGATCGAAGAACCCTTCGTACAGTATACCAAGGGAGAGAGAAATCACGTGAACCGCTAGAGTACTTGTCGAAGAATATTGGGAACCGGACGATCTTTCAACCACTGCAGTAGCGTGTTCTTCGGCAGCTTCATTTGAAATCCGTTTCCGTTCTGTTCCTTGCAGCAAACCCAGCTCCCCATGGGTTTTTCTCTAATCATGGTTTAGTTTCTGTTGTTGAAATTAGCTCTTAACTTCTAAATATACCTGCACCTGTAGGTCAATCGGGCAGGGATTTTTTCCAGAAGACATGTTACTATAAATCCCACTCCGAAAACGGCCTTGGGCTATTTTTAGCTTCCTTCTCAATGTAATGGTGTCTTTTGTTAGTACACGTTTAAACCAATGCTGAAACCGCTAAGTGTAAGTAAAATCACCGCTGCTCCTATTATCGGCAGTTACTTTATATCACACTTTATTACGATGTTTGTACACGGCTGACTTTATAAAAGTAAAGTGTCAAAGGATCAGATAAATCTAGAAAGAAAAAAAATAATTCTTCGTTTGATATAAATTTATTTTAGAAGCAAGGATTAACGATCTTCATATGCATTCATATTAGTTTGTTAGTTCGGTTTTAATAGTCTAAGAAATTCTAAATTCAACAAAATTTACTGCTTGATTTATGTTTCTTCCTTATTTATTTTTCAAGGTTGTCAGAAATAGTAATTTAACTCTGCAATTCCATTTCCAATAACGATGTGGAGATGGAAATATGTAAATCCTAAGTATATTACAATATGATAGATTTATAGTATAAAATTTTTAGTTGCTTTTTACACTTGAAACGTTCTTTTTTTAATTTATTTTTTATTTTGTCAACTAGCATCGTATTAAAATTATGTGAAACTTCGTTTCGCTCTTGCGAAAATACGATGTCTTATCATGTTCCTGTTTATTGATCACGGTAAGAAATAGTGCTAAATTTACATGCATAAATATTTTTGGATTAAATTTCTAAAATATACTTTCTTCTCATGATATATATGATAGTTTACGTCAAAAACATTTTATTTCCCAAATAGTGAATAAAGAAGTATTACATCTCTGGATTCTGTAACCAACTCTTCCCTTGAAATATACCGATTACCTAAAATTTATCACTAACAAAAATTTATTTAAATTAATAAAGAAAAATAGAAGGTTGTGGAGAGGGCAGTTTTAACTAACGTTAATCAAAATAAATTAGAATGAAACTTTAATATTGCGTGTGGGTTTGCTTTACCCAGGAAACATGATAAACACAAACACTAGCTTAACGATTTAATTCCTTGAAGGGCGGTGGGATATAATATATCCCACTTAATTTAAATTGCAAAATGCCACATTCACGCGAAAATTTTGAAATAAAAATTCTGCTTTTATAATGTACGCGAAAAAATCGTTTGCCTTTATGTATAATAAAAGCCTAAGTCATGTGACTGTTATCAACAGTTGTGGGCTGACTGCTTCGCTTTTTATGTGCCAGGCAGCCGTTTTGCTACTTTAATGTTAGACAGGCGTTGGTGATAAATCTCCAAATATTGTTCCATCGCCATCATTTCATTTATATTATAATAGTCCAAGTCACAAGCAATTACTTGGTGACCCCTTCGCTCTTCATATGCAAGGCTTCCATTTTGATTAAAAAAATCAAAATTATTTTTTCGATTAAAATTACATAAAATTTGCAATGATCGCAAAGAATTCTTGGTACATTTATGACAGCCGGGCGCAAATCTCGCCAATATCATTTTTTAACTCGCTAATTTAAAGTGCTTCTGTTTAAATGAAAGTTTTATATTTTAATTAAATGAGTGAAAGGAATAAATTTTAAATGAAATTAATGAAATACCTGATCTATCACCTGCGCCCAGCTAACATAAAAATAAAATGCGCTTGATTTCTCTATCAGAATCTTCAGGTTTGGCGAAGGATTGGGCAAGCAAATTAATTTAGGCATAAAACGTAATAAGATACAATTTTTAGCATACATTTAAGAAGACCAAACTGGTCGCCAAGGGCGGCTAGTTTTCAAGTAAATTTGTTTGTAAATCCTGGTGTTAATTAATCATTTCAACATTTTAGTAACCGTAGTACTACAGCGCCTAGAATACCTAATGTGGAAATATGCTATCCAAACAGTGCGAAAAATTTGTATCCCTTAAATGTGCGACGATACTGCTAAAATTTCAAGTGTCGATCGCAGCGACATCTGCGGAATTTTCATATTACTAGTATTACATTGTATAGACTAGCAATTTCTTGCAGTTGTAGAAAATATCCTGCAGATGTCGCTGCGATCTGCATATTGCAGCAGTATCATTGCACATTTAAGGGATATAATATTTTAACGTTTTTTAATGTATTGGATAGCCGATTTCTGCACTATATATTCTAGGCGCTGTACGTACTACTTCATTCCTTAGCATTTTTAACCGACTTCAAAAAGGAGGAGGTTATCAATATTCGACATGTATATATTTTTTGTGCACGCATTTTTTTCGTAAATATGAACCAATTTTGATAATCCGTTTTTTGTTTGAAAGTGTAAGACACCCGTGTGGTCCCATTTGGTTTTCGTTAAAATTTGATGATTAGAACTTAAATAAAATAAAAACTTTAAAATTCAAATTCTTTTTCAAGGAGTCGCCCAATTAGAAGCCATTATTTTGCATGCTGTTACTCTTACTCAGATAAGACATCTTTTGAAAGTGCGAAATCTTGACTGGACAAGAACCGGGATCCAGATAGATTTTGTGCTGTTAGCGAAACGAGATTGACCAATAAGAAAATTTACTTACTTAAAACAGTGAAATTTTCGAATTAATATGCAGGCTTCTAATTGGTCAATCTGGTTTTGCTAACAGCGCAAAATCTATTTGGTACCCGGCCAAGTTCTCTTTTCTCTCTGCCAAACCGCAAGATTCACGTCGATACAAACCCATATCGGAAGTAGGTGTCGAAAAACAGAAACCCAGCCTTTAAAGTTTCCTCCTGTATTTGTTTATTTGTTTTACACATACATCTGACTTGTGTGCTTGACATCTAGGTCCGCTTATAAGTCATCGTCAATATACAGGGACGAGATAGCACAATGAAATTTACAACACAGAGAAATTACATCCGGGAGCACCACAAAGAGTGTGCAATGGAGCCAGCGAGAGTTGAACTCGCAGACCTCTGCCGCTCTCAATGCTTGGCGGCTGGCAGCGCGATGTCCTAACCGCTCGGCCACCGAGGCCCCTTCTCCTGTATCAGAGCAGAGTGCAAGTGCATGTGTAAGAGGATACAAGTTGTGCTGAATGCAGAAAAGACATCCATATGTCAGCACACAGTACATTGCAATGTTATGTGTAGCGACACCGTCTTTAGATTCAGATTTTGTTATCGGATTAGTAATAGAGTGATTTCAGATTTTCGTCAGGTTGGGATCCACCATACAGGACAGTGGCATCATACGGAAATATTTGATTGGTTGAAACGAATCTAGACAAAACAAATTATTAATTTTTGTTTTGTCGTCATCATGAAGCATTTTTTAACTGACTTAAAAAAAAAGTAGAGGAGGTTATCAATTCGACCTGTATGTATTTTTTGGTTCTGTTCACGCAGAACTTTCGTAAATATGCACAGATTTCTATATTTTTTTTGTTTGAAAGTGAAAGTCACCCAGGTGGTCTCATTCCAATTTTACAAAAATCTGATTAAAACAAATTTGTTGTTATAAAAACTTTAAAATTCAAATTCAATTTGAAGCAGTCGCCCTATTAAAAGCATTTTATTCTGATGCTGTTACTTTTGTGTACAGCTTCAAGAATATACAGTGTGGAAATCAGCTATCCTTGTAATAATTAAATAACTGCTAAAATACTAGATCCCTTAAATGTCAAACGATTATAAAATCCAATGTGTCGATCACAGCGACATCCGCAGTATATTTTCTAAAACTCCAAGATGATTTGGCCTCCATGCTTTAATAATACGATGTTTACCTTGAAATCTGACAATATATCGCTGGAATCGGTTCCCTGGATTTCAGTATCATTGCACATTTAAGGGGTACAACTTTTTAGCGCTGTTTGGATTGCAGATTTCTACACTATATGTTCTAGATGCTGCAGAGATGCGAGATTTTTTCAAAGCGTGAAATATTGACTGGACAAAGGCCGGAATCCAGATAGATTTTTCACTGTTAGCGACACGAAATTCACCAATCAGAAGCCCGCATTTGTGCGAACTTTTCGCTGTTTGACATAAAGAGCGAAAAGTTCTGAAAAATACAGGCTTCTGATTGATCAATTTCATTTTGCTAACAGCAATTTTTGGAATAGAAAATGCCAAGGTTTTCTATAGTTTGGTAAAATGCGTCTGTAAAAGCGCAGTCTGAGCATCGAATGTTGCCATTCTCACATAGAGGGAGTCAGGTTGACTTATCAGATTAGGACTCAACATTCAAACATCACCTTTCATTTCTGATGTTATTGATGCTTTTATGAGAATTAGACGGATTTGGCTTTTTTATTCAAACATGGTGCGGATTTTGCTAACATCTTTCTTTTTAATTTTTCTGATTGCAGATGCTGTACCTTAATATGCACTAACATATGGAGTCATTTTGTTGTGCGCTGACTCATGGACGCACTTTGACGCGCTGTGATGTCTAAGGGCACAAAAACACACTGTTAAAAATCTGCAGCTTTAGCTGCATCGTCACTCCACCACTGTTATAGAATATCTCTTTTCTGACCAATGAGAACGCTCCACAGTATAGCCAAGTAATAGTTTTCTATAAAAGCGGTGGAGTGACTTTGCATCAAACGACATTGACATTGGCATTTTATTAATATACATCTGACCTGTGTGCTTGGCGTCAAGCGCCCGCGTATAAGTCATCCTCAATATATACAGGGACGAGATAGCACGCACAAGGAAATATATAACACAGAGAAATACAGCCGGGAGTTCCGCAAAGAGTGTGCAACGGAGCCAGTGGGATTCGAACCCGCACCCACCTACGCTCGTAAGCAATTAGCGGTGTGATGCCTTGACCACTCAGCCACGATGGGCCCGCATCAAACGATATAGATTTTTAACAGTGTATGTAACATCCGTGAAGAGTCAATACAGAATTTTGCTTTTGGCAACACAAGTCCACTGAAGAATTATTCTTAAATGTAATTACAGTTGCAAAGATTGCAAACAACGCGGTTTAAGTCCTGCAATAAACCTGGACTAAAAAATATAATAATGAAAATAAATGTGGAAATAAACCAATATTTTACAACTCTAAATGTAGATTGTTGTGAATAGAATGTATTTTTTAAACAACTATAGCATAACTATTAAATGCTAATACTATCAATATTTTAATGAAAAACAAAGATTTTATAAAAAGCTAATCATTTAATAAATAAGGTTTGTAAATTATAATTGAAATTATAAATTACTTATTTATTCGTTTGATACTGAAATCAGGATAATTATGTATTACTCTATGAATAACTAAAAAGTAGGAAATAAAATAAACTTTACAAAAAAAATTAGTAACCGACTTCAAAAAACGCACTAAAAAGAATTAAAAAATTCTTTAAAATTCTCTAATGACAAAATGATATCCCAGAACCACACATCGGATATCATGTGTCAGGATAAAAACGTTAAATTTGATATATACAAATTAATACCTACCAAACATGGATTTTCGAGAGAATATTTTTTGCAAGAGATGAATTGAAATATTTTTGATTTAATTTACGAATATACAGATACAAAAAGTAATCAATTGCTTTTAGAAGTTGGTGCCAAACAATTCCAGTCGATAACGATTAAAAAGCTAATTTGCTAAAGAAGTGAAACATTTTTTCCGACATTGCATTATATTTTCCATCACCACTTTATTCATAGTACTAGGTATAATATATTCACAATCCTTACTAATCTTAAGGTAGTTTGGCAACAGTTTCAAAAAGTAATTGATTACATTTTATGTGTATATATTCGTAAATTAAATCATAAATATTTTAATTCATCTCGTGCAAAAAATATTCTTTCGAAAATCTATGTTTGGTAGGTATTAAATTTTTATATATTAAATTTAACGTTTTTATCCCGACACATGATATCCGATGTGTGGTTGTTGGATATGATTTTGTCATTAGAGAATTTTAAAGAATTATTTAATTATTTTAGTGCGTTATTTGAAGTCGGTTAGTATTTATTTTTTTGTAAAGTTTATTTTATTTATTTTTCGAGTGGTAAATTAAATCAATGCTTTGAAATTGAAATTAAAGGGCGTGGTTTATGGTATTATTTTAGGGGCTCACCACGATAGTAGACCAAGTCTATTTTTCTTTTTCTTGAATAAGAACGCTTTAAAGCTCTTAATGAATAATTAATTCAGGCCAAGTGATTCATAATAATTATATTTGGTAATATTCAATTTAAAGTACCATTTTTATTGAGCGCTACTTTTACAAATGACAGTTTAATATTTCTATTGAAAATTTATACTTCTTTAACAAAAATAAGGACTTGGTCCAGTATGGTTATGAAATTTCCACGTGTAAGTAAAATCTTTTTTATTATGATTACAAAAACTCTTGATTTTGATTTATATTTACTTATTCTACTTTTTATTCAAAGAGAAAGATATTACTAGTTGTCGTAAATAATTCGCTGTGCACAATACTACCAGCTCGTCACATGATGTACTCTAGAGGAAGTAGCTTGGAACTTGGTAGTGATCTCTGCTCGAAGATTCTTGAAGTAAACATGATGAATTGGCGGACAGTATGGCAGAAGATCAATCATATCTTTCTTTTTCGCCAAAGTAATTTTTCTACGGCCCACGTACAACGAATATTGACTGACATTTGACAAAGAAAGTAACTTGCGTCCACGAGTCTGATTTTTCAAATTTACTTTGCGAGAAAGTTGATCCACATTCAGGGTTTCTTTCAACAGTAAAATGGTTGGTTGGTTGAATTTTGACGGCCGATTATCTACACTAGGGATATAGGCCCGAGAAGGAGTGCCCTTCGTGGGGGTCTTTCTAAGGGAACCTAACCCGTATTTACGCATGGAAAACCCATGGCTCGAAGAAAACCACGAAAACTCCGAACGATTAGGCCGACGGGCGCGATTGGGATCGAACCCAGCACCTACCGTCTACCAGTTTCAAGAGCAGAACATCTCAGCCACTGGTGGGGCTCAACAGTAAAATGAAAAGAAAACTTCTCACAACTCGCAGTCATCCAATATCCGCCCAACTAAAGCAAGTTTTCGCGGTACCCTTTCTTCTGTTTGTGATTCTTTGTTCCAAAGCTGTAGTAGAAAGAAAGTCGGAATTCTTATTTTCAATGAAATCAAATTTCGGATATTTCCTCATTGCATTCGTAATTGTTTCCTTCGAGTCTCCATGTACATAGATGTGTTGTTTCTTGATAGTTGCTGCTTCAATCGTGTTACAACATTCTGCTGGTGTCTTGCAACAATGCCAAAAATGTCTTGAGGTCTTCTTCCCTCTATTTCATCTATTTCATCCGAGACGTACATGTATCCTACATTATTATCAAAGAAATGCACCCTAAAGTTATAAAAATATAGATTGCATTTATAATAAGCTATGTGCGTTAAAAGCTTCGAAAGGGTGGTGCTTTTTTGCAAGTGGAATGTACAGCAGTAAGTTTCATCTGAGGTTTTAATTTTACCAGTTTTCATTTTCTCTTTAGCCTTTTTAGCTATCCGCAAGTGGAACTCTCCTTCGATTTCAAGACTTTTTCAGGTGTTTCCACCATTTTTTGTCGAGAGCTTGGTTGATATGTCATCACATAATTTACATGTATTTGTACTTGGCGGCTTGAAGTGTAAATTAAACTTTTTGCTGAAAACTTTGTAATAGAATTTCTCTTCGACGGATGTCTTATTCTTTGTCCTACATTCCTCTCTAGGCGTAAGATTGAACTACGTGATTAGAGATTTTTTCGCTATAATAATTTTTTTAGAGAAAAGCGCTGTCGGTATTTTTACAGTTTTTTTTTTTACCGAGAGGAGGAGGGGGGTCTCTAAAATAATATTGCTTTCCATTCATAGTTTATACATCTGATTCACGAATGTTTATTTTTCATCAGAAGTTTCGAAATCGTTACTTATTTAAAATAAAACTTTTTTGATAGCAATGAGGCAAGAATTAAACAATAATGGGTCGCAGATAAAAAGTAGTGATGGAGTAGTACACTAATGAATGAACTTGATTCAGTATGGTTGTGAAGGTTTCTTGCATTACTTCACCAACTCAGGACACAGATGCAATCTACGAGAAAGTATGTGAACTGCAGACTTCGTGCACTATGGCAGTAGATAAAACACAGTTTACTGCACCGTCTAGATGTGCTGTCTCATTTTTTAATAAAAGTGGTCTTGGTCTATTATGGTTGCGAGCCTTTCATTTATTATTCTTTTCTTTCTTTCTTTCTTTCTTTTTTTTTTTTTTTTTTTTTTTTTTTTACAAAAGGAAAGAAGTGAAAGCCATGAATTTTAAATCCTTCGGTTTAAATGAAAATTTTGTATTTTAAATAAAATAAATGAGCGAAGGGATTATATTTTAAATGAAATTAATGAAATACGAAAAAATGCCATAGAAAGAAGGTTTGGCGATTTATCACCTGCGCCCAGCTAACATAAAAATAAAGTGTTCTTGATTTCTCTATCAGAATTTTCAGGTTTGGCGAAGGATTGAGCAAGTAAATTAAATTATGTATAAAAGGTAATATGATACAATGCTTAGCATACATTTAAGGGAGGCCAAACTGGTCGCCAAGGGCGGCTAGTTTTCAAGTTTTTTTTTTTTTTTTTTTTTTTTTTTGCAAATCCTGGTGTCAAATCATTTCAACATTTTAGCAACCGTAGTACTTCACCCCTGATTGGGTTAAGCTATATATTGAATTCAGTGATAGTATGCTGAACACCAGATATATTAAATTTCGCTAAAATTTGATTATGTCATTGTTTTTAATTACATGCGACTTATATAATTATATAAATTCTAAGAAAATAAAATAAAGGTTTATTTATACTATGCAAACAGAAATAAGGCTCGTAAAAATAACTTCCATTACCACAATATCAATTAGCGACGTAAAAAAAAGAGATGCTCTTCCAGAAAAAGGAATTGATTTAAAGTACAAAACATGTTTTGTTGAGTACATTTTGGTTGTTTTAAGCAAAATTTTTAGTTGAAGTAAAAAATCGGTTTTATTGCTTGAACAAAATAGTATTGTTAACACTTTTACAAAATGTTAACAAAATTTGATCAATTTTACTTCAATAAACAAAATCTGATTTTTAATTTTACAATAATTTTGTAATTTAAATTTGTTACCCAGAAAAATTTTGTTGCTTTTGCAAAATTTAAATTGTTGTGTAGTAGCTCACGTAACTTGGTTTATTTGATTTATATAGCTATATAATTAAAAAATTAACATAATTTTTGGATAATTAAAACTTTTTAAATTTAAAGTGACGGAGGTAGTTTTAAAATTTCCCCTCTCCCATTTATGTTTCTTGATTTTTTATTAGAAATTGAGCCTTTAGATTTAAAAAATATTGCAGAATATTTAGCAGATAAATTAGATCAAAATGA
Source organism: Maratus speciosus (assembly GCA_963932465.1). Lineage (NCBI taxonomy): Eukaryota > Metazoa > Arthropoda > Arachnida > Araneae > Salticidae > Maratus > Maratus speciosus. Next base: position 163,841,424 of record OZ010800.1, on the reverse strand, counting down.
TCTGTACTGTACATAGTTAATTCTTTGTTGAGGTCTCAAATTTAATAATAAGCAAAAATAATACAAGAGAAAGACATTTGTTTTAGGAAATGAAGTATTTGAAAAGATTTTATCCGTATTACAAAAAAATAAGTTAGTCTGAAATAGTTTATTACGGTACGGATTTTATTTATATTCAAGCCGGGCTTAGCCTGTCTAGACTGTAGTCCCCGCTGCCTTCGGCTGCGTGTTTCCCGGGAACCTTCAAAGAAATCACTTCATATTTGTAAACTCCTCCAAAATATCCTTCCCATTCGATACAGTAGTTCTCAAGAAAATAATTTATCGCAAAGAAACAAAATGTTCATGGGAAACAGAAAAAAAATCTTAAATAACCGGTTTTTGCGAATTATTTTATGAATTTTTTTGAAATTTTTTTCGACACGCAGTCTTTTCTGAAAAAATAATCGCGAATTTTTAACGAAAATTTACAGAATAAAAAAATATTTTACCTGATTTGCGGGGCTTTTTTATCGTGTTGAAACCTGAATTCGTTTTTAAAATTCGGTATCATTTGAAAGAGTTAAAACATTATTTTCCTTTCGACGTAAATTTTTGCCATTTCGGTTGAAAATTAATGGAGATATTCAATATGTGAAAAACAGAAAAAATCGTAAATCGCGCGATTTTTGTAATTTCTGGTATACAATTGTATCGATTGGCTTTATAATCCGAAAAATTTAATTGCGATTTTCCAACGACAATTTCTGGAGTAATAAAATATTTTATGGGAAAGATGGATTTTTGAGATATCTTTCAAAAATCTGGTTAAAAATCAAATTTTTAGAAAATATTGAGATCATCTAAAAGGGGAATTTTTTTTTTTTATTATGACGTCACAACTCCGTGAATTTCGGATGAAAATTATGTGCAGCATCAAATATTTAAAGAAAAAAAGAAAAAAAAAATCATTTTTTTTTATTATTTTCTTTTGAAAGATTATATATATATAAATGCAATAAAAAACACCACAAAATGGCTTTGAAAATGATGAATGAGAATTTTGTAAATAAGGTTGAAATCATTCAGCATCACCCTTCATCAGGCGAAAAAATGTAAACATGAATGGAAAGTGAGTGCAGCAACATTTCTATTTTCCAACAGTTGTGTGTTTGTTTACAAACCTCTCATTCTCATCATTACATTAGACAATACATTGATTAGTAGCGCTTAGGTATGTCCAATTTTTTATACGAGGGATTTAGGACGAAGGAAGAGATTCCTTTCTGTTTTATAACTTTTATTTATAAGAATTTCTTTATTTTGGGTGTGTTTTTGGCATGTTTTTTATCATTGTTTTTCGTAAGCTTTGAAGAAAGAATCAATGTATTGTTCTATGCCATTTATCTATTGTTTTAAGTGTATCGCATTTTTTTTTATCTACAAATTTGCTCCCTTTAAAAGCGTTTTCTCCAAATAATATATTTGGAAATTGCGACCAAATTTATCTAAAAGTATTCGACCGAATTCCTCAAATTTTTATTAAAAGGAAAATATATGCATTTCTCGGAATTATACACTGAAAAAAAAACGACATTTTCACAGTACAAAGAACTGTTCATCTCGCGCACAAACTCGATCACAGTCGAATGTGCTGTATCCTTCTTTGGTTTCTTGACTATATAAACATAAAAAATACAGTAGTTGCGTAAAATTAACAGCACAATGTGCTGGCAATTGAACTTCCGCATCAAAAATTGATACGTTTCTCTGTTTCTTATTCCAACAATTATTTTCATTTTTATATATATCTACTTTTGGTAGTCTCCAGAAATGATTAAAAATTATTCATTTTCACTTTAGGACACAGTAAAAAATAGTTATTTATTTAAAAAAATTGAGGCTATTTGTTTGTACACTGTAAAAAAAAAAAAAAAAAAAAAAAAAAAAAAAAAAAAAAAAAAAACATTGTAGATTTGTCAGCACAAACTCGATCACAGTAAAATGTGCTGTATCTTTCTTTTGTTTTTTGACTATATAAACATGAAAAATACAGTAGTTGCATAAAATTAACAGCACAATGTGCTGGCAATTTTACGTAACTACTGTATTTTATAGTTTTGTGTACTATTTTGTATAGCGGTATATATACTGTTTTGTATAGCGCATAAAACAATTACAAAAAAAAAAAATTAAAAACACTACAAAATTGCAATTTTCGCATCTACTATTTACCTCCAACGATGAACCAACACTCATCGAAATGGCTTCCCCTTATAACCCCATAGAATAATCTCCTTAAGAAGGATCAGTAGTCAAGGGGTTAAAGCGTTTACCTTCTGCGCTTGGGAGCCTCAGATCGAACCCAGTCTCTTCTTAGCACCGAAATATGTTCATTTGAAATATTAACAAATGTGCATGCCAAGAAGGCTCATAGATGGCGCCATCAAAACGAAAATTTGCCTTTCAGCTTGTTATGGTGTCGTCATTCGTGTGGTTAGATTAAGGCGAACTTTTGGCATAGTGTTCTGTCGAGATCAGACCGGCTGTGTGCCTCGTGAATCGGGCCGCATTCGTGAGGCGTATCAAAAGTTCATGGAAGTGGTAACGGCAGCAAAAAAATCCCAAAGCATTTTTGAAACCTTTAGCCATTTCTTACCCCGTTTTACTCGTGTTTGCATATGGTGAGGCCAGGTATAGTAAAATCCAAGGCATTTTAATAGTTAAAAAATAATAGAAAAAATAATTTAAAGAGGTATTTATTGACATTTTCATCGTCTAATTTTAAAATAGCTCTAATTACTAAATGTTCTACAAGTAAAAAAAAAAATCATCTGCAATCACAAGTTAAAAAAAAAAAAAAACTGTTAATGAAAGATAAAGATGCATTTATTTCATTCGATGTAATATTATTTAATATTGAATCCATGTATAAAAAATATTACTCCATAAAGAAGTATTTTTATATAAGCTTTTATTATATAATAATGCGTTGTAAAAGATTACATAATTAAAATGTTTAAATATAATATTTTTTTTAGAGAGAAAAAAATGCATTAAACACGAATTATAATATACACTTTTCAATAAATTGAATTCTAATATATTGCTAAATATTCCTTTTTCTGAATAGTGGTTCATACGTTGGAACAAAATTTTAGATAATGTACAGACAAACAGAGAAATATAGAAAGAAAATCAGTCCGAGTCACAGACACACTGATCATAATCAAACATTTAAAATTATGCAAAATGTGATATAGATAATGTATCATTAATAAAAAAAATGTATCTAAAATAAATGTAGAAAAACTGAAATACTAAAATTATTATTAAGAAAAAAAATGCAGGATAAAACGAAGGTAGTGAATTTAAATTTACGCAGATAAAGCCATCATTGCTCAAACTGGTCCTATTTTCGCTTATGTTATTGAATGAATTTCAGCTTGCATCATTTTCGGATTAATGGAATATTTTTTTTCAGTTTATAATGGAATATGAAATACGAAAAAAATATTTATGCTGCTCCAAAGGAAAAATAAGTACAGCATTTGCCCCATTCAAAGCATTTCGAAATTTTATAAAATAAATAAGCGTTTGCAGATTTCAAATAGAATAAGTAATTTAAAATATAGAAATCTATTTTCAAGATGCGTTTTCTCATTTTCAGTTAAAATTTCATATTGAACTTTTTTAACTCAATCTATTTTTTTTCATATCTATTTTTAAATACGTTATTTTATTACGTTATTGATTTTGACAAAACGTTGCTGATATTCTTCTTTAGAAATGCATTTAAAAGATAAATTCAGGGCTTTACTAAAACACTGTAAAAAACACTGTAAAAAAAAAAACGACATTTTTACTGTACAAAGTACTGCTCATCTCGCGCACTAACTCGATCACAGTGAATGTGCTGTATCTTTCTTTGGTTTCCTGACTATATAAACATGAAAAATATAGTAGTTGCGTAAAATTAACAGAACAATGTGCTGGCAATTCGGACGCCAGCAGTTTGTGCTGGCGTCCAAATTGCCAGCACATTGTGCTGTTAATTTTATGCAACTACTGTATTTTTCATGTTTATATAGTCAGGAAATAAAAGAAAGATACAGCACATTCACTGTGATCGAGTTTGTTCTGGCAAATTTACAGTGTTTTTTTTTTTTTTTACAGTGTACTTCGCACGCCCGACCAATGTCTTTTGCTTTGTGTAAACACTGACCAATACACCGGGAAAATTAAAAATTGAAATTCATTAAATTAAAAACTTCGACAAGCGGGAAGGTCAGGGTCGAGTTTCTGAATACTTCAGATGACCGGAGTGGCGTCCAGCTTATTATTTGTCTCGGCAGCGGTCGAGGACGGGTGGGCTGTCAGACTGTACTTCGAGAAACAGACGATCCGCGCGCCCTTCCTTATTTTTTTCTAACATGTGACCATTACACCTTAGAAATTTAAAAGTTAAATTCATTAAAGACAACTAAAAGCGGGAAGGTTAGGACAGCGGCTCTGAATACGTCAGGTGACCGCTGCTGCTTGCAGCGTCTCGAGGGCGGCTCCGCCGTCCCAGGTCTTTTTCTTTTTTCCCCGACTGAAAAGAAGGGTTATGTGTTTCACACGTATCTGTGTATGTGGATTTCCTTGTACCCTCGAAACATCTCAACGGCTGTATGGATTTTAATGAATGAGGTCTCTATCAATTTGTCGTAACGCCCGATGGTTATAGGCTAGGTTTTGTTTTTATAAATTGAAGATGGCGGCCATAAAATAAGGAATGGCGGTAGAGGAGCAAAAAAAAAATTTACACACCCTATTGAGTGGCATATCATAGGATAGGTATTTCAAAACGAAGACGATGTTTCATTGAATATTTTACAGTCACAAGCTCCGTTGAAATATTATACAACCTAGAAGTTGTGTATGTATTGTGGATCTCTAGCTTTGCTGCAACTCTAGCCATTACAGACCTCATCAAAACAGTGTTTATAGATAGGAACTAACAATTAAACACAACTTAAAAGTCATCAATACAAGTAAAAAAAAAACAAAAAAAACAAACATAGGTAAGTAATAAAAACAAGTAATATAAAAAAAAATGTTTTAAGTCAATTCCAACTTAGGTCAATATGAGAATTTTTTTTCTCCCATTCTTCTTTCCTTTTGAGTGGCGCTTAAAATGCCTTGATCAAGAAGAGCGCTCTGTCGGTCTTAAAAATACTTGATCAAGAAGAATGCGCTCTCGATTATTGAAATTTAATTAATTTAATTTAATTAATTAATTAATATTTGAAAAAAAACTATATTAACATCAAATGTCATCCACTACAAATTAAAAAAAATTTATTTGAGCTTGATTGAATGAATAATAAGTATTTTATTAACGAATGAAAATTTGAACAAGATATATATATCAAGAGTGTGAGCTAATAGTAGGAATTGAAAAAAAAAAACACACACACACAGTTAGTTTCACATTGATGAGAAATAATTATTTCGTTTTTTACGCAATCGGGTTTTTTGATTTTTTAAATTTAATTGTTTATTTTTGAAACGCCCCACTGTTACACCGGATAAATTTAAAAGCTAAATTCATTAAATTAAAGACATAGAAGAGTGGGAAGTATAGGGTCGGGCATCAGAATACTTCGGGTGACCAGTGTAGCTTCCAGCTTATTATTCGTCTCGGCTGCAGTCGGGGGTGGGTGGGCTATCAGATCACCTCTACTTCACGGAATTGACGGTGCGCGTACCCGTCCGAGGTCCATTTCTTTTTTCTTTTTTTTTTCAAACACGTGACAATTACATAAAAAAAATCAATTTAACAAATTACAACGATCATTTGGAAAATGATTTTTTCGAAGACTAAAATTTATGACATAAAAAATCGCACGGAGTTGATCATACATTACGTACGCCATGAATTAAACATTAATAGTTTTATTACACGTAAAAATTGCAAGCGACAAAAATCGCATGCGAATCGACAGATTTCCTGAAACTTATGTTTTATCCACCTGAAACTTACGTATTATCCAAGCATCTCATTGGCTGTTCGGGAAAAGGCTTTTCCATCGTAGAAATCTGACGACCCATTTTAAATGAAATTTCATTCTTAAACTTCTGAACATCCCACAATATTACTTCTTACACCGTCGTATAGAGAAAAAAATGTACTTTTAAATGTAATTTGTTTGAAAGCTGTATCTCAATTTGTTTCTGAGTTAGATTCTTTTTTGTAGTTTTTATTACTTTTTTGTCATAGTGGCAACAGAAGTATCTGTGTTCCAGTCAACAGAACCATCTCTGTTGAAAGTAAAGGGAAAATACAGATTAATGTATAGACCAATCAGTAAACGAATAAAATGCAGGTTAAACTAATAAAAAGCGTCAGATATGCTTTCAATTTCCTACCATGACGAGGACAATAACTATTTATCCAAATGGTTTAAAAAAATTGATAAACTAAATACATTAAATTAAATCCATCGAAAGGCTAAAAGGGTAGGGCCCTGGCTCTAAAGTCCTCTAGTCCTGGCTCTCCTGGTAGAGCCGGAACTCTGAATGCGTCGAAAGACCGCTGCGGCTTCCAGCTTTTTATGTTTACCTATAAAAATTTCATAACAATCAATATGTCAATAAACAATTAAATTTAAAAATTCAAAAAACCCGACTGCGTAAAAAGCGAACAAATTAATTATTTCTAATCAATGTTAAACTATTTTTTTTTTCAATTTCTACTATTAGCTCACACTCTCGCTGTATATATCTTGTTCAAATTGTCAATCGTTAATAAAATACATATTATTCATCCAATCAAGCTCAAATAATTTTTTTTAAAACTTGTACTGGATGACACTTGATGTTAATCCAGTTTTTTCAAATATTAATTCATTAATTAAATTAAATTAATTAATTTCCAATAATCGAGAGAGCCCTCTTCTTGATCAAGGCGTTTTAAGCGCTACTCAAGAAGAAAGAAGAATGGGCGAAAAAAAATTTCTCTTATTGACCTAAATAAGAATTGACTTAAAATATTTTTTTATATATTACTTGTTTATATTACTTACCCATTTTTTATTTACTTGTATTGATGACTTTTAAGTTGTGTTTAATTGTTAGTTCCTATCTATAAACACTGATGAGGTCTATAGATGTCTATGATGGTTAGAGTTGCAGTAAAGCTAGAGATCCACAATGCATACACAACTTCCAGGTTATATAATATTTTAACGGAGCTTCTGACTGTAAAATAGTCAATGAAACATCGTCTTCATTTTGAAAGACCTGTCCAATGATATGCCACTCAATAGGGTGCGTAAATTTGCTTTTCGTCTCTACCGCCATTTTGTATTTTAAGGCCTCTATTTTGAATTTATAAAAACAAAACCTAGACTATAACCATCGGGCCGTTAAGACGAGCTGATAGAAACCTCATTCATTAAAATCCATCCAGCCATTGGGATGTTTCGAGGGTATAAAGAAATACACATACACAGATACGCGTGAAACAGATAACCCTTCTTTTCAGTTGGGTAAAAATACTAACAAGTTTATAAATATTGGCTATTCTAGGAAAAGATTGTAAGTTTCTAAGTATTAGTATTTTATTGCCGCATTATATATAAAACTCTTAGTCTAAACCTTAATTAAATTATCTTTTATTCTTTCTACGAATAATATGACAGTGCTCGGGGCACAATGAAATGGAAAACACACAGCTATTATGATAACAATAAACATAATTTCCCTTTACACTTTATACCTAGAGATATTTTTCATGCGCTAAATATCTATTAAAATGCATATAAATTTTCGCTTTCGAATCCATATGAAACTGTTTAGAATAATAATGAAGTCAGATAATTTGTTAATGAAGTCCCAAAGTAAATAAAAGCTAAAGTTTTTCAGAAAATACAAAAATTTTCCTGTAACAGGGAATTTTATGCTTGTTAATTTACACATTAGGTTCCTCGATATCAAACATGATTTTTGCAATTCTAAATTCACCACCCTGCATAAACTGTACTCTTTCCTTTTGCTTTCTTACATGTATATTCAGTTTAGGTGAAAGTTCAATTTAAAATGCTTCATTGAAAATTTGAAGTCAAATATTGTTTGTTGGGAATTATTTATGAAATCATCATAATTTGTACGTTGTATTTTTTGTTCCATTTTAGTTCCTTGTTCATTAGTGTATTAACATAACGTAATAATATATTACTGCCTCACACCTACGTTTGAATATATATTTTATTTGTGTCAATACAGAGTGTCAAAACAGGATTTGTTATTTTACTTTTTCTGGATAAGCGTTTATTAATAAAAATCTGTTAAACAAATCATATAACTTAAAATGTAATTGCACAAGGATAAGTGGAGTATTTACTTATAGTTTCTTTAATTTCTATTGGAAATTCTGTCTTTTTTAGGGAACTAAAATTAAAGCATGACCCCCCCCCCCCCTACAAAATGCCTACCTATTAGACATTAGAGGGATATCGACTCTGTTTCTAAACACATTATCCTATTTTCCTTCACAATAGCCCATAAATATTCCAATTGATACAGATGACTTTGATGCTGACAAGAATCCGAAGCATTCTTTACCCATTTGTAGGTTTTACCTATATAATTTTCTAAATTGTTTTAGTTTGTCATGTATGAGTTTTCACGATGTAACGTGTATATATTTGCATTGAATACAGTGCAAAATGCATTCACTCGCATCTGCAACCATTCCTCTCCTCTTGTGTTACTTAAATAGTGGTAGCTTTTATACATACTATTACAGTGTTCAACACTTCAAGGACTTTTAAGCTCCTTTTACCAGAGTTTTTGTAAAGTAATAGTTACCTTATTTATTGAAAAAAAAATTCTATTTTCTGATATAGCGACCAGTACTTTACGAAATTTCTGGTACTAAAACACCTAAAATCCCCTGAAATTCTTGATGCGTACGAATCCTGTATTACTAACTGAATGTGTGTATTAATTGAAAGTTCAAAAATAGATATAAATTTCCAAATTCAAGTTTATTTATTCACTACGTGAGAGCTCATCTTAATGAGAAATCAAGGTAATGTAATCCCACTCTATTTATTAATTTATTAGATTTCAAATAATTAAGAGCATGTCTAGAGCACCATAAAAGAAGCGACAAGGTAGAGTATTTGCCCCTTCATGGATTTTGAAAAAAAAAAAAAGATTTTTTTTATAAAAAGAGGTAAAATTTGCTTTATAGCTTCATTTTAAATAATAAATCACTAAGTGAAAAATGGTATTCGGAATTTGTAGATATTTTTATAGTATTTATATAGTATTTATATATTACAAAAGGTCTTAGCACAAAATCATTTCAAAGAAATCTTACCCTTATGCAGATTTCATTCTTCCAGCCGTGATGAGGCAAGTGATTCCACAAATGAATGAAGAATCTTAGTATATCGAATAAAAATACCTTCCGGATTAAGTAAAGTTTTACTCAGTGTCAAATACATAACACGATTTCAGAAAAGTCTTGTTTTTGTGAAATCTTGAGCAGTTTTTTTAATTAAAAATATTTGCTTGGATTTTCAGTTAGTTCAATTTTAGACTTGCGAAATAATTACTGTGCAATCGGTTAAAGACGAAATAGTCAGTCAAAAATAATGGTCACAGAATAAATAGGCGAATTTTAGAGCAAATGCGTAGGAACACAATATATCTGCAATGCGACAATGAGAAATTCAATGAGAAAACTAATCACGCGGGATGTAAAAAAAAAAAAAAGTAATGGTGACCATCCAAGACGAATTTTGAATGGGGAAATGTAAAAATAAGAATAAAAAAATATACGATATGCATTGCCAATGGAAATAAATATATGTATTATGTTAATGTAATTAAATGCGAAGAAGAATTTAGAATAGATTTTAAGATAGGTAAAACTATATCACATTATCCCTTCTCGCAAAACAGAGCGACGAGCCTTGCAGACTTAATAGGCCTTCAAGCTCCTACAGACTTCACGAGACTTCACAAATGCTATAGACCTTAAATTTTGAATAAAATGAGTACTCACATTAATATTTTTGTTCAATATTAAGGTCGTAATACTATTTCAAAATTTTACCATAATTGCTAATTAAGAGTTTGAAGCCAGGAGAGACCAACATACTTTAACAATATCTCAAAACAGCTAACTTTAACAAAAATTGTCAGTACAACTGTTGTAGAGCATAGAATTTTTAATAAAAGTAATACCCACATTAATAATTTTGTTCAATATTAAGGCCGCAATTCTATTTCAAAAGTTTGCTTAATCGCTAATCAAGAGTTCGAAGTCATGAGAGACCAAGTTATCACTCCACTCTGTTTCCAGTTTTTATATACATGTATTTTCATTTATTTATTGAGGCATTTACGATGGTTTTGTAATTATTTTAGATCATTATTTTGGATGTTTTGCCAATTTCAGGAAAATCTCTTGATGACGGGCCCCTTGTTCGCTTCCCACACTCTTCTCTAATCCTCGCACTTTGTTTTCAACCTGCTTACTTTTAATACATATGCACTGTTATTTACTTTTTATACGTCATATTAAATTCTAAACATATTTCAAATGCAATATCGGAAATAATGAACATTATTTCCCATCATTTACGAATCATTTTTGAAATACGCTAAAAATCATGAAAAAATGTACTTTTTAAGTTATTAATTTGTTCGTAGCGCCAAAAGCTTACGTAGCAGGAGGGAGAAACTTAGTACGTTAATTTGTGACCTATGTCGAAGGGATTAAAACTATTGTTAGGTTTCCTCAAATTAATTTCGAATTTAGCTTTTTTTTATCCCCTACCACCGGACCCGTAATGAAGAGGTTAAACCGTAATTCTCAAAATATCCAAAATAATGACCTAAAATAATTATATAAACATCGTGAATGTCTCAATAAATTAAAAAAAAACATTTATATAAAAAATAGAAGCACGATGGACTGATAATTGGGTATGTTCTGGCTTCAAGCTCTTGATTAGCGATTTAGGTTTAACTTGTATAACTTAACTAACGTAGAATTGTGAGGTTAATGTTCAACAAAAATATTAAGTGAGGGCACTCACTTTATTCAGAATTTTAAGCTCTACGACATTTGTACTGATAATGTTTTGATAGAATTAGTATTTTTTAAGATATTGTTATGGTAATTAAAAAACCTGTTTTTCGACTATAATTTGTACAGTGAGTTAGTATTTTTTAAGATATTGTTATGGTAATTAAAACAACCTGTTTTTCGACTATAAATCTGTACATATTGTGTCTAAAGCTCACCGACTATTAGGGAGGAAACTTAGGCATTCATTCTAAACCTCAACTAAATAGATTAAAACAATTTCCAGCTTTCCCTAATTCCGAATTCAGCCTTTTTTACAGCCCTAACACTTGCCTAACATTAGAAAGGGTTGATTTATTTTCTTTGTTTTCTTTACGATAGTTTAAATGTGCAGCATTCAAGTTTTCATTAAAACTTTGTTTTAATTTTTATTTTTGAATAATTTAGAAACTATATTGTTTTAAACATTTTGGAAACTTCGTAAATGGAAATTATTTAATATTTTTTTTAGATAATTTACTGGAACTGCAAAAAATTTATTTAGGTCTACTTATAACATTATTCAATTAGGAATAATAATGTGTTCTGAGATTTCCGTTAATCACATAATAAATCTTATAAAAACATTAATCATTAGGCTGTTCTCAAATATAAAGAGCTACTTTCTGACGCATTTCAGAATTGATTTTTGTTTAGATCTGCATAAAATTGGCAGGTGGTTTTCAGAAACAGCGTAATCGAATGGCATTTGACAAAGGCAAACTATCTTTCAGAAAATGCGGTGAAAGTTCACGTTTAGAACCAAAATTCCCGCCGACTGCGAGAAAGGGGAAAAACCTGTCATCAAGTGACAAAAATTGCTTATAACAGATAATTAATTTAACTAAAAATCGAATACACTGTTTGATTCAAAATCGCATTAATAGCCAGGGCTGCCAATTTTAAGCCTTTACGTTTAAAAATGAAATCTGAGATTTTAAAGGCAAGCATATTAAGTAGTGAAAAGGTGCAATTGACCCTGATATAAATTTTGTTAACTATCTTTTATATTTTTTATTTCGTATTTAGAAACTTTTTTCTTGCTATTCTGTACAAATATCAATATGTATTGTTTTTTAATACATCGATAATAAAATAAATGTAATCATATACAGTATGTTTACAATTAAAGTTACCCTGTTCAGACCTACGCAGAGTCCGCTCTGGTTGACAGATGTCGATTAAACTTGGAATATAAGTTACTAGAAAGGTAGCCCGTTAAAAATGACGGAAATTTAGATATAAAGATATGTACAACTCATGTGCAAGAATATGAGTTTTCTCATTTGTTCCGCAGCGATAGATGGAAATAACACATTTTAAGAACGAAACACATTTATGAAAAACTGTGTACAGTAGAAGACCACTAATCTGCACAATTCCAAGTTTTCTGCAGATTTTTGCGGTCATGTCTATTCAGTCTTTGTTTACATTTTTTTTAAATTCATATATTGGACAATTTAGATTATTAAGCTTTAAAAATAAATAAATTACACACTTGAAGTAAGGTAAAAACTATTAAATTATCGTATACGATTTCATGAAATGGTATTATATGGTATTATATGTGTGTGCTTCACGATCTTGGTTACGACTTTGGCGAAATTGGCTGCAACTTGTCATAATTCTAATAGTGTGGGCCTCTATAACAAAAAAGTAACCAGTTTTTAGTAAAATTTCTGATATAAAGTAGTTTTCAAAAACTTGTGTAAAATTGCAGGCCGTTCTCATGTTATGCCAGTCCTGGGAATAATATTTCTAACACTGAAGAGTTTCCATGTATATGTGGAATTTAGAAAAGCTTCTCCAAAAGAAAGGTCCTGAAATGACATTGTAATTCCTCTAACTTCAAAGTTTAATCGGGCCCTGATGTTTACTGAAATCTAATGAATACAGTTATTTTGAATATTACAACAGAATTAAACAGCTAAACTTATTTAACTTAAACTCGCTGTTACTTCCCGATGTTATTTTTTAGTATTAAGAAAGAAAATTATTTAAATTTTTCAAATCATGCACATTTATAATTTTTTTCCGCCTTTAATAACTAAATAATGAAAAAATATGCTTTTGTTCTGATCTCATAAATACGACAATAAAATAATGTAACTAAGAGACATTGCAAAATTAAATCTTTGTGATTTCAAACCATAAACAAATGATACCGCCACCATTTTACATACTATGACGTCATTAGAATATTGTCCATTGATTGTTGGAGAACTTACTTTGTGAATGATTACCCCAATGATTTAATATTTTTTACGGTTCACGATGAATGAATCACTTGTGTTTGTTTAGGTTTATGGAATGAGATATTAAGCCGTGAACCCAATTTCAATTAAAGTTATCCAAAGATATATGTATTTTTAATCGAAATTAAAAATAATGCTTTAATCTCGAAATAAAATGTTTTAGTTTGTATAATTGGTTATTTCTGTAAATTATTTATTTAGGTACTTTTCCATTATAGCGCATTTTAAAAAAAAAGCTTGGCGTAATTCGGGCATCAGAAAGTGAGATATGTTGCCAAAATATACAGCTATGAAAACAAATCTAATGAACTTTTATTTTGTTTATATATGCACTTATATACATAAAAAAATCGTTTCTAAATATATATAATATTTTTTTATATACAAATTACGGCACAGATTTCAGATATGAACCGGGATACCTATGGCGCTAAAATGGTGTTATTTTGCCGGCTATTGTTTTTTATTTATTAATAAATTGTTGGAACAGATGTCATATTCGCCCCATATTGGCGCGATTTTTTTCTGTCGCCAATATCATATAGGCAATAGGTACTTAACTTGCGCCAAAGTGTCGTTATTTTGCTTCATGTGGTAACCCGGATTATGTTGTTTATGCTGTTGATGTTTTCGCCAAATTGGCAACCGAAAAAAATCGCGCTAATATGGGGCGAATATGACATCTGTACCAAATTGTTTAGGCACAGATGTCATATTCGCCCCATATTGGCGCGATTTTTTTCCGACGCCGATTTGGCGAAAACATCAACAGCATAAGCAACAACATCCGGGTTACCATATCAAGCAAAATAACGACACTTTGGCGCCGGTTAAGTATACATTGCGTATATGGCATTGGCGTCAGAAAAAAATCGCGCCAATATGGGGCGAATATGACATCTGTGCCATTGTTTATTTACTTTTATTTTCTGTTTTTAAATTATATAAACTGTTTTGTTCTATAGTTATTATTCAAACTTTTATTTATTTATAGTTATTTCCTTTTCAAAATGATAGCAAATAATTTAAAAATATATAAGTAACTGGTATTCGAAAGCGAGATTTCTGCCGAATTGGCGTCAGAGAAAAATCACGCCAACCCCGATGCGTATATGACATTTGTGTAAAAAATACTTCTGTTTCTTTATAAAAATGGATAAATAGTTTTTTTACATTAAATAAATTGTATACATATGCAAAAAATTGCTTGTGAGTATGAAGCAGTAAATAGGTTGTCAGAAAATACGTTTGCAAACTTCTTTCTCGCCAAGAAACTTTTCTCCGAAGTATTGTACGTACATAAGTAATGATTGCTAGAAATGCATTTTTAATTATGATATGCGCTTTTATGTTTCACTACATTTATGCATACTATACCGTGTGTATAAATGCTACAGTTCATATGCAGGGCTACACAAAAAAATTCGTAAGGGTTCCTGAGTATGAGAATAAATTGCTTAAAGGTGGTTTTTAAAGGTGTTATGCAGTTTTACGCTGAACTGCATTTAGATTACTAAGAAATGTTTGTAGAATATAGATAAAATGATATACAGGGTCACGCAAAGAATTGGATACATTACCGTCTATGGATGATAATATCTGGAAATATGATTTCAGTAGCTTTAAGAGTAGCTTAAATTAAATTTTAGCTAAATAGTGGCATGTAATAACGGTACTATTGCTATGGACGGTAACTGCTGAAATCAATTTAAAAAAAAAAATTATGCGTTTTCTAAAATGTTTACTTAGTTATCTTATTTACCTTATTTCCCTAAATAACGAAGTTTTGTTAAAGCATTCAGGATGTGTTGGAAAGTGTTTCATATTCTATGCTTAACGCATGATTTTTCTTTCTTCTTTAGTCTTATTTTGCATTTATTTTATTCTTAATTTTTAGTCTTATACTGCTTTATAGAAACTTTTGCACAGTTGTCATATATACCCCATATTGGAGCGATTTTTTCCGACGCCAATTTGGCGAAAACATCAACAGCATAAACAACAACATCCGGGTTACCATATCAAGCAAAATAACGACACTTTGATGACAGTTAAGTACCCGTTGTGTATATGACATCTGTGCCGAAACTTTAATATTTAATGTTTAAACTCTTCGCTCCACTCACCTTGCATATAGTATAATCTATAACACAGATAGCGCAAAATAATAGACAGTTTGATACTTTTCCACTGTAGGGGCTTTGGCATTTTTTAAAAAAAGTTTGGTGTAATTTGGGCATCAGAAAGTGAGATTTGGGTACTTTTCCGTTATGCGGATACCATTGTCGCCAAGCGTAATAGTTGGCGCAAAATGAAAGTCACGTGAATTAAAGCATTTGAAAAATAAAAGAAAAAATATTGTCGTACTAAAGTGAGCATTTAAAAAATATAACATTTGAAAATTCCAGACTTTTACGAACTATTTCATTAAATCACAAATATATACTTAAAATAATTGAACAAATAACTGTTATAAAATAAAGCAATAAAATAAAACTCATATTAAACTGCTGGCATAAAATTACAAATATCTTTTAGCATTTTGAAATAATTGGCGCATTAGCATACATGGTACTTTTCCGTTATACGGACAGCATGCTAAAATGTATGCTAATGCGCCAATTATTTCAATTTTGATCGTAGATTTTTATTGTAAACCATGCGAAACATTGTGATTTGTTATTTATGAAACGTGAATCACGTGAATGATTATTGTTTAACCTTAACCTTGGAAAGCTTTTTAATCTGCTACTAATCGAATTAAAAATGCTTTTTTTTTATAAAGTTGTAGTTTACTTTTACTGCTGATGCTGAGATGGATTTTATCATTTGGCAATTACCAGATGATGAGAAAATTGTGATAAAACTGTTTCAGGAATTTGGAATTCTGCATAATAAAAGATTGTGTTCAAAAAATCATGAAATGAAATTATGGATGAGTTCTGGAAATCCGAAATTGAGTTGTAGCTTACGATCATGCGAAGAAAGCGTAGAAATACGACAAAAAACTTGGTTTAAAGGATCGCGGGTGACTTTTCTTAATGCTTTGAGGTTTATATATTTATCGTGCAAAGAGTTGACATCGATTGAGTTTTGTGAGCTGCAACTTGATATGAAACACAACACAACAGTGGAATGGAATAGTTATTCGAAAGAAGTTTGTGCAAATGCTTTATGTTCTCGACCAAATAGAAAAATCCGTGGACCTAATAAAATTATAGAAGTAGATGAAAGTCATGTATTATTTATACAGATTGTTGGAAAGGATATAAAACAGATGAACTGCTAAGTGCTGGTTATGATCATTTCACAGTAAATCACAAATACAATTTTGTCGACCCTAATACTGGATGTCATACTCCAAATGTTGAAAGATTATGGGGCATCGCAAAATGGCGCAACAAAAGACATCGGGAAGCTGTTCGTCATCATTTAGAGTCGTATCTCATAGATTTTATGTGGCTACGCCTTCATTCAAAAAATGAAATGTTTACTGCAATGCTGAAAGATATTTATAATTTTATGGCAGCAGTTTAATATGATTTTTTATTTTATTACTTTATAGTATAACAGTTATTTGTTCATTTATTTTAAGTATATATTTGTGATTTAATAAAATAGTTCGTAAAAGTTTGTAATTTTCAAATGTTATATTTTTAAAATGCCCACTTTACTATCGAGAATGTTTTTTCTTTTATTTTTCAAATGTTTCAATTCACCTTATTTTCATTTTGCGCCAACTATTGCGCTTGGCGACAATGCTGTCCCTATAATGGAAAAGTACCGCATACATTTTGGCATGGTGTCCGTATAACGGAAAAATATTGAGAATTGTTGTCAAATCATATAAACAGCTATGAAAACAAACTTGATGAGTGTTTTTTTTTATATGTTTATTTTATATGTATATTATTCATGTTTTTATGTACAAATTACATCTGTTTCTGTATAAAATTAGAGAAACGGCTTTTTTAATCTTATAAATAAATCGTATAAATATCGAAAAAAATGCATGTGTATATAAAATGAAACTGGATAGGTTCCGGGAAAATGTTGCCAAATTTCTTTTTTCGCCAAGGCACTTATACTGGAAAAGTACCTAAAGCACATTAAAATCGCGCAGTTAGGAGCTCATACAGTACAGCGTCGTCTATTGGCGGTTATTTTATTAGTAGAATCGGGAGGAAGATATAAAGATGTACTTTAAATTCTCACCCATAGATTTTGAAAAAATATCTTAAAAGAGCAGAGTTTAAATTAAATTTTGGTGACCTCCTTTATGAAAGATTAATAGTTATAAATGGGAATTTCACCAAATCAGCCAGCTATTGCCAAGTTGGCCAACATTTGGCGCTACTGTGATAACCCCGCATTAGTATTTTTCAACAATTACTCATTTCAATGAGGTGGTCCTACCGGAATCGTGAGGGACACACAGAGACTTGGATTTTATATAAATAGATATGGACCGTAGGGAAATGAAATCTGCAAATCTGCAATAAAAATAGTTCAAATTTCGACCGATAGATGGGATGTTCACCTAGGAGAAAGAACTTTATACAAATTTGGAGCGGTATAAAAAGTCAGTAGTCGCTGTGCACCATGCCGTTAGAGAAGAAAGAAGGACCGTTACTGGTGAAGTTGATTTATCAGGACGGCAGTAATTTGCACTATGAGAATATCGACACTTGAAAGGCTTACGAAAAGGACCAATGTTGACGCAGGCTTTGAAAAAGATGATGTCTAAATTCGAAGAGAGTTTTATCTGGCCGCTTTTTACAAGTTTTTATTTCATTTAAAAAAAAAAAAATAAATAAAAAAAAAAAACTTTCCATGCTTAACAACTCGAAATTTTCTGGCACATTTTCAGATTCATTTGTAAGAAACTCGCTGACGTGATTGTTGAGGGGATATATAAGAGACCTGTGATTTTATTTTTTGTTCAATTAATTAAAACTTAATTTATAAAAAAATATTTCCGTTTCCAACACAATCGTTTCGGGAAATTCGGTTCAAAATTCCCACTTTGAAATCATTTTTTGAAATAGTGTATATTCTGACTCTAGCAAGAAAAATAGACCATTACTGTACATAATATAGTTTCTGAATAAGAGAATATACCAATTGGATGCGTTTGAGAAGAAAAATGAATTTAAAAATGAATCCGAAAGTAAGTAGTTTGGAATTGAGCACACCCTGAAGGCAATTATTTTATTTTCTTCAACCGTTATATATTTTTAATTTGTTTCTACTGTAAGAATTGGTCCTGTCAAAAACTTTTCAATATAAATGTGTAGATAATATTAAGAAGATATATAATAATTCATGCGGATTTTATATCTTGTGAATTGACGAAGTTATGAATTTTTTCTTCTTCAACTCGCCGTTATTGTTATCGTTTTTAATTTTTTTACGATACGAATTAGTCCTATAAAAAACTTGTCAATATAAAAGTTGTAGATACTATTAAGAATATTTATAATAAATTTAATCGGATTTGATAGCTTGAGAATTGACGAGGCTATGAATTTTTTCTCCGTAAAACCCTACTTTTTGCCCTCTTTGTGCACATTTTTAATTTTATCAAAAATTTGTGATACATAAATTTTTGGCCTTGTTTTTAGAAGTAATAAAAAGTTTAAATGATTTCATATGTATTAAAAAGTTATGGGTTTTTTGGGGGTTTTCACAAAACCCCTCCCTATTTCCACCCCCTTGCTCCGATTTTGTCCTTTAACGAACTTGACCGAGATTTTATACCCCTTGATTTTATATATGAGTATGGAAGAGATTTATGCAGATTTATGGAAGTTATCGTGTCCATAAAAAAGTGATATATAAACTGGTGGACAAAACTTAAAGACCAGTCGCAAAATGTCAATTTTCAAGCGATTTTCAAACGATAGTTTTCACGCGAATAGTCAAAAGGAAGTAATATAATTCGAATAATTACTATCCCTGCAGAACAGCTAGTCCATATAACATCTCATTCAGGTCACACATGGTCACAAGAGTCACAGTCACTACAGCGAAAAAAAATAGGAAATTCTATACGTCTCTTTATGAGTCCCAAATGACTACTATATGTGACTCCACTGACAGGTCACTGTGACTGCTGCTTTGTTGCGAGTCACCAGGTGACTTTACAATGTCTTTTCATTGAGACTCTCATATGACTATCATTCGGAGAGTCAATTTCAAAGTCATTGTGAACGTCACATTATGATAAATCACCAAATAATGTCACATTAAAGTCACCTGTTGACTTTCTGTCACATGACTTTTTAAAAGCTAACATAGACCCTACTGTTAAGTCACCACTGTTAAAAGTGGTGAAAAGTCACATTGCGACTTTAATGTGATATTATTTGGTGATTTATCATAATGCAAAGTTCATAATGACTTTGAAATTGAGTCTCCAGATGAGAGTCACACGAGAGTCTCAATGGAATGACATTGTAAATTCACCTGGTGACTCGCCCCAAAGCAGCAGTCACAGTGACCTGTCACTGGAGTCACATATAGTAGTCATTTGAGACTCATAAATGAGACATATGGAATTTCTCATTTTTTGCTTCGTCGAAGCGATTGTGACTCTTGTGACCATGTGTGACCTGAATGAGATGTTATGAACTAGCTGTTCTGCAGGGATAGTAATTATTTGAATTATATTGCTTCCTTTCGAGTATTCGCTTGAAAATTATCGCTCGAAAATCGCTTGAAAATTAGAATTTTGTGACTCGTCTTTAAGTTTTGTCCACCAGTGTATATATATATATATATATATATATATATATATATATATACGCATATCTACCCTATATATATAAAATCCTAATGAAACGACTGAATTAAAACGAATTTATGTAACGATTCTATGAAACGACTGATTAAACAACTGATTGTGTTTCACAGCGATTTCTCCTGAAATATGGAATACTTTGCGATGAAATTAACACCAAAAATCCGTACCGATCCACAGATCTTAAAACTGGTATTAGAATTTTAAAATTCGAATTAGTTTTCGAAATATTATTTTTTTCTAATTTTAAATACTTTTTTCTAATGATGGCAACTCAAATTTCAATCATAACAAATATTTTTTTTTTCAAATTTCAGAAAAGTTTATAATTTTAACTTAATTTGGCGACCAGTTTGGCCTCCCTTAAATCCAGTTTGGCCTCCCTTAAATCTCCTTAGAAAAATGTTTTTTTTTTTTATTTCGTTATAATTTTATTTAATAAAAAACATTCCTTTAAAACTGAAACATTTAAAATTAATGACTTTCACTTCTTTCTTTTTTTTTTTTTGAGCGAAATGAAAAGAAAAATATTAGGCTCAGATGTCATATAACGCACCGGGGTACCTAATTGGAGCCAAAATGGCGTTATTTTGCCTGACATGGTAACCCGGCTATAGTTGCTTATTCATTAATAAATGTTTATTTACATTTATTTTCTTTTTATTTAAAAAAAAAAATACAAATTGCTTTGTTCTATATTTATTGATTAATTTTTTTTATTTATTGTTATTTCATTTTAAAAATAATAAAAAATAATTTAAAACAATAGAAAATAATTTAAAATAAATACTGTAACTGGTATTCGAAACCGAGGTTTTCGCCAAATTGTCGTAAAAAATATCAAACCAAACCCGGTGCTTATATGAAATCTGTGTTAAATATTAAGTCATGCAAGAAAAAATGACATTTAATTTCAAATTCAAAGCAAATGACCAATATCGCCAAATTATATAAATCGCCAAACCACTCGCCAAATTATACAAGTTGACGTAATTTTTATTTTAAATAACGAAAGAACAAATAAATTAGTATAAAAATGCAAATACAAACAAAGCGTCGAAATAAAAATCACTTGAAGCCGTAAACACATGTAACTTCCTTACAGTCAAGTGAATGTCACATTTACGATCAACCATTATTGGCATTTAATCTTATAGTCTGGCGATAGATTTTTGGCCAATGGGATAACCAAGTAGCACCGTTTTAATTTAACACTCGAAAAAAAAATGCTAAATTACGAGTTAAAAAATGGTACGTTTCCATTATACGGACAACATTGTCGCCAAGCGTAATAGTTGGCGCAAAATGAAAATCACATGAATTGAAACATTTGAAAAATAAAAGAAAAACACTGTCGATAGTAAAGTGAGCCTTTTAAAAATTTAACATTTGGAATCTACAGACTTTTACGAACTATTCTACTAAATCACAAATATATACTTAAAATATGTAAACAAATAACTGTTATAAAATAAAGTATAGCAAATAATAGCAAATCACAATGTTTCGCATGGTTTACAATAAAAATTCGGTACTACTTAGTTATCCCGTCGACCAATTTCGCCAAATTATATAAATCGCCAAACCACTCGCCAAATTAACAAATTGACTTAATTTTCATTTTAAATAACGAAAGAACAAATAAATTAGCATAACATTAATAAAAATACAAATAAATACTCGAAATAAAAATCACTTGATGACGTAAACACGTGTAACTTGCTTAAAGTCAAGTGAATGTGACATTTACGATCAACCATTATTAGCATTTAATCTTATAGTTTGGCGATAGATTTTTGGTCGACGGGATAACTAAGTAGTACCAAAAACCCTTTTCACGATCAGGGTTGAAATAATTGGTGCATTAGCATACATTTTGGCATGGTGTCCGTATAACGGAAAAGTACCAAAAAAAGCTATTGGAGAGATTTGAACCCGGCTAACATAAATGTACCAAGAATTCTTTGCGATCATGGCAACTTTTGTGTAGTTTTATTCGAAAAAATAACTTTGATTCTTTAATCAAAATGGAAACCTTTCTTATGAAAAGCGAAGGAACTGTTGATGATAGTCACATGACTTAGGCTATTATTATAGAATTGTTTTCAATTCTAAAAACAGCGCAAAGAATAATATTTCCTAACGATTACAAATTTATTTACACGTGGCTATTAAAAACAGAAAAAAAAAACTTTAAAATTACTGTTAAATGAGTACGTGTTAAAAGCAGGAAAATATTGAAAATTATGTCTTGAAAATTGTATTTACACGTGAATATTAAAAGAGAAAGGAAACTTTAAAATAATAAATACATTAATATGCGTTTAATCCTTTCACAAGCAAGGTATTTCTTTTCGTAAAATGTTGAAATCAGTGAATGGCACCAGAATTTACAAACAAATTTCGAAATACGAAAATGCTTTTGTTCATTTACTTAATAAAAGAAAAATTTTCATTCCAATATTCTGGTGCCAATGTGGCATTTAAGAATTAAAATTAAGTGGTCCAAAAATGAACCACCGCCCTTAAAGGGGTTAAAGCAGTAAATTGCAGTAATTATAGTAAATTGTATTATATCAATCGTTTTATAACGCTGTTAAAAAATACCGGTCGGCAAAGACTCTGTTTACTTAATTCATTTTATTTTAGCTTCTTTTCAAATGTTTAACTGATGTTCTTTAATCAAACACGAAAACAACCATTGGATGTCTTAACAGCAACTGATTCGGCCTTAAATTTTCGCAATCAGAGGGAATTGAATGGAAACCCGTTTACAGGGAAATCGCTATAGTTTTTTTCATTATAATTCATTCTTCTTTAATCTTTTAAAAACCGAGCAAATTAGCGTGATTTTAGATTCTGCGGTGTCTGAACGGGGGGTTGGTGAGCGTAGCTTGCAGGGGGCAGAGCCCCCTAGTATATATATAAAGTTTTTTTACTGCGGGTGGTTTTTGATTCTAGGGGTCATGATCTGTGTAGATCTTCAAAAAAATTTCAGAAATTCCACCAGGATAGAATGTAATAAGTAGTATTTCGTGTGAAATATTTCTAAAAATTATACATAATATTTACCCAACAGCGGTTGTTGTTATTTTGATCTGCTATGTTCCCTTCTTTTTGTGTACTTACTGAATTGAAAAATTCTAATACCTTGTTGAATACTTGTTTTTTATTGATCTGCAATGTTATGGAATTATTTTGTAAATTCATTTATGGATTGTGTATGAGCAACAAGGGGTTTTATAAACCTAGCTGCAGAGAAAAATGGCTACAACGAATGAAGCAAGACAAAACCATTTGTATATGCCAAGATTGCGAGTTTTAAGCAGTTATTATATTTTTATGCATATTTTTTGAGAATTCTTGTTACTGTTTGAAACTTTTTAAATATAGGATTTTTTTTTTAAGTTTTAGATTGCTAATTTTAATTTTTGGATCTATTCTATTTATATTAGATTCATTTTAAAAAGAAATATAAAAGTATACAATATAGATAAAACAAATATTTTAAAACTAATAGATTTATGTATTTCTTAAGCGTTTTTCACTTAAATGAAATCAAATTTAAAACAAATAGAATGATTGAAAAAAAAATATGAAAGTGCTGAACTTATTTCACTGACCGCATTACCTTACAAAAATGCTATTTTTTTTTTTAATTTTAACTTTGAATATACAAATTAAAATTTTTTTTCCAAAACTTACGCTAATTATATTCGTTACCGCGTGTTTCTAATTATTTGAAATTTACCACAGTCAGTATAGTTTTACATGGATATGAGAGTTTCCGTATTACCCTCGATTAGCTTATTAAAAAAAGATAACTGTAACGGTATCGTTAAAGCCACACAAGTCTGAAAAGTTTGGTGAATGGATGGATATCTCATAAAAGACGCGAGTTAAAAATGCGTCTCTGCTAATACGCAGGTAGAGACCAATAGAGAGACGACACGTAACAAGATGTGCAAGAAACGAAGGCAAAATAGTCTGCTATGGGCAGTCGAACGGTGTATGTTTGAAAACTCGCGTCATATTGAAATGGAGCAACGGATAAACATAAAGTTTTGCTGCAAATTGGGAAAGACAGTCCCATAAACGCATGCAATGTTGGTCCAGGTGTACAGAACAGACGCAGTAAACAAAAAATGCGTGTACAACTGGTTTAAACGTTTTCTTGAGGGACAGGAAAACGTGGACGACAAACCACGTTCACGTTCAGGTCGACCCTCAACAAGTGTGACGCTAGACAACATCAAACGGGTAAGACAGATACTGTTAAACAATCCTCGACTGTCTTTACGATGGATATCGCAGGAATTGGGAAGCAGCAAGGATGTGTATCCAACGACGTGTGACATCTGTGCTTCGGTGTATCCCAAAAAAAGGCCTTCGGTGACTCATTCCAGCAGTTTTATCAACGATGTCTTAAGTGTATTGTGCCCAACGGAGGTTACTTTGAAGGTTATTAAAGGTATTTTGTTTTCATGTTCTGTTTTATTTGTTTTATGCTTCCATTCACCGTACTTTTTAGACACACCTTGTATATATATATATATATATATTACATTGCCCAGTGAAAATACCAAAAAGTGCTTTTATATAAAAAATAATTTTGTATGCAGATAAAGTTTTCATTTTATTAAAAGCGATACATTTGTATTATCCACATAGTTTAATATCCAAAGCAATCCTCAAAGATTTCACAATTTACAGCAGCACTTTTTATTCTTATTATTCCAGTGTTAAAACATTTAGTTCAATTGCACAGCTGTTAAATTTGTATTTTATTTATATATTCAATTGTATATGGAGAAGTGTTAATTTCGTTACGGACCATTTGCCTGGAACAATTACTGAAGTATTTCCATTTTATTGAATGAAAAAGTGTTAATCTTCCGTAATCGAACCACTCTCGATAGACATAGATTTTTTTCAAAAATCGTGCTTGAATTTAATCTTAAAACGATTTAAAAAAAATAGTAAATTGAGATGCTGCTTTCATTCAAAATTAAAAACATTTTTTCCCCCTTGACGGTCTAAAAATTAGAATAATCCCACGTTTAGAAGTAATCAAGTTTGCGAAAAATGAGTAATGAAGTGCATGATATCAGCGTCTTTCATGTAAATGTTTTTTTTTTTTTTTTGTTTTTTTTTTTTTAATAATACGTGCATATATAGAGAGAGAAGAATTTTCTGACACAATTAAATTACTTCTTTAACACAAAAATTTATAGACACTTCTTGTTTGAATGATTATATTGCTGATTATTTACAAATACTATTTACAAAATAATAACTAATGCGTCTTAAGCAGAACTTAATCGTAAATCCTTTTTTGCTCATTTGAAAAAACTTCGTCGTTTCTATGCGTCTTTTTAAAGCATTCTTAATCACTCTCTCCAGTTCACCGCCAAAACTTAACAGTTCTTTTCCTCTATCTCCACATCGTTATAGGGGTTTCAGTTCTGCGACTGGCTTTTACCACGCCTCCTTCGTTTTGCCAGTCGCTAGAGTGTCTTTATGATGGCAGAGTTGCATCTCAAGAACAAAATAGACCGGGCTTAGAGGTGGAAAAGAATTAGCTTCCAACAGATCGTCCACCCTGACGATCGTTCGGCCTCAGTCGACCTCGTGGTCCGCTGGAAGGAGCAGCTGGATCACCTGGAAAGAAAAAAATCAGCAGCATCTAATGTTCTATTAAAAAAAGAGTCAATTTTAGAAAACCACTGGGGAAACATACAAGAACATCATCTCGCATAATAAAAGTATTGTTTTAAAGTATCTCTTGAAACCTTCTTCTTCCTTTTTTTGCTTTTTTACGTCTTTTCGCCTTCTTTCTTCTTACGTCTTTTCGTCGGATTCATCTTCCTTTTTCTTACGTATTTTCGCCTGATTCGCCTTTTTTCTTGTTACGTCTTTTCGTCTGATTCGCCCTCTTTCTTCTTGCGTCTTTTTCTCTCCATTTTTTTTCTCATTTCTTCGGGACTAATTTTGTCAAAATCGGTTTTATGTGTCAGTCCAATGAGTGTATCGTAGTCGGATGGTGTCATAACCGATGAAATTCTTTTTTTTTTCGAAGTCAAGTTTCATCAGTCCATGTCTTTATTTACTCAGCGCAAGTACTTGTGAACATTGGAACTTCATTAAATCCAACTTTCTTCACATCGTAGGTGTCATTATTTTTTACTTTTATGACTTTATAAGGAACTAAGTATTTTTGTTTTAACTTCAAACCTGGACGTTGCTGTGTGCGTTTTATAGCAACCACATCGTTAAGTTTATATTTGTTAGGCTTCTTTCGTCTGAGATTATAAGTTTTACGGTTCTGTTCTTGGACTTTTAAAATTTGTCTTTTAGCGTCTTTTCTCAATTCTTCACGATTATTAATAAAATCGGATTGTGTTTCATCATTCAAAAGACTAGTAATCTCGATCTTATTTTTTTTACTTCATCTTAGTACCAAATATCTGCTCGAAAGGAGTTGTGTTAATACTTCGTTGAAAGGTCGAATTTATCACTTGTTGGGCATCGCTGCATGCTACCACTTCGTTGGATTATCTACAGACAATTTGTACAGGACAGATATTATGAGAGAATTTAAACGTTTGACCTGGCCGTTAGCACTTGGAAACCTTGTGGTAATCGGGATGTGTTGAATGTTTTCACTGACACGATAATCTTCAAAATCTTTAGAGGTAAAAGCAGGACCTTTATATTTAATTATACGAAATGGACTTAGAAAAACAGTTTTTTTGGATTTCTAATTTAGAAATTACTTCAAAAGCATTGGTAGATATTGTAGGATACAACCAAAAAATTTTGTGAATGCGTCAATGACCGATAATATATGTTTGTAATTTTTATTTGTGCACTCTAATGGACCTAAGTGATCAACATGGTACCTATCTAACGTAGTTTCTTCTTTTTCTATCGGGTGTAGCAAACGTTCTTTTTTACCAGATTTTCGATTAATTAAAATACAGGGAACACAATTTGCTTTGCACTTCTCAATTTTTTGTTTAACTTTGGGGATGTAGAAATCATTTTCTAAATTCTTTTCCGTTCGTGCGATTGCGTAATCACATTTTCGTGCGTGGCCTTAATTATATTCATTTGCATTTCATCTGGGACAAATAACAAATCATTACCATTAACACATTTATAAAGAACATCAAATTTAACTAAATAATCTTCAAAAGATTTTACTTTTAGAATTTCTTTTATGATTTTAATATGCTCAT
This sequence comes from Maratus speciosus, assembly GCA_963932465.1. Taxonomy (NCBI): domain Eukaryota; kingdom Metazoa; phylum Arthropoda; class Arachnida; order Araneae; family Salticidae; genus Maratus; species Maratus speciosus. Next base: position 163,814,016 of record OZ010800.1, on the reverse strand, counting down.
CGTCTATTAAAATTAAGGTATCTTGGATTACTATACAAATAGGATATCTGCTTAATGCATCAGCATACATCATACTAGTAACGTGTCTATGTTCAATAGTATAATTGAAATCAAATAACATTATTGGCCCCCTAGCTATTTTTGTACTCATTTCTTTCTTATCCATAGTCATTTTAAAGGCATTACAGTCGGTAACAATTTTAAATGCAATACCTAGCACATACACTCTATATTTTTTCAAGGCTTCGATTAGAGATAAGACCTCTAATTCATAGCTAGTAAACTTTCGTTCAGCTTCGGGTTTTTTTACTGGCGAAATAAACGGGATAAAATTGATTATCTACCGGAAATTGTTGCATTAATACAGCCCCATAGCCATCCATACTGGCATCACAATGGATTTCGGTGGCGCTTTTGGGATTGTAAATTGAAAGTACTGGTTCTGATTACAAAATGTGTTTGAGTTCATTAAAAGCTTTCTGTTCTTCTATGTCATACCGAAATTTAGAATCTTTTCTTCACAGTTCACACAACGATTTAGCTATAACCGAAAATTTTCTTATAAACTTTAGAAAGTATCCCGTTAATCCCAAATAACTTTGAATATTTTTTGTACACTTTGGTTCAGGAAAATTTATTGCTGTTTTTTTTTTCGGCGGGGAGGGACACAATTTACCATTTATGATACTATATCCCAAAACATCAATTTCACGCTTCAAAAAATTGCATTTTTTAAGATTTAATTCCAACCCGAATTCCGATGCAATTTGAAGAACAAGTTTTAATTTTTCCATACCTTCACTTTCGTATTCGGCAGGTATTATTAGGTCATCGATATATTTTTGAAAAACACTAGGGCTATTGATCAGTCCGAATGGACACTTTAAAAATTCGTACTGTCCTTCATTAGTGACAAAAGAGGTGTATTTCTGGGATCCTTCATCAACCTCAACATCTAAAAAGTCATTTTTTAAATCTATTGTTGTAAATACATCAGCAGAATTTAATTGATCTATAACATCATCTATTACTGGTAATGGAAAATGCTCACGCACTGTCTTCTTGTTAATACGTCTGTAATTAACACAAAGTGGTATTGTGTTGCGTCTTTTTCTTAACCTACACAACGGCGACGAAAAATTAGAAGAACTTTTCCGAATGATTCCCTGAGCTAGCCACTCCTCAATTTGATGTTCTACTACTTTTTTCTGACATGGCGGTAATCTTCGAGGGGAAGAACAAACTGGGATTTCATCAGTTAAATTAATTTTCATTTTAACATCTACTGTTTTAGTTTTATCTGGCACATAATTTTCAATCAAAGAGGATAATTTCGAACGCAAATTTTTGTCAGCAGTGTGATTTAATCATCTATTACATCATCTATATATTTAGGTTCATCTAAAACATTTACAATGTTAACTAATAAGTCATTAGACTCAACTTCCGTTTTAAACAATTTCACGTCATTCTCAGATATCGTTAATGTTCCTTGATGAATAACATCAATGAAAATAATTAAATCGAAATTAATTGAGTTTATCATTAACAACAAAAAATGTAAACTTTAAATTTTGAATTAAAAATTTCAATTTCTGAATTAAAATAACCTGCTGGCTTAATGGCAGTTTTTCCTAAGCCGGTCAAAGTGATACCCGTAGGTTTTAATTCCACAGTGTTCTTAAAAATATCATAAACACTTTTCTTTAAGATTGATTCTTGACTGCCAGTATCTATCAAGGAGGTTAACTGCAAAGAATAAAGCTTTGTTTCTTTTAGAATCAAATCTTCGGATGTAATGGTGTTAACTTGTGGTTGACCGTTTCGAACATTCATATTTTTCAATTTATTACACTAAAATGATTTGTGGCCATAACTGAGACAACGGAAACAAAGGGGCTCTTTATCTTTATTAACGCAGTTAATACTTTTATGATTATTCCACCACAATTGTTTCACCGCATATTTGGATTTACAGGTTTAAATCTATTCTTAACTCCTATTTCGGATTTAATTTTATGCTTGACCCGTTCATGTTTATGAGGCTTTGCATTTTCGTGTTTCGATCTTTACTTTTCATAGACTTTTAATTTTTGTTTGAATTCTAAAATCGATTGACACCCATACAAAATAGATTTTCTAAAAACAGGGTCAGGTATGCCATTTATAATGTGCTGCATTAATGCGGAATCCTCAATGTTACCGCGTGAACATAATTGTTTCATAACAAGAAAATATTCTTCAAGTTATTCATTTTCTTGTATTTTACGTTTATTTAATAAGTCATGTAATTCCGCAGAATTATAAGTGGTACTAAATTTGGCTATTAAAAGTTGTTTCAATTTCTCATACGAATTTATGTGCAATTCGGTCTGAACTAACAGTTCTCCACAAAAATAAATTTATGCAATTCAGATAAATTAAATATATTAGTGACACCGTCGAAATTACTTATCCAAACATATATATCCTGGAATGAACTACCTTCAAACAGAGGTACAACATTTTCAATGCCGTTAAAACTAATAGTTGATGGCACAAAACTTTGAACTGGAAATTGCTTGTTTTTATCAAAATTTGATGATTCGATGTTATTACTTGCAGAATTATTATGTAACGTATTATTATTTGAAGGTAATTCTGATTCCAAGTTTGTATCACTGTCATTTTGAATATTAGCTTGTAGTAAGCTGGGATTTTCATTTATTCTTTCGTTCAATCTGATAAATAGGTAACTAATCGGGTCGTGAGATCAACTAAAGATCCTTTATTAGAAATACAAAGTAAATTACAATCTGTAATCAAACTTTTAGAGAAAAATCTGCTTGAGTTTTAGTTAGTTTATTTTTAAACTCAGAGCTGTCCGTTTGAAAACCAAAACCCTAAAAATCTTGAATTCTTTTCCTATTGGATCGATCGCCTTCAGCATTGAATAAGAATTTGTGCAAAAATTTTAATTTATTCTTTCGTTCATTTTTAAATGCAAGTTCCAGTTGTGGGATGTCAACTAACTTCAAAATGAAATATAGAATATATTACGTACTATGTACTCACCATTAAAAATAATATCCAGCTTGAGTGAAGAACTTCACAATTTTTTTAAAAATTAAACTTCGGCGTTAACCTGTTAGGTACGGTACGGTAAAACATCTTACCGAAAGAGAAATATCCCTTCAGTACGGCGCTGGTAAAACTCCTCACCGAGGCATTCGACCCCCTTTTTGAAGGAAATGTCATTACTCAGCTGTCAGTTTCTACTCTCTCCGTGAAACTTTCCCACCCACATAAGACGGAGGGGTCAGTTTTTACAGTTGGCGATTCTTCGAGGGAGAAAAACAAGTATTTGGCGAAAGCTTCTTTCGACACGTCAGTAGAGTATCAATAGATTTGATAAGAGGAGCACATTTTGCTAGCAGAAATTTTATTATTACGAAATCTTGATTATTATGGCTCCCAGATTTAAGGGTCTCAGCCAAGCTGAGATTTTAAAGCTCATGAATGAATGCGATGCAGAGAATTATGCTGACAGCGATTCAGATTGTGAATTTGATGATCTTGAGGAATCCCTCAATTGTTCTGTTGATGAGGTATTAAACGAAGAAAATGTGGAAATACCCGATAAAATAGAAGGATTTGAATGGAATGAAGCCGGAGAAAATGATAAAGTAAATATTTTGCAATTTACTGGGAATCCTGGAATATGCATTGATGTTTCAGACTTCAAAAATGCGTATGATTATTTTAAGCTTTTATTTCCAACCGAAGTTCTAGAAATGATAAGTACGGAAACTAATAGATATGCCGAACAAGTGTTTGATTTAAGACCAGAGGAGAACGGTAAAAGAAAGCATTCGCCAGAATGGAAAAAAACAACACCTGGAGAGATAGAAGTATTTTTAGGCGCTGTTTTACTTATGGGCCATATCCACAAAGACAAAATTCATGATTATTGGTCCACAAATGAATTGATTGAAACACCTTTCTTTAGAAAAATCATGTCGAGGGATAGGTTTATTTCAATTCTAAAATTTTTGCACTTCACCAATAATGATGAAAAGCCTTCCAAGGATTCATTGAATTATGACAGATTGTGGAAGATGAGAAAGCTTTTCGATATTTTAAATTTGGCTTTCAAACAACCATATGAACCTACTGAAGAGGTTGCTGTGGATGAAGTAATTGTTAAATTTAAAGGCCGTGTTGCATTTAGGCAGTATATTCCCAAAAAACGAAAACAATGGGGAATCAAAATGTACAAGATTGCAGATAAAAAAGGATACACATATGATATGAGAGTATATCTGGGCAATGATAAAAAGAAATCAGATATAAATTCTGCATCATATAATGTAGTTAATACTATGGCTGAAACTATCAAAGGAAAGGGACATAAATTGTTCATGGATAATTTTTTTTCCTCTCCTGAACTATACCGTGATCTTCTAAAGGACAAACACATCAATGCTTGCGGCACTGTTAGAAACAACAGAAAGAATTTCCCTAAGTGTATTTCACAGCCTAAATTAAAACGCGGAGAAATTCTTTTAAGGTATGGAAATGGCTTAACAGCTTTACGCTGGAAGGATAAACGAGACGTTTATATGCTAAGCAACATGCACAACCCCAAAGACCAAAATATTCCAAACAATGGAAAAAAATCAAAAATAGTCGCTGACTACAATGAAAATATGGGATTTGTCGACCTGAGTGACAGGATGGCAAATAGCTATGCCTTCGAGCGACGTACATTAAAATGGACTAAAAAATTATTTTTCCATTTGCTGGACATTGCCGTCCTTAATGCATACATATTATCCCAAAGCACTGAAAGTCATAGAGATTTCCGCCTGTCACTAATTGACATGCTCGTAAAAAAAAGTGAAACTGTTTCTTCAAAAATTAACACTTCCTCTGAAGTAACTAGTACTTCCTCTGCAGGCCACTGGCCTTTGGATGAGAAAAAATACAGAAGATGTGTCGTATGCTCCAAGCAAGGCTTACAAAGACGGGTTAAAGTAATTTGTACAAAGTGCAATGTTGCTTTATGCATAGATAGAAATTGTTTCGCAAAATTCCATACAAGTGCGGGATTTTCTAAGTGAAAATCATCAAAATTCATTCCATTTTTCTAAAAGATCTTCCATGCACTTGCATATAAATCTCTGCATTCGCATTCATTTCATTTAAATTTCCCATGAATTAAAAAACAGTCCTTCTCAGGGCTAAAAAACAAACAGCTCTTTTCAGAGCTAAATTGGTTCCTTTGGAACCATACATAAAAAAAAAAAGAATTAACAAACACATACTGAAAATTTTCCCTTCTCCTTAACATTATTATTTAAATTACTATAGCACCTTGAAACCTAGACCATATGCCACCCCCCCCCCCCTTTCAAAAATACCCAGCATATTTTTGTTGCTTTAATGAAATACTCTTCTCCCCGCACGAAATTTCTGTTTCCCCCCCCCCCCTCACCACACGAAATTTCTGCTTATTTCCTGCCCCATGGCCGAGAGGTTTTGCTCTCAAAGCTGATTGACGGGAACTGCTGGGTTCGAACCCAATCGCGCCCGTCGGCCTAATCGTTCGGAATTTTACGTGGTTTTCTTCGAACTTTGGATTTCCTTGCGTAAACACAGGTTAGGTTCCCTTAGAAAGACCCCCACGGAGGGAAACACCCCCCTTTCTGTACTATATCTTCCGTGTTGATAACTGGCCATCATAAATGACACACACCTTCCTCCCCAGGGTCGAAACTAAGGGGGGGCAGAGGGGGCATGTGCCCCGGGCGCCAGAACGAAGGGGCGCCAAATGAAGAGTTATACCTTTGGAAAGGATAATTTTCTTCTGATGGACTGATGGCTTCTATTATTATGACACAGCCATTATAAATGAAGTGTTAGGTGAATATGAAAGAGCAGCCGTAAAAAGTTAGAACTCTGATTTTCTGGTCCGAATGGGGAAAAAAATGGCCATAATTTTTTTTGAAAAAAGAAAAAAAAAAAAAAAAAAATTATGGCTATTTTTTTTCCCCATTCGGACCAGAAAATCAGAGTTCTACCTTTTTATGACTGCTCTTTCATCTTCACCTAAAACTTCATTTATAATGGCTGTTTCATAATAATAGAAGTCATCAGTCCATCAGAAGAAAATAACTCACTTAGGCGGGAATCGGATAATCGGAACTCTACTGTATAAGCAAACACTGTAAATAGTCGGTAATACATGCGAATTTTTTTATGTGAACGAACTATAATTGCAACAAACTTTCCATTCAATTTACGTAGTTCAGTATTACATATTTTATGATTACGTATTTTAAATTTTAAAATAAGTCGTCTATTAAAAATTAGTAAAATTCTCTTTGTAAATATATACTTTGAGGAAGAAGGGGGGGGGGGGGCACCAAAATTCATGTTTTCCCCGGGCGCAAAAAGGCTAGTTTCGGCCCTGTTCCCCCCTCTCCTCACGAAATTTCTGCCTATTTTATCTCCCTCCCAGGGCCATCGCGAAGACTTTTTATTGGTGGGGGAGAGAGCCTTAAATTGCCAAGTCAAATTTCAGAATTTGCCAACTAGTTTTGTAATTTTGCCAAGTTACTACAATTAAAAAATGCAATATAGCTCTTATTTGTGAAAAGTTTAATAACACTCCCAATTAGATTTGTAATTTCTGCCAAGTCTATCAGAAATAGAAAATGTATTAGTTTTTATTAAAGTTTTACAAAAATTCACCAACTAAGTTTGTAAATTTGCCAAGTACAACAGCATTCTCGAACTTTTTTTTGGGGAGGGGGGGGGGAGGCCCCTGCTTCCTCCCTTACACCTTCGATACAAAAAGTTTAAGGCATCGAGAACTCTTAAAAAATGCTGCTTAACTATTTGATGTTCTCTAATAATAGTACAGAAATAATCAATCATATAAATTACAAGCCCGCCCCCCCTTCCAAAATATAAGCACACCCAGCATAAAAAGTTATGCATTAAAAAAAATCTTCTGTTCTAAGTGGAGCTCTTTAGCAACAACGAATAAACAACTAGCTATCTAAAATATCAGCCACTAAAATTTCTGTTCTGCTCATTACCCCCCCCCCTCCCACCACTAAGTTTTAAATCTTTAAAACTATGTGTCTGCCATTACCCTCTAATAACAAAAAATAAATAATAAGGCATCTAAATTATTCTCAAACTCCCTCGGTCTTCGCAATGAAATCCCCTTTTGTTGGACAGTTTTAGAGTGTGCCATGCCATTTTCTTACTCTTCAATCCTGTGTGTCTAATATTTCGTATCATTTTCTGAGTCGTATCATATTCCAAAAACACAATATTATTTCTTAACATCTAAAGGACTTTTACTTCATAATAATAACAGATTTTTTTTTTTTTTTTTTCTGTATGCGTGTCATTCCGCAGCCGCTCCCCAAATAAAAACCGAACACATAAACGCTATAGATTCCATATTTCATAGGAAGAATACATTTAAATAATGCATAGCAGTTTCAAATAATTTTATCTATCTCTGTAAAAACGAACTATAACACTCCATATTAAATAGAAAATATCCTAAATACAGAATCTGAATACAGTAGTTTTTGTTTCCAAATTTATCATATAAGCAAGTACTCTTATTTAGAAAGTATGTAATCAAACGTAATTTTTTTTTTCGTTTTTCTTTAAAGAAAAATGTTTCTTAGAAAAATGCTGTTAAAGTTGACGTTTTAAACGGGATTTCCAAATATGATATCAAAGGAAAGGAAACAACTGTCGTCATGAGACAACAATTGCTTATAAGGGGCTGTGTATATATAAAGTTATCATTTTAGGAAGGAGGCGGTGTCTGGCACATGATATCAAAAGATATCTCTAGGGGGAGGGGGTGTTATCTTTTGATATCGTTACTGTTTTTGATCCAAGCAAAATTTTCTCTTTTCATTTGTAACTTTGCCTTTACATCAAAATAGTATGTTTTCTATTTTTATGAAGATACAAAGAAATTAATGATTTGAAATAATAAATGATTATAAAATTATTTAATTCCAAAATCTGGAATACCCCAACCTTTGTTAGATGCATGATTTGTTTACCAATTGGAATAATTGGGTTAAAATTAATCTACCCCAACGTTTGGCATTCCTACTCTTCTGTCACATACGTATACATATATAATACACTGTTCGTGAAACCATATGCGAAGTGTGTGAAATGATGCTCGTGTTTACTAGTAAATAAAAAGAAAGAATGTTGTCCGCATTCATTAGAAGTTCTGTCTGCTTCCCCCCCCCCCCCCGTGCGTGGCAAATGCAAGAAGACATTACTGTTCAATGCATTATGTTACAGAGATATATTATTAAGTACTTTTAAATAGTAGCTATTTTTTTAAGTGTTATTTGATAAAATGTTATTTCATATATAAAGGGATATATGTATAACCATATTTATACATCACTCCTAACAACAGAAAAGAAAAAAAAAAATATATATATATATATATTAGACATTGATAACGATATTATTACGGGGCGGGGGGGGGGGAGGATGAACTTCATTTATCGGAAAGTATTAAAAAACTGTGTGATTCCAATTCACTTCAATCAGTATGCCTGTAAGTATTATGATTTTAGTGTAAAAATTGAGAGAGAAAGTGAAACTATCAAAAATAATAACTCATAATCTTACTGTAACCGAAATCTTTTCTTTTGTTTTTTTCTTTTTTTTTTCTATGTGCATGTTCTGTAAAAGAAATTGTAAGTAAATGCTATTCAGTCCATATTCTACAAGACTGCAGTACACTTCACATCAATTTCAGAACGTTTTGATATAGTGTAACACGCTTTCGAAATAATGATTTTTTTCTTTATAATGTAAAGGACTTTTTATTTTATTTTTTATTTTTTTTCTTAGTGCGGGTGTGTATGAATTCACAACAAATTTTAGTTAAAACATACTAACTACGATATAATTTAGCTGCAATATAATTTAAATAAAATAAAATTTGTAAGCAATTCATATGCCCGTAGGCCATAATGTTTTTATTTTCATAGCCCTGGATAGGAGGTTTAGAATTTATTACATACCAAGTAATGTACTAAAAAAATTAAATTTTAAGGCTATTCTTAAATTCACATTGGCTACATTTTGACACATTTTTTGTTTTGCAAATGTATCAAATGCTCTTATTTTGAAACTATGTAATCGAACGTGTTCTTTTTTCGTCTTTCGGTAAAGGCAGGAGATTTTTTAGAAAAATCCTGTTAAAGTTAGCGTTTTGAATTGAATTTCCACATACGATAGCGCAGGAAAGTAAGAAACTGCCGTCATAAGATAACAATAGCTTATGACTGAAGATGTAATTAATTTATCTGAAGATATTAAGAAAAACTAATTTGATTCCAACTCACTTTCTACAGTATGACCGTAAGTGTAAAGTTTTTATGTTTAAAAATTGAGACAGAAATGCAAAAAAAAAATAGACATTGATAACGATATCATTTCGGGGGGGGGGGGGGGGGGCAGATGAACTTCATTTATCGGAAAGTATTAAAAACTGTGTGATTCCAATTCACTTCAATCAGTATGCCTGTAAGTATTAAGTGTAGCAAAGCCGACAACAATCACTGATAAAATAAATGTAACCGAATTCTTCTTATTATTTATTATTATTATTATTTTGGTGCGTGTCCGTAAAAAATGTTGAAATAAATTATATTCAGTTCATATTCTACAAGACTAGTACATTTCATATCAATTTCAGTACATTTGATGGAGCGCAATTTTTTCTCTTGTAATGTAACAGGTTTATTTTAAAGTTTTCTTGTGCGTATATGAATTTATTAATTTACAAAAAAATTTTTTTATAGTACTTCTTACTAAGATGTAGTTAATAAGCTACTGTAAAATTTAAATAAAATAAAATTTGTAAGCAGTACATGCCCGTTGTCAATGCTTACTCACCCCCCCCCCCCCCCTGAAAGCCCTGTATATGAGTTTTAGAATCAATTGCACACCATGTAACGTACTAAAACATTTAATTTAAGCTTTATTATATTATATAGTTCTTTATTGTGATTATATATATATATATATATATATATATACAAATGTTAAAATAAATGTTTCATTTTATTTGATAAGTTTGTAATCTCAGTTCATCTACTTTTAATGACCTTGTTGAACGATGCTGATCAGAAATTTTTTTAATATACTCTTCCCTAATGATTCATTTGTATTAATTCATACCTCAGGCTTTAGCACTCATGTTAAATATAGCATGAAAATGATCCAAAATGGGGATAACTGGCGTGCGTAACAACCCTACTCAACATTTCCAAGAATTATACAGCAACCCTGGCTGGGAATGCATGCCCAACACTTCTCCGCGCCTCGAAACAAAACTTTCAGGAGAGGTGGTTACTTCAGTGTGGGGGAAAAAAATTCCAAGCGATTGCCGTACTTAGGGAGTGTGTTTTTTAACTTCTATTGCCGGGATTAAAAGGTTAAACTTTTGTGGGCAGGCAGCATCATCCCACTTCTGACACCATTTTATAGAGAAGATTTTGCTGACACACTTAAATTACTACTTTAACACAAAAAATAATAGTCACTTCTTGTTTGAATGATTATATTGCTGATTATTTACAAATACTAGTTACAAAATATTAACTAATGCGTCTTAAGCGGTACTTAATCGTAATTCATTTTTGTTCATTTGGACAAACTTCGTTGTTTCAGTGCGTCTTTTTAAAACATTCTTAAGTACTCTCTCCAGTTCACCGCCAAAACATAATAGTTCTTTTCCTCTATCCCCACATCATTCTACTCGCTTCAGTTCTGCGACTGGCTTTTAGCCACGCCTCCTCCATTCTGCCGGTTGCCATAGTGTCTTTATGAGTACAGAGTTGCGTCTCAAGAACAAAATAGAGCGCACTTAGTGGTGGAAAGGGAATTAGCTGCTCACAGATATTTCTCTTATAGGTCGTGAAAACAAGGTTGATTTTGTAGGTTGCCGTTTGGCAACAACCGTAGTTTCCGAAGCGGCTATTTTCAGTGGTTCATTTTACGGTCAAATGACCCATCCAGCTAATAAAAATTTAGAGCAAGAGCTCTTTTTAAACATAGCAATATCTTTCGACCAATATGAATAACAATGGTTATTGGTTTGTTTTACGGTAAAGTGATTCATTTAGAAAAACAGTTTTATGTTCAGTTTCTTTTATACACAACAGTGTTCTTTATCTTTTGTTAACATTCAAGAATGAAAGAGATATTGTGTTTTCCACATCGAACGACTTTATTATCAAATTCTATATTTTGATGATGGTTGAATTATATAGAACTGTCTTCCTATCACTTAGCGTTTTTCAAGAGTTTTCGAAGTGAATTTAAGCCGTGTTGTACAATATTATAGGCGCAATAAAAGTAGAAGTGCTGGAAGCGTCAATGAGACATTGAAAGAAACGATTGCCGGAAGATCACAATACAGTAGCAAAACCAACTAAAAATATTTTCTATTGTGTTTTCAAAGAAGTTTTAATTTAATTTTGCTTCCAAGGTGCATTTTCCGTTTAATTATTTTATATTTCAAAAACTTATACATTTCGCAATTTTAAAATTATTTATGCCCATTGGTGGTGCTAACAAAATGTATTTTTAATTCAACGATGTTATTAATTACATTTTTACATTCAAAAAATTGTTAACTTCATATATTTAAACGATTTAACTTAAACAAAAAATTAATAAAAATCAATAAATAAAAACTGCGCCTACTAGCCCCGGTCTCCCCTATAGCCACCATATCTATGCTTTTAATCAAGGAATTTGGATTCTCATCGCAAATAGCAAGTGATCTTAAATATTGGGATAAACATCGAGCGATCTTAATCTTCTTTTTACTTGCTGTGCAAAGATAATTCGCCGCGCTGTAAATCTTTTGTATTATTTTATAGCTTCACTGTAGTGAAATACTGCTTTTCTTTTTGGACACAGAGATTTAAGCTTTTCAAGATATCTGAGAGTAAGGTGTTGATGTTATATATAGAAACTGAGCTTTGAAAAACACAAGCTACAAACTCAAAACTCCGGGTATTTATAGCCCAATGTCTGTTCTTTAAAAGTACAGTTAAAGTTTCATAAAAAATTCAAAATTTATTATGGGGCAAGTTGGCGTGGAGAAGAAGACTACTTATCGTATCTTACGTGTAAGAAAAAAATAAATATTTTTAATTAAATTATTTATTGTAGAAATTTCATGATTAGATAACTATTTCGGCTTTCCCATCTTGACTTTAAAGAAAATAACAAATTAATAATATCGTTCTAAAAATGATGAGGGGAAAAAAATAAAAAACATTAAATCATATGACGAAATTCAATATTACACCTTGATTTAATTACAAAGTACACAGTATGAACTATAAAAAGCTGGCCGTTTTACTTAAAAGATGACAAAATAATAAAATATATATATGTTACAAGTTTAAAATATACATTTTATTTAAAATGTCTTAGTACTTTCGGCCTGCAATTCCCACAGCCATCGTCAGAGAATATTTTTTATTATTAATTACTGTTCCATTTATACAGTTTTTCGCTTCATTTGAAATGAGACAGTCTATAATTGTTAGATTAGCTGAAAGTAGAAGTAGCAGTGCCTTGGATTGAACTTACACTCTAAAATTGGGAGGAGTGAAAAGTTCACTCTTTGAAAGAGCGACAGGTTTTTTGACTCTTTTCGGAGTGAATTTTATAAAAATACACTCCTTAAAGAGCGGAAGTTTTCACTCCCTAGGATGGAGTGAAATATTTCACTCCATTTTCGAGAGCGAAATATGTCACTCCGTTGTCGAGAGTGAAATATCTCACTCGCAGACAAGAGTGAAATATCTCACTCCGCTGACGACAGCGAAAGCTTGGCATTATACGCTTTAAAAATATTCTGTTCAACTTTGAATCGAAATATGTAAAAGAGACCTGCACGGGCTCTGGACTATTTTCATTCACGGCACTCGGGCAGTGCCCGGGCCATACTTTTTTCTGAAGGCTCGGCCCGGGACTAACTTCTTTTTTCTGCACAGAGCTGGGACAGGTTTTCATTCCTAGTCTTCACGGCCTAAAATTTTCAGTACTAGTTTCGACTCAGCCCGTACAGTTTTGGCTCAGCCCGCTTGTCTCGACGAGGCCTGGTTCATTCAAAGGTCTGTAAAATTAGTTCTGGCCCAAAAAATTTTGCAAAAGATGTTTACATTTTTAAATCGCCATTTTTCTACACTTAAACATTACATTTTATTCTTTTTAAAGAATAGTAAATTTCTACGCTTATTAAAATATAGCTAAATTAAAATATAGCAAAACGTGTGGAAAAGAACTTCCTATGATGGAACCATGTTTTAAACTGAAAAACGTGTTGATCCATGCAAAATTAATATGTAATATGCAAGAAAAGAATATATAATTCGTTTACACTTGCTAAGAAGGGAACTTGTATGTAACGCATTTTTTTTCGTATGCAATTCCGTCTTAGAAGATTTTACTGTATAGCATTTCTATGAATTTTAACACTTCAATACATGGCATGTGGATTAACAATATTAATCATAACTAAAACATTTACATACAAAAAAAAAAAAAATAATAGAGCTTCATTAAAAAAAAAGGTATTGCAGGCTGCGCACTTCTAAAAAAGTGAAGATTATAAACATGCAAAAACAGTTAAGATAAATATTTTCGGTCAGAACCCCTCATACGAGACAAATATTTAGCCAAATCGACGTAAAAATCAATGTATTATAGAACGTTACTCGGGCCGGGTCGAGGTTTTAAGTTTTTTCCTGGACGGGACGGGTCTCGGGTCGAACTTTTAAGATTTCACCGGGCCGGGCCAATATTTTTTCTACGGATCGGGCCGGGCTCGGGCCGAATTATTTCTTCTGTGAGTCGGACCGGGACCGGACCTGGAAATTTCGGCCCGTGCAGACCTCTAAATGGAGTTAAATAATGAAAAACACGAAAATATGTCACTTCTTAATTTTCAAAAACTCCCTTTCATAATGTAACTTTGTAAATTACGCTGGTTTGGTAGTAAAACGTAAAAGCACTCCTTTGAAAGAATGAGTGACGTACGGATTGGTATACTCATAGCCAATCACAACAGTCTTGTCTACGAGGTTCATAACTTCTCGAAGACCGATAAGTAACATGGTTGGCGAAGTAAATAAAATCATCCCATTGCTGAGTTCATCGAAATGATAGGGCCGTAAAGTATACGTTATACTATTTTTTGTTAAGTGCTGTTTACTCCATCTGTAGTAAAATAAACAGCGATAAAAGATCGAGCATTATATGTCATATTTTGTGGCTTTCAGTGACAACGGAGAAAGAGTTTACGTACTCTTTCCTCAAATTATTTCAACAGATTCGTAAGATAAGTGAAAAGACGTCCGCCATTTTAGGATATTAGGATTAAACGGGTATTATTAAAGTCATTATGTATAGAATATAAAGATAAATCGTATTTAATTTTAAACATTTATTTCTGTAGATTTGAATTTCATGATTATGAGTGAAATAGTTTGTTATATAGAAAACGATTGATCTCTAATTATTTCCTGATTCTACAAAACATGGTATATCTCACATTTGAAATGAGGACACAGAGATATCTTGATTCATGAGCAGATGCATCATGATTTATGCACATTACAGTAAACATTAATTTGTACTGAGCTGAGGTTTTTTTGAAAATGTGTTGAGATAGTCTGATGTTGGATTTTTCTTTCTTTTTTGCTGTTTTCTGAGTGTAAACACTTAAGTATTTATCGGTATTATTATTTTGGAGTAAAATTTGATATTCGATAATTATGATATTACGAAAAAGTTACAAATTGAAAAACAGCATTATATTGAGAAAATGTATTTTTTACATATTGCAGTTTTTAATTTAAGAAGTGAAGCTTTTAAAAGATTTTTTTATTACTAATAATATTTTTAATTATTGTTAAAAATCTTAAATCTTCATATGATTTTAATCAAAGCATTTAATTATAGACATTCTGAAACAGTTATTAAATTTTCTTCTATTGTAAACGCATTTTCTACGTTTATAACGCTGGTAATTATTGGCAATAAAAAAATGAAACATGATATTTAAGCATTGAAATAAAGTGTTTGTAATGCCTGATATGATATTTATAGATTAGTATTTATTTCTGCTTTAGTATATGTTTTAAAAAGCTCATAGTATCGCTTATATAATATGATTGGATATGTTTTAAAGAGAAAGAGATAAATAATTATTTTTTACATTAAAATTTTTTTCAAATAATAAGAACAGTACATATGCAGTCATTTCTTTCCTTTTTATATTTCATTCTTTTTTCTATTTCCTAGGTCAATCTTTTCCAATAAAATATACGAAATTATTTATCTCATATTCATAAAATACATTATATACGGGAATAAAAAAAATTAAATTAAATATGGCTTATCATGTCGTTCATAAATAACTGTGTAGTAATATCAGTTTTTTAGAAATAGCAAATGAAAATTCAAAATAATGATTATAAGTTATATGTTTAAAAGAAAAATTATGTATATTCCACAGAATATAAAACACAGACTACACATTCATATTTAATAGAACAATTACTAATCACAACACATAAAAATAAAAATCTTACACATTCTTAATATTTAGATCAAACGTAGAACTTATTTTAAAAAGTTGTCAGTTGATGAGCTTTGTCTTTTAAATGGAAAAATTAAAAGTAATATAGAATAATAGGACTCTGCAAGATTAGATTTAAATTCAATAGAAATAATTACTAAGATCTAAATATTTAAAATTTGAATTGCACATGAAAAAAAAACATAATTAAAGTACATCACGGGAATTATTAAAATACTAAATACAGTCGAACCTCTATTTAACGAAGTCGCTAAATCTCGGAAAAAAGTTCGTTATATGGAAAATTCGTTAAATAGAGATTCACCTTTTAAAATACTTTAAACTACATAAAACAGATTTAAATTCATAAACACTAAATATTTTTACTGAAAGTAATTAATCACATTTTTTTAATAAATTACATCAGTTTGTTTTATTTATTTTACCCACCAATATCCATCATCAATTCATTTTTTATATGTGTTTAAATCTTTGAAATCTGCAAGGAAAACAAAACATTGTCCGGGAATACACTATATTTTCTGTTTAAAGTAAATAGTTTTACATTAAAATTAACGAACTTTAATGACATTATCGTATTTATTATTATTATAACAAATAATTTTAACCATATATTAATATACGCGTCCTTAAATTTAATTTCTGAAAAACTCTGATAATTTTGCCTGAGTTTTTTATTTAAAAAAGTGATTTATCTCATAATACGTCTCGCATCTTTGCAATGCACCAAAAACCCCTTCATGCGTATCTTCTTCTAACTATAATCCGCGTCGGATTGTTTTAAATGATTTTAGCATTTCATCATACGAAGTTTTGTTAATGTCTGCATAATGATCATTTCCATCATCATCATATTCGTCTTCATCACAATTCATTGCTGTATTGTTTTTATTTTTTACACTGTTGAAAATATCCAATTCGGTTAGTGTTTCCGAGGTTTCAATTTCAGAATTAAGTGAAATACAATCATCAATCAGCACATCATGATTAATTTCTTCTTTTTTTCTCACTATATCCACATTTTTTTAAGTTACTCTAATGGATTATCGTCTTCGTCCTCCGTACTTACCTAATTCTCACTGCTGACAAAGAAGGCGCCTGGTAAAACCAGTTCAAGGTCATTGAACATCATAAAATGAGTCCAAAGAAAGAATAAGTTTGAAATGTCCAGAAATATTTTGAGAAATAGGGAGAAAATTTTTTTTGAAATTTTGATCACCAGAAGAAGTTTGTTAAATAGAGAATGCACTTCGCTATTCGGAGGTTATTTTACGAGGAAATTCGCAAAATGTTCTTGGTTCCAAGGAAAAGTTTGCAAAATAGAGAAATTCGCAAAATAGAGGTTCGTTAAATAGAGGTCCGACTGTACAACTTAATAGGTATATGAAAAGAAAGAAATTATAATAACTGATTAAAATTTCTGTTAATTACTTGCCCTTATGGGCATTTTATTCATATATTTATTTATAGGGCATGCAATGAAAGCAAACACAAAGAATAAGTTTGGAATAAAGTATTTTAGTTTATATCTGACAGGATTCTAATTTAATTCATATGTAACTTTAAATGAGTTTTTCCTTAAAAATTCAATTAGTGTTAAAAACTATGGATTAAATAAATATTGGGAATAAAGTATTTTATTCCAATCTTTACCAAGCTTGTAAAAATGCTACTTTCATTGCATGCTCTAACAGATGTGATTCTTTTGAAATGCCCATAAAAGCAGCATATAAAAAGAATTCATTCTTACGAAAGAGTCACTATTCCCTCCTACCAGGATTGAAAAAACGCACTCCTTTAGCAAGAGTGAATAGTCACTCCTCCGAAAGAGTGACCCCTGTTTAGAGTGAATATTCATTTTCTAGGTGTGGGTATTCACATTTCAGAGAGTCAAAAATTCCACTTTTACTCGAAGTGAATAGTCACTCTAAAGAGGTTGGGCATATTTTGACTCTGCGATAGAGTGACTATTCACTCCTACAGAGTGAATAGTCACCCCTATTTATTTAGAGTGTATGGAGGGAGAAGTATTAAACTGCCATTCCATTTATTTTAATACTTCAGATTTGTTCACATACGTCACTTTTATTTTTAATTGAATGCCTGTGCAGTAATAGAATGTTTCGGATTGAACTTGCGTAGAGGAAAAAAATATTTAACTGCCGTACAATTCATTTTAACCCATTTATACCTGAATTTTTGTTTTCTCATATTTGATGGTAAAATCACTTTAAAACGTTGCAAAATGAAATGGAAAAATACTATAAAAAATTACGCTAAAATTTTTTTTGTATTTATTTGATAAAATGTAAACGTACTAAATATGAGAACATCCATATGTGAGCAAATGCATGAGTATACGTTTTGTCTAAATTTACATAAATTAAGTTTTTAAATTGTATATTATATACTAAGTATTTATATGAACTATTAAAAATATATTTATTTCTTTACAGAGACTAATAACATTATAAGTATTATTAATAATAAATTAAGAATAATAGTATTAGAGGCTAAAAATCAATTTATTTCAAAATCATTTTGAAAAGGACTTTACATAAATAACTGTGCGCTAAATGGCTATTAGAAATATGTACCCATTCGCGCCTCGAGCCATTTATTTTGTACGTTACAGACAGACATAAAAATAGGCTTGAACATATAATTTCGCAATTTAAAAAAATATGTATTCCAGAGAAGTCCACAAGCTAAGATTATGGCTTATTTATTTGAATTTTCGATACAAAAATTACAAATAAACATACTTTCTACAATTTGCTATCTTGAAAAATAAAAAGTCTATAAACACCGATAAAAAGCGTTCATTTAAAAAAGTAAATATCAATCTGATACTGTCTTCTCTCGGTAATAAATAAAGACATTTATAGGCAATTACTTCATACAATATCTATGCTGTGAAGACGAAGAAAATTATAAAAATTATTAAAATTTGAAACATCCCTAAAATGGAACGGCAGGCATAAATGGGTTAATACGTCACTTTGTCAAGTCTTCAGGATTTATTCTCAGGAAATTTAATCATATATTGGAGATATTGTGGGATAAATGTGAAGTGTTAATTAATGTAAATGGAACAGCAGTTAAATATTTCTCTCGACATAAGTTCAATACAAGGCACTGCTACTTCTACTTTCACATAACCTAATAATTACAGACTCTCTCATTTCAAAACGAAGTATCGTATTTGCATGAATGGAACAGCAATTAATAATAAATATATTCTCTGACAAATTGCAGGCCAAAAGAACTAAGAGGTTTTAAATAAAATGTATATTTTTAACTTATAACATCTATTATGTTATTATTTTTGTCGCCTTTCAAGTAAAACGCTGAGTTTTTAACCCTTAACAGACCAATACCGCCATATAAGTGACGCTGGCACCTTAACCAGATTTATTCTCTTGGCACCACTATTTTTTTACCCGACTGCCAAGAAGAGTTATGTGTTTCAACGTATTTGGGTACGTGGATTTCTTTATACCCTAGAAACCTCCCAACGGCTGGATGGATTTTATTAAATGAGGTCTTTATCGATTCGTCTTAACCGTCCGATGGTTATAGGTTAGGTTTGTTTTTATAAATACAAAATTGCGGTAGAGACAAAAAAAATTACGCACCATATTGAGTGGTATATCATTGGATAGGTCTTTCAAAATTAAGACCATGTTTCATTGATTATTTTACAGTCATAAGCTCCGTTTAAATATTACAGAACCTGGAAGTTGTGTAGGTAGGATCTCTTGCTTTACTGTAACACTAACCTTCATAGACATCTATAGGCATCATCAAAACAGTGTTTATAGATAGGAACTAACAATTAAACACAACTTAAAAGTCATCAAATGAAGTAAATAAAAAAATAGGTAAGTAATTTGAAAAATAGTTTCACATTGATGAGAAATAATTAATTAGTTCGCTTTTCACGCAGTCGGGTTTGATTTTTTTAATTTAATTTTTACTTGTTTAAAGAAACACATTTAATTGTACTTTGACAATGGAACAGTGGAACAATGTAATCTGTTTTATGGACTGTCTAGTTGCGTGGCAACTTTACATCCAATGGAGAGGTGATTGGTGATTAAAACAGGTGAGCGGTGATTAAAAAAAATAACGTTTAGACGCGGCTGGTAGCCACAATAAGAAAATAACTATGAGAAAATTGAGAGAAGAGAAACAAAATAATAAAAATTACATAAGTACATTAAGTATAACATTATAAGTGAGGAAAAGAAAGAGAAAAAGAAAGTTTAGAAAAAAGAGAGTTCCATTAGTTCCAAAAAAAAAAAAAAAAAAAGAACAGGCGAAAAAGCTATCGGGGAATACCTCATCAAAAAAAAAAAAAAAAAAAAAAAAAAAAAAAAAAAAAAGACTCCATTCAGAGACCCACACATAAGTTAAGCTGGTTATAATGCTATATTTACAGCAGAAAAACAGGATATATATATTATTTTATTTTATTTTTTATACTATAAACAGGAAAGAACAAAGAGAAAGGTTAAGTATACAAGAAGGTGAGGTACCCCAGTCTTCATCATTAAGCAAAAGCGAGTATTTAGGGCGTCTTCTGTTAGTGGGGTCGGATACCTCGTAGTCGGGTAGTTCCGCAACGATTTGGTTTGGAAGATTGCAAACAGATTTATAAAAAAAAAAAAAGAAAGTTCATTAATATGCTTTTTCAAAGAGGTAGTTTTTAGATCCCTGCGGATTGTTGTATTACGATGGTAATGGTGACCATTACGGATATTACGAAGATTTTTGTTGTGAGCACGATATAGATAGTCCATACTAGTTTTTCATTGAAATCCCCAGATCGGACAAGCATAGGTTAGAAGAGATATTATACGGGAATTATATAAAATAAGTCTATTCTGAATAGAGAGTGTGTTACTTTTTAGAAGAGGAGAGCTTGTGAGAAACCAGCAACTTTGCCTCGTACGTTAATAAAGTTCTTTTTCCAAGTCAATCTTCTATAAAGGGTAATCCGCAGATACTTAGTGTGGTTAGTCCAGGAAATAGTAGTATTGTTAACTGTAGCACGATTGGGAAAAGTTAATTTCCTAGAAAAGTAGATAGCAGCTGTTTTTTGCTCGTTGAGCTTAACACGCTATTGAGTACAACAGTTAAGGAATTTGTCAATGTGTTTTTGAAGAAATTTGTATAAAGTGAATTTGTATAAAGTGGTGTGCAGAGGAGTACATTGTCGTTGCGTCCCCGTACAGGGCAAAATAAGTCCTCAGTGTTCTTGGGATATCGTTAAAAAATATGTTAAATAATGTAGGGCCGAGAACCGACCATTGCAGTATACCAGAGAGAATACGGTAGAGAGTGGGAAGTATTTTATTAATGCGGACACAGAAGGTGCGAGTGCTAAGCTAAGAATGTATGAGAAATATTAGTCTAGCATTAATACCAAGCTTAATTAATATGTAAATAAGGCCTATATGCCAGACCTTATTGAAAGTCTTAGCGACATCATGAAAGACAGCCGCAGCTGGTGTCCCCGTGTTTAGTTTTTCACTAAGGAACTCCACAACACGAAGAAGTCGATGTCATGTAGAATGTTTAGCTCTGAAGCCAAATTGCTCAGGAATGAGAACGTTTTATTCGTCTAAAATATCTTGTAGCTGGTACCTAACGACTCGCTCAACAACTTTGATAATAGAGGGTAAAAGAGAAATGGGACGATAGTTAGTCGGATCTTGAAGGTTACATTGAGGTTTAGGAATAGGTTCGATAATAGATGTTTTCCAAAATTTGGGAAATTAGTGAAATTGTAGGATAACATTGATAAGTTTAGTAAGATAAATTATACAGTTGCAAGGAAGATTTTTAAGAGCATAATTAGATATATTGTCATATCCGGGGGCTTTTCTATTTTTAAGATTTTTAATGATATTAGAAATTACAATTGGTTGAATTTCCGGAAGTGGGTCCGTGGGAGGGGTAGCTAAGAAATTTTGAACAGTTTCATTAATTTCAAAATAATGATCAGGGCTAGCAAGGTAAGGATTAGAAGAAAACTGCTCAGCATAAGACCTGGCAAGAATTTCGGTCTTGTCTTTATCCGTGTATGCCGTGGTATTAAAGGAAGTTAAGGGAGGAATGGTAGTAAAATTATTATTTAGTTTTTTCTTAATTTTCCAGAGCGAGTTATCTTCAGTGTATAGGAAGTTAAGAAAGTTGCTCCTGCTTTTTTGATTTTCTTTAGAAATTAAGTTTTTAATTTCATTGTTAAGCCGCTTAATTATCGATTTTAAGGTAGGATCTCTTGAATTTTGATACAGCCGATGTCGTTACGTTGCTTGCAGATGTTATGAATATAGTTAGGCAGGGTAAAAGAATTGTTATGTTTAGTACAATGATAGGTAATTTGTGTTTAAGCATTAGTAATTAGATTTTGAAAGTTATCAACAGCGTTGTCAATATCATCAGTGTTAATGATATAAGGAAAAGTCAAGTCAGAATTAGAGAGAATATTTTTGAATTTACTCCAATCCACAGCCACCTATGGGGGGGAGAGGGGGTCAACAAAATCAATTTTAAAGGTAAAAGGAAGGTGATCAGAACTTAAGTCATTGGTAACAGTAGAAGTAATAGAAAAAGCCAAGTTTTTTTGAAATAGCAAAGTCAATTATAGAGGGACATGCGTTACCATGCCCATTATGTGTAGGAGTGTTAGGTGCATGTAAGCTTAATTCTAGGTGAGTAATTAGGTTGTGTAGTGAACTGCCCCCACGGGTGGTTGAGTGGCAGTTTTATCGCCGGTTATGCGCATTATAATCACCTGCGATGAAACAGTGCGTATTTTGTGAGAAAAATTGTGTTGGGTCATTCACTGGAAATAAACGTGAGTGTCTAGCGTATAAAGAAACAAAGTTAATATTAATCTGTGGAAATTGTATAAAAATTCTCGTATAGCCAAGACCTGTGAATAGATTTTGTTGGGTAGGGTAGTGTGTAATGTGGTGTTTGATGTAAATGGCAGTTCCGCCCTGATTGGATACAGGACGGGGGTATGGTAAAGGATATAACCAGAAATTTTAATACTTTTATTAGGATTATGCACCTCTTCGAGAAGAATGATATCAATGTTAGGATGATTAGAAACAAAAGAACGAAGTTCGTCAATTTTGTTATTTAAAGTAGAGCAATTCCAGGATAACACAATAAGACAGTTGAGATGCTGACTAGACATGTTTGGGGGTGAGAAATCGTTAGCTAATTTGTCGAACTCTTGAATTTTAATTATCATTTTATCCAAGGTATTGGTATATTTTTTTGTTAGAGTAGAAATATTTTTGATGCATTTTAAGAATTTGGATATTTGCAACATTTCCTTTATATCTTGAAAGGTATTAAATGTATCCTGTATATTATTGTTATAACTAGGTGGAATTTTGGCTGATTTGGAGGGAGTATTATTAGTTTTTTTAACATTAGTAGAAAGGCATTTTCAGAATTTTGTGAAGAAAAGGCTTCCTCAACAGAGGACTCAGCATTATCAGAACTAGAAACATTGAATTCAGGGTTAGTTTTATCCTGAGGTTTGTTTTTAGTATAGTTGAAATCTTTTAAAACTTCTGCCAGTAGTTGGGTTTGCTTGGTAACCCGCCTATCGCCGTATTTAGCTGAGTTGTGTTTGTTTTTATTATTTTGATTATTATTTTCCCGCCTGTATGTCTTTTTGATCTTCGGTATGTGGCTGGATTGGGCAGCCTGCAGTTCGCGCCCTTAGGCGTGATGCGACCTATGTGTTTGAAATTAGGGGTAAGATGATCCTCTCCACATTTACAACACCGTGGAGTAAATCCACACACCTCCCTGGCTTGTCCATAGCCCTGACATCTATGGTATTGTTTTACCTGATAATAACTCCTAAAAGCTTCAATAGTAACTGAGATGTATGAAATTTCTTTAATTTTATAGATTTCGTCAAAGTTTTTAGTTGGGAGAACGTACACCATATATAACGACATTGGGTTGCCAGTCTTTCTGTTCTTGAATATGGCAGCCCTAATAACCGTAAATGTATACTCTTTAAGACTATCAACTATTAAGCGATTTTCAGAATAACATGGTAAACCCCTAATACAAATTTGCTTTGGGTGTTTGTCCTTAGGATGTAGTGCAGTATATATTTTTCGCATTTTGATCTAAAAATCTTTGAGTTTGCCGAAAATCGTCATCATTTTTACATAACACTATAAAGCGTTCACCTTTTACAGCTCTGTTTCGATTTTCCTTATTAATATCCGTTATTTGCTAGGCCAAAACAGACCAATTTCCCTCTAACTCGTTATAGAAAGGGTTTATCCTTGGTTTGGAACCGTCCGACGCTTTCTCGGTATCGTCAGTGGGCGACTGATTATTTTGTTCCATTTGATTAGCTGAGGTATCCTGGGAAAGGTTAGAATATTTGTTACTAAGAAGAATTTGAGAGGATCCCTCTTCAAGGGTTAGTTTAGTACATTTTTGGCTAATGTGAGGTCGTTAAGACCAAATTCACTTAAATCTTTGTTTGCAGGACATCTATACTTAGAAAAACAGAAAACCCTAAAATATGTTGCGTTTAACAGGTTATTTTATGGAATAGGCTGTATGAATGCTGCAGAAATAGAATAGGCTGTAGAAATGTATGAATAGAAAAAGCCTCTTGGAAAACACTACTCACCACCAGATGATCAGAAGCCGAGGTAGTGTAGTCTATCTTGCTCCTTGTTGAGTGGACATAACCATCTAGATAGGCAAAGAATTACGTCATATACGGTTTAACTTCACGGTTTTTCTTCATAACTTGTACTTAAGCCCTGAAACTCTTTACAAAAGTTCTACTCGGCAGCATTATCAACAATACTTTGGATTATATCATTAATAGTCTGGGAACTGACCTCAGACGCCATACTGAAAAAATACTTCAAAGCACCACCATACACTTAATGGAAAACTAGCATCACGAAAAAGTCAATTATGAAAAGAACGGCTCTTCCCCGCTCGTATGTATTCCTAAAATAACTCAATAACGGAGCTTTGCTGTCATATGACCTCTCTCCACCAAAACTCCAGAGAAACTGGAACCGATATGCTATGTGTACTTTGACAAATTGTGCAAGAGAAACTTACTAAAAATTTACTTTTAAAATATAGTGGTTCGAACAGAATATAAAAATGGAATCATGTATTTAAAGCTACCTTCCGTTAAGGGTTAAAGTTCATATTGTTTATTTTGTGACAAGTTAAACAATTAATATGTCTGAGGATTTAAAAAAGTCTCTTCAAATTTAACTGCAAAACTAAACCGATTGAATCTAAAGAATTTTTTTCTTCTTGTATAATTTGCTTAAAAAGCAGATTTAGTTTATGTGAGAGATTTAACTTGATGGGTTTTTTAACTTCTTTTAGCGATTTAGAAAACATTCTAACGTTTTTCCTATCTAAAAATTGTACCATGTATCAACTATTGTAAGAAAACCAACCGTAATTGAATCATTTGAGGCATACGAGTAAAAGATTCGTAGTATGGAAAAGATGCATCAATTCAAATGACTTAAATCTTCCTCATTTTTATCTTAGAAATTAGCATAACACTGTTTTATTTATTTGTAGCAAATTTCTTTTAACTAAGAATATTTTGTCAGTGATGAACATCAAATACTGGTTATTATATTTTAATTAGAAATTAATGAAATTGCGTCACATACGACGTTATTTTAATTAATGTAACTTGGCAATTTTTTTATGCAATATGGATAAACATAGTGCACATTTTAGAGTTCCGTACTTAGAAAGTTAAAATGGAACCATTATAAGATTACTCCCGCATCTGTCTGTCACAGCCTTTTTACTCGTAAACGATAGAACGGGAAAAGTTCAAATTGGGGGAAGTAATAAAGACTATTAAACCACATATTTTCAGATTATTAAACATTCACAAATTTATTTAGGGAAAATGTAGAGAAACTAATTAAGTTACTTAAAAAAAAAAAAAAAAAAAAAAAAAAAAAAACTTTTCTTTGAATATCGTGTGAAAGCTTTCGTAACGCTGAACTCAAAAATATAGTTCTTTTAATTTTAGGTATCACATATTCAGAGATATCGTCGAAAATGTAGTGCAAAAATATGCCAGCCCCCCACATCGATTTCTGAAACTATTGAAACTAAAATTATGAACAAATTAGAGGTAGAAGACGTTAATTTAAAACTTCCAGGAAAATAATAACGATTACCCTTGGTCGCATAGTTTTTGATAAAAAACGCATTTTTCCGTTACACACAAATTTCTATTTGCGGGCCGCAAAGGTGTTGAGGGGCGCTGAGGGGTACCTATTGTAAAAGAATAATAAAAGCATTGCTGATAATAATGTTCGAAAAAAATCTTCAGTATTTAGCCTAAATATTAACCTTTAAAAACAAGGACGGTTTCGACATACAAGATGACAGGTGTACTCTATATACCATTTGCTTTTAAATCCCAGATAACAACTTTTAATGATATATATTTGCGTAATGCAATGCCCAGCAGCCATATACAAGGAATAAACGTCAAATTGTTAAAAACAATTTAATTAGAATTAATCACATAAACACTATGGGATTCGCGACTAGTTTGCATTAAGTGGATTTCTAAATAAGCCTCCCTTGTCTTTAAAAGATAATTAAAAACCTATCTGAAAAGACACGACACATACCGCCTTTCGAAGCACGCTTAACACTATGCCAAGTTTAAACTTTGAACAATGATACTTTTAGCTACACTGTAAAAAGTAAAGATTATTTCTATGCTGAATTTAGTTTTATGAAATTACAAATGAAATCTAAATATGCATAACTTTTATTGTGAGTACCGAGTTAAGTTTATCAATATACAGATTAGAATAAGATTAAAAAATGCGTTATACAGAATAGCAATGTTTGATTTTATTTAAGCTTGATATCTCTTTCAACATTTACGGTATACCCATTCATACTTTTCTAGTATACACAGCTATACCCAACCCTACGTTGTATAGTTTTTTACAAAGTCTTATTACAAGAAATAACAAAGCGATAAACAAGAAATTATTTCTTGGAAAATTTTAACAGATTTAAGTAACCACACCCTCGGAAATTTAGGAAATATTCACAAAAAGGTGAAGTTGGTTTCCGTTTCAGAGATATCTGTGTTTAAATATATCTCATTACGTTATTTTATTGCCGTTTAAAGTACTTTGTTTATACAGTTTAATGATTTTGAAAGTGAACAAATATCTGCTACTTATAATACATCTAGACGCGAATAAGAAGTGTTTCGTCGATGTGAAAAATGCAGAACAGCAGCGATTTACACCAACACATAATCAGCACCAATTCACATGAAAGACTACTTTAACATTGTATACTTTTTACAGGAGAAGGGGAAAGCAGAAATAGATGTATATAGATATAATAGTACAGTTTTCGTACACATTTTTTTTTAATAAAAATCAATGACTTTTAAGGACTTTCAAGAAAAAAAAAAAAAGTAAGGACCTACAAATTAAATAAGCTAATAAATTATAGTATAATTTTTTTAATAAAGTGTTTCATTTTTGCAAATATATGTTTTAAATATTCAAATGGCCGGGAAAGAGGGGAGTTTCAGCGCGTGGCAGTAGAAATTTAGAAAATTTTTTAAATAACAAATATAACAGACGAAAAAACTAGTCGGATGTGCCAATCCCAAAACTTTCTTCTTTATCATACATGTTAATACTACAAAACTCACTATAAGAGTGCCAACATTAAATGGCAATCTATGCCAATCATGAGGATTCTAACAATAAGAAATCCCGTGCATTAGTTCTTGAAATATGACTATTGCTAAAATATTATAAATTCTGCAAAATACAGCATAGCTGAGTCACCTGTTGGGTGATTTACACTAAAACATAATCAGCAACAACTTGTGTTAACGTCTGACTGAATCTGAAGTTTGATGAAAATTCGTTCATTTGTTCTTGAGATAGAGGTATTGTGAAAATCATGCAAAATTCAACATAGCAGCATCGCCTGTTTGGAGATTTACACCAAAACATAATCAGCCCCTATATTTATCAAGATATACCTGAATCTGATGTTTGATGGCTTTCATTCAAGGAAGTTGTGCATAATTTCTTAGGGAATAACAAAGCTACAAATTACAAGTGTATAGTCAAAATATGGTAAACAATTTTAAAAAGCTAAATTGTCACATGTCATGAAAGCTTCATTTCTTGCATTCTCACATTGACATTTTACTAGATGATATGGGAGCAATTAGCGACGAGCATGGTGAAGATTTGACTAAAACATTTCTGCTGTGGAGTCTCGTTATCGATCGCAATGGAATGCAGCAATGCTTGCCGATTACTGTTGGTTCTTCAAGAGATACTGGACATACATATAAACGCAAAAATAGGTACTAATGTACTCAAATTAATACACTCAAACTGTGTTCAGCTGCGTAAAATGTGTGTAAAATTTGTGTAAATTGTGTATAAAGAGTGCACAAATATACTGCTGGCAAATTTAACCTTTATGTATTATTATTATGCATTATTCTACGATCTCTTAAATTGTGATACATCGTAATATCTTATAAATACATATCCTTTGTTTAAAAAAAAAAAACCAAGTAAAAATTTCCAATATAATTTTTACTTATTCAAGAGCGTATATAATTGGAATATTAGCTTTAAATTTAAGAAAAAAAAATAAAATTTTAATTTTTGTTTATTAGTGTTATTCTATTAACAACGATATCTTTAAATAATACAGTGATTAATTCATATATTTATTGTGCGGAACCCTTTCAGCGTGAGTAATATTCGCACTTGACCGTTTTTTCAATTCCTACTATTAGCTCACACTCTCCCTATATTTATTTACTAGAGAACTTGCCCGGCGTTGCCCGGGTACGTCAAAAAACAGCAGGAATTACGAAAAAGCTCTGAAAATCACAGTAAGATATCGCGAAAAAATTTTAAATCTCTTCTCAAATTTTGAAAAGAGAAAAAAAAATAATATATTGTGTTTGAAGATTGCAAGTTGATTCCTTTCACTAATGTGGAAAAATAGTAGCAAATCGCTAAAATACACTAAAAATCACATAAAAAATTCCCGAAAAATTCGAAAATTGCTATACGAAATCCGAATAAACTTTATTGAAATGAGGGCAGAATGTACTTTAGGTCAAAAATGGGATGTCAAAAAATTGCAGCAGATCGCGAAGAAACGTAAAAATCGCATCAAAAATCACAAAAAGTTCAAAAATCACGAAAGTCAAAATTTACTATAATTGGATAAAAGTTTCAAACCTAATTCCTTTAACATGTGGGCTCTCTTAAAATTTATGTTTTGGAAATTATGCTAAGCATTAGATCATGCTACTTTTATTCGTAATTAATTTACATGGACTCCCTTAAATATAATTAATATAATCCCTTAAGTTAATATTAGTTTTTGTTGCATTAAAATATCTCAAATTGTTGATTTTCTGTAAGCAAGTAAAACCTATTGTTTTACAGTGGAAGTCTATCGGAATTTGACGAAATATTAGAGATATCGCCATGTTTGCGACAAACTTGGCGTTATTTCGCGCGACAGAACTGGATCCCACCTACGGTAACCCCCCTTACAGGTATGGACATGCATTACATGCTGTTCAATAATCGGATAAAAAATTCACTAAAATTTCAAAAATCGCTGCACGAATTCCGAATAAACTTTTTTGAAAAGAGAACAAAATTTACTATATTGGGTTAAAGAAAGAAACCGCATTCTTTTTCCTAATTTGGAAAAGTCGAATTAATATAATTCCTTAAGTTAATATTAGTTTTTGTTGCATTAAAATATCTCAATTTGTTGATTTTCTGTAAGAAAGTAATCCATATGGGTTTACAATGGAAGTCTATGGGAATTTGGCGAAATATTAGAGATATCGCCAAGTTGACGTCACTTTTGGCGACTCATTTTGGTCGCCAAATTTGGCGATATACCGCCAAGTTGGCGACATACTTAGCTGCATTTGGCGACAGAACTATGTCCCTTTACGGCAACCTCCTTATAGGTATGGAAATGTATTAAATGCTGTTCAATAATTGCATAGAAAATTCGCTAAAAATTCAAAAATCGCTGCACAAATTCCGAATAAACTTTTTTGAAAAGAGAACAAAATTTACTATTTTGGGTTAAAAGAAAGAAACCATATTCTTCTCACTTATATGGAAATATTGCCTCGAAACATAAAAAAGCGCTAAAAATCACATAAAAATTTAATTAAAAAATTCTAATCAAAAAATCGAAAATCGGGCATTAAGGTGCAAAACTTCATATATAGACGTACCTTTTTCCCCAAATTTTGTAGCTCTACGTGTAGTGGTCTCTTCAGAACGCCGTCGACACACTCACTCACTCACTCACACACAAACTTCTTTCTTTATTATTATAGATATATCTATCTTGTTCAAATTTTCAATCGTTAATAAAATACTCATTATTCATCCTATCAAGTTAAACTTGTACTGGATGACAATTGATGTTAATACAGATTTTTTTCAAATATTAATTCATTAATTAAATTTTAATTAATTAATTTTAGTTTTGCTTGGGGAACAAAATGGCGGCCATTGGTTATTGAAGATCAATGAAAGTATTTTCAATAAGAGGTTACCATAGGGGGGACCCTGTTCTGTCGCCAAATACCGCCAAATTTGTCGCCAACTTGGCGATATATCGCCAAATTTGGCGGCCAAAATGAGTCGCTTAAAGTGACGCCAACTTGGCGATATCTCTAATATTGCGCCAAATTCCCATAGAGTTCCATAGTAAACCTACTTGCTTATAGAAAATCAACAAATTGAGATATTTTCATGCTACAAAAACTAATATTAGCTTAAGGGATTATATTAATTTTTTCTTTGATGGCCTAAGTAGGAATTGACTTTAAAAACAAAATTTTTATATTAATAGTTTTATTTCAAAGTCCTAACTAAATTTGTTGCAATGGAAAAAAAATGTTTAAAACGTTATTAAGATATTATTTAAACTTATCGCTGATGTGTCAAAACTGCGTACACTATTTTTGCATTTGATATTTTTGGAAAATAATACACGGTGTCCAGAAAAAAATATCCCAGTTTCAATGGTATAATAAAAGAGTTTAAATTAGACTATTTACAACAAATCATGCATCAAATTGTAAGTAATCTAACGTAGTTTTTCTTACAAATGTCCAATAGATGCACCTTTAGTTATACGGCAATCATCCAGTCTAAAGTCCATTTCATCCCTCACTTCAGTTGACAAGTCCGGAGTCATAGAAGGAATAGCCTCTTCAACTCTGTGTCTCAATTGTGGGAAATTATTAGGTAGCAGAGCATTAGGATAACAATTAAACTTTAAATGAAACGCACGTTGAACTAAAATTACGGTTTCACTCTTTGCAAATTGCAGAACGCAAAACGCTTTACGCAAATAAGTCGCCATTTTGCGTATGTGGCACTACATGTGTGTAAATAATAAAACAGTACGCGGACATGCGCTTATCTAAAACTGTTTGAGATACTCTTTATTCGTGACCTTGAACCAACCCTCTAAAACGCTTACAGTTAACACTATTAAATTTTAAAACTGAGAACTGACTCTCCAGAATTGAGATCAGAATCTCAAGTAAAAGTGCGTCTGTTCACATAAAAATGTTGCTGACAATCGTGACTTCAAGTTTTGAGTTAAAACGATTTTTAAATTATCGAACACAATACATTAAAAAAAAAAATGATGAATATGGATATGAGAAGTGCGCATGCAAATTTTGAGAAGGTGAAAATTGCTGTTTTTCATTCCGGAATACCAAGCATAAGAGCCTCAATTGATAACCACATCCTAATAACTGATCTTTATTATATTTTACTGATTAAGTACCTATATTATAAAGAACAAACGTATCTGTGCGTAACGGTGACGACATTTTGCGAATGGCAACACTTCACGATCAAATTTCGGTCTTGAAATTTTCGCTAATGCAAATTTTTAATCTTCTGACCATCGTACATTTTCAAATTTCGTCGCATAGGGGAAAAAAATTACTTTCAAATGGAATTTGTTTAAAAACAGTATCTTAATTGATTGATGTATTATATTTTCCAAAATAATTTTTAAGCATGATTTTTTAAAAAAATATCTTATCACGTGCCTGTTTCAATACATAATAATAATAAACATTTTGCACATAAAGCAACAAACATTTTTCAGCATTTGTTTCTGACTATTTTTGCATAGCGAAATTCATACATCCTTTATAAACAAATAAAAGAATAATATTAAAAAACCACCAGTCTAGCATATTTGTGAAAGACAAATTAACGAAATTAATACTTGTTTTATAAACAAATAAAAGAATAATATTGAAAAAGCACAAATCTAACATATTTGTAATCGTACAATTTAAATTTTTAGATCACCAAATACGATTTTTTTTTTCAAATGGAATTTGTTTACAAAGTTCATCTCAGTTTACTGATTGTCTGTGGTTTTAAAAACAATTATAAGCTTGAAATATTTTTTAATTTATTTATATCGCACGGAGCTCGATTACGAAAGTTTGCCCTTAAAACAAAATAAAGAATTCATTTTGTTACGGCTAATATCCATTTAAAAAAAAATTCCCTATGAATAAATAAATAAAATAATATAAATAAAACACAAATTTAACAGACATGTATAAACACTGAAATTATCAGACTATAAAAAGATGCCATAAGTAGCAAAATCTTGTTCAAATAACTCTTAGCACGCGGCTAATAAGAAAATATCGCTTTTGATAAATTTCAAAAATTTATTTGATTGTATAAATCGTATTTCCCAAATAAAAAATGCTTTTTTAATGTAATTGGGCAATCTAAAAAATTTATTGAATGTAAAAAAAACATTAGTTTTCAATTTAAAAAAAAAAATGTTTTCACCTATATTCTTTAATTCGGTAAGCCCCTGGCACGATCCCCTAGTTTTAACAAAAACTTTTTTAAGCTTTCAAAAACCATTAGGTAGAAACATAACTGCAAAATAAATATATACAATATATTTTTTTTCATCAAGTTAGTTTGTTCAAAATAACACAACGGAAAGTTTTAGAATGTTGCAACATTTTAAAAACTAATTCTTCCTTCGACATTTTTGCATTACGATTATGGAACTATAATGGAAAAGAAATCCTTACACATTTGGAAAGCTTAGTTAAAATTCGTATTCTTCGAAAGTATTCGAGATAAAAGAAAATTCTTTCAAAACTGTCTGAAGATTGAAAACAAGCCCATTCAACGCAAATATGCGGAGAGACAAAATGATTTTCAAAAATACAGCAAAAATTGCAAGCAATGTACGAATCCTGCATCTCTATATTTTATGTTCTGTGAGGGTTTTATTCAAACTAAACATTAAAACTGAACATAATATATGTAGGAATGTAGAAATAAGGATGTATTTCTTTCTAAAGAAGAAAGTATTACAATAAGAAGTTATTTGGCTCAGTTCAATATAAAAATAAACGGTCAAATGCGAGCATTACTCGCGTTCAGAGGGTTCCGTACAATAAATATATGAATTATTAAGTTCTTATATAATCCTACATATACAGGGTGTCCGGTCTCAACGGTGTCCAATGGCTAATTCCTAAACCATTAGTCATAAACATGTAGTTCAAATTCAAAAATGTTTAAAATCAGGTAAAGAAATATTTTAAAAGCGATTTGGGTCAATAAAAACATTTCTTAAAAAATTACGAAATTTAAATTTTTATACGGTACCCAGGTTCTATAAGATATATTTAGTAAAATTTTCCTTTTACACTTACAAGTAATACACAAAAAGTCCCGTTATTCTACGATTAAAATTGACCGAGTAATAGCTGTTTAAAGTTGGAGTATATTTTTTGATGCAAATTGGGGGTCATTCACAAATTTAGTCAAAATATAATTTCGTCAGATATATTAAAAAATGGTTGAGAGTAAAATTAACATTGCAATATAAATTTGAAATCTTTAACCATTCTGACATATTAATTCAAAATATACAATTTGTAATAAACATTTAAGAATAAAGGAAAAGCAGAATTTTTGTTAAATAAAATGATGCTAAATTAACAGCCTCAATTCTTTACAATATGATATGTATTTTAAAATATTATTAGATTCACCAGCCTGCAAAAGTTGGGTTATGTCATGTTTGTAGCTTTTTATAATTGATTCTTATGTATTCTGTACCACTGAATCTGAAATTGACCTTCTTTTTTAACCATCACATCAGGATTTTTTGCAAATTTCAAAGTTAAAAAGTTCAAAGTTAAAATTGAAACCCCTCCCTCATCTCATCGAGCCACTCAGATATTTAGCTGTAAGAATCCCAGGATAAGCAAAAATACCGAATAAATTATTGAATAAAATAAAATAAAATAAAACTAAACAAGTTTTGCATATGTTTTACTGTATGATATTTTCGCTATATTTTAACGTACACATTTACGATTTTTAAAAATATTCTAACTTGATAGTTAAAAATGAAGGTCATTTTCAGATTCAGTGCTAAAAAGTACGTAAAAATCAATTATCAAATGTTAAAAAACACAACCATCACCCCTACTTTATTGTATCCGATTTTTGTTATTCTTTAATTTTGACAATTTATGATTTGCGAAATATCCTGCCATGATGGTTAAAAATTTATTTAATTTTCGGATTCATTGCTAAAAAATACATAACAGTTAAAAAACCCAACAATCGCAGTCTTGTATTATCTAATATAAAACTTTTTCTTAAACTTCTTGGAGGTAAGATATCCGATTTTTTTTTTGTGTTATCCTGTAAAATAAGTATAAATGGTAACCGCCGAAAATCATAATAATATTAGATTGTTATTAGATTTGCGACAATATGTAAAATGTAATCTCGATCGGATATTTAAAAGTGAGTTAAAGTTCGAGTACAAATTTTGAACTGGAAAAACATACATAAGATCATTGAAGTAACATAAAAACTTATAAAAATAACATATTTTTTGTTAAAAGAAATCATAAAAAAACAGTCTCAAATCCTGACAAAATAAAACATAGGATATTTTAGCCAATCTGAAACTTAATAAATGTTAACGTAATCGTAATACTTGTACGATTTTTTTCAAAGCGCAGATACACATGAAATAAGATCTTCGAATACTTTAAGCACTTGGTATGAGACCCCTCAAAGTCAAGCCTAACACATTTGTTTTCAGAGCAGAAATGTGGCATAAGTCATGCATTTTTAAAGTTTCATAACTCACTCAATTTTAGTGTTATATGAATGGGACTTTATATGTCTGACTTGTCAGTGTAATAAGAAAATTTTACTAAATATAACTTATAAGACCGGGGGACTGTATAAAAATTTAAATTTCGTATTTTTTTTAAGAAATGTCTTTATTGACCCAAATTGCTTTTAAGATATTTCTTTACTTGATTTAAAACATTTTTGTAATTGGAACTATATGTCTATGACTAAAGGTTTAGGAATTAGCCATTGGACACGGTTGAGACAGGACACCCTGTATAAGAATCCTACATATGTTCAAAGACATATGAAGCCTAAATAATATCAAATATTGCTATTCTGTATAACAGTTTTTTTTAATCTTATCCTAATCTGTTTATAATGAGCTTAATCCGGTATTGACAATAAAAATATAAAAATATTGCATATTTAAATGTCATAAAACTAAATTCAACGTAATAATAATCTTTTTTTTTTTTTTTTTTTGCTGAAGCAAAATTCTTGTTAAAAGTTTAAACTTTACATTGTGTTAAGCGCGCTTCGAATGGAGCTCGCAAAGATGCAACGCCACCTCGTTTCGTGCCGCGGTTTTCCAGATGGGTTTTGAATTAACATTTAAAGACACGAGAGGTGTATTGAGAGATGCACTCAATGCAAAATAGTCGCGAATCCTATAATGTTTATGTGATTAATTCTAATTAAATTAGTCTGTTTTTAACAATTTGTCGTTTATTGCTTTTATACTGCTGCTAGGCATTGCATTACACAAATATATAGTTAAAAGTTGTTATCTAGGCTTTAAAAGTCGATGGTACATAGATTACGCCGACCCTGTCATTATGTATGCCCAAGCCCTGCGTGTCTTTAAGGGTTAATATCTCGGCTAATTACTGACGATTTTTTTCCGAAAATCATTATCAACAGTGCTTTTATAGTTCTGCTACGAGAGGTACCTGAAGCGCTTCTCAACACCTTTCCTGAATGCCTGCAAGTCGAAATTTGTGTGTAACTGAAAAATTCGCTTTTCTCAAAACCTAAATGATTTAGAGCAATCGCTATAATTTTCCTGCAAGGTTTAAATTAACGTCTACTACCTCTAATTTTTTTCATGATTTTAGTTTCAGTAGATTCGGAAATAGATGGGGGGGGGCATATTTTTCAACTACATTGTCGACTATATTTCAGAAAATACAATACCTAAAATTAAAAGAAATGTAATTTTGATGAAAGTTTTCACATGATACATAAAATAAAAGATTTTTTCCAGTAACTTAATTAACCCTTCTACATTTTTCTTAATTATATTTGTGAATGTTTTATAATCTGTAAATATGTGGGTCAATAGTCTTTATTACCTCCCCCAGTTTGAACTTTCCACAATCCATATTTTAAGAGTAAAGTGGCTGTGACAGATAGACACAGGATGGCCTATAATGGTTCCGTTTTTACTTTTTAAGTACGGAACCCTAAAAAACAACGTTTAAAGCACCAAACATTTTTTCTCGTTGCAAACTAGTTTCGTAGCCAAAGCGTACCGACATCAATGCAAAATAGGATTACTTAGAAAAGAAAAGTGCTGAAATATTGGTAGGAGAAGCGGATTCACTGATAAAGTATATTAGCGAATAAAATTACACTGAATTTTAGGAAACAGCCAATGTAAGAGAAGTGGATTCAAAGATCACGTTTATTGGTCAATAGAAAGTATTGTATTCGAAATTTTTTCGACTTCCAGTTTTTGACGGATTTACATGTTTTCGGGGCCAGACATCCCGAAAACATGTTTATAAAAATGTATGTATGTCCGTCCGTATGTCCTTTTTGTATCATCGAAAAGTATCTGAAGTTATAAATTGAATTGATCCAAATTTTCTGCTTATATTTTTGGCTATGGCTAACTAGTCCTTCTTTAACACGGAAATATTGGGCTCTGTAATGTAGATTTTTGTGTCATTTTCATTAATATACCAGAGAAAAGTGTATGGAGTTATACATAGAACTGAACCAAATTTTGTGTGTATATTTTTGGCTATGGCCAGCAGGTTGCCCATGAATTTGGTAACAATCCACCGAAAAGGGGCGCTGTGACAGCGACTTTTCTGGACTTTGCATTGTTATATTGTACGTCTTCTGTTAATGCTTCGACGGGCAATTCGAATCCAGCTAACCCGGCGATTCCGAAGCATCTGATATACCACAGAATAAATAAAAAAGTCCTTCCGCCCAGTGCCGGGAGGAAGAGGTAGCTTTCATATTTCTTATTTTTAAAAAGCCAACTTATATTATTCAAACACACGAAGCTCAATTTAGAGGAAACTGAATATAGGAGATTCAATAGTAATTTTTATCAATACTAAATCATTATGAATGAGAATTTCGCGAAATTAGTCAGCTTTATAGAAGCTGCTTTTATTTAAAGTAATTTATATTTGGCTGCCAAATTAGGCGATTTCTTAAAGTGCCTCTCATTTTAAGACAACATGGTGGATGAGGCTAACCAGTGAACTTGGTCGAGACTTTAGTAATTGCTGCGCACATGCTCACTCACATCGGAATCGGTTGATATATACGAGTGCTGTCGCAGGCAAAAAATCAGATTTTTCAAAATATCACCCAAATTAGAAATTGAAACTGCCATATCTGAGCCATTTTTTTTAAGATAAAGGCAAACAAAAAATGCTCCTGAATCCTTATATCAAGGTCAAATACTTAAGAAAGAAACCTTTTCCAATTTCTAATTTTTTTGCACCTCACTTTAAATATAATTTTTTTTTTCATTTAATGGCTGCCATTTTGAAACAAGATGGCTGATAAAGCTGGCCAGCGAACTTTTTCGAGATATTGATGCATACTATCCACATGCCTTCATACATCGAAATAGGCGAATACGTGTGTTATCGCGTGACAAATACAAGATCGTTTCAAAATGTTAGCCATGCTAGAAATTCAAAGTGCTATAATTCAACCATTTTTAAAGATATAAACAAAAGAACAAATTTTCAGAAACAAAAACTTCTCCGGAATCTTTGTATTAATGCCAAACACATAAAAGAAGTTTTTCATTTTCCAATTTTTTAATACCTCATTTTAAATTTTAAATTTAATTTTTTTTAATGGCAACACTTTTGAAACACGATGGCGAATGAAGCTGGCCAACGAACTCGGTCGAGACATTGGTATGTACTATGTACAGAACAAGTTACATCCAAATCGGTTCATAAATACGCCTGTTATCGCGTGACAAAAATCAGGTCGTTTTAAAATGTCAGCCACAATAGAAATTCAAAATGCTATAACTCAGCCATTTTTTAAGATATAGACGAAACAAAAACTGTTCCGGAATCTTTGTATTAATGTCAAACACATACGAAAAAAAATCTTTTTCATTTTCCAATTTTTTGGTATCTCATTTAAAATTTAAAATTTTTAAAATTATTTTAAATGACCGCCATTTTGAAACAAGATGGCGGATGAAGCTGGCCAACGAACTCGGTCGAGATATTTGTATGTACTATGTACACACCAAGGTACATCCAAATCGGTTCATAAATACGCCTGTTATCACGTAACAAAAATTAGGACGTTTCAAAATGTCAGCCACGCTAGAAATTCAAAATGCTATAACTCTGCCCTTTTTTAAGATATAGACGAAACAAAAACTGCTCCCGAATCTTTCTATCAAAGTCAAACACATAAGAAAAAAATATTTTTTCAATTTTCAATTTTTTGGTACCATATTTCAAATTTATAATTTTCTTAAAAATTTAAATTGCCACCATTTTTAAACAAGACGGCGGATGTGAGCTGGCCAACGAACTCGGTCGAGACATTGGTATGTACTATGTATAAACGAAGTTACATCCAAATCGGTTCATAAATACGCCTTTTATCGCGTGACAAAATTCAGGAGGTTTCAAAATGTCAGCCACGCAAGAAATTCAAAATGCTATAACTCAGCCATGTTTTAAGATATACACGAAACAAAAACTGCTCCAGAATCTTTGTATAAAAGTCAAATACATAAGAAAAAAGTATTTTTCCATTTTCAATGTTTTGGTACCACATTTCAAATTTTAAATTAAAAAAAAAAATTTAAATGGCCGCCATTTTGAAACAAAATGGCGGATGAAGCTGGCCAACGAACTCAGTCGAGACATTGGTATGTACTATGTACACACCGAATTACATCCAAATCGTTCATAAATACGAGAGTTACAGTGTGACAAAGGTCAGATATATATATATATATATGGATATCTATATATATATATATATATATATATATATCAATTTTGAACGGAGGGCGGTTTCAGGGTCTGGGGGTCATGATCGATGAAAATATACCAAATTTTTTTGAAATCGCTTTCCTCCGAACGGCTGCTATAGGTAGCTTTTTGTAATGAAAGCTACCTAAAAGTCCTTCCGGCCTGTGCCGGGAGGAAGAGGTAGCTTTCCTATTCCTTATTTTTAAAAAGCCAGCTTATATTATTCAAACACGCAAAGCTCAATTTAGTGGAAACCGATTATAGGAGATTCAATACTAATTTTTATTAATACTAAATCATTATGAATGAGAATTTCACGAAACTACTCAACTTTATCCAAGCTGTTAGGTAGCTTTCATTACAAAAAGGTACCTATTTCAGCCGTTCGGAGGAAAGCGATTTCAAAAAAATTTGGTATATTTTCATCGATCATGACCCCCAGACACCGGAACCAAAATTGATATATATATATATATATATATATATATATATATATATCTGACAT
This sequence comes from Maratus speciosus, assembly GCA_963932465.1. NCBI lineage: Eukaryota > Metazoa > Arthropoda > Arachnida > Araneae > Salticidae > Maratus > Maratus speciosus. The sequence goes on along the minus strand of OZ010800.1, from coordinate 163,774,254 downwards.
TTGTCACACTGTAACTCTCGTATTTATGAACCGATTTCGATGTAATTCGGTGTGTACATAGTACATACCAATGTCTCGACCGAGTTCGTTGGCCAGCTTCATCCGTCGTTTTGTTTGAAAATGGAGGCAATTTAAAATTTAAAAAAAAATTTAAAATTTGAAATGTGGAACCAAAAAATTGGAAATGGAAAAATATTTTTTTTTCTTATGTATTTGACCTTTATACAAAGATTCAGGAGCAGTTTTTGTTTTGTCTATATCTTAAAAAATGGCTGAGTTATAGCATTTTGAATTTCTAGCGTGGCTGACATTTTAAAACGTCCTGACTTTTGTCACGCGATAAAAGGCGTATTTATGAACCGATTTGGATGTAACTTCGTTTATAGATAGTACATACCAATGTCTTGACCGAGCTCGTTGGCCAGCTTCATCGGCCATCTTGTTTAAAAATGGCGGTCATTTAAATTTTTAAGAAAAATTTAAATTTGAAATGTGCTACCAAAAAACTGAAAATTTAAAAAATATTTTTTCTTATGTGTTTGACCTTGCTAAAAAGATTCGAGAGCAGTTTTTGTTTAGTCTATATCTTAAAAAATGGCTGAGTTATAGCATTTTGAATTTCTAGCGTGGCTGATATTTTAAAAGTCCTGATTTTTGTCACGTGATAACAGGCGTATTTATGAACTGATTTGGATGTAACTTGGTCTGTACATAATACATACAAATGTCTGGGCCGAGTTCGTTGGCCAGCTTTATCCGCCATCTTGTTTCAAAATGGCGGCCATTTAAATAAATTTTAAAAATTTAAAAGTTAAAATGAGATACCAAAAAATTGAAAAATGAAAAAGATTTCTTTCGTATGTGTTTGACCTTAATACAAAGATTCCGGAACAATTTTTGTTTCGTCTATATCTAAAAAAATGGCTGAGTTATAGCATTTTGAATTTCTATTGTGGCTAACATTTTAAAACGACCTGATTTTTGTCATGCGATAACAGGCGTATTTATGAACCAATTTGGATGTAACTTGGTCTGTACATAGTACATACTAATGTCTCGACCGAGTTTGTTGGCCAGCTTCATTCGCCATCTTGTTTCAAAGGGTTGCCATTTAAAAAAAAAATTAAAATTTAAAATTTAAAATGAGGTATTAAAAAATTGGAAAATGAAAAAGATTTTCTTTTATGTGTTTGGCCTTGATACAAAGATTCGGGAGCAGTTTTTGTTTCTGAAAATTTGTTCTTTTGTTTATATCTTAAAAAGTGGTTGAATTATAGCACTTTGAATTTCTAGCATGGCTAACATTTTGAAACGATCTTGTATTTGTCACGCGATAACACACGTATTCGCCTATTTCGATGTAAGAAGGCATGTGGATAGTATACATCAATATCTCGACCAAGTTCGCTGACCAGATTCATCAGCCATCTTGTTTCAAAATGGCGGCCATTAAATTAAAAATAAATTATATTTAAAGTGAGTTGCAAAAAAATTAGAAATTGAAAAGGTTTCTTCCTTAAGTATCTGACCTTGATATAAGGATTCAAGAGCATTTTTTTTTGTCTTTATCTTAAAAATGGCTCAGATATAGCAGTTTCAATTTCTAATGTGGGTGACATTTTGAAAAAACTGATTTTTTGCCTGCGACAGCACTCGTATATAACAACCGATTCCGATGTGAGTGAGCATGTGCACAGCAATTACTAAGGTCTCGACCAAGTTCACTGGTTAGCCTCATCCACCATGTTGTCTTAAAATGGCAGGCACTTGAATAAATCGCCGAATTTGATAGCCAAATATAAGTTACTTTAAAGAAAAGCAGCGCGGATAAAGCTGACTAATTTCGCGAAATTCTCATTCATTATATTGATAAAAATTAGTATTGAATCTCCTACATTCGAATTCCACTAAATTGAGCTTCGTGTGTTTGAATAATATAAGTTGGCTTTTTTTACAATAAGGAATATGAAAGCTACCTCTTCCTCCCGGCCCTGGCCGGAAGGACTTATTTTTTATTTAAAGTAACTTATATTTGATTGCCAAATTCGGCGATATCTTGTAGTGCCTACCATTTTAAGACAACATGATGGATGAGGCTAACCAGTGAACTTGGTCGAGACATTCGTAATTCCAGTGCACATGCTCACTCACATCGGAATCGGTTGATATATATGAGTGCTGTCGCAGGGAAAAAATCACATTTTTCAAAATGTCACCCCCCCCCCCCCCCCAAAAAAAAAACCTTTTTCAATTTCTAATTTTTTTGCACCTTACTTTAAATATAATTTTTTTTATTTACTGGCCTCCATATTGAAACAAGATGGCTGATAAATCTGGGCAGCGAACTTGGCCAAGACTTTGCTATATACTATCCACATGCCTTCTAACATCGAAATAGGTTAATAAATATACGTGTTATCGCGTGACAAATATCAGGTCGGTGCAAAATGTCAGCCATGCTAGAAAATCAAAGTGCTATAATTCAACCATTTTTTAAGATATAGACGAAACAAAAACTGCTCCGGAAACTTTGTATCAAGGTCAAACACATAAAAAAAGATCTTTTTCATTTTCCAATTTTTTGATACCTCACTTTAAATATTAAATTAATTTTTTTTTAAATGGCAGCCCTTTTGAAACAAGATGGTGAATGAAGCTGGCCAACGAACTCGGTCTAGACATTGGTATGTACTATGTACACACAAAGTTATATTCAAATCGGTTCATAAATACGCCTGTTATTGTGTGAGAAAAATCAGGTCGTTTCAAAATGTCAGCCACAATAGAAATTCAAAATGCTATAACTCAGCTATTTTTTTAGATATAGACGAAACAAAAACTGTTACGGAATCTTTGTATTAAGGTGAAACACATACAAAAAAAAATCTTTTTTATTTTCTAATTTCTTGGTACCTCATTTTAAAATTTATTTTTTTTTTTAATTTTTTTAAATGGCCACCATTTTGAAACAAGATAGCGGATGAAGCTAGCGAACGAACTCGATCGAGACATTGGTATGTACTATGTATACTCCATGGTACATCCAAATCGGTTCACAAATACGCCTGTTATCGCGTGACAAATATCAGATCATTTCAAAATGTCAACCTCGTTAGAAATTCAAAGTGCTATAACTCAGCCATTTTTTAAGATATAAACGAAAAAAAAACTGCTCCGGAATCTTTGTAACAAGGTCAAACATATAAGAAAGAAATATTTTTTATTTTTCAAATCTTTGGTACCACATTTCAAATTTTAAATGTTTTTAAAAAATTTAAATGGCCACCATTTTGAAACAAAATGGCGGATGAAGCTGGCCAACGAACTCGGTCGAAACATTGGTATGTACTATGTATACACGAAGTTTTATCCAAATCGGTTCATAAATACGAGAGTTACAATGTGACAAAGACCATATATATATATATATATATATATATATATATAAATTTTTGAACGGAGGGTGGTTTCGGGGTCTGGGGGTCATGATCGATGAAAATGTACCAAAATTTTTTGAAATCGTTTTCCTCCAAACGGCTGCAATAGGTAGCTTTTTATAATGAAAGCTACCTAAATGTTAATTTTATTAGGGTTTCTTTCATCTGACGAAACCCTTTTCGTCTCACTGCTCTGTCTGTCTTTCTGTCCGCCCGCCATATAGCCCGTTCTCAGAAAATGTATATGTTGGAGACTTGAAATTTTGAATTCTTATAGCTGAACGCCTCACACCAAACGACAAATAATAAAATTTTGAAAAAGTCTTATATTTACACCACTTGTGTATTTTAAGCTTTTCTTTCTAACTGAGCCCTTAATTAAGTTGAAGTCTTGAAATTTTGGATTCTTATAGCTGAACACCTCACATAAAACGACAAATTATAAAATTTTGAAAAGTCTTAAATTTACCCCTTTTGGCTCTAACTTGCGTATTTTAAGCAATTTTTTAGCTCGGCTCCTAAATAAGTTGGAGATGTGATATTTTGCATAGTTATATCAGAATACTTGTGATCACGTGAAAAATCATAAATGTTTCTAAAAGGCCTTACATTAATTACTCATCTGAGCTGTAACTTTTGTAGTTTTAGCAATTTTTCTAACCTCCAGCCTTTTTACCCGGGGTGCACTTTTCTAACTTTTGCCGACACTCCTTTGACCTGTCTTTCATTTTGTGCAAAATAGCCGTACATATTTTAGTTTTAATTTTTGCCGCCATGGGCGCCTACCTATCTCGGGTGCTATGGGCCTGATCTGCTCGGCTAATATATCTACGGATAGTTTGTAAAACGGAGTTTCGTTTGGATAGGGGTTTGTTTAGAATAGAGTGCGCCCCCTAGTTGCAAAATGTGGAACTAACAGATTTTGCAAAGGATAAAGTGTTTTGAAAGGAATATTAAACGAAACCCTCTGTGCGATCTGTGATCACACTTACCCACCTGTTAAATATTATGATCGATATTAACACGTTTTTACTCAAATTATTAAAATGAAGCAGAAACATAAGATGAAAATCAAAGTTCCTGTAATATTGAAATAATAACACTGGAGAACTAACATGTGTAACAACCTTTTGAAATATTAACGTGTATGAGAAAGAAAAATGTTTTGGGATTGGCATATACGACTGTTTTATCTTGAAATTCATGATTGCGATTCTCGTTTTTCTTCCGAAATTAATATTCAGTACATTAATTTGTGTATGAAAATACACTGCGTTTTCTTACGCTTCGTAGAAAGCGCGTTATGATAAACTTATTTAAAAATATAATTTTTGATATGTTTCATTTTTAAAAGTTTTCAATAGAATTGAAAAGTGTTTACGAATTCAGTTTGTGTGTCCGTCTGTCTGTCCACTCTGTAACCAGCTTAATGGACTCGGATGTTCATGCAATTGATATAGGTTAATGATGTTTACCATGGCATGTTCGGTATTGTAAAGGATGTATAGAGCATTAATAGTTCATTTACTCAAAAGTATTCCGTTACATTATGGACAACGGGGAAAAACCGCTTGCAGTATATTTTAACCCGGGAGAACTCGCAAGTGAGAATGACCAATTGCTTTTCTTTTACTTTACACTTATATAATATCAACTTTTTTTGGTTGGCTTAGTACTTTTATACACAAAATAGATAAAGTAATTGAAAAACATTTTGAAATTTTAATTAAAATGAAAAATGATTTAAATAAGAGTCTTAAAAAAGTACGACTGTGAGAGAAAATCTCATGCAGTGAGTTCTCCCGAGTTAATGACATTACGCTATTTTAAATGCTTTAAAATGATCTAAATCACTAAATTTCACTATAAGATAATTACTATAGAATGGGGCATTTAACGCATAGCATTTAACTTTCAATGACAGGGACATGCAAAAGAAATCTGTTACAGTACTGTTCTTTGCGTAAATAATTGCTGAAAATATGTTCCCAATTTCGATGCCCGTTTTTAAATGTAACTAATTTTTTCCATGTTATTCTTTGTGTATAAATTCTATACCTCATATACAGGGTTTTATAAAAGGATTCACGTGCCATTCTTCTTATTAGCGAAAGCTGCTAAATGGAATTTTTAACTCTGGTATGCATGAATTAAATTTTTGCTGAATTAAGCTGAATTAAATTTTTGCATGCATGTAATTTATAGATATCAATCTATCTATCATAATTTCGATAATTTTTCGACAGTAGATTGAAATTGCTAAAATTACGTTTTCAAGTTAGTTATGAGTTTCCAGATGGTTTATTTAGACATCCAATTTCAACATATTAAAGGATAAAAAAAATTTACGTTATTCCGAATGTGTTGGAAAGTGTTACATAATCGTATTTCATGCTTGACGCATGATATTTATTTCTTGTTAGGATATGGCAACAGGAAAGAAAAAATTATCAAACATTATTTTTAATTATGTTTATAGCATTTATAAAATGATTTTTCAACGGATAATCAGAATGTCATTGATATGAAACTATTAATTGATTAAAGAATATTTTAAATATATTAGAATGTTTATTTTTTGTTTAGATTGTCTACTTTATGTTGTTGGAGTTTCAGAGCCAGTTGTCCTTTTTCGGATGAGCGTGGTTTAGCGTATAATTAAGTCAGAGAGATAGAGATACTGCGACAGAGATGGGGAGATAGAGATAAAGATAGTGAGAGATAGAAATAAAGATATAGAGATGGAGCTATAGCCAGTTAAATAAAAAGAAATACATTGACAGATAGATATCTATAGAGAGATATGGAGAGAGAGAGTGAAATATTGAGATATAGTAAGATAGAGACAGAAATAGGGAGATAGATATAGGGAGAAATACATATAGAGCAAATGAAAAAAAATATAACTCTATAGAAAAAGGAAGACACAGAAAGTGATAGAGATATAGACAGAGACATAGAGAGATAGAGTAAGAGTTATAACTAGAAAGCTATAGATAGAAACATACAGAGATACTATACGATAAGATACTGTAAGATACATACAGAGATACTGTAAGATAAAAATAGAGATAGAGACAGAGGTGGTGAAAGAGATATAGAGACAAAGAGATTGAGAGAAAGAGATAAGGTTTGAGAAGTTGAGTTAAAGATATAAAGACACAGACTGAGATAATGAGAGAAAGAAAGGTAGATAGAGAGTTAGAGATCGAATGATATAGATAGAGGTAGAGATGACAATAGACAGAATGAGACAGAGAGGTAGAGACAGAAAGAGAAAGAGAGAAATACAAATATAAAGAGATAGATACTGAGATAAAGATAGGAGTGAAGATAGAGGTATAGAGACAAAATATAGAGATAAAGACATAGACGTATAGATAGAGATAGAGAGATAAAAAGAGGCAGTGAGATAGAGATAGTATTAGGAGATACATAGAGAGAGATGGATATTGAGCGATATGTAGAGAGAGAGATATATATTGAGAGATAGAGATATATAAGTAGAGCTTGTGATAGAGACAGAGATAGAGGTACGAATACAGACATAGAGGGACAGAGAGAGAGAAAAATAGGGAGAGATATAGAGATTGATATTGATATATTGCAACAGAGAAAAAATATCGATAGCGATATTAATAAAGATAGGAAAATAAATTTATAGGTTTTTGTTCTGTAACTCAGGAGTGACATGATGATATTATGTCCAATAAAAACATGAATAAATTTTTTCACTCTTTTTCAAGTGGACAATTAACAAAAATATACAATTTTTCTCAAGTAAAATAAAAAAATCATGCTTTAAAGTGCTAATAAATTTCAAAATTTTGTTTGAAAGCTTTATTGCTATTTTTCGTACAGGCTGTCTCAGTACAGCAGTTATAAAGTTTCAGGACAGATAGAGTACACCTAGACGATGGGAGTCACCTAGCAATGCGTGGTCGAAAACGCTTTCCGGGCGCGGTAGTGAGGACACAAAACACAAAACAGGAAGGGCAAGAACAGGGGGAGAAGGCATGTTTATTATTGTCAGTACTGCAAAAATGCCAGGACAATGCAGAGAAATGTTGATGAACTTGTTGCATCGTGGAAGCTGCTGGTAAAGTCCAGGATACTCCCGGTATTTTTGAGAGCATTAAATCTTCAATGCGCCGTGGAAGCGCTTCCATTCATCACCACCCGGAATCGTAATTTCGAACACCTACTTTGATGACGATCGATGTCTTTTTAATCTTCTTTTTTCTTAGTTTTTACTCTACTAAGGATAATAAACATGTTTTCTCCTCGTATTCGTGTCCTGTTTTTCTTGTGTTTTGTGTCGTCACTAACACGACAGAAAAGCGTTTCTGACCATGCATTGCTATGTGATTTCCCAACATCTAGGTCAGGGTTGGCGAATCTTTTTATAGTCGCGTGCCAATTTTTTTTTTTTCAAAAAATATTTTACTTGACCATGACGTGCTAACTAAAAAACAAATTTAGTGTATTGAAATATAATGAATCAAAACTACTTGAAAATTACTTAAGATATTTTCTAAAATGAGTAAGATACATGTCAGTATTACACTGCAATAATTATAGGAACAATTATATTTTAGAAATTAATTAAAAACATAATATGATTAATTATTGTATCTTGCGTGAAAAATAATTAATATCATTGTCATGTTCAGTTAATTTCAACAGAATGCAAACTAAATAAATTTATATGGCAACCACTCTTTATTTGATTTTTTATATTATAAATTTGCGAAAATGGTGACTCACAGATATAAATCGTAGAAAAAATTATTAAAATTGAAAAAAGGCAGTTTATTTAAATAGTTCTGAAATTAATTTTCAAGTTACCATAACATTTCCTTTTTGATAGTTTTCAAACATTTTCTTTGTTTGATAAATTTTCATTTTAATTAAAGTCATATTGAATAAGATTAGATTTGCAATTAATCGAATTTATAATCGAATCAGATCATTTAAGTTCGTGTATTTTATGTAAAATCTCTGTATCTATCCTCATTTAAAGACATAATCAAAGCTGATTCGTGCCAAAATTATTCTTTGCCGTGCCGAAAGTGGCACGCGTGCTATAGGTTCGCCGACACTCGTCTACGTGTGCTCTATCTGTCCTGAAAGTTTGTAACAGCTCTACTGATACAACCTGTATAATATGATTTTTAGTATTGTTAATGAGCAGTCTAAAAAAATATATATATATCATGTAAAAAATCTATTAGAGTATCAGTTAAAAATAAAAAAATATAAACCCGTACGAAGCTTTCTTGCCGTAATCTTTTATATTTGTTGAAACGTTTTTGCCTTAATTTTTGATAAGCCGCATTTTTTTTTTTTAAATTTAAACAACGTGTTTTACTGTACACTGTTAAAAATTTTGCAGCATTCTGGCAGGTCATTCGACCGTTTTTGAAAAAACGGTTTCATAACCATAATTTAACTATATTCTGACCATAAAATGGCTAATAATATGGTCAGAATAGTGTTAAAATTACAGTTGTGTAACCGTTTTCGGAAAAAACCGTCAAATGACCTGCCAGAATGCTGCAAATTTTTAACAGTGTATGTAAAAAACAATCGGAAAATACCTCATTCATCGCTGTGCCTTTACAATCTTCAGATGAAAAAGGATGTTAATAACAGAAAAAAAATGTATGATGGTTTTCACTTATATTCTGTAACTTTGTATAAATGAGAATTTCGTTCCAGCTACTTATAACTTGAGTTATGCTAAATGCATTTTCATGGGATTTGCACTATTAGTTAGATAATATTTCAGAGAAGATTTTAGTATACTGCATATCATTCTACGTTACTTCATAATAGGGTGGTCAAGTTCTATAATTAGGTCAATCCGATTATGAAAGATTAGCCTTTTAAAAAAATTCTACTGGACAGGATTTTGTGAGATTTGCATTGTTAATTAGATAATGTTTCAGAGTTCTAGTTATTAGTTAGATAATATTTCAGAGAAGATTTTAGTAACTGCATATATTTCTACCGTACTTCATAATAGGGTGGTAAAGTTCTATAATTAGGTCAATCCAATTATGAAAGATTAACCTTTTTAAAAAGTTCTACTGGACAGCATATGCATTGTTAGTTAGATAATGTTTCAGAGTTCTAGTTATTGTTCAGAGTAGTTCTAGTTCTAATTCTAGTAGTTGTTCAGAGTTCTAGTTCAGAGTTATAACTTGAGTTCTGATAAATGCACTTTCATGGGATTTGCACTGCCAGTTCAATAATATTTCAGAGAAGGTTTTAGTATACTGCATATCTTTCTACGTTACTTCATATTAGGATGGTAAAGTTCTATATTTAGGTGAACCCGATTATGAAAAATTTGCTTTTATAAAATGTTCTACTGGACAAGATTTTATGAGACTTTGATTGTTAGTTGATAATTTTTCAAGAACGGTTTTAGTATCTCGAATATTGTTCTGTGTTGCTTAGTTATAGAATCATAGGAGAGAGTTCCATAATCAGATCAATCCGATTATGATATATTAGACTTTTCAAAAAGTTCTGCAGGACGGATTTTGTCCATGCTTGCATTGTATTTAAATAATTCTTTAAGGATGCTATTAATCTATTGCATGTCCTTCTATCGGTTTTATTTTACCAAATCTTATGGTAAATATTCATTTAAAAGTGTTTGTCCTTAACAGCCGAAATTTTGTCTGACACATTAGAAAATATAATAGCTCAATAACATTTGGATCTCTTTCAGCAATACTGAAGCCCATTCCAGGAAAAGGTCTATATTGCTTTAAAATACAAGTTCACGTTCACCGATACATTTTGTTTGATTAAATGTTCGTTGGCGAAACCGAACAGTACAGCAGACAAAGCCTGCTAGTATATACAGTTAATGTACGATTTTATATAATTAATTTATGAAAAAGGTTTTGTTAGTTTAGCATGTAGTTATAATCAGCATGTTTTTTAAGTTATTTTGTAAAGATATTTTCTATGAACTTTATATAACCTTTGATGATTCGTGTTTCCTAATGTGTATTATTTTGTCCTCAACTAAATTTTGGTTTGCACTTTAAGCTCACTTTCCACAAGCAAATCTTCAGAAAAAGCCTCCGTCATTGTGGATTTAAGTGTTGATGACAAAAAAGAATATTATTATTATCATTTTACACTGGTAGCGTCTATATAGGATGTAATTGCATAAATAAACTTCAAAATGTATTTTTTATTATGTTTCTAACATAGCAACCTTAATCAAATTAAAAATTTGATAGGTTAATTTAAACTAAAATTTTCTGTTTCGCTAGTAACGCTGTATAGCGATAAATATTCTAACCAATTTAAAAAAAAAATATATATATATATGTTTCTTTGTATGACGACCGAACTCAAGATAACAAGTAATATAAAAATTTTGCTTTTAAAGTCAATTCCTACTTAGGTCATAAAATAAAAAAAATAATATAATCCCTTAAGCTAATATTAGTTTTTGTTGCATTAAAATATCTTAATTTGTTGATTTTCTATAAGCAAGTAGGTTTACAATGGAAGTCTATGGGAATTTGGCGAAATATTAGAGATATAGCCAAGTTGGCGTCACTTTTGGTGACTCATTTTTGTCGCCAAATTTGGCAATATATCGCCAAGTTGGTGACAAACTGTGCGGTATTTGGTGACAGAACAGGGTCCCCCACTATGTTAGCCCCCCTTATAGATATGAAGGTGCATTAAATGCTTCAATAACCAATGGCCGCCATTTTGTCTCTCATGTAAAACTAAAATTAATTAATTAAAATTTAATGAATGAATTAATATTTGAAAAAACTGTATTAACATCGATTGTCATCCAGTACAAGTTAAAAAAAATTTATTTCATCTTGATAGGTTGAAAAATAAGTGTTTTATTAACGATTGAAAATTTGAACAAGATAGATATATATATATAAATTAAACAAAAACATAATTTGAAGAACAAATTAAAAAACAAAATTTATTTCCTACATTGTTTAAGCCCGAGAAAGGACAGATATTAAGTTATTTCATTCAATTAGTTCTACATTTAATGTTAAATTTTTGTAACAAATTAGTTAAGCCAATTGAAGATTAAAAAATAAAAATAAAATTCATACAATATGATACTTAAAACATCCTAAAAACTTAGATTCCGTTCATATGAAATCGAAATAAATCTTAGACTTCTTCCATTTTTAATTGGAAATATTTGTATTGCAGATTTAGTATTATGTTTATGAAAATTGTGCATAAAATGATAAGATGCATGCAAAATACAAAACATTAAAAAAAGTCCAAGATTTATTTCGATTTCATTTGAACGGAATCTAAGTTTTTAGGATGTTTTAAGTATCATATTGTACGAATTTTATTTTTATTTTTTAATCTTCAATTGGCTTAACTAATTTGTTACAAAAATTTAACATTAAATGTAGAACTAATTGAATGAAATAACTTAATATCTGTCCCTTCTCGGGCTTAAACAATGTAGGAAATAAATTTTGTTTTTTTTAATTTGGTCTTCAAATTATGTTTTTGTTTAATATGTCAAGTTTTTTAATGACTACAGCACTCAGACGAACGCATTTCAAAATTAATACAGAGTATCATCATTAGGCTTTGATGTATGCGGTATTGCATCACAATGTGGGATGCAGTTTACCAATGTGTAATTCAAAATGTTTCACCACTGTAGTAATGCAGGTTGCGGTAGTTTGGAGAAAAACTTCCAATCTGAACGTAAATCTATAATCAAAACATAAACAATTAACTTCACTTAAATTTAGATACCCTATTTCCCACTCAAGAAAGCTATGAATGTAAATGCAAATTCTGTTGAATCCTTACTGCTAATTTTTAACAATATTATAGCTGTGATACAGTAAAAAATAAAAAAAATAAAAGTTTTACTTGAATTTTTAAACTTTATTCTCTCCCAAAGGGTGATGTAAACACATCAGAAAATTATTACCCAAGTTTAAATCGGGGTATAAATAGTTCTCATCTCGAAAAAAAAAAAAGATACATTTTAAAATTTAAGTTATGTGATTCGCTAAGTTCGCTACCTTCGTAAAAATAGCTATCCATTGAAACCTTTTACTAAAATATAAACTTGACCAAAGCAAAAACGTATTCTGAAAATAATCTTTTTATTTCCTACTATGACGCCATATTCACCTTCTTAATTTTTGAAAAAAAAAAAAAAAAAAAAAAAAAAAAAAAAAAAAAAAAACTATTTCAATTAAAAATTTTCACGTGGGAATCTTTCTACTACAACCAAATAAATTATTATTACGGCTTTTGAAATTTTTGCAACAATGAAGAAAAAATGTTGCATTTTCTATTAAAAATGTCCGTTGATTCTCAATGAAAAAAGTGAAATCTGGAATTATTAAGAAAAATATTTGAATAATATACAAAAAAATTGGCCCTTCTTTCTCTCTGGGTTATAATTCACTCATATGCAAAGGTATTTTGCCATTCGTTTTTACCCTGACGTCAGGCAAACGTTTTTAAACTTTAAATTTATAATATTACTAGAATTAGTAAAGAATAAAAAATGAGTGGCATCAGGGACAAAAAGGTGTGAAGAAAAAATGAAAAAGTTATCATCTCCATAGGCTTTTCTATGTTAAATTAACATTGAGAAGTGACACTGGAAATAAATAAGTATTGCGCTGCCGCGCAATACTTAAATAATTAAATAATTAAATATAGGGAGAGTGTGAACTAATAGTAGGAATTGAAAAATTGGTAGTACTGATTCAACACATTTTTCTTTGGCGTACATAGAGGCCCCGGGGGAGAATAGGGAAACCAAATTTAGCAAAATTAATTTTTTAAATTTCTTTTGTATGACAACTACACTGAAGTTATTATACTTCAGTGTAGTTGTAAAATTATTAAAGATGGCACAGATTTAACATAATTTTCTTTTGTGCTTATAGCACCAACTAGCTTTAAATAGGGTAACAAAATTTAAAGGATTTTTTTTTTAAATAAATATTTAGAATATTCTTCTGGAAAGGTCTAATTTGTGCTTTGATAAAAAAAAAAAACATACTTTTGAAGCGCCGATAATTAGAAATTGCATAACTAAAACTTTAAAATGGATTTTCTTATGTTTCCACATTTGACAAGAGCTAAAAATTAAGTCGTACATTTTTAACAATTTTACTTTTGCGTTAATAGCGCCACTTGGGAGGTAATGTAGTAACCAAGTTAAATTTCTATTTGTAAAATTGTTTTTTTTTCCTTTAGAGCTGTATGACAGTTATTCTGAAGTTAGGAAGCTCAGATTCAACACAATTTTCTTAGTATTTCACATGTCCTACGGCGCGAAATAGAATGAGTAAATTAAAAGAAATTTGATCTGTTATTTAGTTTTTTTAGTTTTTAGAGTCAGCTTCTGCATCGGTAGAACTTATATGTTGAAATTTCTTTTTAAAATAATAGTTCATTTACGCTAGTTACGTCTATGATTATAAAATGGATAAGAGAAAATGAATTATGTTTTTTCATGTGGCGGTGGTTATAAAAGTTTAAGTTAGAAAATACAGATTCAACAAAATTTTTGTTTCCGTTTAAAGCGCCCATTGGGAGGAATGAGTTTAGCAAAATCGCAGGAAAATGGATTTTTTTATGTTTCACTGTAAGACAGTTTTACTGACGTTAAAATTTAACACCACAAATTAAAGCAATTTGCTTTTATAATTAAAGCAGTCTTTGGTCAGAAAAAGGGTAACTAAATTTAAATAAAACTAATTTCACTAGATTAATTTTAACACAAAACATTTGTGTTAAAATTAATCTAGTATAATTTCGTATCCAGCGATTTCTGGAGTTCCATTACCTGAGATATATTCTGTTGAGCTGAACCAGGTTTCAGACCAGATGCTGTAATCCTCAAGGTTAGCTGGGTGAAAAAGTTCGACCAGAATCGTCCGGGATAGCTCAGATGGCAGAGCACTGGCGGCTTCAGCCAGGAGGTCCCGGGTTCGAATCCTGGTCCGGACATTTTCCGCCCAGTTATAAATTTGCATCTAATATAAAACTAATTTAATATTTTTTAAATAAATTTTCATAGGAAGCTTCTGCCACATAACTGTTATATTTTCATAAAAAAATTTCATCGGATGTGTTTTTATGTGGTTTGATAATTGCATGACAAAGAATTAAAATGCACATTTTATAATAGAAAATTACAAAGATGATTGAATACTTAAAAGATGATAAAACAATTAAAAAGATGTTTTTATATTGGCAACCATACTCTAACTTAAAATTTGATAGGACAGATTTCAAAAAATGTTCCCCCATGCTGATAACGCCGCCTGTCGAGAAAAAAGATTAACCGAATTTTAATTTAATTATTTTATATATATCACTGCATAAAAATAAGTGGTACCCATTGAATGTAATTTTTTAGCTGTTTGCCTGGTGGGAAATAGGCTTTCCCATTTAAGAGGGTCCGGGACACAAAAATCTTCAAAAATTCTAAAAATATTTTATAGCATTAAAAATTTCTCTGTTTTTTTTTTCTCCTTAAAATGACGTTTAAACCATATTTCTATCTTAATTAGCACAGTAAATATTAATTTTGTCATTTTAGTTTGCTTTCAAAATCTAACTTTCAAGCAATTGTTGTCATAGAAACGACTTCTCGTGAAAATGCGGTTTTCTTCATGATAGGTTTTTTCATTTGTTCTCATATTTAAATTGTTATAAGTCAAGAACCGTTTTAGATAAATGGTTTAAACTTGAAACACATCTTTTTCAATTGCTTTACTTTAATTTCGAATCAGCAAATTTGAAAAAAATATTTACTCTTGAAAACATGATTTTTTTTATAAGTTACACACATATATATATATATATTTATTTTTACTTTAGATATTTTTAATTTGATTTAAAAAACTATATCTTTACAGATGCTGAATCAAAATTAAAACTTATATATATATTTTTTTATTTAAACGAAAAAAAAATCTACAAGTAATATTTCGAGTTATAACGATTTTAAATTACCCCACATTTTTAATAAATTTTAAATTTTAAATAAAAAAATAAGAATTTTTATCCCGTGATTTTGTTAACAAATGATATGGTTAACTATCACCAAGTGGAAGAAGACTACATGAGCTTTACCAGGTCGTGACTTGTAGTCAGCATTGCTTTTTCCACTACGAAAAGCTTTACACTATCGGAATACCGATCTGCATGACATACACATTTTTCATTCGACGATAGATTTCACAAGCACCCCAATTTTACGCTGTTGAAAATAGCATAACAGCACATTGACACCGTTTGGAGGCATCCATGATGCGAACGATGCCTTTTAGCGTGACGCTATCACATACGCATCTGTAGGGATCTGATGATATCGCATACATTCCCAGCACCCTGCGCCCTCTATAGGAGCATGCGCAGTCATATTTCTCTTCAAATGGAAGACGTATTACAGCAAAGTCACTTTCATCAAGGCGACCCATATATTATATTCATGAAAATTTATGACTTCGACGAAATTTATGTTTTCGACGGATTTACACGTTTTAGGGGTCAGAGATCCCAAAAAACATGTTTTTACAAAATTTCTGTCTGTGAGGCTGACCAATTCGCTCTTCGTCAACAACTTTTGAACGACCCTGCTCACCTTGTACAACTGCTGTCTCATAAATTCGAAATTAACATCGTATAGTTGGTTTATGCTGCCACATATCGGAATATTTGGAAACAATTTACTACTAACCTCCAACCTCTCATATCAGTTTGTGACCTACTTACTGATTTACCTTCGTATTTCACTTATAAAGAAATTGATATACGATGCTGAGGTTACAAGTTAGTTATCGTATAATAGAAAGTGCATAGTATTTACAGGGACACACAAAATATTCCGGATACTATACTGTATCTGAAGTACTGTATAATAGCAATGATTCCTGAAAGTGCATTTTTAGTTGTGATATGAGTTTTTAAGTTTAACTAAATTTTTGCATATTACGCTGTGTGCATAAATGCTATAGATCATATACAGGGCTACACAAACGAATTAATAAGGGTTACTGAGTATGAACGAAAATAGCTTTAAGGTTGTTTTTTAATGAGTTATGGATTTTTGTGTTGAATTATATTTAGTATAATACTAAGATATGTTTGTATAGATAAAATGATATACAGGACCACGCAAAGAATTGGATACATGGCCGTCTATGGATAATAATCTCTGAAAGTGTGACTTCAGCAGTTTTAACCCTCCGACTGTCTTGGAAAAGGGCAAAATTGTAATGTTGTTTTCTCTATATTTTATTATAAATGCTAAAAAAAATGATTCTTTGAACATTTTATAAAAAAACTTAATAACGAATATGAATGTAATCCTTGGAGATATTAATCATTGTTCAATGCATTAAAAATACATTAAATCAATTTAATTATATTACATTAAATATTGCTTGTATTGCAGTGAAACCTGGAGCTTAGTGAACGTATTACCACGGCGTGTCAGTGAGGGGGGTTTTAAACGTGTTTTCGTCTCAATTAAATTTTAGCTAAGTAGTGGCATGTAGATAGTAGTTAAAATACAGGGCTGTACAAAAGTATTCGTGTATCCTCCCGTCTATTAGTAAAAAATGCTTAAAGTGAAATTTCAACTTAGTATGCGTTTTGAACACTTTCCAATGTAGTTAAAAAGTGTTATAAATTCGGTTTGTCTGTCCGTCTGACCATCTGAATGCCTTTAAGTCCGAACTATAACTTGTGTTAATATAGTTCGATTACTCTGTAACTGATTGAGATTTACTATGGCATATTCAGGAATGAAAATAAAGTATGGAGCGTTCACAGTTCATATACAGATACACTCAAAATTATTCCATTACATTATGGCCTATGAGGGAATGTCGTAATCGTATAAATACGTAGTCGTTGTCTTGTCCGTCTATCCTCTGTCCGCATATAACATCGGTGAAACTATGCGATCGAATGTTTTCAAATTTAATACATAGAATAGTTGCTGAATTTTTTCGAGTCATTTCAAATTTTATGAAAATCGAATCGAAACTTAAAAATATATTAATAAAAGTTTTCTTCATTCTATTAAATCCCATCAAGCGTCATTAATTCAATGATATCCCATGATAGGTAATGATTCTCGGTTGTCTTGGTAATTACGTCGTATTTCATATGGAGTCATAAAATTTCCGTATTACATAATTTAATATATATAATCGTAATAAATTTTGCATTCATGCATTTTTGCATAAGAGTGCTGTTGAACTAAAATCTGAATATTTATAAAACTTATTATAGTACAAAAACACCTCATTTTCCACGTTTGGCGTACAATTTCAGACTGGTTATAAGTTATTGAGATTCACCAAGGCATGTTCTGTATTGTAAATGAATTGTGTTCCATCCGTAGTTCATTTGCATGGACACTCAAAAGTATTACATTAAATTAAGTTCTACGGGAAAAATTGTCTGCGATGCATTTTACTTGGGCTACAATATTTTAATCATAATAGAATTTATATACATTATGAAGGTGCAGAAGAAGATGGTAACTATTGAATGCGTTATGTTTAGCACTTACATTATGCATACACTGAACCAAAATGTATTCCGTTATATTAATATATATTCCGTTATATATATATGGTCTATGAAGAAAGTTCGTTTGCGGCCTATTTTAATGATGTTACTTTGTTACAAACATTATGAAATTGATATAAATTTCTGAAGCGCATTAATAGATGCTTTCTGTTGAATATGCACTGAGAAAAATATATGGTGTCTACTGCCAATACATCTACAATCTAAATTGTGGCTCTAGAAAAAAAAATTCCATGACATCTCTATAAATTCTCGTTTCCTTTGCTAGAGAGTTCTAGAGTCTCCTACTAGAATTCAAGAGCGTTTTCTTGTATTCTAGTGGCCAAACTTATTTAAAAATCTCTGTAAATAGATGCAAACACAAGAGGTTAGTTCTAGTAACTATAATTCTAGTTTGTGAAACCATTCCAGAAATTAAGCGATCATTTCTCGCTACTGAAAAGATTTTACTTTATTTTATGCCTAAGTGGAGCAAGATCACCAGATCACTAGGATCTGGTGTAGACCTTATTTGCTCCACCCGGTAAGTTCCCCGACATGCGGGGATTCACTGCACATAGTTCCAGTACTCGGACAAAAGGCACATGCCAACGAGGGGGAAAAAATTACATTAACACATAGAAATAGATATACATAAAAACTAGCCGCTGGAGCACAAAGCTCCTTCGCGACAGGCAGCGGTGGGTTGATTAAAGTCCATAAATCAAAAAAGAAAATTTGAGGTTTGTATCATGATTCGTCACATCATGTACGTATCATGTTTGTATCATGATTCGTTTGTATCACATCGTCCAGATGGTATGTGCGCCGGAGACCTGCTACCTGCACGACAAGAGCGCTAGGACTGCCAGGAACTCGACAAAGGCTCTAACGCCACAAAGGGCGAGTCTCAGGAATGCAGATGCAGAACAGCTAGGAAGTAAGATTGGTCAGGTCCATAAGGAAGTGAAATATTTCTGCCAAATGGCGGAGTAGTCTTGGGCGAGATAAGATGTTTTTGAGTGTAGTATCTGGGCAGAGGTTAGGGTACCTAAGGTGCCAGGCCTCTGTGAGTGTGCAGAAGAAATAATAATGATCTGGGGACCCAAAAGCCCCACACTCGCAGAGGTCCGTGCCAGAGCGTTTGAAATAAATGAGGTATGTTCTAAATCGACCATGACCGGAGAGGAAACCTGATGTGGGAGGGGAGAAAGCTAAGAGATTATAGGAGACTTTTGGGATTAGGGAATAGGTGTGCCTGCCTTTGCGTGAGGCATCCCAGTAGAGTTGCCAGTCTGAAAGTATGTTCCTTTTAAGGAAACAGCGAACATAAGATGGAGGAACAGGAAGGGCAAGATCTATGTTTGGACGTGAGGTGGCCTCCTTGGCCTGCTCATTGCCAGCTATGCCGATATGAGCAGTGACATGGCCGAGAGAGACCCTATGGACGAGTGTTCTTAAAATTAATTTGATTTTGAGTATTAGGGGGTGTTTAGTGCTATGGGCGAAGATTTCTGTACTGAAAAGATTCATTATCGTTTCGGCACCTAGAAAACAAGAGACTATAGAAATTCTACGTCATTTCGTATATTCAGCTTAGTTGTTTAACCAATTCGCATAACTCGGGAATCTATATATCTAGTTTAGGGATTCAGAAAATGGCTACCTATTCATTCTAATTTAAGGCGGTGTTTTTTTTTTCTCAGTTTAGGATGCAAAGCATTTATTATTCATCTACAGGGTCACACAAAAGTATTCGGCTACGTAACACTGATAAACAAAAATTGACTTTTTATTTTTTCCTAAATTTAAAGCTAATATTCCGATTATATACACTCTTAAGTAAATAAAAATGATATTAGAAATTCGTACTTGGTTCTTATTTTTTTTTTTAAACGAAGGCTATGTATTTATAGGTTATTACGGTATACCACAATTTAGGAGATCGCATAATAATGCATAATAATAATACGTAAATGTTAAATTTATCAGCAGTATACATGTACACTATTTAGACACATTTTTCACATATTTTACACACATTTTACGTAGCGGAACACAATTTGAGTGTATTAATTTGAGTACATTGGTACCTATTTTTGCGTTTATATTTGTGTTCAGTGTCTTCTCTCTTGATGAACCAATAGTAATTGGCAAGCATTGCTGCATTCCATTGCGATCGATAACGCGATTTCATAGCAGAAATTTTTTGGTGAAATCATTCACCATGCTCGTCGCTAATACCTCCCATCTTATCTGGGAAAAAAGTCAGTGAGAGAGTGCAAAACATGTGACAATTTAGCTTTTGAAAATTGCTTACCATATTTTGAACTACATACTTGTAATTTGTAGCTTTGTTATTCCCTAAGAAATTATGCACAACATCCTTGAATGAAAGCCATCAAACTTCAGATTCGTGTATACCTTGATAAATATAGGGGTTGATTATATGTTTTGGTGTAAATCGGGTCCAAACAGGTGAAGCTACTATGCTGAATTTTTCATGAGTTCCGCAATAGCTCTATCTCAAAAACAAATGCACGAAGTTTCATCAAACTTCAGATTTATTTAGGCACACAAGTTTTTCCAAGTTGTTTAAGTTTTGGTGTTAATCGCCCAATAGATGGCGCTGCTGTGTTGCATTTTGTGGGATTGGCTATTGACACATCCGACAAATTTTTTCGTCTTCTTTATTTGTTATTTTAAAATTTTCAAAATTTCTCCTACCACATGCTAAAGTCTCTACCCCCCCCCCCTCCCCCACTTCCCGGCAATTTGAATGTTTAAAACGTGTATTTACAAAAGTTAAACCCTTTAATAAACAATGCATATTATAATTTATTAGTTTATTTAATTTGTAGGTCCTTACATTTCTTTTGATTTCGGTCCTTGGAAGTCCTTAAAAGTCCTTGATTTTATTTAAAGAAATGTGTACGAACCCGTATTATTCTATCTATCTATCTATCTATCTATATATATATATATTTATGCTGTCTCTTTCCCCTGTAAAAGTATACAAAGTTAAAATATGTCCTTCATATGAATTGGTTCTGATTATGTTTTGGTGTAAATTGCCCAACAGATGGCGCTGCTGTGCTGCATTTTCACATGGACAAAACACATCTTATTGGCGCCTAGATGTATTATAAATAGCAGATATTTGTTCACTTTCAGGGTCATTAGACTGTAAAAACAAAGTAATTTAAAACACAATAAAATAACATAATATGATATATTTAAACACAGATATCTCTGAAACGGAAACCAACTTCACCTTTTTGTGAATATTTCCTAAATTTCCAAAAGTATGGTTGCTTAAATCTGTTAAAATTTTCCAAGAAAAAATTTCTTGTTTATCAGTGTAATGATCTACAGGGATAAACTGTTCGCAGCGTATTTGTATTATATCGCATTATTTCATACACGATGAAATTGATATTCATTATTGAACTAAATTTTTGCATGCTACGACGTGTGCATAAATTATATAGACTACATACAGGGCTACAACTAAGAATTCATAAACATTACTGAGAATCAGCGTGAATTGCTTAAAGGTGCTTTATAATTTGAGTTTTGCATTTTCAATCTTAACTACATTTCGCATACTAAGAGATGTTTGTAGCATATAAATAAAATCATATAAGGGCTATGTGAAGAAATTGATATATAGCCGTCTATATATGGTAAATTCGAGAAGTGTAATTTCAGTAGTTTTAAGAATTTTTTGGCCTGAAATAAATCTTACTATGTGGAGAGGGTAAAAATCTACATGCAATATACAGGGCTGTACAAAAA
The DNA here is from genome assembly GCA_963932465.1 of Maratus speciosus. Taxonomy (NCBI): domain Eukaryota; kingdom Metazoa; phylum Arthropoda; class Arachnida; order Araneae; family Salticidae; genus Maratus; species Maratus speciosus. The sequence goes on along the minus strand of OZ010800.1, from coordinate 163,752,418 downwards.
TATTCAAGTACATTTTCGTCTCTTAGTAGAAGCTGGAATTTTCAACTTTGTTACGCGTTTTATTACTAAACTAAATTTTAGAATACTATGTAGAATATATATGAATCTATAGGTCACATTCAGAGCTGCGCAAGAATTCTACTACTTTTCTGGCTACAGGCGGTAATTGTCGAAATCTGCTTCTCAAATTTTCTGTGCGGTTTCTAAAATTCTTATTTAGATATCTTCTTTGCCTTACTAAAAAACAAAGTTTTGTTACAGTATTCTAGATTTGATGGAAAGTGTTATATAATCTATGCTTGACGCATGATTTTTCTTTTTTGTTTTAATCGTAGAACTATATTTCTCAAAATAACACATCAAAAATTATTAGCTAGAAGAAATTGTTCTGTCTAAATTTTCTCAATATAATTATTGAGCTATTACTAAAAGAAATATTTCTTCATTTGGAAACCTTGGTCAAAATTGGAATTTTTTCAAAGATAATCCAGATAAAAATAAATATTTCAAGAAAAAAAAAAATTCCAAAGAAGCAATACGGAGAGACAAAATGATTTTGAAAATGAAAACATTCCCCGCAAGCGATGTAAGCATTTTCGAGTTTGTTTATTTTATGATTTAGAAATTTTTTCAGCTGAAAATATGACCAAGACGATGAAATTCCCTGAATTTCATCTTTGCTTAAACATGAAATTCCATGAATTTTATGATACGTGAGTGTAAAATAATTTGAAGAATAGGGAAAAAAAGAAGAATGAACCGTTTAGTATTTTAAAAACAAGAAAAAATGGTTTTACATGTGTAATTATAATCTTTCGTGTAATTATAATCTTTTCTCTTTTATTGTTCGGCGAAAGTAATAGCAAAAGATACAGCGTCACCAATTTGGCTGAACTTAAGAGAATGGTATTTATTGGAAACCTCTTTCACATACACATACATACACACAAACACATATATATATGTTAATATATATGTATTTTGATATATATATATATCATTTATACAGACATATATGAGTATCTCTGTGTGTGTCTATGTATATATCTATATAACATATTTTAATATTTTGCTTATCTAAAGATTATTCTTAATTCGTCTCAATTAATTTTACTATTTTCATCTTAAAGTGTTAGTATTCATTTTTTTTCTTTTCCACTTTAAAATATCAAATTGTGTTTATGCGTTTTTATTTTATTTTGGCTTTGCACCAATGATATTTTTCCTTTTTCAAAAATTTCCTTTCAAAATTTTCCTCTTTAATTTTCTCTTTGTGTATTGTATTTTTTTTTCTCCAGATTTACAGAGTTTTCTAGAATGTTTGTTTGAGCAAATTTCTGCTGTTTTTCACCTTTCATACATCCCCAATGTTTTTGTGTGTTCATACACCCGATATTTTAAATACACGTATGCCTGCTTAGAGCTAGATTTTTTCTGCTTTTTTGTTACTGTTTTATACTAGAATGTCGACAGGAGAGAACGTGTGGAATCTGTTAAATTTCCTAAAGTTTCTCCTGCCTTCCTTCGTTAGTTTGACTGTATGATGCCTTGTATCACAGTTTAACCCTTTTTGTGCCGAATTATGAATTCATGGTAATTTTATCTTCTAAAGCATTTTTCGTGAATTTTTGAAACTAGATTAGAAAATTTACATAATCATTTAATAAATTTTAGAAGGATTTAAGAAGCATTGGAGGTTTTAGAAGGATTCATTAAATTTGAATTTTTATGGATTTTGTGCAACTTTTATAAACCCCCATTCAAACCTTCTATTTTAAATATTTTTCTTAGTACTTTTTAGAATTAGGAAATGGACAAATATAATGTTCTTACAATAGAAATATAAAAATACTTCCTAATTGAAAAATCTCCATCTCCCGAACGCCAAGAAAGCTGAAAGGATGCAAAGGAAAAAGAAATCATCCTTTTAAAAATATTTTTGTTTTGTGTAACCCATAATACTTTTGGAACCGGATAAAGTAATGCATCTATAACTCATTCTAAACTGTATTACTACTTATTGGTGCATTAAAGGAATTTTATAACAAGTTATTTTAATGGTACTTATAAGTACTGTCAGTAGATAAAAGGTTAATTGAATTAGTACATTATCAACGGACAGTGATGAGTATGAAGCGGTAAATAAAAATGATTTTACATAACTGATGGTGATTATTTCGTGTCAGCGGGACTCATGTTTTGCGATTTTTACTGCTTTTGGATCGTCTTGGTGAGTGCTAAAATGTGTTCTTGTTTAGGCGCAGATGTCTCAGACGTATCAAAGTTGGCACAAAATTTTTTTAGAGCTATCGTGGCTAGAAAGCCCCGTTTTCGTGCTCCTGTTAGGCTTAGCTTGCGAAAACAGCATACTAGTTTTATTTTATTATGAAGCAGTTAATAAAAACATACAATTTTATTATAAAACACAAATAAATTGTATTATAACCACATACAAATTATTTTATTATAAAACAGACAATGTTTAATTTATTATAAAACACACAATGTTTAATTTAATATAAAACACACGCAATTTGTTCTACCGGGTTCCCATACGAAGCAAAATCTTTTCAGGAATAGAAGGGCTCCACACGCTTAAAATAGCCAATTTGGGGCTAAATAGGCACGCCGGTGCGTCTGCGACATCTGTGCCCTTGTTTGCATTGCCGTCATAAATAAAAACGTATTAGTTTGGTTTTGTGCACATTTCAGTTTACATCGCATTTCACAACCACGTCACCTTTAATAAAGGTTTGCAGATATTGCATTGAGGTCATGAAATGCTACACACACACGCATACAGCCACACACACATATATATATATATATATATATATGTTTGTGATATGTAAGCATATAACACTATGTATGCGTAATCAATGTTCTTTTAAAGCCTTACCAAATACCTATTTTCCTATTAATATTCTGTTTCTTTAATATTTAAATTATTTTTTTAATGTTATCATATTTATTTAATTTTTCAATCTTTCTCGTAAAATGCTCTAAGCAGTATTATTGCATTTCTCAAATCGATAATTAAATGAAATTATGCTTACAGTGATACCACCGGTTGTTGGATATTCAGTCACATTTCTGTTAGTTACGTAATTCCTTTCCCTGTATTCCCACTTGTTTGTTTTTGAATCACACTTAACCAAGACTTCATAGTGTCAATATACACTTTTACTATTTTTTTCCCTTACATCGCTTTCATTTATGATCATAGGAAATACAGATGCATACTGTCTTTCAAGACCCATGTGGCAATTCCTTAAAAAACGGATAAAATGTCCTGCACGTGGCATTTACATAAATACCTATATCTGTTAACTTATAAGCTGTTAGAATATAAACTATACATTAAAAATTACAAAAATCTCTAGATTTTCATATGAGAATAGTTGTTTTAATTTGAATATACAATAGCATTGTTTAAACAGCAATGTAGAAAAGCAACACGTGTCTCCAACACGTGATACGGAATAGGCCTTTAATAGGTTTAAAAATTTTCCATTTCAAACTCTAGACGTACAGTCGTGGAAAAAAAAAAAAGTAACCAACCCTTACTAACTCTGCAAAAAATTATTGTAGAAGAAAGTTAATAGTACCACACGATTTGTAACAAAGTGTACTTTTAAATGCTGTATTTAAAATTTGCTTAGGGGGCCATCTACATATTAAAACGAACCAGAACTTTCTTTTTTTTCAATAGCAGTACCCAATTCTGATAGAATAAATGTAATCTACACCCTTCAATTAGCCTAAAAACGAATTTTTATGCAATTTGTACAATAAGTTTCTGAGAAATTTATTATTTTAAAGCTAGCGTATTTTAGGGACTGTATCCAAATTGAAGTTCGCTACTCGATTGTTGATCGAGAGAGCCTCCTTCTTGATCAAGGCATCTTAAGCAGTCATTGAAGACTACTAGATTACAGGACAGCAGAAGAAATTTCAAAATATCTAGCCACTTCTATCATAGATGGCCCCTTAAACCATCATTTTGCCGTTTTTTAAGAAAAAATTCAAAACTACTTTGAAGAAAAATGTGAAATTTAGGATTTCCATAAAGCAGGACTTGATAAATCTAAATTCATCAAAAAAATTGTAGGTTGCAACTCATAATTTTTTCGAATATTAATTTCATAATTTATAATTCATATACAAATTTGTGAAATAAACGACTATCTAGGCAAAATTACAATATACACGGACGGTTCCAAAATGTCCGAAGGCACAGCCTCGGCATTTTGTGTGTACGAAAAAAACGAGCAAATCTATACTTCGAGAGCGAAACTGTCCCAGGATAACTCCGACTTCCAGTCAGAACTCTTCGCGATCTCTTCAGCATTAGAGTGGATAGAGTCGGACAAACATTCTCAATACTTAATCATAACGGATAGCCTATCAAGTTTAAAAGCATTAAACAATTTTGACAATACAAACTATTTAATACTAAAAATTCTTGAACAATTACAAACAACAGTAAAAGACATATACTTCAATTGGACAAAAGACATTCAGGTGTTGATGGCAATGAGGCAGCTGACCAACTGGCAAAATCGGCAGTAACGGATGAAACACTAATACATACATTTTTACCATATCCAGCTTCTTCACTAAAATCACAGACAAAGCAGAATCTGTTAAAAAATTGGCAAAAACGCTCGACGGATTCAGACACAGGCCGATATACGAAGGAATTCTTGCCATTGGTTGACCACAAGTATTTCGTAAACAACAAATACTTACACATATTTTTAACAAATCACGGCCCCTTTTAGGAACACTTATACAAAATTAACAAAAGAGGCTCCCCACTATGCATTTGTGGCTTGCCGTCAACATCGTTACACTATGTATTATACTGTACATTAATATCGCATTATCATCTCAAAAAACACACACGAATGAATTTAGCAAGTTGGTGGCGGGATGTAAAAGAGAAACCACAACTACTCAACAAGATCATACAATGCATGAGGTTTATAGAAACAAACGAGTACATCTTTTCAAATCCAGAGCCATTCTAGTCCGACTCCATCACTAGGGTGTAGCATGGAGGGAGAAACGGGTTATTAGCGGGTGGCAGAAACTTCTATCACTTTTGAAATTTTATCTTGTGCATCTCTCCAAACTCTAGTATGTGCAAATTGTAAATAGTAGGTGTGTTGTAATGTGTTTCTAATTGTGATGTTCAATATTGTGTGGTTAATGTACTGTGAAATCCCTGTAAATCCATGAAAAATGTAAATAATTATGCAATCACATTCAAATGATCCTCATGTAATCACTACATACAGTCATGTAAATAGTAGGTGTTTGATATTGTGTTGTAATGTGTTTCTAATTGTCATGTTAAATATTGTGTGTTAAATGTACTGTGACATATATATATCCAAGAAAATTGTAAACAATTATGCAATCACATTAGGTGAAATGATCCTCATCTAATCACTACATACAGTCATATATCTCGATGTGAAATCTTCGGTTTGCCCAGAAAAAATGGGTAACCAATTGTGATTGTAATTGTAAATCTCACAGTAACCGAAATAAATCTCAGCAGCTTGATCAGGGACCCGACGCTCCCTCTCAGACTCTGGTCGAGAGTCGGGAGGAGTGGATGTGGTCTACCCCTCGGGATTGCACTAACACTCTAAAGCGAAAGCTGAGTTCCCGAGGTGGTCATCGCTGTCATCGCTGTCATAAAATTATAAAAAATTGCAAATTCAACGTATTTATGTTTGGGTATTTTATTATTATTGCTACGCAAACAATTAGCACATTAAGAGTATAATTTCAGGAGATATTAATATAAATACGAAAATGTAATTTAACATTAGAAGAACTATATTTTGAATGTTTATAATTCAAAAACGTATCATTCAAATGACTTGAAATTTGGTGTTTAGGCATAGTTTGAACGGAAATTTGAAATATCTTGTTAAAATTAGGCATTGCCACTGAAAAAAATGAAGTTTGGTTTCGTTTTAATATGTAGATGACCCTTAAGCAAATGTTACATACATGATTTAAATACAATAGGGTTTACTTGCTTGCAGGAAATCAACAAATTGAGATATTTCAATGCAACAAAAAGTAATATTAGCTTATGAATAGAGCTTAAATGAACTATTTACATTATTTTTTAAGCACAAACAATAATCTAGGGTTGGCTAGAAAATAGGAATTTCTTCGCGATACCGAATAGAATCGCTAAGAGATTACGAACCTAGTAATTTAAAAGTAAATTTTATTTCCAATCGTTTGGTACCAGTAACTCTATTCTACGCTAATTTGTTGAGAAGTTAGTACAGGGTATTTACTTTTTTTCCACGACTGTACATGAGCTGAAAGTTTTCCATATGTTTAAAAATATCCATATTTTAAACCCTAAAACCTGGGTAATCTGCCCGTTTCAGGGTCATCCCATGAAAAACTGACAAAATGTGGTGCGCGTGACACATACATAAATACGTATATCTATTAACTTATAAGGTGTTAAAATGTAAACTGTACATTAAAAATAACAAAAAGTTCCAGATTTTCATATTATCATAGTTATAATTTGAGGATGTAATAACAGTGTTCAAACAGCAGTGATATGTAGAAAAGTTGTCCCACACGTGGCATGGAATGGCCCCCATTAATACATGTGTATAAGACGTTGCCATGTATACGACGTTTTACATATTGTGTGATTTTCAGGGGGTATCTCAAATGAGTTTGATACGTGGTCTAAGTATATACGTACTGGAGATTATTAATCAATATCTATACTCCTATTATAAAGAGGAAAAAAATTGTTTATTTGTAGGAGGTAAGCTGTGGAACTACCGAACCGATTCCAAAAGTAATGGTATCAAAATGATGGTGTTATTCCAACTTAGAACATAGGCTATATCTTATGTCGGTGCCACTACCTCAAAGGGGGTGTAGGAGCAAAAAACGTTCTAAAAATGAGATTTTAGAATTACTGAAGGGCCTAGAAATATGAAATTTTGAACATTAGTTACTTATAAGATATAAATGATGTCTAAGAACAGTTCTTAAACAATTCGAAATTTAAAAGGGGTGAAAATGCGCGAAAAGCGTTCTAAAAAACGTTCTAAATGGTGGTTTCTACACAATCTCAGGAAATACCAAACCGAATTAAAAAGTAATGGTGTCAAAATTAGGGTGTCAAAATGACGGTGACAACACTTGCTCCAACATAGGCTATGTTTTATGTCGGTGCCACTACCCGAAAGGGGGTGCTAGAGCAAAAAACGTTCTAAAAATGCGATTTTAGCGTTACTGAAGGTTCTAGAAATATGAAATTTTGAATATTAGTTACTTATAAGATATAAATGATGTCTAAGAACAGTTCTTAAACAATTCGAAATTTAAAAGGGGTGAAAATGCGCGAAAAGCGTTCTAAAAAACGTTCTAAATGGTAGTTTCTGCACAATCTTAGGAATTACCAAACCGATTTAAAAAATATTGGTGTCAAAATGATGATGACAACACTTGCTCCAAGATAGGCTATGTTTTATGTCGGTGTCACTACCCCAAAGGGGGTGCAGGAGCAAAAAACGTTCTAAAAATGCGATTTTAGCGTTACTGAAGGGCCTAGAAATATGAAATTTTGAATATTAGTTACTTATAAGATATAAATGATGTCTAAGAACAGTTCTGAAACAATTCGAAATTTAAAAGGGGTGAAAATGCGCGAAAAGTGTTCTAAAAAACGTTCTAAATGGTAGTTTCTACACAATCTCGGGAAATACCAAACCTATTTGAAAAATACTGGCGTCAAAATGATGGTGACAGATCTTGCCCCAAGATAGGCTATATTTTATATCTGTTTCTACTACCCCAGAGGAGATGCAGGAGCGAAATGCGCGAAAAGCGTTCTAAAAACTTTCTAAATGCCGATTTGTCAGTAATATCCCAAGAAGAATCAAACTGATTTCAAAAGTAATGGTAGGAAATTGATGCTGACGGCCTCTGCTCTAACATAGACGCTATTTTATGTCGGTATCACTATCACCTAGATGTTGCAGGAGCAAACAAGCGTTCTAAATTTCGATTTTTGCGATCGGTAGGGGCTAGCAACTTAAAATTAGGCAAGGTACATATTTATTAGATATAAATGAGCTTTAAGAACAGTTTAAAAAAAAATAGAAAATTAAAAAGGGTTGAAAATGATCGAAAAGCGTTCTAAATTGCGATTTCTACTCAATCTCAGGAAATACCAAAGCTATTTCAAAAGTAATGGTTGCAAATCAATGGTGACAGTCCCTGCTATAACATAGGTTATATTTTATGTTGCTGTCAATACCATCTGAGGGTTGCAAAAGCAAAACATGTTCTAAATTGCGTTTTTTGCACAACTGAGAGGTCTAACACTTTGAGGTATGGCATGGTATTTACTGACAAGATGCAACTGCTTTCTAAGAACAGTCGAAAGAAAATTCCAAATTTTAAAAGATGAAGTGAGCGAAAAGCATTATAAATTAACCGAATAAAAAATTAATGCCGACAAATTGTTGGTGATAGAACCTGCTGAAACATAAGCTATATTTTATGTCTGTGCCACTACCACCAGAGGGTTGCAGGAGCTAAAAACGTTCTAAATTGCGCTTTCTGTGATACTGAAAAGGCTAGAATCTTTAAATATGGCATGGTAGTTACTTATAAAATATAAATGCCCTCGAAGGACTGCCAAAAATAAATTCGGATTAAAATGGGGTGAAGCGAAGGGGAGGTGCGAGAAGCATTCTAAAAAAGTCCTAAATTACGATTTCTATGAAATATCAGGGAATATAAACCGATTATAAAAGTAATAGTTGCGAATCAATGGTAACAGTCTCTGATCATACACATGCTATATTTTATGCCGATGATTCTACCACCTGGGGTTCACAGGAACAACAAACGTTCTAAAAAAGGCCTTTAAAAGCTTTCTAAATTGCGTTTCTGTGGAATATTGGGAAATTGCAAACCGATTTCAAAATTAATGTGGGCAAATTAATGGTGACAGTTCCTCTTTCAACATATCCCTTTATGTTGAGAGAGGTAGTAGGACTTGGAATTTGACATGATGGTTAATATTAAGATGTAAGAAGATGGTTTCTAAAAAATTCAAAACATCAAATGAATACTGAAATGAGAGTATTAATTGAGCATTAAAGTTTCAAAATATTTTCTAAATTATCATTTATTTAGTTTTATTTCGTTTTATTAATTTAAGTCTTATTTCTGCCTAATGCAGTGTAATAATGATGTTTAATCAAACTGCGTTTTAAATGGCAATTTTTGAATTATTCCTAAAAGTAATAAGTACCTTTTAATGAAAAAACCTTTTAATAAAATAAAATATTACCTTTTAATAAAATAAAAATTTAGTTAGTACCTTTTAATAAAAATTAGTTATATAAATATAACTTGGCATATTCCAACTATTACGCGAGCAAAGCCGCGGGGTTTGCTAGTAAATTATAAAAGTTTTCAAAAATGGTAGGAAATAAAATACGTAATGTTAAACTAGTTGAAAATTGCACATCAAACGTGGCAAATGAGGTGCGTTCGTACTATAACTAGTTTTATAAATATTTTTTGCTCTGCATATTGTACTGAATGCATATTTTAGTGCTCTTCATAAGCACATATGAATTTCATTCTGTTCGAAAGTTTGTAACATCATTAAAATGTACTTGAAACCTTTTTTTCCCGATTGGCCATAATGTAATGGAAAACTTTTGACTGCCCCTGTCATTAAATTATACATCCAATTTTCATAAAATTTGAAATGACTCAACAAAATTATGCAACCATTATACATTTTAAATTTCAAAGGATTCGATTGGGTAGATTTTGCGTTGTTATATGCGGACAGACAGAAGGACTGAACGGCGACTATAGGTGCTACGTATTTATATAATTACGAATGCACCTAAAAAGGTGTCTCATTCTTCCGTGGATCCTCTTGGCTTTGAATTTGGCACGGCTCGTTTCAAATGCAGCCTATTAACCACTAGGCCACCGAGCACTCGGTAGAGAGCGAGTTTAAAAAGAAGATACTGGTTATCTTCAGATGGGGAGTTGGTAAGCTTTGTTAACCCTCTCGCTGCGCAAACCGAGATATACTCGGGCATGCATTTTTCCGTCAAATTAATACTATTTGGTTATTCCCACCAGTTATTTTTTAGCGAAAACTTTGTCTGATTTAATCAGGACATTTTCCCCGATTACGATTGTCAAAAATTTCTGCTTTAAAGAACCGGTGATAAAAATTAAAAATTCTGTAAAAGACGCTCACGCGAAGTATTACTTACGCAGCGAAAGGGTTAAGTGTCATGTTCAGAAAGCTCGGATATTTAAACTTAATCGTAGGCACATTTCGTCGTTATGAAATAAAAGCTGGTGTTTTAACCCTTATATAATAATTGAGGTTAAAAATTAGACATATTTTTACAAAGACATAATTTGATTCTTAGATATAAAATATTAATATTATATTTTTAATTAAATTCGAGACGAAATGTTTGCATTTTTGAATAAAATAGATTTTTTTTAACTTGATTGAACTGCTATATATATTTTTTAATGTATTCGCTTAGAATATATTTTACACACGAATATTTTTAATACTCTAAAATATAAACTGCGAATAAGTATAAAATAATGTGAAAATTACTACTTTATTAAATTCGATAGCTTTGTTTTTATTTGTATCATTTTAAATAAATTTTAAATTTTATTTTATTGAATTTTCAGTTTTTTGTTTTAAAAATAAATTCAAACTTTGGTATTAATACAGCTAATACGCATGCGTAAAAGGAATCCTCCTCTTTTCCAGACTTCCGGGAAGAATGAACCATAGAGAAGAGATATGGGTGGAGAGTGCTTTGGTAATCCTAAAGTGGAACCAACATAATAGTCACGTGACTTTTACCGTCAAAGGCTAGCATATGTTTGCGAAAGGAAAATAAACAAATCACCGTATCATTAAATTAAAGTGAGAATCTTCTTTTACTAATTTAAAACAGATTTTAAGTTGCTTTGTTTTACTTCGTATACATTTTTGCACTACTTCACATGCATAATGTGGATTCTGAGTATTTTTATATATTTTTTTCTCACGACCGGCAACAATTTTCAAATTGCCAAACAAGCGATAACGAGCGAAATCTGGAAACCTTTACATGAGTAGGACCGGTCATGTTGATGCCGCTTTTCAACGGAATTCTCTACGGAAAGCACACTCCACCCTTATCTCTTCTCTATGGAATTAACTTAAACACGCGTTTTCTAGGAATACGAAAATTGTAAAAAAAAAAAAAAAAAATACAAATAATTTAGTGTATAAAGAGGAATTTTTCTGACAATGTACGTTAATTAAATTGTCCTGTCATTAATTCTCAAAAATGATTTTTTTACTAAATTTGTTTGACTTTTCTAGACAAAATTAGCAAAATATTTTTTTCATTTCAACTTTGAGTAAGGTCATTACGAAAACTGCATAAAACTGTATAAAGCTTTTTTAAAGAATTACTATTATGAAAGTATCAAAATAGAATTTTAAATGTGGGAGAAATTTCAAGAAAAAGGAAACGCAAGCAAAATACATGGGGCATTCTCGCAATCTTTTGACTAATGGGGAAAAAAAATCTGGCGAAATTAAACTTGCTAAAATAACATTTTAATCTGACAGACGAATGCCTTAATGATTCAAAATAAAGAGAAAATGGTCAGCAGCGATTTTTTTTTTTTATTTAACTGAGGCTTAAGTTAAACTTAAGAGTATAATTTCCCTTACCATTTTACCGCTAAAACTTTTTATTTTCTTCTAAATTTTTACTAATAATGAATTGCATAGTACCCACAGGACATTCAAATAAGAAATAATGACAATGTAGTATTTTTAGTACAAAATTTTGGTAAAACATTGTCTTAAAGAGGTGTTAAAGAAGGGAGTGTAAAAAAAGGGGATGTTATAGGGAAAAAGGGACGAAATGGGAAAAAAGGGACGAAATGGGAAAAAAGGGACGGTAAGGATGGAACAGCAAGGAAAATTACCACCTATTTTAGGCAGATCGCGTTGAGACTAAGTGGTAGCCAAAATGTTCATTGATTTTTAGAAACAGCCATTAACATTGGATTACATAAAAAATAAATAAAATAATTTACCTCGAAAAGTGCAGGAATAAACCTTGGGGACGGTGGGACTACCAATAAAGCCACGATGCTTGAAATTGATATTTAAATGCTGATTTAAATTCTACAGTAAATTTTCTGCCAAAGAATTTTAGACATTATTTCTCTAGCATGCTTCTGCATGAGAAAAAACTTGAAAAAAATTCTGTGGCTGCATCTGAAGTGATTTTCTATATAATTTTAGAAGAGGGATGGTAAAAAATCTAAAACCTAGGGACAGAGTTTAAAAAATAATAACAACCCTAAAAGTGTGTGCTGGCTAATTTTTAGCTACTTATTTATATAAAACAATAGTTCCAGTTTCAGAAAAATATTACATCGAGTTATTTTTATTGAAAATTTTTTATCCAGACAGCTCCAAACTTAAAAATCAGCATCAGGGACACGGGACGGTATAGGAGTTTTCCAGGTGTTTGGAACCCCAACATCGTCTTATTTATCTCGTTAATATTGTTGTGCAATCATAGGATGGAATGTTCTCCAGTATATGAAATAAAAAAAGAAAAACACAAAAAAGTGTATTAAAACAAAAATTATTATTCAGGGACATGAAAGTCAAAAGATTGTGAGAATGCCCCACATATGTTACCCACCTTAAACAAAAGATACTCGAAGCTTTCAAGATTATTCGCACGATTCGCTCCAAAACATTTACAGATGCATTATTAAAACAGTTCAGTTTTATACTGTCGATGATTGGAAATCTTTTGAAAATGCTATCTTAATAGCATTTTTTTATTATATTTTTGAAATTTGATTAACCCTCTATGTACTGAATCATGAATTCATGAAAATTTCATCTTCTAAAGCATTTTTCGTGAATTTTTTTAAACTAAATTAGAAGATTTACATAATCATTTAATAATTTTTAGAAGGATTGAAGGATTTTAGAAGGATTGAAGGATTTAGAAGGATTCATTAAATTTGAATTTATAGGGATTTTGTGTAAATTTATAACCCCACTCAAATCTTTTATTTTAAATATTTTTCTTAGTATTTCGTAGAATTAAGAAATCTACAAATATAATGTTTTAAAATAGAAGTATAGAAATATTTTTAATTGAAAAATCCCCCCCCCCCTCCAACGCCAAGAAAGCTGAAAAGATGCAAAGGCCAAAGAAATCTTGCTTTAAAAATATTTTTGTTTTTGTAACTCATAATGCTTTTGGAACATGATAAAGTAATGCATCTATAACTCATTCTAAACTGTATTACTACTAATCGATGTATTAAATTAATTTTATAACAAGTTATTTTAATGGTGCTTATAAGTCCCGTCAGCAGATAAAGGGTTAACAACCAGTTGAATTTGTTCCTTTGATAATCTCTGCCTGTGCAAGGTTTTACTTAAGCATATCTGTTATGTAGTGAATACTTTTAACCTATTTTTCAGACATAATATTCTGGTAATTGTTCTCCAATTTTACCGATGAAATAACCATTAGCTAGTACGAAAGAGTGGTACGAGTAAGCTTTTAACCCCTTCACGGTCGCTTAATATTTGAAAAAACCATCAAAAGTGTACCTATTTTTTTTTATTACAGAAATTGAATAACTATAAGTTTTCTAAATAAAATATGCAATTAGTTTATTTTTAAGACGAAAAAACAATATTTTATAGCCATATTCATATTTGTATAAAAGGGATCATGCGAGAATTATGTATCTTAACCTCTTAAGCTCCGCCTTCGATAAATGTAGGTTACTTTTTTTTATTATTCCGATTGTTTCATTCCCACCACCGTAGTTTACGGCAGATAAAATAATGCGAAAATAAAGCCATTTACACTATTAAAAAAAAACTGGTGGGATTCAAACAATCTGAATTAAAACATAGTAGCTTACATTTATCGGGGGCGGAGCTTAAGAGGTTAAGACACATAATTCTCGCATGATGGCTTTTATACAAATATGAATATGGCTATAAAATATTGTTTTTTTTGCCTTAAAAATAAACTAATTGCATATTTTATTTAGAAACCTTATAATTATTCAATTTCTGTAATAAAAAAAAATAGGTACACTTTTGATGTTTTTTTTTTTTCAAATATTAAGCGACCGTGAAGGGGCTAATATTCCAGCTATCATCTGAAAGGCTTGATTCATCAGAATCCATATAAAGTGACAAAAATATTACAAATCTATGGAAAATTATAGATCGTACAAATCAAACCAGAGTGCAAATATTCAAATGGAAATTCCAGTTCAATTTTTCTGGTTTCAGAAGTTTTTTCCAGCAATTAAATCTCCAGCCCGAGAATATGACGGGCACGAGAAATAACGAACGGCACCTCAGCCCGAGATATTGACGGGAGCGAGAATTAAGGGGTTAAGTGTATAGGATTTTTATATATAATGTTATTTATATATCCGTATAGCGGGAGGGCTTTCCGTTATTCCGCCGATAAATGCCGAAGCAGTGCATTTGTAGTGCAACTGAGAATAAGAAATGGTGCATTTGAACTCAGTGTCGCAGCTTAATTATTCAATAAAAATAACAGGGTGTTTTACTCAATGCCGCAGCTTTTGTTACTAGAAACAATAAAACTAGTTAACAATAAAAATATTATAACGAATGTTTTTACATACTTGTCTAACTGTCTACAAAAACTGATGGCAACAATGTAAACGAGAAAAATTGCTCAACAAATTTCTCAGAATAACAGCAGTCAATGGTATTGACGTTCTCAGTTTTAGTAAAATCAATGTATATAACAACATCACTTTATTTATCATACCGGGTGTCCTAAAAAGGACTGATTGTTTTTAAAATTCAATAACTTGCAAACGGTGACAGATATTTAAAAATTTTTTGCAGGAGGATTATGCATAAGGTCAAAAAATTTTTTACGGTGATTTTCGATTTTAGTTCGAATTACAAACAATAGATGGCGCTGTAAGCAATAAACGCTAAATACAGGCTCGATTTTGTGGCCGATCTCTACTTCCATGCGGAAAAAGGAGATTAAAATGTATTGAGTGGGTCTCGAAGGACCAGAAATCGAGCCTCAATTTAGCGTCTATTGATCGCAGCGCCATCTATTGTTTGTAATTCGAACTAAAATCGAAAATCACTGCAAAAAAAACTTTTGACCTCATGCATAACCCTCCTGAAAGAATTTTTTAATTATCTGTTACCGTTTGCAAGTTATCGAATTTTAAAATCAGTCGGTCCTTTTTAGGACATCCGGTAGTTTCATTATTTAATTTAGAACAGTAATAAATTTTATTATTATTTTAAATTTTCTTATAAAAAAATTTAAGTTATTTATAATATAGCATAAAATAACTTTCAGTAGTTAATCTGCAAATCACGTCTTATGAACGTTTGGTAGAAAATGAAATTATATTCTAAAACAATACTAAAAACGTTTTAATAATATTTTTATGTATCTTAAATATGTTTGTACATACTTTAAAATAGCATTTTCACTAACCTTTATACACTCAAAATGTATTTCCATAGAATTATATTTTAAGACTATTACAACTAGCATCACATTTATATAAAAAAATACATTTGTTTTATGATTCTACAGCTTTTTTATACATTTATAGCATCTTTCGATTTCTATATCAGTTTCTAATAATGGGTTTAGTGAAATTCTTTTTATAATTGAAAATATACCAAACACATATTGTTAGAAATCCAGGAAAATATTTATAAGTTGCACAAGAATTGGAAAAAATTAATAGTTCCTGTTACTGGTCAAACAACAGACTAAATAATTCGCTACTTCTTTTTGCATTTTTTATTATTATAATAGTAAAGCAAAATTGTCTGTGTACATTTTATCATAAAATAGAAATTTTAGAAACTTTATGTTAGAATTACTGAACGTTTGTAAATTTATAAGTGATTTGAACTAGTTTCCTACCATATATAAATAAATTTTAACACACATATTTATTTGTATTCTTAAGTTCTGCGTAGTGTATTTTTAAATAAGAATACCTTCAATTCTTATTGAAAACCAAACACTAACACAAAAGAAGCATCAATGTATTATGTTAAATTTTCAAGCTGAAATTGTAACTGAAAATATCTTCAGAAACATTTCAAATTTTTCAATTATTTATTTCCCTTCAAAATTGCAAGACTTTATTTCATTTATAAACCATCAAAATGCTTTGAATGTCATATGCAACGTCCCTATTTTTTGCTGAAGTATAAAAATTTCTTCAAACTCCATTATAAATTGAAAAAAAAAATATATTCTATTAATAAACAAATGATGCAAGCAAAAATTCATTCAAGTATGTAAGCGAAAATATTGATTACTTTTGAAATGGTGCTATTATCTACGTGAATTCAAATTCACATTTTTTAAACAGCAATTTTTTGTGACGTTTCTAGAAAATATATTTGATATTTCAATTTTTTAATCGAACTATTTTAATTTTTTTTTATGCTTTTGAAAACATGCATCGAAAATTAAAGGAACCCAGTTAAATAATCTCAACTGATATACATATCATCTTGAATTAGATACATGCTGTCGATACCGTAAATATATATTATTGAACTTAGTTGCTGCTAGCATTCTGAAAATATGTTTAAATCGTTGTTATAAAACTTTAAACATTCTGTCACATAATTCAATTCATGATTTAGAATGGAACGGATAGATAAAGAATAAATCCGTTATATTTTAACAGTTTACAATATTTAACTGCAGAAAATCTAGGATCAAAGAGCAGATATATAATTCTTTATTAACTCAAATATAGATGGAAATAAAAGCTTTTTGAAAAAATTGGTGTAGAAAATATTTTAGGAAAATGATAAAATATTCAGCATTTATTTTATGCAAAAAAAAAATAAATAAATAAATAAAATAAAATAAAATAAAATAAAATAAAAAATAAATAAAAAATAAAATAAAATAAAATAAAATAAAAGTAAAAGTAAAAACAATCCGTATTTGCACCGCTAGATATAAAAATCAAAATTATTACAGTCAGTCCTTTTTAAAATAACGTGTAGTAACATTTAAGTATCATATTTTAAAAAGAGAAAGAACATGCATTTATCTAAAAATAATTTAAATTAATGTATTTTTATTATATTGAAATAAACACAATTAAAAATTATATATTAGGAACTTCTATTTCACCTAAGATAAAAAAAAATAATAATAATGATTTTTAAATCACACGCTCTTAATATACATTTCAGTTAAACCACAACTTTTCCTTTAATGGTTTTTATATAAGATGCTACTAATTTGAAAAATACATGTATATTCACCTTTGAAAATTTTAAATACATAGTATGCGTTTTTAAATCCCAACGAACTAAATATAAATTTTCAAAATATATTTAAAATACCCTTAGGGATTTCATAATAGAAGTTTAAGCAGTGGATATGCATTTAAATTAAAAAAAAAAAAACTGATTGATCGAGTCATGAAATTTTTTGAAATCATTTGATGGTGTAAAATGTCAAAATGTAGGTTTGGGAAGTGTAAATTATTTTCTTATTTTCGAGTAAATTATTTTCTTAAAATTATTCGAGAATGTTTAATCTAAAAATGTTTTAAAGTTTTTTGAAAAATAACATAGCAAAAGATAGATTTTTTTAATTAAATAGTTTTTTTTTTTTTATTTAAGTTGTAATTTTTTAATAAAATGATCATTTTGCACACACGTAGTTAAAACTTTATTTCCATATAAATAAATATAAAATAAAAATAAAAATAAATAAATAAATAAATAACTGTGGAACTGTGCTCCGTTAATTTTCGATGCATATTTTTAAAAGCATAAAAAAAAAATTTAAAATAGTTCTATTAAAAAATTGAAATATCACACAAAAAATTGCTGTTTAAAAAATGTGAATTTGAATTCACGTAGATAATAGCACCATTGCAAAAGTAATCAATATTTTTGCTTACATACTTGAATGAATTTTTGCTTGCATCATTTCTTTATTAATGGAATATTTTTTCAATTTATAATGTTGTTTGAAGAAATTATTATACTTCAGCATAAAATAAGGACGTTGCATATGGCATTCAAAGCATTTTGATGGTTTATAAATGAAATGTCTTGCAATTTTGAAAGGAAATGAATAATTGAAAATGTAGAAATATTTTTGAAGATATTTTCAGTTACAATTTCAGCTTGAAAATTTATCATAATGCATTGATGCTTCTTTTGTGTTAGTGTTTGGTTTTCAATAAGAATTGAAGACATTCTTATTTAAAAATACACAACACAGAACTTAACAATGCAAATAAATATGTTTTAAACATATGTATAATAATCACTTATAAACAGATAAAGTTAAAAAATGTTATAAAAAGTGATAGAAAATCTTTATTAAGATTGACGATCGTTTCGTTGCACAAACGGCAACATTTTCAAAATCATTCAACGATAGAAAATATTTTCACATATTTAAAAACAATAAACATAGTAAACAATGTCACGCGACATGATGCATAAAGTAAAACATTGTAAACATAGAATTAATTTAAAAGATTAGATTAGCTATTGGTGAGCGTGGATTAATTTTCAAAACAATAACATGGTAAACAATGTCACGAGACAACATGCATAATGAAAAGCATTGCAAAATATAAAATAAAAATAAAATTATCTTGGCTATTTGCGACCGTGGATTAATTTCTACTATTGTTACTAAAATTACATAGCATCTCTTTCCAAATTTTAGGTAATTCTATGGACACTGAATCATTGCAAATATTCTTGTTGCGTAAAAATATCTCTGTTGATTCTCGGATTATGGATGGTAAATAAAATCTTGATGTATAAATTAACTTGCTATTTTTAAAATCGATCTGTAAAGGTTCTTCGCTGTATAATTTGGCCAAAGCTGTGGTTCTTCTGTTGTATTTGATGTCTGCTATATGTTCTTTGATTCTAGTTTTAAGTTTTCTAGTTGTCATACCTATATAAAACTGCTTGGTTCCATCTTCTTTGGTGAAAGGTATTTCGTATACTCCCGATAACTGGTTTGACTCAATTGGATCTATTTTCTTGCATACTATATTTCTTAATTTCATAGAAGGTTTTGCGACTAGGGAGATATTGTTTATAGGAGATTTTCCTGGTTTCTTCGAACGTCTGAAATATAAACTCAACAAATACAATATCTCCCTAGTCGTAAAACCTTCTATGAAATTAGGAAATATAGTATGCAAGAAAATAGATCCAATCGAGTTAAACCAGTTATCGGGAGTATACGAAATACCTTTCACCAAAGAAGATGGAACCAAGCAGTTTTATATAGGTATGACAACTAGAAAACTTACAACTAGAATCAAAGAACATATAGCAGACATCAAATACAACAGAAGAACCACAGCTTTGGCCAGATTATACAGCGAAGAACCTTTACAGATCGATTTTAAAAATAGCAAGTTAATTTATACATCAAGATTTTATTTACCATCCATAATCTGAGAATCAATAGAGATATTTTTACGCAACAAGAATATTTGCAATGATTCAGTGTCCATAGAATTACCTAAAATTTGGAAAGAGATGCTATGTAATTTTAGTAACAATAGTAGAAATTAATCCACGCTCGCAAATAGCCAAGATAATTTTATTTTTATTTTATATTTTGCAATGCTTTTCATTATGCATGTTGTCTCGTGACATTGTTTACCATGTTATTGTTTTGAAAATTAATCCACGCTCACCAATAGCTAATCTAATCTTTTAAATTAATTCTATGTTTACAATGTTTTTCATTATGCATCATGTCGCGTGACATTGTTTACTATGTTTATTGTTTTTAAATTATGTGAAAATATTTTCTATCGTTGAATGATTTTGAAAATGTTGCCGTTTGTGTAACGAAACGATCGTCAATCTTAATAAAGATTTTCTATCACTTTTTATAGCATTTTTTAACTTTGTCTAAATATGTTTGTTAAAATTTATTTATATATAGTAGGCAACTATTTCAAATCACTTATAAATTTACAAACGTTCAGTAATTCTAACATAAAGTTTCTAAAATTTCTATTTTATGATAAAATGTACACAGACAGTTTTGCTTTACTATTATAATAATAAAGGCAAAAAGAAGTAGCGAATTGTTTAGTCTGTTGTTTGACCAGTAACTGGAACTTTTAATTTTTTTCCGATTATTGTGCAACTTATAAATATTTTCCTGGATTTCTAACAAAATGTGTTTGGTATATTTTCAATTATAAAATCCCTGCCGGCCCGGCCTACAGGCAGAGGTAGATTTCGAAGTTAAGTATACTAATTTCACCAACAAAAACTAAATCATGATTAGATATAAATCCACTTTAACAGTTTTATCTGTCTGCTTTTGACGAGTTTTTATTTCCTTTTTATAAAATAGCTGGTTTTATGAGAATCATGTTAAGGCGATATTAAAAAAAAAAAAAAATATTCCATACTGAACTACTCGAAATTTTCTGGCACATTTTCAGATTAATTTTTAATAAAAAAAAATATGAAACATGCTGACGTGATTTTTTAAAAAGATTTATAAGCGACCTGTATTTTTATTTTTCTTTCAATTAATTAAAACTTGGTTAATAAACAATTATTTTCTCAGTAGGGCAATATTTTTCGTTTCTAACACAATCGCTTCGGGAAATTCTGTTCAAAATGCCCACGTTGACATCATTTTTTGAAATATATTCTGCCTCTATCAAAAAATTGATCATTACTGTACATTATATAGTTTCTGAATAAGAGAATCTAGCAATTGGATGCGTTTGAGAGCAAAAATGAATTTAAAAATGAGTAAGAAAATAGACAGTTTGGATTTGAATGCACCCTTAATAAGATGATTTTTTTCGTCAACCGCTATGTATTTTTAATTTGTTTTTGCTTTAAGAATTGCCCTATCAAAAACTTGTCTATATAAATGTTGAATACAATATTAAGAAGATATATGATAAATTCATGGAGATTTTATATCTTGTGAATTGACGGAGTTATGAAAATTTTTCTTCTTCAACCCCCCTTTTTTGTTTTCGTTTTTTTTTTTCTTGCAGAAAGAATTGGTCCTATCAAAAACTTGTGAATATAAAAGTTGTAGATATTATTAAGGAGATGTATAATAAAATTAATTGGATTTGATATATTGAGAACTGACGAAGTTAGGAATTTTTTTCTCAACAAAAACCCTATTTTTTGCGCCCCTTGAGTCCATTTTTAATTTTATCAAAACTCTGTGATACATAAATTTTTGGACCTATTTTTAGAAGTAATAAAAACTTTAAACTGATTTGATATGTACAAAAATTAAGAAATTATGGGGTTTTTTCGGTTTTCACAAAACCCCTCCCTATTTCCATCCCCTTTGTCCGCTTTTGCCCATTAACGAACTTGACTGAGATTTTATGTCCCTTGATTTTATGTATCAGTTTGGAAGAGATTTGTGCAGAATTGCGGAAGTTATCGTGTCCAGAAGAAAGTGATAGCACAATTGCTTCGGTAAATTCCGTTCAAAATGCCCACTTTGACATAATTTTTTGAAATATATTCTGCCTCTATCAAAAAATCGATCATTGCGGTACATTATATAGTTTCTGAATAAGCGAATATAACAATTAAATGCGTTTAAGAGCAAAAATGAATTTAAAAATGAGTCAGAAAATAAGCAGTTTGGATTTGAGTGCATCCTTAATGCAATGATTTTTCCAACACAATCCGCTTCGGGAAATTCGGTTCAAAATGCCCTCTTTAACAGCATTTTTTTAAGTATATTCTGCCTCTATCAAAAAATTGACCATTACGTACATTATATAGTTTCTGAGTAAGAAAACGTACCAATTGGAAGCCTTTGAGAGCAAAAATGAATTGTAAAATGAGTCAGAAAATTCGCAGTTTGGATTTGAATACACCCTTACTTAGATGATTTTTTTCTTCAACCGTTATGTATTTTTAATTTGTTTTTGCTGTAAGAATTGGTCCTATCAAAAACTTGTCTATATAGATGTTGTAGACAATATTAAGAAGATATATGATAAATTCATGGGGATTTTATATCTTTTGAATTGACGGAGTTATGGATTTTTTACTTCTTCAAACCCCCTTTTTGTTTTCGTTTTTAATTTTTTTTTTTTGCGGTACGAATTTGTCCTATCAAAAACTTGTGAATATGAAAGTTGTAGATAATATTAAGGAGATTTATAATAAAATTAATTGGAATTGATATCTTGAAAATTGACGAAGTTATGAATTTTTTTCTCCCAAAACCCTACGTTTTGCGCCCCTTGAGCCCATTTTTAACTTTATCAAAAATCTGTGATACATAAAACTTTGGCCCTATTTTTAGAAGTAATAAAATCTTTAAACTGATTTGATATGTACAAAAATTAAGAAGTTATGGGGTTTTTTTCGGTTTTCACAAAACGCCTCCCTATTTCCATCCCCTTGGTTCGATTTTGCCCATTAACGAACTTGACCGAGATTTTATGCCCTTTGATTTTATGTATCACTTTGGAAGAGATTGGTGCAGAATTACGAAAGTTATCGTGTCCAGAAGAAAGTGATATATATATATATATATATAGATAGATTGCTAAATAATTTAGCGACCTGGGAATATATATAAATATATATAAGATACCATAAGGAAAAAATACATCAAAATGAATTGTTGACATTCAAAATGAAAAGATATTTAAAAATATCGTAAAAAGCATACATTCATAATTACTTGCGCAAATGCATCATAGTAATTTGAATGCTAATATATAACCATTAATTAAACATAGCCTTCCACCGTCAATTATTATGAATTAAATCTGTAAGTATTTAAAGAAAAAAAAAAATATATAAGAATTATTATGGAAGAAAAAGAAAAAAGTGGACACCGACAAAAATTGAAAAGCTTATACATTGAATTACGTTATCAAGGGCACAGAATTCAATGATATAAGCAAAATGGTTGTTTTCTGTGGGATGTTTATACAGTTATTTACATTCAAATGCTTACAATTATTTATACAGTTATTTACATTCAAATGCTTACAAATATTTATCTTGCGTTAGTTGTTTAATAGTAGTAATACTAGATGGCAGCACTAAATTTGTCTCTTTAAGATAGCTCTAACTTTTAATTTTTCTAGCTCCATTTCAGTTATAATTTAATACACCAGGGGGTATTTTTAGCTAAATTTTGACGATATTGTTAAACTGTTATTAATTAATTTAATAGTGCATTTTAAATAATGTAATTAATATATATTTATTTTATATTAGATTAAATGTGTTTAACAAGGTATTTCAAATTTTATTTCAAAATGTATTAACTGCATCCTTTGGTATCATTTACTGTGATTTCTTAACTGTTTTATTCACCTTAATCTTTTTGATATACTGGCAGCCATGTGCGCGTGGATTTTTGTAAAATACTGAAATATTAATAGGTATGGTGTTTATTATTTATATTTTATATCCTATAAATATTTAAATACGTTTTATTGATTCATCTATTTCATATTATTTGTTTCTATTCTGCTTTCATTTTTAATCAATTCACTTGATTTTATGGTTGTTTGGGCACAGGGGAAAATAACTTTTAGCTTTAGCTTATTTTTCCCACAGAAAACAACCATTTTGCTTATATCATTGAATTCTGTGCCCTTGATAACGTAATTCAATGTATAAGCTTTTCAATTTTTGTCGGTGTCCACTTTTTTCTTTTTCTTCCATAATAATTCTTATATTAATTTTTTTTTTTTTAATACTTACAGATTTAATTCATAATAATTGACGGTGGGAGGTTATGTTTAATTAATGGTTATATATATAGATAGATAGATACATAGATAGATAGATAGATAGATACATAGATAGATAGACAGATAGATAGATAGATAGATAGGTATAAAGTTTTTTACTGAGGGTGGTTTTGGGTTCTAGGAGTCATGATCGGTGTAGATCTGCAAAAATTTTTCAGAAATTCCAACATAGGAACGATCCCAATAGGTAGTATTTCATACGAAATCTACCTACAAAGAATTTTATTGAACCCATTATTAGAAACTGATATAGAAATCGAAAGATGCTATAAATGTATAAAAAAGCTGTAGAATCATAAAAAAAAATTATTTTTTTTATATAAATGTGATGCTAGCTGTATTAGTCTTAAAATATAATTCTATTGAAATACATTTTGAGTGTATAAAGGTTAGTGAAAATGCTATTTTAAAGTATGTAAAAACTTAGTCTATCTATTCTATTATATATATCTATACTCCTATTATAAAGAGGAAAAAATTGTTTATTTGTCGGAGGTAAGCTCTGGAACTACCGAACCGATCCCAAAAGTAATAGTATCAAAATGATGGTGTTAGTCCAACTTAGAACATAGGCTATATCTTATGTCGGTGCCGCTACCCAAAAGGGGGTGTAGGAGCAAAAAACGTTCTAAAAATGCAATTTTAGCGTTACTGAAGGGCCTAGAAATATAAAATTTTGAATATTAGTTACTTATAAGATATAAATGATGTCGAACAGTTCTTAAACAATTCGAAATTTAAAAGGGTTGAAAATGCACAAAAAGTGTTCTAAAAAACGTTCTAAATGGTAGTTTCTACACAATCTCAGGAAATACCAAACCGATTTAAAAAATATTGATGTCAAAATGATGGTGACAACACTTACTCCAAGATAGGCTATGTTTTATGTCGGTGTCACTACCCCAAAGGGGGTGCAGGAGCAAAAAACGTTCTAAAAATCAAATTTTTGCGTTACCGAAGGGCCTAGAAATATGAAATTTGAAATATTAGCTACTTATTAGATATAAAGGATTTCTAAGAACAGTTCTTAAACAATTAGAAATTTAAAAGGAGTGAAAATGCGCGAAAAGCGTTCTAAAAAACGTTCTAATGGTGGCTTCTACACTATCTCGGGAAATACCAAACCGATCTAAAAAATAATGGTGTCAAAATGATCGTGACAACACTTGGTCTAACATATGCTATGTTTTATATCGGTGCCACTGCCCCAAAGTGGGTGCAGGAGCAAAAAACGTTCTAAATTGCGGTTTTTACGTTACTGAAGGGCGTAGTAATATGAAATTTGAAATATTAGTTGTTTATTAGATATAAAGGATTTCTAAGAACAGTTCATAAAAAATTCGAAATTTAAAAGGGGTGAAAATGCACAAAAAGCGTTCTAAAAAACGTTCTAAATGGTGCTTTCCACACAATCTCTGGAAATACCAAACCGATATAAAAAATAATGGTGACAACCCTTGCTCCTAGATAGGCCATATTTCATGTCGGTGCCACTACACCAAAGGGGATGCAGGAGCAAAAAACATTCTAAAAATTCAATTTTTGCATTACTGGAGGGCTTAGATATATGAAATCGATTTCAAAAGTAATGGTTGTAAATTGATGGTGACAGACCTTGCTCTAACATGGCTCTGTTTTATTTTTGTATCACTACCACATTGGAGTTTCAGGAGAAAAAAACGTTCTAAATTGCGGTTTTGTGCTATGGAAGGGCCTAGAATCATGAAATTTGGAATGGTAATTACTTATATGATAACAATGATCTCTAAGAACATTTCCTAAAAAAAAAATCGAAATTTTAAGAGGGTGAAATGCGCGAAAAGCGTTGTAAAATACATTCTAAATTGCGATTTCTATGCAACGTCAGGAACTACGTCACTACCCCAAAGGGGGTGCAGGAGCAAAAAACGTTCTAAATTGCGGCTTTTGCGTTACGGAAGGGCCTAGAATCGTGAAATTTCGAATGGTAGTTAGTTATAAGATATCAATGATCTCTAAGGACATTTCCTAAAAAAATCGAAATTTAAAAGGGGGTCAAAATGCGCAGAAAGCGTTAAAAAATACTTTCTAAATTGCGATTTCTATGGAATCTCAGGAAGTACTGAACCGATTTCAAATATAATGGTGTAAAAATGATGGTGACAGATCTTGCTCCAAGATAGGCTATATTTTATATCTGTTTTCACTACTCCAGAGGAGATGCAGGAGCAAAATGCGCGAAAAGCGTTCTAAAAACGTTCTAGATGCCGATTTGTCGGCAATATCTCAGGAAGAATGAATCTGATTTCAAACGTAATGGTAGGAAATTGATGCTGACAGCCTCTGCTCTAACATAGACGCTATTTTATGTCGGTATCACTATCACTAAAACGTTGCAGGAGCAAAAAAGCGTTCTAAATTTCGATTTTTGTGATCGGTAGGGGCTAGCAACTTAAAATTAGGCACGGTACATATTTATTAGCAATAAATGATCTTTAAGAACAGTTTCGAAAAAAATGAAAATTTAAAAAGGGGTGAAACTGCGCGAAAAGCGTCCTAAAATCGTTCTAAATTTCGATTTCTACTCAATCTAAGGAAATACCAAAGCTATTTCAAAAGTAATGGTTGCAAATCAATGGTGACAGTCCCTGCTATAACATAGGTTATATTTTATGTTGCTGTCACTACCATCTGAGGGTTGCAAAAGCAAAACATGTTCTAATTTGCATTTTTTGCTCTACTGAGTGGTCTAACACTTTGAAGTATGGCATGGTATTTACTTACAAGATGCAACTACTTTCTAAGAACAGTCGAAAGAAAATTCCAAATTTTAAAAAAATGAAGTGAGTTAAAAGCGTTATAAATTACAATTTTTAAGCAATCTTATCAATTACCAAACCGACATGAAGACAAATATTGGTGATAGACCCTGCTCAAACATAAGCTATATTTTGTGTCTGTTCCACTACCACCAGAGGGTTGCAGGAGCTAAAAACTTTCTAAATTGCGATTCTGTGATACTGAAAAGGCTAGAATCTTTAAATATGACATGGTAGTTACTTATAAAATATAAATGCCCTCGAAGGAACGTCGAAAATAAATTCGAATTAAAAAGGGGTGAAGCGAAGGGGAGGTGCGAAAAGCATTCTAAAAAAGTTCTAAATTACGATTCTATGCAATTTCAGGGAATATAAACTGATTATAAAAGTAATAGTTGCGAATCAGTGGTAACAGTCTCTGATCCTACACAGGATATATTTTATGCCGGTGATTCTACCACCTGGGGTTCGCAAGAACAACAAACGTTCTAAAAAAGGGCTTTAAAAGCTTTTTAAATTACGTTTCTGTGGAATATTAGGAAATAACAAACCGATTTCAAAATTAATGTTGGCAAATTAATGGTGACATTTCCTGTTTCAACAGGAATGTTATGTTGAGAGAGGTGGTAGGACTTGAATTCGACATGATGGTTAATTTTAAGATGTAAGAAGATGGTTTCTAAAAAATTCAAAACTTCAAATGAATACTGAAATGAGCGTATTGTTTCAAAATATTTTCTAAATTATCATTTATTTAGTTTTATTTCATTTTATTAATTTAAGTCTCATTTCTGCCTAATACAGTGTAATAATGATGTTTAGTCAAACTGTGTTTTAAATAGTAATTTTTGAATTATTCCTAAAAGTTATAAGTACCTTTTAATAAAATAAAATATTACCTTTTAATAAAATAAAAATTTAGTTAGTACCTTTTGATAAAAATGAGACATATAAATGTCACTTGGCATATTTCAAATATTACGCGAGCAAAGCCGCGGGGTTTGCTAGTCTATTATATATATATAATCCAAACGGAAATTTCGTTCCGAACGCCGAGATTTCGAGTTTTACCGCATGGATTTTGACGGAACTTATACCGTTAGATAGGTATCGTTTCAGGGAAGGTTTTAAGCTATAACATATCATTCTACCTAGATTAGTTATAGAATTATTACGGAAAATTCTTTTATATTGAACTTTGTAACTTCATATTTCCTTAAATATCTGGGCTCCTATTGGTCGTAGAGCTTAGATCTCGCGCCAAAAGTAGCTCCGAAGCACCCAAGCAAACATTTCCCCGCGATTATTTTGCCGTCTTCCGATTTCCTCTAACTCTATTAGGGGCCCGCGTAGGGCCCCTTTAACATATTTTTCGTAGTAATTTCAGCAATTATCTTACATTATTCGTTAAGACCGCCACCCTCCCGATTCATGTATCTACGGAAAGGTTGCACGAAGGAGTTTCGTTCGGATACGCTTTCGTTAAGAATAGAGTGCGCTCCCTGGTGGTGGAATATGGAACTAACATAACGCGATATTGTTAAAATTGGGAAATCTAACAATGTGATCTGTTTTAAACTTTGAGATAGTTCATAACACATAATCTATTATCTATTCTATTATATATATATATAAAATCTATTATCTATTCTATTATCTATTATATATATAAAATCCAAACGGAAATTTCGTTCCGAACGCCTAGATTTCGAGTTCTACTGCATGGACTTTTACGGAACTTATACCGTTAGATAGGTATTGTTTCAGGGAAGGTTTTAAGCTATAACATATTATTCTACCTATATTAGTTTTAGAATTATGACGGAAAATTCTGTTATTTTGTGCGATAAGGTTACCATTTTATTTCTTGGCGAAATTCATCGTTGATAAAAAAAAAAAAAATTGAAACGGCTATTAAACCTCGAAAAATAAAAGAAAAACTGTTACTAATTTTATTTAAATGAAAAAAAAGGAAAAAAAGAAAAAGAAAATCCGTTTCAATGAGTGATAATATTAAAAAACGGAAACATTTAATCAAAACCTGAAAGAAATATTTGTAATGCTTAAAAATTAATTTAATAAGAAATATTACACTTGATACGCAATATTTGGCTCTTTATCACTTGCGTTAGATATGGAAACGAATCAGAAAATTTGATTAGATGAAATTTTAACGACATTTTCTTTCTGTTCTGCTCTTTTCTTTTTTCTTTTATATCTAATTGTCCCATCACGTGACTTAAAGAAGAAACAAGCAGATGTAATTGTGAGTCACATGTGTAATTACTATTTGTTTCATTACAATTTTTTATTTTTCTTTTGTCGCCAAACGATGTGATTTTAAGCCAAAAATGCATAAGCGTGACATTAGCTGGAGGATGTTCTCACAAATGGTTTTTTTTCTTAGGTGAAAGAGATCATTTTTTGGGTACATTTTCATATTCAATTGTAACTTATATAGATATCAGTTCTTATTTAAAAAATGGAATCGAATGCTTAAATTTCAGTGTGAATCTCTGCCACACATACATATTGTAAAATAATTTCATACTTTTTAAAATGTTTTTCGCCGTAATTCCGAAAGCATGTGATATTTATAAACTCGAACTCAGATCAACGAATATTACCCATTTTATATAAGCAAATATTATCTATTGTTTATTTCATTTTTTCTCAAGTCATATCGCCAATTTCATTTATAGGAAAATTCACAGATTCGAAATCTAGGAAATAAAGATAATTTTTAAGGAAATTTATGTTTTAATACGTTATTACTATCGAAAAATTCAACATTTTGAAAAAAAAAAAATACAAGTCTTTTGTAATTCGTCATTTCTTCTTCGTCTTTCTTCGTACTTTCTCCTCTGTTATGTAATATTTCAAATGATATTGGACTAATTTTCGATCATCGATTCACCGCAAAATGGAATATCTAATATAGTATATAAAATAAAGTCTGGATTAGGTGACTAATTAACGCACAGCGCAAACTACTGAACCTAAAATCTTGAAAATCGTGGTAAAAATACTTCTTATGACATAGACTTCTGCTAAGAAAGGACTTTCTAAAGTGTCACCCCTAATGGTTTTTGCACGTGGAAGGGGAAAAAATCGAATATAAAAATTATGCGTCAAATGATAGCATATTTTAATATAGTTTTGTATGCTGAATCGAATGCTACCAAATAAATTTTTATAAGCCAACAGTTCATGGCACATTTCATATTTTTCTAATTTGGCGGTGTCTTTGGCATCTAAACCTCAAAATATCTATCATTACATCCGTTACTCTAGCAACGGAAAAAATTCAAATCAACCCTTTTGGCTAAAAAATAAAAACGGCTCTATGAGTTTGAAATAAAAATGCAAGCATCTTAATTTTTTTAAAAAAATAGTGATTTTATGTAAAATAAAAGGAAAAAAATTACTGAGAATTTAGCATTATAAAACAAAAATGGAAAATGTACTACTTAGATATTCCGTCGACCAAAAATTTATCGTCAAACTATAAGATTAAATGCCAATAATGGTTGATCGTAAATATCAAATTCACTTGAATTTAAACAAGCTACACGTGTTTACGTCATCAGGTGATTTTAATTTCGACGTTTTATTTGTATTTTTATTAATGTTATACTAATTTATTTGTTATTTCGTTATTTAAAATAAAGATTATGTCAATTTATATAATATGGCGAATGGTTTGGCGATTTATATAATTTGGCGAAATGGGTCGACGGGATAACAAGTAGTACCAATGAAAATATTTAAGTATGAAAGCAATGTTTGTAACGACTTAAAAATTATTTCATATATATAAACTCGGTTTATGGCGTCAGATGCCGTCATCCGAAGAATCTACAAAAGTCTTTTTCCATTTTTTCCGGTCATAGGTTCCTCAATGAAAGAAACTGGAATTGGAATAATATTGTGCGATTTATAAATTGCTCCTCGATAAGAAGAAAAAATGGTTACATTTATAACAACCGTGCGCAAATTTCGCTGATAGCATTTTTAAAATTCCCAGTAGCAGTAGTTACATTTTGCGTATGTAAATTAAAAATATTTTTTTGTTTTTAATTATGGCATTATTTCCTGCTATTGTTTATCTTTTCAGTTTTTAAATGAAATTAGTATAAGGCATGCATTTTAAATGAAATGAGTGAAAGGTTTGTGTTTTAAATGAAAATAATAAAATAAGAATATGCTATGAAAACAATCTTTATTGATTTATTATCTGCGCCCGGCTGACATAAAAATATCACAAAAGCCACATATTCATTTTTCTTTGAGTAGTTGCTCATGAGAATTTAAGTTAACCTTCCGTATTCGGATACTTAACATATTGGTGTATTAGCTTTAATGTTGAAAGCATCGTTTATGTTTGAAGCGAAAACTTTACTATTACACAAAATCGCATCATCATCATCTACTATATATTTACAACGGAAATTTGTATTTCATTCCGATTGTTTATAATACTATTGTAGGATATACCACAATTAGTTAGGTAATAATTTTGGAAAGGTTTTAGTGTATACATATTGTTCAAGGTTACTTAGTTATAGAGCAACAGTAAAAGTTCAAAAATTAAGTGAACCTGATTATGAAAGTTTAGCCTTTTTAAAAAAATCTACAGACCATATTTTGTTACAAGTGGCCCTGTTGCATGACTTTTAGGAATGGTGTTAGTATATACGATTTCATTATATGTTGATTAGTTACAGAGGTATTAATTCCTGTTGTCATAACGGTCTCATTACCCGACCATAAGTGCGCTGTTTATAATCAACTAAAACAATTACTTCTTAATTGCTAAATTTTGTCCAACGCTTAAGATAACATTATATCGCAATGGCGTTCGCATCGTTTTCAGTGATGAGCAAGGTCAAGCTGAAGATCCATATTGTTTAAAATACAAGTTCAAATTCACCATTTAGTTTAATCCAAGGTTCATTTGGAAATATTGACCAGCGCAGCGGGCATAGCCTGCTAGTATATATATATAATCCAAACGGAAATTTCGTTCCGAACGCCGAGATTTCGAGTTCTACCGCATGGATTTTTACGGAACTTATACCGTTAGATAGGTATTGTTCCAGGGAAGGTTTTAAGCTATAACACATCATTCTACCTAGATTAGTTATAGAAGTATGACGGAAAGGTCTGTTATTTTGGACTTTGTTACTTCATATTTCCTTAAATATCTGGGCTCCTATTGGTCGTAGAGCTTAGATCTCGCGCCAAAAGTAGCTCCAGAGCACCCAAACAAACTTTTCCCCGCGATTATTTTGACGTCTTCCGATTTCCTCTAACTCTATTAGGGGCCCGCGTAGAAGCCCCTTTAAAATATTTTTCGTAGTAATTTCAGCAATTATCTTAAATTATTGGTTAAGACCGCCACCCTCCCGATTCATGTATATACGGAAAGGTTGCATGAAGGAGTTTCGTGCAGATACGCTTTCGTTAAGAATAGAGTGCGCTCCCTGGTGGTGGAATGTGGAACTAACATAACGCGATATTGTTAAAATTAGGAAATCTAACAATGCGATCTGTTTTAAAGTTTGAGATAGTTCATAACACATAATCTATTATCTATTCTATTATATATATATAAAATCTATTATCTATTCTATTATCTATTATATATATATAAAATCAAAACGGAAATTTCGTTCCGAACATCTATATTTCGAGTTCTACTGCATGGATTTTGACTGAATTTACACTGTTAGATTGATACTGTTTCAGGGAAGGTTTTAAGATATAACACATTGTTCTACGTAGAATAGTTATAGAATTATGATGGAAAGTTCTGTTATTTTGGACGAAAAGGTTGCCATTGGCTTATGATTTTCATCTTGGCATATTAAGCTATCTTTTTGTTAAAGAATTGAAACGTCTACATCATTTAGAAATTAAAATATACAAACAGCCCGGAAAAAAAAAACTATTACTGATTTTATTAAAAATACAAAGAAATATAGAGAAATAATAATGAGAAATAATAGCATAAAAAGAAAATATTTAATTTAAATATGAAAAAAATGTGTTTGTACGGCTTAAAAGGAGATTCGTTTTGTAAAGCGGTCCATTGAAACAATAATTGGCGATTTATCCTCTTTGTGGTTTATATTTCGAACCTGGATAAGAAAATATTTATTGAACTTTTATTTAAATAAAACAGCGAGTTTTTTTTTTTTTACTTTTTTTTAAGTTTGTCAGCGTTGATTTCAAAAGTACAGGATGCATTTTGTTTATCATTTACACCATTGGATAAGATTCAGGAATCATTTGTATGCATTATTTACCTATATAACTATTATTATTATTATTTAATTAAAATTTTATGTTTTTCTTTTTTTTTATTCGGGCGCAAAGGTTGCTGTTGGTTATTGTTTCTCATCGTGGTGACGATATGTTATGCTTTTATTGATGAATTGAAATGGCTACATTATTTAGCAAAAAAATACAAACAGCATGGGAAAACTGTATGGGAACAGATGTCATATACGCCCCATATTGGCGCGATTTTTTTCCGTTGCAAATTTGGCGAAAACATCAACAGCATAAACAACATCATCCGGGTTACCATATCAAGCAAAATAAGGACACTTTGGCGTCAGCTAAGTAACCGTTGCGTATATGACATTGGCGTCAGAAAGAAATCGCGCCAATATGACATCTGTGTCACTGTTTGTAATTTTGGTAGTTCTTAGTTATCCCGTCGACCAATTTCGCCAAACTATATAAATCGCCAAAGTACTCTCCAAATATACAAATTGACATAATTTTTATTTTAAATAACGAAAAAACAAATAAATTAGTATAACATTAATAAAAATACAAATAAAACGACTAAATAAAAATCACTTGATGACGTATACACGTGCAATTTGCTTAAAGTCAAGTGAATGTGACATTTACGATCAACCATTATTGGCATTTTATCTTATAGTTTGGCGATAGATTGTTGGTCGACGGGAAAACTAAGTAGTACCGTAATTTTATTTAATATATAATTTAAAAAAAACGAAAGGGAACTAAGAATTATTCTTAAGTGATTTGTGTAATTATGCATTATTAAAAAAAATTCATGATGAAATAATTTTTTTATGTTTTAACTTCATTACTTTTTAGTATAACTGCGTACACACTCCCATTTTCCTGATAGGTGATTGCAGGATTTTTGAAAAATCTTCCGTAATTGAGTACCCCACACAATTGGCGTTTAAATTGTGTTATTGGAGCATCTTTCATGTTTGAATTCTTCAGGATGAATCCTATTACAAAAGTCCTTCCGGCCAGTGCCGGGAGGAAGAGGTAGCTTTCATAATCCTTATTTAAAAAAGGCCAACTTATATCATGCAAACACACGAAGCTCAATTTAGTGGAAACCGAATATAGGAGATTCAATACTAATTTTTATCAATATAATGAATGAGAATTTCGCGAAATTAGTCAGCTTTATCCAAGCTGCTTTTCTTTAAAGTAACTTATATTTGGCTGCCAAATTCGGCAATTTCTTAAAGTGCCTGTCATTTTAAGACAACATGGTGGATGAGGCTAAGCAGTGAACTTGGTCGAGACCTTAGTAATTGCTGTGCACATGCTCACTCATATCGGAATCGGTTAATATATAGGAGTGCTGTCGCATGCAAAAAATCAGATTTTTCAAAATGTCACCCACAATAGAAATTGAAACTGCTATATCTGAGCCATTTTTTAAGGTAAAGACAAACAAAAAATGCTCCTGAATCCTTATATCAAGATCAAATACTTAAGAAAGAAACCTTTTTCAATTTCTAATTTTTTTGCACCTCACTTTAAATATATATATATATTTTTAATTTAATGGCCGCCATTTTGAAACAAGATGGCTGATGAATCTGGCCAGCGAACTTGGTCGAGGTGTTGATGTATACTATCCACATGCCTTCTTACATCGAAATAGGCGAATACGTGTGTTATCGCGTGACAAATACAAGATCGTTTCAAAATGTTAGCCATGCTAGAAATTCAAAGTGCTATAAATCAACCATTTTTTAAGATATCAACAAAAGAACAAATTTTCAGAAACAAAAACTGCTCCGGAATCTTTGTATCAAGGCCAAACACATAAAAAAAATCTTTTTCATTTTCCAATTTTTTAATACCTCATTTTGAATTTTAAATTTAAATATTTTTAAATAGCTACCCTTTTGAAACAAGATGGCGAATGAAGCTCGCCAACGAACTCGGTCGAGACATTGGTATGTACTATGTACAGACCAAGTTACATCCAAATAGGTTCATAAATACGCCTGTTATCGCGTGACAAAAATCAGGTCGTTTTAAAATGTCAGCCACAAGAGAAATTCTAAATGCTATTACTCAGCCATTTCTTAAGATATAGACGAAACAAAAACTGCTCTCGAATCTTTTTATCAAGGTGAAAGACATAAGAAGAAAATATTTTTTTCAATTTTCAATTTTTGGTACCACATTTCAAATTTAAATTTTTCTTAAAAATTTAAATGGCCGCCATTTTTAAACAAGATGGCGGGTGAAGCTGGCCAACGAACCCGGTCGAGACATTGGTATGTACTATGTATAAACGAAGTTACATCCAAATTGGTTCATAAATACGCCTTTTATCGCCTGACAAAATTCAGGACGTTTCAAAATGTCAGCCACGCTAGAAATTCAAAATGCTATAACTCAGCCATTTTTTAAGATATAGGCGAAACAAAAACTGCTCCGAAATCTTTGTATAAAGGTCAAATACATAAGAAAAAAATATTTTTCCATTTTCAATTTTTTGGTACCACATTTCAAATTTTAAATTAATTTTTTTTTTTAAATGGCCGCCATTTTGAAACAAAATGGCGGATGAAGCTGGCCAACGAACTCGGTCGAGAGATTGGTATGTACTATGTACACACCGAATTACATCCAAATCGGTTCATAAATACGCCTTTTATCGCGTGACAAAATTCAGGACGTTTCAAAATGTCAGCCACGCTAGAAATTCAAAATGCTATAACTCAGCCATTTTTTAAGATATGGACGAAACAAAAACTGCTCCGGAATCTTTGTATAAAGGTCAAATACATAAGAAAAAAATATTTTCCATTTTTAATTTTTTGGTACCACATTTCAAGTTTTAAATTTTTTTAAAAATTTTAAATGGCCGCCATTTTGAAACAAAACGGCGGATGAAGCTGACCAACGAACTCGGTCGAGACATTGGTATGTACTATGTACACACCGAATTACATCGAAATCGGTTCATAATTACGGGAGTTACAGTGTGACATAGGTCATATATATATATATATATATATATATATAGTTTTTAAATACATTGTGTGGTTTATATTTGGTTTATAATTCTCTATATATAAGGATATGTTTGGTTTTGCTGTTTATACAGTTATTTACATTCAAATGCTTACAATTATTTATACAGTTATTTACATTCAAATGCTTACAAATATTTATCTTGCGTTAGTTGTTTAATAGAAGTAATACTAGATGGCAGCACTAAATTTGTCTCTTTAAGATAGCTCCTATTTTTAATTTTTCTAGCTCCATTTCAGTTATAATTTAATACACCAGAGGGTATTTTTAGCTAAATTTTGACGATATTGTTAAACTGTTATTAATTAATTTAATAGTGCATTTTAAATAATGTAATTAATATCTATTTATTTTATATTAGATTAAATGGGTTTAACAAGGTATTTCAAGTTTTATTTCAAATTGTATTAACTGCATCCTTTGGTATCATTTACTGTGATTTCTTAACTGTTTTATTCACCTTAATCTTTTTGATATACTGGCAGCCATGTGCGCGTGGATTTTTGTAAAATACTGAAATATTAATCGGTATGGTGTTTATTATTTATATTTTATATCCTATAAATATTTAAATACGTTTTATTGATTCTTCCATTTCATATTATTTGTTTCTATTCTGCTTTCATTTTTAATCAATTCACTTGATTTTATGGTTGTTTGGGCACAGGGGAAAATAACTTTTAGCTTTAGCTTATTTTTCCCACAGAAAACAACCATTTTGCTTATATCATTGAATTCTGTGCCCTTGATAACGTAATTCAATGTATAAGCTTTTCAATTTTTGTCGGTTTCCACTTTTTTCTTTTTCTTCCATAATAATTCTTATATTAATTTTTTTTTTAATACTTACAGCTTTAATTCATAATAATTGACGGTGGATGATTATGTTTAATTAATGGTTATATATATATATATATGGATATATATATATATATATATATATATATATATATATATATATATATATATATATATATATATATATATATATATATATATCAATTTTGAACGGAGGGTGGTTTCGGGGTCTGGGGGTCATGATCGATGAAAATATACCAAAATTTTTTGAAATTGCTTTCCTCCGAACGGCTGCAATAGGTAGCTTTTTTGTAAAGAAAGCTACCTAAAAGTTGAACCGATTTCACAATTAGTGATTATTTAGAAAGTTATGGTTTTTTACTTAATCAGATTTCACATTGGCACACTCAATGCGGTAATGAACAATCTGGCTGAGAGTGAAAAATTGAGAAGCTTGGCCGTTATTCGCGGGTTCGAATATATATAATTATGATTTTACGTAATAAAATTTGCTTTTTTTTCTCTTATGCGGGAGCAAAAGTTTTCAAAAATGAATTTCTTTCATCATGGCTACAACATACCTCAATATCCTTGGTTAAAAATTTTAAACTTCTAAACCAGTTAGATAAATATAGGGAACAGTTCCATATACTGTTCCCGTTTTTATGGCGAGCTTATTTTGGCGATGAATTTTTCGATGTGGTTCTTGCCATCACCAGCATTTGGGACTGCTTTTTTTTATTACTTGAATGTTACTGGTGGATAAGTAACAATTTTGAATACTTTTTTATAATTATTTTTTTTAATATTTATATTTTTTAATCTATAATTTTCCGTAGATTTTTTAAATGATATTTTTCTGTATATGTAATATTATGCAAATATACATAAAACTGATACATATATATATTATTTTCGATTTAAAAATAAATAATTATAAATATTTAAAAAACATATTTTTCCACCTTCTTGAAAATTTTGGTAGGATGCCAAATCGTCCTGTTGGTGCCATTTTGGATTCCTTCGCTAATTGCGCCAACCGGGACAAGATACGAAACTCTCTTCAAAATATAAAATTTCATGCCCTTTATTTTGCTTTTTCTTTTCTTTAAATGTTTTTAGTTTTATGTTAGTATTAACATTTCAGTAATTCGGAATTCAAGATTATTCTTACGAATATTTATGCAATTATGTATTAATGTCATTTTCATAAATATTGCTATTTTGGAAAAGAAAAAATATGCTTTCTTAAGAAAGCTTAGATGATATGTTTATTAGGTACAACTTGATTATCCCGCCGACTAATTTCGCCAAATTATACAAATTGCCAAACTATTTAGCCAAATTATACAAATGGAAGTATAGAATGATTCTAAAATTTGCTTATTATTTATTTATTTATTATTATTATTTGCGAATTAAATTTTTGTAAATTAATGAATTAAAATTAATAAAAGATACTAAAGAATAGGGTTACTTTAATACTGACGTTCTCTTATGGCATAGCAACATACCAAATATAAAATTTGATTTATTTAGATGATTTCCAACAAAAGAATACTAATAGTTTACGTTTTTAAATGCATAATTATTGAATTAAACCACATACAAAGCGATAATTTTAAGATATTGTTTTTGTGAATAAAATTTAAACAACTTAAATGTAACAATCGAATTTATTAAAAACCGCAATAAATATCAATGATACGGAAAACTGTAACGAACCTAATGCTCTTTATTTAGTCAAAAAATGTAGACGGATATAGCTAAAACATGAATGTAAACATTAGATATAGAATTGAAGAAAAAAAATCGAAATTTGCAGCAATTTTAAATAACGAAAGAACAAATAAATAGGTAAAACATTAATAAAAATGCAAATAAAACTTCGAATTAAAAACACTTGATGACGTAACAAACACCTGTATCGTGTTTAATCTCAATTGAATGTGGCATTTAGATCATCCATTATTGGCATTTAATCTTACAGTTTGGCGACAGTTTTTGGTCGACGGGATAATCAAGAATAGTACCGTTCATAGCATTCCGGGATAATATTTCGTAGCTGAATATCTCGCAAATTGACGTATTAAATGTGATTTTGAAAACATCGTTGTTGTTTGAAGCAAAACCTTCATAATGTATTCCGTTACAAAAAATTATATCATTTTTTACCATATTTCATTTGCATTTCAATTGAACGGTTGATATTTTGTTGATAGAAATTACAATCTTAGTTTTTGGGTTCGGTATACAATACATTGTTCTACAACGTTTAGTTATAGAATTACGGAGAAAATTCTTAATTATGTGACCCGACTATTAAAGATTACTTTTTTTTAAGAATTTCATGAATTAAAAGAAGTTTTTTTTCTTTTTGAGAGAGCTTTTCGTGACGCATTAAAAAGAAGGCTGCATTTTAACAATTATGGAAGCTACAGTACTATTTACTGCTATTACAGTTTTAACTGCATTTTTTTCTGCTAAAATGAAAATATAAAAAACTGTGGCAGAATTGTATTTTACGAAATATAACAGAACATAGGACGATATAGCATATAAACTACCAGAATCACACATGACGCACGACCGAAAAGTTCGGAATTTAAAAGATAACACATGAGAATGAATCGCCTGGACATTATTTCGATGCGACGGCAATATTTGCTATCATTGTAATGCACTTCATTTCAGTAGTGTAGCTATTAAAGGACATTTTGATTCCTGTTGCCATAACGGCTTCATTTTCCAGCTAAATCAAACTGTAATTGATCAACTAAAATAGTAGTCGGTGCTTAATAACTCAAATTCTGTCCTAAGACATTAGTAAATACAATATTGCATTGATACATCGTTTACATCATTTCCCTAAATCAGGAAATATATTCCACAGATATATTTTCTTTGATTCAAATTCGGAAAATCGGACCAGCGTAGCGGGCGTAGCCTGCTAGTCTATTATATATATAAAATCCAAACGGAAATTTCGTTCCGAACGCCGAGATTTCGAGTTCTACCGCATGGATTTTTACGGAACTTATACCGTTAGATAGGTATCGTTCCAGGGAAGGTTTTAAGCTATAACACATCATTCTACCTAGATTAGTTATAGAATTATTACGGAAAATTCTATTATTTTGGACTTTGTTACTTCATATTTCCTTAAATATCTGGCCTCCTATTGGTCGTAGAGCTTAGATCTCGCGCCAAAAGTAGCTCCGAAGCACCCAAGCAAACTTTTCCCCGCGATTATTTTGCCGTCTTCCGATTTCCTCTAACTCTATTAGGGGCCCGCGTAGAGCCCCTTTAAAATATTTTTCGTATTAATTTCAGCAATTATCTTACATTATTGGTTAAGACCGCCACCCTCCCGATTTATGTATCTACGGAAAGGTTGCATGAAGGAGTTTCGTTCAGATACGCTTTCGTTAAGAATAGAGTGCGCTCCCTGGTGGTAGAATGTGGAACTAACATAACGCGATATTGTTAAAATTAGGAAATCTAACAATGCGATCTGTTTTAAACTTTGAGATAGTTCATAACACATAATCTATTATCTATTCTATTATATATATATAAAATCTATTATCTATTCTATTATCTATCTATTATATATATAAAATCCAAACGGAAATTTCGTTCCGAACGCCTAGATTTCGAGTTCTACTGCATGGATTTTTACGGAACCTATACCGTTAGATAGGTATTGTTTCAGGGAAGGTTTTAAGCTATAACACATTATTCTACCTATATTAGTTTTAGAATTATGACGGAAAATTCTGTTATTTTGTGCGATAAGGTTACCATTTTATTTCTTGGCGAAATTCATCGTTGATAAAAAAAAAAAAATTGAAACGGCTATTAAACCTCGAAAAATAAAAGAAAAACTGTTACTAATTTTATTTAAATGAAAAAAAAAAAGAAAAAAAGAAGAAGAAAATCCGTTTCAATGAGTGATAATATTAAAAAACGGAAACATTTAATCAAAACCTGAAAGAAATATTTGTAATGCTTAAAAATTAATTTAATAAGAAATATTACACTTGATACGCAATATTTGGCTCTTTATCGCTTGCGTTAGATATGGAAACGAATCTGAAAATTTGATTAGATGAAATTTTAACGACATTTTCTTTCTGTTCTGTTCTTTCCTTTTTTTTATATATCTAATTGTCCCATCAGGTGACTTACAGAAGAAACAAGCAGATGTAATTAGAGTCACATGTGTAATTACTATTTGTTTCTTTACAATTTTTTATTTTTCTTTTGTCGCCAAACAATGTGATTTTAAGCCAAAAAAGCATAAGCGTGACATTAGCTTGAGGATGTTCTCACAAATGGTGTTTTTTTAGGTGAAAGAGATCATTTTTTGAGTACATTTTCATATTCAATTGTAACTTATACAGATATCAGTTAATATTTTAAAAATGGAATCGAATACTTAAATTTCAGTGTGAATTTCTGCCACACATACATATTCTAAAATAATTTCATACTTTTTAAAATGTTTTTCGCCATAATTCCGAAAGCATGTGATATTTATAAACTCGAACTCAGATCAACGAATATTACCCATTTTATTTAAGCAAATATTATCTATTTTCTCAAGTCATATCGCCAATTTCATTTATGGGAAAATTCACAGATTCGAAATCTAGGAAATAAAGATAATTTTTAAGGAAATTTATGTTTTAATACGTTATTACTATGGAAAAATTCAACATTTTGAAAGAAAAAATTACAAGTCTTTTGTAATTCGTCATTTCTTCTTCGTCTTTCTTCGTACTTTCTCCTCTGTTATGTAATATTTCAAATGATATTGGACTAATTTTCGATCATCGATTCACAGCAAAATCGCATATCTAATATAGTATATAAAATAAAGTCTGGATTAGGGGACTAATTAACGCACAGCGCAAACTACTGAACCTAAAATCTTGAAAATCGTGGTAAAAATACTTCTTATGACATAAACTTCTGCTAAGGAAGGATTTTCTAAAGTGTCACCCCTAATGGTTTTTGCACGGGGAGGGGAAAAAAATCGAATATCAAAATTATGCGTCAAATGATAGCATATTTTAATGTAGTTTTGTATGCTGAATCGAATGCTACCAAATAAATTTTTATAAGTCCAACAGTTCATGACACATTTCATATTTTTCTAATTTGGCGGTGTCTTTGGCATCTAAACCTCAAAATATCTATCATTACATCCGTTACTCTAGCAACGGAAAAAATTCAAATCAACCCTTTTGGCTAAAAAATAAAAACGGCTCTATGAGTTTGAATAAAAAATGCAAGCATCTTAATTTTTTAAAAAAATAGTGATTTTATGTAAAATAAAAGGGAAAAAATTACTGAGAATTTAGCGTTATAAAACAAAAATGGAAAAGGTACTACTTAGATATTCCGTCGACCAAAAATCTATCGTCAAACTATAAGATTAAATACCAATAATGGTTGATCGTAAATATCAAATTCACTTGAATTTAAACAAACTACACGTGTTTACGTCATCAAGTGATTTTAATTTCGACGTTTTATTTGTATTTTTATTAATGTTATACTAATTTATTTGTTATTTCGTTATTTAAAATAAAGATTATGTCAATTTATATAATTTGGCGAATGGTTTGGCGATTTATATAATTTGGCGAAATTGGTCGACGGGATAACAAGTAGTACCAATGAAAATATTTAAGTATGAAAGCAATGTTTGTAACGACTTAAAAATTATTTTCATATATATAAACTCGGTTTATGGCGTCAGATGCCGTCATCCGAAGAATCTACAAGAGTCTTTTTCCATTTTTTCCGGACATAGGTTCCTCAATGAAAGAAATTGGAATTGGAATAATATTGTGCGATTTATAAATTGCTCCCCGATAAAAAGAAAAAAATGGGTACATTTATAACATCCGTGCGCACATCTCGCTGATAGCATTTTTAAAATTCCCAGTAGCAGTAGTTACATTTTGCGTATGTAAATTAAAAATATTTTTTTTGCTTTTAATTATGGCATTATTTCCTGTTATTGTTTATCTTTTCAGTTTTTTAAATGAAATTAGTATAAGGCATGCATTTTAAATGAAATGAGTGAAAGGTTTGTGTTTTAAATGAAAATAATAAAATAAGAATATGCTATGAAAACAATCTTTATTGATTTATTACCTGCGCCCGGCTGACATAAAAGTATCACAAAAGCCACATATTCACTTTTCTCTGAGTAGTTGCTCATGAGAATTCAAGTTAACCTTCCGTAATCGGATACTTCACATATTGGTGTATTAGCTTTAATGTTGAAAGCATCGTTTTTGTTTGAAGCGAAAACTTTACTACGAATTCTATTACACAAAATCGCATCATCATCATCTACTATATATTTACAACGGAAATTTGTATTTCATTCCGATTGTTTATAATACTTTCGTAGGATATACCACAATTAGTTAGGTAATAATTTTGGAAAGGTTTTAGTGTACACATATTGTTCAAGGGTACTTAGTTATAGAGCAACAGTAAAAGTTCAAAAATTAAGTGAACCTGATTATGAAAGTTTAGCCTTTAAAAAAAAATCTGCAGAACATATTTTGTTACAAGTGGCCCTGTTGCATGACTTTTAGGAATGGTGTTAGTATATACGATTTCATTATATGTTGATTAGTTACAGAGGTATTAATTCCTGTTGTCATAACGGTCTCATTACCCGACCATAAGTGCGCTGTTTATAATCAACTAAAACAATAACTTCTTAATTGCTAAATTTTGTCCAACGCTTAAGATAACATTATATCGCACTGGCTGTCGCATCGTTTTCAGTAATGTGCAAGGTCAAGCTGAAGATCCATAATGTTTAAAATACAAGTTCAAATTCACCATTTAGTTTAATCCAAGGTTCATTTGGAAATATTGACCAGCGCAGCGGGCATAGCCTGCTAGTCTATCTATTCTATTATATATATAAAATCCAAACGGAAATTTCGTTCCGAACGCCGAGATTTCGAGTTCTACCGCATGGATTTTTACGGAACTTATACCGTTAGATAGGTATCGTTCCAGGGAAGGTTTTAAGCTATAACACATCATTCTACCTAGATTGGTTATAGAATTGGTACGGAAAATTCTATTATTTTGGACTTTGTTACTTCATATTTCCTTAAATATCTGGTCTCCTATTGGTCCTAGAGCTTAGATCTCGCGCCAAAAGTAGCTCCGAAGCACCCAAGCAAACTTTTCCCCGCGATTATTTTGCCGTCTTCCGATTTCCTCTAACTCTATTAGGGGCCCGCGTAGGGCCCCTTTAAAATATTTTTCGTAGTAATTTCAGCAATTATCTTAAATTATTGGTTAAGACCGCCACCCTCCCGATTCATGTATCTACGGAAAGGTTGCATGAAGGAGTTTCGTTCAGATACGCTTTCGTTGAGAATAGAGTGCGCTCCCTGGTGGTGGAATGTGGAACTAACATAACGCGATATTGTTAAAATTAGGAAATCTAACAATGCGATCTGTTTTAAACTTTGAGATAGTTCATAACACATAATCTATTATCTATTCTATTATATATATATAAAATCTATTATCTATTCTATTATCTATTCTATTATATATATAAAATCCAAACGGAAATTTCGTTTCGAACGCCTAGATTTCGAGTTCTACTGCATGGATTTTTACGGAACCTATACCGTTAGATAGGTATTGTTTCAGGGGAGGTTTTAAGCTATAACACATTATTCTACCTATATTAGTTTTAGAATTATGATGGGAAATTCTGTTATTTTGGGCGATAAGGTTACCATTTTATTTCTTG
This sequence comes from Maratus speciosus, assembly GCA_963932465.1. NCBI lineage: Eukaryota > Metazoa > Arthropoda > Arachnida > Araneae > Salticidae > Maratus > Maratus speciosus. The sequence continues at coordinate 163,707,694 of OZ010800.1, read as the reverse complement.
GCGAAATTCATCGTTGATAAAAAAAAATTGAAACGGCTATTAAACCTCGAAAAATAAAAGAAAAACTGTTACTAATTTTATTTAAATGAAAAAAAAAAAGAAAAAAAGAAGAAGAAAATCCGTTTTAATGAGTGATAATATTGAAAAACGGAAACATTTAATCAAAACCCGAAAGAAATATTTGTAATGCTTAAAAATTAATTTAAAAAGAAATATTACACTTGATATGAAATATTTGGCTCTTTATCGCTTGCGTTAGATATGGAAACGAATCTGAAAATTTGATTAGATGAAATTTTAACGACATTTTCTCTCTGTTCTGTTCTTTTCTTTTTTTTATATCTAACTGTCCCATCACGTGACTTATAGAAGAAACAAGCAGATGTAATTGTGAGTCACATGTGTAATTACTATTTGTTTCTTTACAATTTATTATTTTTCTTTTGTCGCCAAACAATGTGATTTTAAGCCAAAAATGCATAAGCGTGACATTAGCTTGAGGATGTTCTCACAAGTGGTATTTTTTAGGTGAAAGAGATCATTTTTTGAGTACATTTTCATATTCAATTGTAACTTATATAGATATCAGTTAATATTTTTAAAATGGAATCGAATACTTAAATTTCAGTGTGAATTTCTGCCACACATACATATTGTAAAATAATTTCATGCTTTTTAAAATGTTTTTCGCCGTAATTCCGAAAGTATGTGATATTTATAAACTCGAACTCAGATCAACGAATATTACCCATTTTATTTAAGCAAATATTATCTATTTTCTCAAGTCATATCGCCAATTTCATTTATAGGAAAATTCACAGATTCGAAATCTAGGACATAAAGATAATTTTTAAGGAAATTTATGTTTTAATACGTTATTACTATGGAAAAATTCAACATTTTGAAAAAAAAAATTTTTTTTGTAATTCGTCATTTCTTCTTCGTCTTTCTTCGTACTTTCTCCTCTGTTATGTAATATTTCAAATGATATTGGACTAATTTTCGATCATCGATTCACCGCAAAATAGCATATCTAATATAGTATATAAAATAAAGCCTGGATTAGGGGACTAATTAACGCACAGCGCAAACTACTGAACTTAAAATCTTGAAAATCGTGGTAAAAATACTTCTTATGACATAAACTTCTGCTAAGAAAGGATTTTCTAAAGTGTCACCCCTAATGGTTTTGCACGGGGAGGGGAAAAAAATCGAATATCAAAATTATGCGTCAAATGATAGCATATTTTAATGTAGTTTTGTATGCTGAATCGAATGCTACCAAATAAATTTTTATAAGTCCAACAGTTCATGACACATTTCATATTTTTCTAATTTGGCGGTGTCTTTGGCATCTAAACCTCAAAATATCTATCATTACATCCGTTACTCTAGCAACGGAAAAAATTCAAATCAACCCTTTTGGCTAAAAAATAAAAACGGCTCTATGAGTTTGAATAAAAAATGCAAGCATCTTAATTTAAAAAAAAAATAGTGATTTTATGTAAAATAAAAGGGAAAAAATTACTGAGAATTTAGCGTTATAAAACAAAAATGGAAAAGGTACTACTTAGATATTCCGTCGACCAAAAATCTATCGTCAAACTATAAGATTAAATGCCAATAAGGGTTGATCGTAAATATCAAATTCACTTGAATTTAAACAAACTACACATGTTTACGTCATCAAGTGATTTTAATTTCGACGTTTTATTTGTATTTTTATCAATGTTATACTAATTTATTTGTTATTTCGTTATTTAAAATAAAGATTATGTCAATTTATATAATTTGGCGAATGGTTTGGCGATTTATATAATTTGGCGAAATTGGTCGACGGGATAACAAGTAGTACCAATGAAAATATTTAAGTATGAAAGCAATGTTTGTAACGACTTAAAAATTATTTTCATATATATAAACTCGATTTATGGCGTCAGATGCCGTCATCCGAAGAATCTACAAGAGTCTTTTTCCATTTTTTCCGGTCATAGGTTCCTCAATGAAAGAAATTGGAATTGGAATAATATTGTGCGATTTATAAATTGATCCTCGATAAGAAGAAAAAAAATGGGTACATTTATAACAACCGTGCGTACATCTCGCTGATAGCATTTAAAAAATTCTCAGTAGCAGTAGTTACATTTTGCGTATGTAAATTAAAAATATTTTTTTGATTTTAATCATGGCATTATTACCTGTCATTGTTTATCTTTTCAGTTTTTTAAATGAAATTAGTATAAGGCATGCATTTTAAATGAAATGAGTGAAAGGTTTGTGTTTTAAATGAAAATAATAAAATAAGAATATGCTATGAAAACAATCTTTATTGATTTATTACCTACGCCCGGCTGACATAAAAGTATCACAAAAGCCACATATTCACTTTTCTTTGAGTAGTTGCTCATGAGAATTCAAGTTAACCTTCCGTAATCGGATACTTCACATGGTGTATTAGCTTTAATGTTGAAAGCATCGTTTATGTTTGAAGCGAAAACTTTACTATGAATTCTATTACACAAAATCGCATCATCATCATCTACTATATATTTACAACGGAAATTTGTATTTCATTCCGATTGTTTATAATACTTTCGTAGGATATACCACAATTAGTTAGGTAATAATTTTGGAAAGATTTTGGTGTACACATATTGTTCAAGGGCACTTAGTTATAGATCAACAGTAAAAGTTCAAAAATTAAGTGAACCTGATTATGAAAGTTTAGCCTTTTTAAAAAAATCTACAGAACATATTTTGTTACAAGTGGCCCTGTTGCATGACTTTTAGGAATGGTGTTAGTATATACGATTTCATTATATGTTGATTAGTTACAGAGGTATTAATTCCTGTTGTCATAACGGTCTCATTACCCGACCATAAGTGCGCTGTTTATAATCAACTAAAACAATTACTTCTTAATTGCTAAATTTTGTCCAACGCTTAAGATAACATTATATCGCAATGGCGTTCGCATCGTTTTCAGTAATGAGCAAGGTCAAGCTGAAGATCCATATTGTTTAAAATACAAGTTCAAATTCACCATTTAGTTTAATCCAAGGTTCATTTGGAAATATTGACCAGCGCAGCGGGCATAGCCTGCTAGTCTATTTATATAAAATCCAAGTCTCTGTGTGTCCCTCACGATTCCGGTAGGACCGCCTCATTGAAATGAGTAATTGTTGAAAAAAACTAATGCAGGGTTACCACAGTAGCGCCAAATGTTAACCAACTTGGTGATAGATGGCTAATTTGGCTAAATTCCCATTTAAAACCATTAATCTTTCATAAAGGAGGTCACCGAAATTTAATTTAAACTCCGCTCTTTTAAGATATTTTTCAAAATCTATGAGTGAGAATTTAAAGTACATCTTTACATCTTCCTCCCGATGCTACTAATAAAATAACTGCCAATAGACGACGCTGTACTGTGTGAGCTCCTAACTGCGCGATTTTAAGTTGCTTTAGGTACTTTTCCAGTATAGGTGCGTTGGCGAAAAAGGAAATTTGGCAACATATTTTCCGAGAACCTATCCACTGTTTCATTTTATATACACACGCATTTTTTTCGATATTTATACGATTTATTTAATATAAAAAAGACGTTTCACTAATTTTATAAAGAAACAGATGTGATTTGTACATAAAAACATCAATAATATGCATATAAAATAAACGGAACAGATGTCATATTCGCCCCATATTGGCGCGATTTTTTTCGGTTGCCAATTTGGCGAAAACATCACCAGCATAAACAACATAATCCGGGTTACCACATCAAACAAAAATAACGACACTTTGGCGCAAGTTAAGTACCTGTTGCCTATATGATATTGGCGACAGAAAAAAATCGCGCCAATATGGGGCGAATATGACATCTGTACCAAATAAACATATAAAACAAACAAAAACGCTCATCAAGTTTGTTTCCATAGCTGTTTATATGATTTGACAACAAATCTCGATATTTTTCCGTTATACGGATACCATGCCGAAATGTATGCTAATGCGCCAATTATTTCAAAATGCTAAAAGATATTTTTAATTTTATGCCAGCAGTTTAATGTGAGTTTTATTTTATTGCTTTATTTCATAGCAGTTATTTGTTCACTTATTTTAAGTATATAATTGTGATTTAATGAAATAGTTCGTAAAAGTCTGGAATTTTCAAATGTTATATTTTTTAAATGCTCACTTTGGTATCGACAATGTTTTTTCTTTTATTTTTCAAATGCTTCAATTCACGTGATTTTCGTTTTGCGCCATCTATTACGCTTGGCGTCAAAGGTATCCGTATAACGGAAACAAACCCAAATCTTACTTTCTGATGCCCAAATTACACCAAGCTTTTTTTTAAAAAAACGCCAAAGCTCCTACTGTGGAAAAGTACCAAACTGTCTATTATTTTGCGCTATCTGTGTTATAGTTTGTACTATATGTAAGGGGTGTGGAGCGAAGAGTTTAAAAATTAAATATTAAAGTTTCGGCACAGATGTCATATACGCCCCATATTGGCGCGATTTTTTTCTGACGCCAATGTCATATACACAACGGGTACTTAACTGCCGGCAAAGTGTCGTTATTTTGCTTGATATGGTAACCCGGATGTTGTTGTTTATGCTGTTGATGTTTTCTCCAAATTGGCGTATATGACAACTGTGCCAGAGTTTCTATAAAGCAGTATAAGACTAAAAAATTAAGAACAAAATTAATTCAAAATAAGACTAAAGTAGAAAGAAAATTCATGCGTTAAGCATAGAATATGAAACACTTTCCAACACATCCTGAATGCTTTAACAAAACTTCGTTATTTGGGGAAATAAGATAAATAAGTAAACATTTTAGAAGACGCATAAAAAATTTTAAAAATTGATTTCAGCAGTTACCGTCCATAGCCAATAGTATCGTTATTATATGCCACTATTTAGCCAAAATTTAATTTAAACTACTCTTAAAACTACTGAAATCACATTTCCAGATATTATCATCCATAGACGGTTATGTATCCTATTCTTTGCGTGACCCTGTATATCATTTTATCTATATTCTACAAACATTTCTCAATAAACTAAATGCAGTTCAGCGTAAAAACGCATAACTCCTTTAAAAACCACCTTTAAGCAATTTACTCTCATACTCAGTAACCCTTACGAATTCTTTTGTATAACCCTGCATATGAACTGTATCATTTATACACACAGTATAGTATGCATAAATGTAGTGAAACATAAAAGCGCATATCATAATTAAAAATGCATTTCTAGCAATCATTGCTTATGTACAATACTTCGGAGAAAAGTTGCTTGGCGAGAAAGAAGTTTGCCAACGTATTTTCTGACAACCTATTTACTGCTCAACAAACAACAACTGTTCAACTATTTACTCACAAGCAATTTTTTCCATATGTATGCAATTTATTTAGGTAGTTGTTAGATATCCCGTCGACCAGTTTCGCCAAATTATATAAATCGCCAAACCACTCTCCAAATTATACAAATTGACATAATTTTTATTTTAAACAACGAAAGGTCAATTAAATTAGCAAAACATTAATAAAAATACAAATATAACGTCGAATTAAAAATGACTTGATGACGTAAGAAACACATGATCATGTTTAATGTCAACCATTAATGGCATTTAATCTTACAATTTGGCGACAGTAATTTGATCGACGGGATAACTAACAAGTACCTTTATTTAATGTAAAAAAAGCTATTTACCCATTTTTTTATTTTTATTTTTTACCCATTTTTTAACAGAAGTAATTTTAGCACACAGATGTCATATTCGCCCCATATTGGCGCGATTTTTTCCGACGCCAATTTGGAGAAAACATCAACAGCATAAACAACAACATCCGGGTTACCATATCAAGCAAAATAACGACACTTTGGCGAGAGTAAAGTACCCGGTGTGTATATGACATTGGCGTCAGAAAAAAAATCGTGCCAATATGGGGCGAATATGACATCTGTGCCGTAATTTTTGCACAGATGTCATATACGCATCGGGGTTGGCGTAATTTTTCTCTGTCGCCAATTTGGCAGAAATCTCGCTTTCGAATACCAGTTGCTTATATATTTTTAAATTATTTGCTATCATTTTGAAAAGGAAATAACTATAAATAAATAAAAGTTTGAATAATAACTATAGAACAAAACTGTTTATATAATTAAAAACAGAAAATAAAAGTAAATAAACAATTTATTAATAAATAAAAAACAATAGCTGGGTTACCATAGCAGGCAAAATAACACCATTTTGGGTATCCCGGTTCATATCTGAAATCTGTGCCGTAATTTGTATATAAAAAATATTATATATATTTAGAAACGATTTTTTTTATGTATATAAGTGCATATATAAACAAAAATAAAAGTTCATTAGATTTGTTTTCATAGCTGTTTATATATTTTGGCAACATATCTCACTTTCTGATGCCCGAATTGCGCCAAGCTTTTTTTTAAAATGCGCTATAATGGAAAAGTACCTAAATAAATAATTAACAGAAATAACCAATTATACAAACTAAAACTTTTTATTTCGAGATCAAAGCATTGTTTTTAATTTCAATTAAAAATACATATATCCTTGGATAACTTTAGTTGAAATTAGGTTCACAGCTTAATATTTCATTCCATAAACCTAAACAAACACAAGTGATTCATTCATCGTGAAACTTAAAAAAAATTTAAATCATTGAGGTAATCATTCACAAAGTAAGTTCTCCAACAATCAATGGACAATATTCTAATGACATCATAGTAGATAAAAATGTGGCGGTGTCGTTTGTTTATGGTTTGAAATCACAAAGATTTAATTTTGCAATGTCTCCTAATTACATTATTTTATTGTCATATTTATGAGCTCAGAACAAAAGCATATTTTTCATTATTTAGTTATTAAAGGCGGAAAAAAATTATAAATGCATGATTTTAAAAATTTAAATAATTTTCTTTCTTAATAGTAAAAAATAACATCGGAAGTAACAGCGGGTTTAAGTTAAATACGTTTAACTGTTTAATTCTGTTGTAATATTCAAAATAACTGTATTTATTAGATTTCAGTAACCAACATCAGGGCCCGATTAAACTTTGAAGTTAGAGGAATTACAATGTCATTTCAGGACCTTTCTTTTGAAGAAGCTTTTCCAAATTTCATATATACATGGAAACACTTCAGTGTTAGGAATATTATTCTTAGGACTGACATAACATGAGAACCGCCTGCAATTTTACACAAGTTTTTGAAAACTACTTTATATCAGAAATTTTGCTAAAAACTGGTTACTTTTTTGTTATAGCGGCCCACGCTATTAGGATTATGACAAGTTGCAGCCAATTTCGCCAACGTCGTAACCAAGATCGTGAAGCACACACATATAATACCATATAATACCATTTCATGAAATCGTATACGATAATTTAATAGTTTTTACCTTACTTCAAATGTAAAATTTATTTATTTTTAAGGCTTAACAACCTAAATTGTCCAATATATGAATTTAAAAAAATGTAAACAAGATTGAACAGACATGACCGCAAAAAGCCTCAAATCTGCATAACACTTGGAACCAAACTGTGCAGATTAGTGGTCTTCTACTGTACACAGTTTTTCATAAATGTGTTTCGTTCTTTAAATGTGTTATTTTCATCTATCACTGCGGAACAAGCGAGAAAACTCATATTCTTGCACATGAGTTGTATATATCTTTATATCTAAATTTCCGTCATTTTTGACGGGCTACCTTTCTAGTTATATATATAAAATCCAAACGGAAATTTCGTTCCGAACGCCTAGATTTCGAGTTCTACTGCATGGATTTTTACGAAACTTACACCGTTATATAGGTATCGTTTCAGGGAAGGTTTTAAGCTATAACACATCATTCTACCTACATTAGTTATAGATTTATGACGGAAAGTTCTGTTATTTTGGACGATAAGGTTTACCATTTTATTTCTTGGCGAACTTTATCGTTGATAAAAAAAAAAAAAAAAAAAAATTGAAACGGCTCGAAAAATAAAAGAAAAAATTGTTACTAATTTTATTTAAAATTTTAAAAAAAAGAGAAAAAGAAAAAAAAAGAAATCAGTTTTAATGAGTGATGATATTAAAAGACGAAAATATTTAATTTAAACATGAAAGGAAATGTTAGTTTTGCTTAAAAAATTACTCAGTTGAAATATTGTAATTGAAGTAAGATTTGGCGATTTATCTTTTGCGTCAGGTTAAGAAAAATGCAACTGAAAAATTGATAAGATGACATTAAGGAAGTTTTCCATAAGCGCAAGCTAAGAAATATTTGAAAAAATTATAGAACAATCTTCTCATGAGGATATGTATGTTTATTAAAAAAATCGGAAAAACCTCGATTTAGTGTTCGTAAAATAATAATGAAAATTTAATTTTTGCGATTTAACGCCGGTTGGCGACACAACAAAATTTTGAATAATACAATGATAAATTTTCGTTAAGAAAAACTATTTCAACTCTCCATACACAGTTAGTTTAAGTAAGTTTAACTTAAACTAATACGTTTTTATAACTGCAGTTTTGTCATATACATTTATATGTGTGTATAATGAAATTTAATTATCTTAATTTTGCTGTTTAGAACAAAATTTAAATGGATTAAAATTGTTTCAAACTCAAAATTAAGGTCTGATTCTGAGCATTGGCAATTTGATTTCGATATTATTAGTGTCAGAGGCAACAACAGAAAAGTATTGTTGCCATGGAAGCAACGCTTTTCTATCGAAATGTTTAATGATAACATTCTTAATCAAAATATATTTAAAACTTACCCCGCCGGTGACACCGTATAAAATTAAATAATTACAGCAACACGCAATTTGGATATAATTATATAAGTTTACAGAAAAAGTAATAAACTGATCCACCGTTTAAGTTGAAATTGATAGAGTATTAAGCATTTAAATACTTATTTAACAAGAAATTTATAAATGCATTTCAATCTCTTGCATTTGGCCAGGAAATGTATTGGTTCGCCAAATAGCGTGGAGCATTCGTCTTTTCGCGCCAAATACTCGCAAAACTATTTTTTTTTTTTTACAGATTTTCTACCGCTGCATTTGAGAGATCTTTTTTACATACATGAGTAATTTTATTAGCATTTCCTTTTTCAAAATATTTTGAGTATGCGCTTTAAGGAGACCTTCCTTGTGAGTAAAAATTTTATTTATTATTATTTTTTTTATTAAATTTTTTTTATTATCTAACCCTTAAAGAAAAAACTAGCAGATGTAATTATAAAAATCACGATACTAATGAGTTACATGTTTGTTTATTTTGATTTTACATTTGTCGCCAAATAATTTGATTTTAATCCAAAAAAGCGTAAACGGGACATCAGCCCAATCGATGTTCAATCGATGTATACAGGTGATTTTTCAAATGTAAGACAGCATTTTTGGAGCAATTTTTTATATTGAAGTGTAAATTATATAAATAGCAGTTAATATTATAAAAGTGGATTTAAATTTTAGTGAAAATGTCTCCCCCCCCCCCCCTCCTACACACATATTCTAAATAATTTAATTTCATACATTTAAAATATTTTTCTCATACTTTACTACGGAAACATGCTGGTTTCTTTTCTCCAAACTTGCGACTTTTATAACCTCGAAACTCAGATCAGCGAATATTGTACAATCTTTTTAGGTGCGTTCGTAATTATATAAATACGTAGCACCTATAGTCGTCGTTCAGTCCGTCTGTCCGTCCGTCCGCATATAACAGAGCAAAAACTACCCAACAGAATGGTCTAAAATTTCAAATGTATGATTGGTGCAAAATTTTGTCGAGCCATTTCAAATTTTATAAAAATCGGATGTATAGTTTAATTACAGGGACAGTCAAAAATTTTTCTTTACATTACGGCCAATGGGAAAAATTATTGCAAGTCCATTTTAATGTTGTTACAGCCTTCTGAATCGTCTGAAATTTTAAATATATAATTGTTGCAAAATTTTCTCGAGCTATTTCCAATTTTATGAAAATCGGATGTATAGTTTAATTACAGGGACAGTCAAAAGTTTTCCGTTACATTACGGCCAATGGGAAAAAAATTATTGCAAGTTCATTTTAATGACGTTACAGCCTTCCGAATCGTCTGAAATTTTAAATATATAATTGTTGCAAAATTTTGTCGAGCTATTTCCAATTTTATGAAAATCGGATGTATAGTTTAATTACAGGGACAGTCAAAGGTTTTCCGTTACATTACGGCCAATGGGAAAAAAATTATTGCAAGTGCATTTTAATGATGTTACAGAATACGAATGGTCTGAAATTTTAAATACATAATTGCAGTAAAATTTTGTCTAGCCATTTCAAATTTTATGAAAATCGGATGTATAGTTTAATGACAGGGACAGTCAAAAGTTTTCCGTTGCATTACGGGGAATGGGAAAAAAAAATATTGCAAGTGCATTTCAATGATGTTACAGACTATGCACTTATGAAGTGCAGAAAAATATACATTCAGTACAATATGGGGTGCAAAAAATAATTATAAAACTAGTTAAGATATATAAAAATATTATTAAAACGTCTTTAGTATTGTTTTAGTATATAATTTCATTTTCTACCAAACGTTCATAAGACGTGATTGGCAGATTAACTATTGAAACTTCTTTTATGCTATATTGTAAATAACTTACATTTTTTATAAGAAAATTTAAAATAATAATAAAATTTATTACTGTTCTAAATTAAATAATGAAACTACCGGGTGTCCTAAAAAGGACTGACTGATTTTAAAATTCAATAACTTGCAAACGGCGAAAAATGTTTGCAGGAGGGTTATGCATAAGGTCAAAATTCTTTTACAGTGATTTTCGATTTTAATTCGAATTACAAACAATAGATGGCGCTGTATGTAATAGGCGCTAAATACAGGATCGATTTTTTGGTCGATCTCTACTTCCATGCGGAAAAAGGAGATTAAAATGTATTGAGTGGGTCTCGAAGGACCAAAAATCGAGCCTGAATTTAGCGTCTATTGATCGCAGCGCCATCTATTGTTTGTAATGCGAACTAACTTCGTTTGTAATTCGAATATTAACAAGATTACTGTAATTTTAGTAGCTTTTTTTTTGGCAAAGATTCAGATTTCTGTAAATTTACAAAGACTAGTTTACAAAGATTTACGTCTTTTTTTTTGTAGAGTGTACAGATAAAATTTTAGTAAGTATACAGATTTCTGTAACTTTACATCTGTAGAATTAAATCTTTTTCTACCGTGTGTTGCGAAATAGAGTTCCCCGCATCGCAGATTTGTCTGAATTTTATAAATATCTAATGATAACTCAGAAAATATTCATATGATACAAATCTACAGATATTTTTCAAAACTTTGGAAAGTTTGCTGAAAAATATGTTCCCGGAAATTAGTTTGATATGACACAAATTCACTAATTTGAAGAAAATCCTATTTATTGCCAAAATTACGGTTTGTCAGTAGTTTTTAGTTAAAGAAACCTGTATAATTGAACCAGCCTTATTCATAAATATTATACTTCTGACAATACACTCAGGACAATAATTCTAAAAATAAACAAAATTTAAAGCACCACACTCATATTGTGCAATCTATTGAGGATTGCACGTCTGAAGAAGACAATAACTACAGATACAGTAATTTCAATACAATTATTTTCATCGCTTGCAGAAACACAAACTAGAAAACAGGGATTCAGCTTTTTTGGCACTTAGTGTCGCTCCCGATGAAAAAAAAAAATGTATATGTACATATAAATATAGGTAATGCTAAACAAATCTCAGTTTTAAGACTTAAAACATACGCTTTTATTTTATATAAAATGACGTCATTCGCAACCGCTGAAGAATTCCTCATTTACGGCGTTAAATTTAAGGCCTTTCCATCTTAAATAACATCTACAGTAAAGTAGTCATATGACGCCACTATCGCTGAATAATTAAATATATATATATATATATTTAATTATTCAGCACTCAAGTATATAGTCATCACTCAAGAAACTCGACAAAAAAATCAGCTATCTAATGATTCATATGCCTTCATTTGTTTGTAATATAGATAATTAAGTAAAATATAGTTTTAGCTCCATATTTTATCAAAAATCATTCATTTATATTTTTTCAAAATAGCATGTGTTTTAATTACATTTTTTTCAGTAGTTATGGTAAAATGGCAACAAAAAGATATAATTACTATTTTTAAACTTTTTTTTCTTTACTTTCTACAGAAATGAAGTACTTGAGTCGCCAAAATTAAACAAATAGCACTTAAAACTACAAAAAAAAAAAAAAAATATTATCTAAAAAATAAATTGAGATGCAGTTTTCAAACAAATTGCATTAAAAAGTACTCTTTTTTTTTTTTTTTTTTTTTTTTTTTCAATACGACGGTATAAATTTGAAAATTCGCGATGCTTAGAAGTTAATAAAATGCAGTAGAGTATTTAACTGTACAATGATACATCAGCGTTGTTTTATGGCTGGGTTATACAACGAAACGTTATTTTTTGACGAGGACGCTTTAATAGCTGGGAGAAAGAAATAGCATACCGTGGGCTAAAAAATAATCCATCTTTAAAACACGGAATTAAGCTTTCTATAATTAATTTAAATACATCTATTCAAATAACAGATTAAAAACAAGTGGGTAAGTATAATCACAGATTGCACACAGGGTTTCTTTTAATATTCCTTTCAAAACACGTTCTTTCAAAACGCACAGTACTATTATCGTTATGGAACCCTTCTAAATTATAGTAAACCCTCGCTAAACTATCTTAAATTTCAAACTCGCCTTGTTATATTTCCTAATTTTGTACGAGCCCCCCCCCCCACACACACACACACCCGAAATGTGACGTGCCGTTCTTTTTTATAATTTTTTTATCATGTGTTATACACTGCTCTCTACTATTGCTACTAGTCCTTGTTTGCCCCGCTCTCCCAACAAAAACTCAACTCATTTTGTATTTATAAAATTCTTATTATGTGTTATAAACTATGTCAAAGTTTAAAAGTGATTGGTTCTTTAATTTTCCTAATTTTAACAAATTTTCATCAATTGTCTGTGCGAAAAAGAATCTCTTTCATAAGCTTAAAAATCGATTTTTTCATAAGTCGAAAAGTTGTGGTCTTCTTCTTCTTATTATTATTATTTTCTTTAGAGTTTATGAATCAGCGTATGAAATAACATCGGGATGTAAAAGAACAAAATTTCTAAAATCAATAGTTAAAAAATGTTGTAATGCGATTATCAAACCCGAGTATGAAAAATAATCTCGTTTTCTTTCCGTGTCACGTGGACTGCCGTGCAAAAAATGCAATTCTGGGATTTACCAAAAAGTTAATTGTATTCGCTTCCGATTGTCGAAATTACAAAATAAGGACTTATGAAAGGGAATGAAATTTTGCGCCGGAAGACGTAAAAATCGTAGCTCAAAAATCGATATTTAAAAATGTTTTGGCCCTGTATAAAAAATCTGAGTCCGTTTCAGACAGCAAGATGTACCTGTTTTATATTCTCTCGTTATCGTCGAAAATTCAATGTCATCAGACATCTATCGCCTTCACAAATGAATGAAAAAAAAAAAAAAAAAAAAAGATTTTTTTTTTCGCGATTTTTAATGATTTTTCAAGTTTTTATGGTGCGATCGAGTTGCTTTTTAGAATTTTTGTAAGCTGATTTTTCCCCGTCTTATGGTACTAATTTTAAATTTCTGGAATGCGTAGAAGAAAATTAATCGCGCCTTAAAGAAATCGCCAGTCCTTATCTGCCGTTAAAATGACACCTGTTTCTAATCGCTGGAAGAGATCGTTTTTGTAATTTGATAAAAAAAATGTACATGTTTTGTCGAATTATGAATTCCTTTCCGATCTTGTAATCGGGGTTCTTTAATTAATAACGTCCGTTAATTACGACTTTTCAAAATTTTATGATTTGTCATTTGATGTGAGGTATTCAGCTATAAGTATGCAAAATTTCAAATCTCCAATATATATAGTTTCGGAGAACGGGCTCTGTGATAGACGGACAGACAGACAGTCAGAGGAGTGAGACGAATAGGGTTTAGTCAGATGATATAAAATTTATGTGTAGGTAACCATTCCAAGGCGAGCAGTGCTATCTATATATTTTAACCACGAGGCTGTTTTTTTTTCTTTTTTTTTTAGTCATTTGACCTGAGTTTTCTATTTAACCGGTTTTGATAATTATGTTTTCTTTTTAAATTAAAGCTGATCATGTGTAGATGTGCCCGACTTAGCTATTTATTTTTTAATATTCTCATTTTTATATTTGAATTTCCTTTTAAAAAGTTTTTATGAAATTTCTTCAAAATTGTGGCAATCTGATTAGGGGAGAGTAGCCATATTTGGACCGCCGCTTTAATTGGACCGTTGCCATTCTGCCGTTAATTACAGGAAGAGACTCCATCTACCGCTGAAATCCTACTCATCAGCATGACGTCACTCATGATTAGAAGAAGCAGCCGTCAACCATGTGCTGTTTTCAGACAATTTTTAAAAACCTAACGTTAGCTGTTTTGACCTAATTTTTTCCTACTAAACGTAAGTGAATATTTTAAAACTAAGGTAATTTGTTATGTTTTCATATACATATATGAATTCATCTGTTTATTGCGCATGTTTTTCACGCGGATTTGTTTGATTTCGTTTTTGTTCTTAGTCTTGAAATTAACTTTTTCTTAAAATGGCGCAGTTGCCGTAATTGGGCCAATTTAAGTTGCTTAAATTGGACCAGATATGCGATCATAAATTTGAAAATTAAGTAATGAATTTCGAGGACGGTACGCTTTGTACACTATTTTTTGTTATATTTTATAATGGATTACTCTCTCCATGCAAGATTTTTTTTTTGTATATCTGGATTAATTTTTTTTTTACACAGTTTAGGCCTATATAAACATAAAAATATTCCTACATGCCTATGCAATAAATTTTGTTTGCAATGTCTTTTATCTTGTATGTAATTGTATTTGTTTTCTTTGAATTATTTATTCCTACGGCATATTTGATTTACAGAGTTGAATTCAAACATTTTCCTCCAGCAGGATATTTGTGATGTAAGACTTTTTACAGTTCTAGAGGGTGGAAATATACTTTTTTGCCATTAAAACGCATAAAATCTCAAACCTTGAAGAAAATGTTGAAAAAGACGTAGACAAACTGTCTGGAAGAAAAACACCCGTGACAGAAAAAGCTGTTAAAGATATAGGAAACAAAAAGCAGATAGTAAGTTGTGAAGAAATTGGCCTGCAACAAGGCTGCAGCTACAAATCCTGCCAAAAAGCAAAAAAAAAAAAAAAATCATTAGAAATATTATTTCCCTTGCTAAATTCAGCTAAACCAAAGTACAGGGGGAGACAACAAACTGTTATGTTAACATCATCGCCATATAAACTAAACCTTGAGGGAAAAAAAAGACAAAAAAGAAGCTTTCACAGCACAAAAGCAATTGGTGACAGTGATGATTGGTTTTGCCTAATTTGTAAGAAAAATGAAATAGCAGAAATGATTCAGTATTCAGATAGCCATATACGGTTCCATGTTGTGTGCGCTGGAAAACAAAAACAATAAACAAAATCCATGTATAAGCTTTACATCCCTCCTTACATGATATTCAAGTAACTGACAATTAGTTCCATAATTTCTATTCTTAATTACTGATAACTTTGATTTATATTTTGAATACATTTTGATTTAAACAATTTCTCTTATTTTCAGATATTTGATTTCATTATATTTCATTGCTGTTATTTTGTTTTATTGTTTCATTAATCGCAAACTTTTCTTTTAATAAAATTAGTAATATTCTCTAGTCATTAAAACAACCTGATATTATTTGGTCCAATTTAGGAGACTGGGGGTCCAACTTAGGCGACCAGTTGCTGAATTTGGACCACTTTTGACAAATTTTTCAAATTAAAATAAAATTTCAGATTTTCAAAAAGAAATTGATCTAAATATTTATTTAGTTAATAGATGAATAGATTGACCCTGTGAATTATGTTTTGCAGATATTCCAAAAATTAAGTGAGTTACACCTGGAAATATGTGAAGTGGTCCAAATTAAGCTACTCCCCCCTACTTCCATTATTTCAGATAAAAGAGAAAAAAAAAAATATTCCAATACGTATATTTTTTTATTTGCAAGCTATTTTCGGTTAAAAAACATACACGGGTACTTTATTTTTATAAGAGAAGAAAAATTATATTTGTTGCAATATCACGATAATATTATCTATTGGGTTTAATTTACTTTTATGCATTATGACATTGTTAGTTCTTTTTTAAATTACAATTAAATGGAAGATATATTTTTATGTGAATAAACTGTGGTAAAGCATAAAATAACGTGCATGAAGTATGTTTGAAAAGTTTGTGCTGGTGAGGTTATGCCCTAGCTTGAAACATATTTTTATATTACTAAAACAAGGACAAAAATTGATAAGATTGTGTCAACTTGACGTAATCTTCACTGATTTTTCATTTCTTAGTTCTAACGATTAGAATAGGAGAATTTATTGCTAGTTAAACAATTTCAGAAGCTGGATATTGAGTAAAAAAAAATGGTCATTTGTATTAGTAGACATCATTTGTCCTTTTTACCAGACTGCCAAGAAGGGTTATGTGTTTCACGCATGTCTGGGTATGTGGATTTCTTTATACCCTCGAAACATCCCAACGGCTAGATGGGTTTTAATGAATGAGGTATCTATCGATTCGTCTTAACCGTCCGATGGTTATAGGCTAGATTTTGTTTTTATAAATTCAAAATTGCGGCCGTAAAATAAAAAATGCCGGTAGACAGGAAATTTTTTTAAGCACTATATTGTGTGGCATATCATTGGATAGGTCTTTCTAAATGAAGACGATGTTTCATTGATTATTTTACAGTCAGAAGCTCCGTTTAAATATTACACAACCCGGAAGTTGTGTAGGTAGGATCTGTAGCTTTACAGCAAAGCTAACTTTTGTAGACATCTATAGCCCTCATCAAAACAATATTTATAGATAGGAACTAACAATTAAACACAACTTAAAAGTCACCAATACAATTAAATAAAACAAATAGGTAAGTAATATAAAATATAATTTCACATTGATGAGAAATAACTAATTAGTTCGCTTTTCACGCAGCCGGGTTTTTTTGATTTTTTAAATTTAATTCTTCTTATTAAAATGTATTTTTTATACAATACAAATCTTTCAATTATAAAATCTTCATTTTGATTGTTTGCATGAAGTCTAATGAAAATAAAGCGCAAATCAACATTCCGCGAATTTTAGTGTGGATTTTATAGTCGTTAATTTTATTAAAAAAAAAAAAAAAAAAAAAAAAATGTGGAGCCACGGAATGAAAACATGTTTATTCGGGTACAACGATTTTCTACCAAAGCTTGAGCGAGAACACTGTTTCCCTTACCTATCTCCGCTACTTTGTCCTTTGGTACATAGAACATACAAAGGCAGAAGTCTATAAATCTATTTTTAAGAATAACACCGGGGAATAGTGATTTTGAGCAACGAGGTTGCACAACGGATTTCGAATGATATTGCTGTCTTAATACGAAAATAATAGTAAACATTTTAGATTTCCTCTCATTTTTAAATAAACACTGTAAAAAAAAAGGTCTAAAATTTGGAAATTGTTCTGGCAATCGAGATGCCAGTACTATTTCCGTATTTTAACGGAAAATTTCCCTCGTAAATTGCAGAAAAACGGACATTTATCTATAATTTACATGGAAATTTTCCGTTAAATTACGAAAATAGTACACTATTTGGCGTCTCGGTTGCCAGTACAATTTCCGTATTTTAATTCGTTTTTTTTTTTTTTTTTTTTTTTTTTTTTTTTTTTTTTTTTTTTTTACAGTAATCCCTAAAATTCGATAATGTTACAGGCACAAAAACATAAAATTAAATTTGTAAAGACATTATTTCTTTTTACATATTTTGTAACATTGTATTTTGAGTGATATTGGGTATTGCAAAACACAGATATATATTTAACATTACTGTTACAATCATTTCTTATATCCCTTTAAGACCCGATGTATTTGTATTCAAAGCTATAGTCATGCCTGTAGAAAGTAAAACATGGACTGCAATCGCTACCTGTTGATAGAAAATGATACTTTACTCTATCTGCAAACCAGAACTATCGTTCGATTCGAGTTTTTAT
Source organism: Maratus speciosus (assembly GCA_963932465.1). Lineage (NCBI taxonomy): Eukaryota > Metazoa > Arthropoda > Arachnida > Araneae > Salticidae > Maratus > Maratus speciosus. The sequence continues at coordinate 163,689,462 of OZ010800.1, read as the reverse complement.
TACTACATACGGCTTAGAAGCAAAAATTGAAATGAATGTCTAACCCGCACGATCGTGCGGGTGGGGTCTTAAAGAGATAAGGTTACCTAGAATGTTTCCTTTAAGGACAAACTCGTTGTACGGACATCAGTAATCAGACATTATGACGTGGCGGTTCCAAAGTCTTTGATGCTACTCCATTGTCTTTGATGCTTCTACTCCATTATACTGATATCTTGGTGGAATCGTTCATCCTTCTCTTTACTATAATCACCCAAGTTTGCAGGAAATCTGTATAATGCCTGCATAAAGAATGCATCTTCACACTAATATTAGCTCCTAATCTTTCAAAATCTTGTAAGGACCACAGCCATTCAACCTATTTTATATTCCATAATTATGAACTTTTGGATGTATTAAAATCACCAAAGAGATGTAACGCCGTTGAAAAGTTTTTTTAGCCCCCGATATGCTAGTTCTTTCAACCACCAATTAAAGTGTCGTCTCTAAAATATAACGTTCCGTTATATAAGCCAGCCGTAAAACAAAGCAGATATATCAATGTACGGTTAAATACTCTACTGCATTTTTTTTTAAATTCTAAGCATCGTGCATTTTAATTTTTTATACCGTCGTATTGGAAAATAAAGTACTTTTAAATGCACTTTGTTTGAAAACCGCACCTCAATTTATTTTCGAGATATTATATATTTTTTTAGTTTTTAGCGCCATTTGTTTAATGTTGGCAACTCAAGTACTCCATTTCTGTAGAAAGTAAAGGAAAATAGCAATTATAGCTTTTTGTTGCCATTTTCCCATAACAACTGAAACAAATGTAATTAAAATACGTGCTATTGTGAAGAAACATAAATGAAGGATTTCTGATAAAACATGGAGCTATTATACATTTAATTTTAAGGATCTATATTAATATTAAAAATAAATGAAGGCATATAAATCATTAGATAGCCGATTTTTTTTCTTTAATCGGGTTTCATGAATGACGCCATCTCTTATTTTGGATTTGTGTATTATTCTGCGATAGTGACATCCTATGCATTCTTTACTGTAGATGTTGTTTACGATTCGATCTTCAATGAGGAATTCTACAGCGATTACGAATGACGTCATTTTATATAACATAAAAGCCTGTGTTTTAAGTCGTAAAAATGCAATATGTTTTGCACTATCTGTGTTTATATACATACATTTTCTTTTCATCGGAGGGGGGGGGGGGGGACAATAAATTCTGAAATAAAGTATAATTCCTATTTTCTATTGTTGCTGTTCCCTGTGTGATATATTCACTGTATAAAAAAAATGCAAATGTTTTTTAATCAGGGAAAATATAATACGACCACAAACGAAACTACACAGTAACCTCTTTAGAGTTATCTACGATTCCAAAAAGCGCTCTTTTACATTAAAAACGGCTGAAACCAATATATTTTTCAACATTTCTTTAGCTGTCACTAATTTTCGGAAACGCTTCCAACTAGCTTATGGTGTTATAGGGCAGTGTTTGTTTTTCACCGGGGTTTAGTTTTAGGGATGCTATAGGTCCGCACGTAACAAACATGTTTTACAAACAAATATGATAAATTAATACATTAAGGGCAGCATCTTCTTATACTTGGCACAGATTAAATAAAAAATTATTTTACACATATTAATGTCTGATTAAGAGAAAAATAAACGGTCAAGTGCGAGTATTACTCGCCCTCAGAGGGTTCCATAGAATAAATACATGAATTATTAACTGTATTATTTAAAATATCGTTGCTAAAAGAATAATAAGACATTGTTAGAAAACTGTACAATGTAGTATAGTGTTGGGTATAGCTGTATATACAAGAAAACTATGAATGTGTATACTATTAAAGTTCAAAGAGATATGTAGCCTAAATAATATCAAATACTGATATTCTGTAAAACTCTTTTTTTTTTTAATCTTATCCTAATCTTTTTTTTTTTTTTTTTTTTTTGATGAACTTAATTTGGTACTGACAATAAAAGAAGTGCATATTTAAACTTCATTTGGCATTTCATAAACAAAAATTCAGCGTACATACAGCGCGGAGAACATATTTTTGCACTAAATTTTCGACGATAGCTTTGACAATATAATACCTCAAAATTAAAAGAAATGTACTTTTGAGTTCAGCATTGCGGAAGTTTTCCTTTAACACCCCACACGATATACAAAGAAAAGATTTTTTTTTTCAAAGTAACTTAATTACCCCCCTTACACTTTTCCTAAATATATCTGTGAATGTTTAATATTCTGGCAATCCCAAAACTTTCTTCTCTCTGATACATGTTAATACTCCCTGAAAAATGCGCCACAGATTAGGTAGGTGATTTACACCAAAATCTAATCAGCAGGAACTTATGTGAACAAACAGAATCTGAAATTTGATGAGAATACGTGCATTAGTTTTTGAGATAGAGTTATTTCGGAAATCGTAATAAATTCAGCGTAACAGCGCCATCTGTTGGGCGATTTACATCAAAAACTAATCAGAACCAATTTATATCAGGGACTAACTGAATGATAAGTTTAATGAAAAGCCATGCTTTAGTTCTTGAGATACAACTATTACAGAAATCGTGAAAAATGCAGCATACCAGCGGCAACTGTTGGGCAATTTACACCAAACAGTAAGCAGCATTAATTTATATCATGGACTAATTTAATCAGAAGTTTGATGAAAATTTGTGCATTAGTTCTTGAGATAGAGGTATTTCGATAATCATGATTAATGCAGAATAGCAACGTCACTTGTTATGCGATTTACATCGAAAACTAATCAGAGCCAATTTATATCAGGGAATATCTGAATCTTAAGTTTTATGAAAATTCGTACATTAGTTCTAGAGATGCAGTTATTACGGAAATCCCGAAAAATGTAGCATAGTAGCGTCACCTGTTAGGCAATTTACACATGTCCCATCCCCCAGACTCTCATCTAAGCCCCCATTTTTTTTTGAAGGGCCGAGGCATCCCCAGCCTCTTACATCCCTCAGCGCGCTCCCCTCCCCCAATAGTCTTAGTCTAATATTCATCTGCAGAAGTTAACGCTTAATATTAAATAGTAAATTATTTTTAATCAACTAGGTCAGATAAACAACACCAGTTCTCCCTTGCTAAGCTGTAGATTGACCCTCATAATAAGCAGACAAAGTACTCATCAAATTAAGTTAATGTCTGTTAGAACTCTTAACCAAATTACTAGTAATTTGGGTAATATGGCGACCTTTACACTTACATAGCTCTGGCCTGGTGTATAGGATAATTATAATTTATTTCAAAGTATTAAAACTAATTCTAAAGCTAAAAGTGTTATAAACATGTCCAACTAACCCCCTTCCCTTTCAGTTTTTTTTTAAAATAACTGCTGCCTTTTTGTTAGGTGCATATAGGATGCGGCCTGCACGAGCTACCGAACCCGATCCTATGGGACAGCTTATTGAGCCAATCTTTATGCGGTTGGTTGCTGTAGAAAGTCGGAGTCTCATCCCTCAAATATCGTGAGCTTACTTTGCATTTCGTCCCAAAATTTCCTATGGTGATACTTGTCTTTCAGCGGCACACATTGTTTTCTTTTTCCCTTCCTCTAAATTGGTTCATGAACCGTATTTCACGACAAGTACCCACTAAAATCCAGATTTCCCCACTCCACAAGATGGATATGCGTCTGCAATGTGTAGGAGTCAAATAAAAAAAAAGTCAATTAGTTAAGCAAGCGGTACAACAGAGAAACCAGCAAATTACAGGCTCTACAATTAGGTCGGCCGGCGCATTGGTCTACTGGATGGCCGCCATGCGGCGATCAAGCAGACAACCGCCTCGATGCCAAAGACGTATACTCGTTCAGCCAGGGAAATCTGGCAGCTAGGAGTTTGGTGATCGGTTTGGGGTTAGCCCATGTCCGCTATATACGCTAATGGCGCCTAGTGCGTGTAAAATCCGTCGTGGTTGCAAAGTCATCCAATTTATTTGTGAATTATACCTCTGGAGGTGCCTTGCCAGGTGAAGGTCTCGTCACCTGATAAAGGTTCTAAATTACGAGGCCAACTTGAGTAGCAAAGTGCAGGTACAAAACAACAACATCAAAATGTTAAGAAACAGGCTTAACTAAGTTGACATCTAAGCAGTAGGCACAGTCAATAGGATGAAGATCTAGGCCCTCGTCAGATTTACTGCCACTGCGCGGCGATTAGGGTGTAACCGCCCCGATACCAGGTATCAAACCCGTTCAGCTGGGGAGACCCGGTAGATAGGGGCCTGGTCGTCGGTTAGAAAGGAAGAAAGCAGCACTAATTTATATCATGGACTAACTTAATCTGAAGTTTGATGAAAATTCGTACTTTAGTTCTTGAGATAAAGCTATTCTATAATCATGATTAATGCAGAATAGAGCGCCACGTGTTGGACGATTTATACTAAAATGTAATCAGCACCACCTTATATTCAGTTAGTCCTTGATATAAATTGGTGCTGATTACATTACACCAATTTATATCAAGGACTAACTGAATATAAAGTTTTATTAAATTCCGTTCATAAATTATTGAGATAGAGCGCCCACGAAATTTGTGTTACATGCAGATAGACAGACAGAAAGACACAGAAAGAGATTTTATAAAATAAATCCATTGAAAGCCGAAATTCGAAAATTATCATGAATCCAAAACTTTCTTTTTGTAAAGACAGAAGAAAGTAAAAAAAATCTTTGGTCGATGAGATTAGGCATACGACCGCAAAGGCATAATTTTAAAACGATACTTGTTGACAACATGATAAAGAACAAAAATAATAGGAATGCTTAAAATTTAAAGTTCCCTAAGAAAAAAAATAACACTTTTTTATGCTTCAATCATGTAAATGATGTTTTTAAATACATATTTCACTTTTCCCAATTTAACTTTTCAGAAAAATACGTCAATTCTATTTAATAAATGTAAAAAGAAAAATAAATGAAGCAGTTAAATATTCTTCCGGTTTAGAATTCTCAAATGTCTTTAAATGTAACTTACCAATATAATACAAATGCATCAAGGGGTTTACTTTTTCTTACTTGTAGGATAGTTTGTTTTTAATGGTGATTTAGTTAATGAGGGTAATTTAACATGATGTAATATATTTTAATTTTCAGATTTGTCAGATCTCCTCATATTTTCCCAGGTGAGTTCTTCCGTGTATTAGATATCGCAAACACTCAGGATAAGTTAGAGAAACTAACCGTAATTAAATGTAAGTCATACAAGTAAGAAAAAAAAATTATGTTTTTCTTTTAATGTTATTTTTATAATAAACGAAGGGATATTTAAAATAATTTTTTAAAGAGCCAAATTGAAAGAACGAAAAATAAGAAAGAATATAATTTTGAAATGAAAAAAAATCTAAAATGAGTTCTTGTGCACTTCTATCATGTTGGTAATTTTGTGATTACTATAGATATTTCATATAGTCGCTTTGCTTTTACTATAAAAATATATCCGAGTGGAATTAGCCGAAAACTGGCTGAGAGATTCTGCCCTTAAGACCTTACACTGGTCACGCGAAAAGACTTGGAAGCAAACGTTAATCCTACGGGAGAAATCCCTAGAGACTCCTCTCTTGTATTGTAATATTATTTTTTTCATTGGATATAATATGTTGTTGAAGGGAAGATGGCGTAGTGAGAAAGGACGTTGTACCAACCGGGATATTCAATAACGTGAATTATAGTTTCAAACTTTCATTATGAAATAAATTCTTTGTAGTTAACGTTACGCTTTATTTAAATATTTCTTTTAATATTTTTTAGGTATGTTTAAATAAGTTTTTAAAGATAAATTTATATTGGGTACTGAAATATTATATATGGGGTATTGAAATATTGGGTACATAAATTAGGATAATTTTATGTTACTGTGGCGGATATTGAAATGCATTTATGTGTACAGGTTGAACCAATAGTATTTCCCTGATTATAATAATTCATTACAAATTAACCATTTGTACAATAATGTAACTTGTTGCATCATTGGATAGGCCGGTTTTAGTAGTTTGTTTGTGCAGTAGAACGAAACATTTCTGGATCGGTGGATTGGAAGGGAACGACCAACTCCCCGGCTTTTGCGCTCTCCAGATATTAATCATCTGGATTTTTTCTTTATGGGCTATATCTAGGACAGAGCCTTTGCCACACCAAATGATGACGTCGATGAACTGAAGGCTAGAATAAAAGCTGCTGTGTGTACTGTAATAGAAGGCATGTTAAAGAACACTTGGCGGAACTAGAATACCGCTTAGGCATTCTCCAAGCTACCAAGGAGGCACACATTGAAATTTACCGAGGTACGTGGTTTTATAAAAAAACATTATAACAATACTTACAATGTATCCAAACATAACATATATCTAATTATAATAGTTTGAGAACAATAATCAGGGCAAGACTTTTGGTTCATCCAATATTATTGAGATTTTGGTTTTAACGAGTTTTATGCATCTTAGAGATTACTGCACAACGAATGTCATGCATCGAGAGATTTTTTTTTCGGGTTCGTACCTAATGGGTACTTAGCGATCATACGTTGGTTTGTAATTTGGGTTTTAACGAATTTAATAAATTTAAGAGATTGCTGCATAAAGAATTTCATGCATACAGTCTCTTTTTCTCTCTTTAATGAACGTGTAACGCCAATACATCGGTTTATGGTTGGGATTCTAACGAATTTTAGAGAATATTGCACAAAACATTTCAGGCATCCAGTGACTTTATTTCAGTTTAAAGGGCACGTAGCTCTTATAATTCAGTTTGTGTTTCGAGTTTTAACGAATTTAATAAGTTTTACATACTGCTGCACAACGTATTGCCTTGCATCCAGTGATGTTTCTTTTCGGTTTAATGGGTGCATAACGTTCGTACATCTAATTTCGATTGGAGTTTTAACAAATATCATACATTTTAGAGACTACTGCACAAGGATTTGACGAGAAAAATTGGGCGGCGAGATTTTGGTAATGATTGGAGCCCAACTAACAGAAAAATACCGTATATTGCACCAATAGTTATTTTACAGGGCCGCACAAAATATTTACATTACATTTCCGTCGATGCATTGCACTTTATTGCCAGTTACTGTTGATAGAGCTATTTTATCTGACACTTATTTATCTTAGGGCTATTTACATATCTCTATTTGCAAAACTACGTCATCAACTAACTTTTCATAAGGCATTTTAAGCTCACTTACCAAGAATGACTTTCGCACATATCTTCAGAAAAAAGCCTCCGTTGTTGTCAAATACATATAATGCGAAATACATGCATATTTCTCGATAGTCACTTTGCGCAGGTAACACCTCTGGTAAGAAATTGCATAACTAAAATTTTAGGATTTTTTTTTTTTTTTTTTTTTTTTTTTTTTTTTTTTTTTTTTCATTTACAGCAACCACACTCTAAGTTAAAATTAGACATGGTAATTTAAACTAAATATTTTTTACGCCGTTAATGTCCCCTAGCAAGGACTAAATTAACACAATTTAAAAAAAGCGATTTTTTATGTTTAACTCTATGATGGCCGCATTCAAGATAAAAGTAGCTAGTACTGATTTAACAAAATATTCGTTGTCGTTTATAGTACCGCCTAGATGGAAACAGGTGTCCAAACTTAGGTAAAACGTATTTTTTTATGTTTTACTGTATGACAGCTATACAGGTGTTAAAAATAAGTAGTGCAGGTTCAAGACAGATTTTTTTATCGTCACCTGCTAGGTATATAGGTTGATTATCTATACTAATAATATAAAGTTTCTGTCTGTGTGTCCGCGATGGCTAGTGAAATCTACAGAAAGTAGAAGGCTGAAAATTTGTGTGAGGGTTTTCCAAGACCTCATCTGTTGCACCCGAGATTCATAAACACATTTTTTTTTATTAATCGAGGTATTAATTAAAAACTACAATTAACACTCACCAAAAACTCATCTTTTTCATACAAAAGTGAAAAAATTGACTAAGTATGCACAAAACTCCATGGTAAAACTGCAACTGCAAAAAAACAGTGTTAGTAAAGTATATATTACCTACTTAAATATCTCTGAACAGCGCTCAGATTCTCCAATTGATACGAAACATTTTTAATGCATTCAAAGATTAATTCCTGTACACGAAAGAATGAAAATTGCAAACTTTAATTTTGAAGAGTAAAAAAATCGAACGATTTTTTTTCATTTTTCTATAAATGGGGTGCACCATAGAATGCAACTAATTACCCTTTCATAAGGCCACAGAGCAATTGTCGAGTGCCGATAATCGCCTTAAAATGCCAATTTCGAAAATGCATTTTGAATATTTCTTTGCTTTTATTTAAAAAACAAAAGAGGTAGGAACTTTGTTCGATCTGTCTGTATTCGAATTGAGGATACAAATTCAATTGTTATTTGAATATTTTAGCGAATTATATGCTTTAACCCCTTCGGGACGGGAGCCTTTTACGAAATTTTTAATCTTTTGTCACCGTTTTTTAAAAACAGAAATTTGTATCTTCTTGAATCGAGAAAATGCGATGATTAAATAAGGCAAATTTTACAGTAAAATTTTACTGGTGAGGAAAAACAAGGATTCTGAGCGCTTCATGCGGCACGTATACGTGCCGCTCGTCCCCATGGGGTTAAAAATGATTATTATTCAGTAAATGCATTGTAAAATATTCCGTTTGGATTCAAAAACAGCAATAAGATATGGAAACTGTTCGTGAAGAGATGTAAATCACCCCACTTCTGAAAACATGACAGTACCCCAACTGGTTACCCCACTAGTTTACCATATTGAAAAAATCGAATTTTGTGATTACAGCACGTTGTTCATAATGAAAGGAGCATAATGGGCATTTATTCCAGAATATTAAACATTTAAGTGGATGTGTATTTCGTATTAAAATGCATAAAATGCATAAAAAAACTTAATATTTATTTTAAAACTGTGTTAATAGGTTCTCGAAAATAATAATAATAATAATAAAATGACCAGTGTATTATTTGCATTAAAAGTAATTTCATCTCACCGTGAGGAGAAAAACAAATTATACGGATTTTTCAAATTGGTAACCTGTTTGTCACTGTCCCTGTAACTGTGCAATCTGCGACTACTGAAATGATTTTAAACAGACATTTATGCACAGATAAGAAAAATTTGAATTATTTCCTTCACTCCAAGCTATTTAAAAGAAATTACAGTACTGATTCACAATGTGAAACTCTACCGTATAAAAAACCTTCTGTGATATATAATTTGATATGAATGATTTATTACATTCGTCATGCAGACAAAAATCGCATCGTAAACTGTTTGAGATATATTTAACCCATTTATGCCTGCATTTTTGTTTTCTCAAATTTGTTGGTAAAATTCCATTAAAATGTTGCAAAGTGAACTGGAAAATATATTTAAAAATTACGCTAAAATATTTTTGTATTTATTTCATAAAATGGAAACGTACTAAATAGGGGAATATCCATATGCGGAAAATATCCATATGATAAAGTTTCAATATCAACTGACTTTCAATTGTAGTCACCGTCTATAAATGATTATAACTCAAAAAATAATGCAGATTTATGAATGGGTTTTTTTAATACTGTTGAGGAATTTTTAAAAATTAAGGCTAAGTCAAAATCTGAAAACTGTTTTCTTTTTAATTTTAAAGGTCCTGTGCCCCCTTACATACCACTTCTAGTAATTACCGTCCTTAGATAATATAGCATTTGAAATTCTCCGCGCAGCCCTGTATATCCATAGAATATTTTATACGCCACATAATCTGCTAAAATTTAATTCACTTGGAAATGCTTAATACAACTGAAAATACATTACCGGCAGTTGACGGTATTTGAATTATATGTATATTTTTTCTTTCCAAACACTGTATTTGCTTTTCACATTCATAGGTTGTAACTTAGTCGAAATATTTTTTCTAGACGTGTAAATAATCTTTAAATCCTATGTACACCACATAACATCGCTCACCCCCAAGAAAAGTGACACATCTCGAAAAAGTTCATTTTCAATTTTATTCCGCTGATAGGTCTGTCAAAGATGTGTCTTGCTACACAAACTAGTCGTTGGGGGCCATCGAAATACTTACCCATCATGGATGTGCATAATATAAAATATGAAAATAAAACATGTGTAAACTATTTATATAATGCATTGCAATTCCAAAATAAAAGTTAAACGTACATTTAAATATTTTTAATACATAGTAATGCTCCATTACTGAATTGAAGGTACTACTTGATTATTCCGTCGACACATTTCGATAAATTATATAAATCGCGAAACTACTCGCAACATTATACAAACTAGCCGTTCTTGGCGACCAGTTGGTCTCTCTTAAAATTTATGTTTTCGAAAGCATGATAAGCATTGTATCATATTACTTTTATTCATAATTTAATTTACTTGGACTCCCTTAAATATAATTAATGGAATCCCTTAAGCTAATATTAGTTTTTATAGCATTAAAATATCGCAATTTGTTGATTTTCTGTAAGCAAGTAAAACCTATTGGTTTACAATGGAAGTCTATGGGAATTTGGCGAAATATCAGATATATCGACTAGCTGGCGTCACTTTTGGCGACTCATTTTGGTCGCCAAGTTTGGCGATATATCGCCAGGTTGGTGACAAATTTGGCGGCATTTGGCGACGGAACAGATATATAGATTGGCATAATTCCTAATTTAAATAACGAATGAACAAATAAATTAGTAAAAAATTAGTGAGAAATTGCACACCTAGGTATCGGCCGGAGTAGTTCAGTGGTTAGAGCAGCAGTCTTGTATACTGTGGTCCTGGGTTCGATTCCTGGCTCTTGCTAATTTTTCACTCCAGTTGGCTTTATTGTATTTATTGTATGTATGTCTGTATAATACTTATATATACCTTTAAATTAGTAAAAGATTAATAAAATACAAATAAAATGTTGAATTAAAAAGCACTTAATGACGCAACAAACACGCGTAACGTGTTCAATGTCAAGTAAATGTGACATTTACGATAGGCCATTATTGGTATTTAATCTTATAGTTTGGCGATAGTTTTGGGGTCGACGGGATGATCGAATAGTACCGAATTGCGTAAAAGAAACATCCTTGTAGCTCGAAAAATTATAATCGTATTAAATAACAGTTTACTGCGTCGGATTAAGCGTCTCATTTCCAATTAAAATATATCTTTGAATTGAAATTTGAATGAAATACAGAGTCATGAAAAATCGAAGAATGTGAAAAATAGGATTACAAATATCTCGGCAATTAATTATCCGATAGGCTTCATTATTTATGCAAAACTTATGTTTTTTTATTGTCTTTTATATTCACTCCTTCAAATAAACAATTTCGAAAAATTTTGTATACCTTTCATTTCGAGAGACAAAAAAAAAAATAGTTACGGATAATCGAGGTTACTGTTATTCAATAGGCTTCTTCCAATTATTACTTCCTAAGTACACAATAAATTTCAAGTTTCTCTCTCAATTTACTCGGGAGATAGAACGATTACAGACTCGCACACCGATACACACCCAGACGGACGGCAAATTTTTTTCCCTAAAAATGTGTTTTTCGGAATCTTCAGTGTCTGAAACGTGTACATCCGTCAGTTTTTTTTTCGATTTTTAAAACGATTGCAAGATTTAAAAAAGTGTTGGATGTAGTTATAATGAAAATCGCTTTATTACTCTATATGTTCTTTCGTGTCCTCAGGAGAGAGGTGGATTGTGTGGGGAGGTAAAATTACCAAACCTCCCAAACCTTATTCTACGTCTTCCTTCTGAAAGACTTCACGTTTTTATGCACATTTTTATTCCTGCATGCAGAGCTAAGTGCTATAATTTCATGTTACAGTAAAAACATGCCTATTTTCTTTTACCTCTCTTATGAAATTTAAGTTTGTCGAGATGTGTCACATTTCTTGCGGGTGAGCGATATAATGGTCCAGGCAATAGAGACCATTAGGGGATCTACCTAGCAAAATTCATGGTAGTTCTGGAAATCTGCTTACTTTATGTTTTTTGGGTCGCTGAATCCGAATTTGTAACTTCCCACCAAAATTTCCCCGGCAACCCTCCACCAAAAAGGTTTTTATTAAAAAAATCAATTTTTTTATTGTTTTAGGGGAGAAGTGGCTAGAAATTCAGAAAGTAGGCAAAATTTGCAACAAATTAGATACATGACATTATGACTTAGGATGAAGGGAAAGGGGGGGGGGATCTGCTTCGGAACATGCGCGCGGAACTGCATGAAGTAAGTTGCGCAATTCCACTTAACCACTCACACGCTTACATTCGCCCTCCCATCTCCCCTCCGAACTTTCTCTATAAGGTTTACTTTAAGTGTTTTTGGGTCGCTGAATCCGAATTTTTAACTTCCTCCCAAAATTCCCCCCCCCCCCAAATAGTTGTTTTTAACTTAAATTTCTTATTGTTTTAGGGGAAAAGCAATACGAAATTCAGAAACTAGACAAAATTTGCAACAAATAGGATATATGACATTATGGCGTAGGATGAACGGGGAGGGGGAGGGCTGCCTCTGAACTTGCACTGTGGCGCTACGTGCACTAAGCTATGAAGTCCAGGCAATAGGGGACTTTACCTGGAAAACTTAATACTAGTTCTGGATTTGGACTCACTTTATGTTTTTTGGGTCGCTAAATCCGAATTTGTAACTTCCCACCAAAATTTCACCCGGCAACCCCCCCCCCCCCAAAAAAAAAAAAAAAAATTGATTTTTTGAAAAAATTTGGTTTTTGAGAAAAGCGCGCGGGGAATGTTCCGAGGCAGCACCCTCTCTTTCCGTTTATCCTACGTCATAATGTCATATATACTATTTGTTGCAAATTTTGTCTAGTTTCTGAATTCCGTAATGCTTTTCCCCTAAAATAATAAGAAATTTAAGTTAATAACAACTATTTTGGGGCTTTACTGGGGGCGGGGAATTTGGGGGTAAGTTAAAAATTCGGATTCAGCGACCCAAAAAACTTAAAATAAAACTTATAAGGAAATTTCGGAGGGGAGATGGGAGGGCGATTGTAAACTTGTGAGTGGTTAAGTGGAATTCCGCAACTTAGTCCACGCAGCACCGTGCGCATGTTCCGAGGCAGATTCCCCCTTCCCCTTCATCCCAAGTCATAATGTCATACATCTAATTTGTTGCAAATTATGTCTACTTTCTGATTTTATAGATATTTCCCCCCCTAAAACAATAAAAAATTGATTTTTTTTAATAAAAACCTTTTTGGGGGTGCTTTTAACAAAATTTGGGGGGGGGGGGGGGGTTGACGGGAGAAATTTTGGTGGGAAGTTACATATTCGGATTCAGCGACCCCAAAAACATAAAGTAAGCCGATTTCCAGAACTACCATTAATTTTGCTAGGTAAAATTCCTTATTGCCTGGACTATAATGGGGTTTCATAAACCTGAAAATACTCAGTCTCTCATAGAAAATAATTCATCTAAGTTCAGTTTTTTTTTTTTTTTTTTTTTTTTTTTTTTTTTTTTCCGACAGCGAGAAAGAACATTAAATGTAATTAAAACCAGTTTCAGCAGAAGATACATTATTGTGCATCTCAGAAGCGTGTACGAATTTCACTTTTTAGAAATAGTGCACCACCATTAAAATGCACTTAAAACATTTACATCGTGTAGAGAGTAATGTAATCTAATTCTTTTGTGTGTCCCTGGAAATGATCAATTAATGCCCCCTAATAATTTCACATAAGGTAAATATATTGTATCTTAATAATGCGCATAAATTTCGAAAAATTTGAATTAATAACATGAAGATAATTTCTACCGGTGTCAAATGGCACCTTTTGAAAGATTTCAATTTAGGATTTTTCATTTGTAATTTTTAGATTGAAACAATTACAAATCATTTTTAACATATTGAAGTCTTTTTTATGCTTATTACATTAATCAAACTATGAGTAAAATAATCATAAATCAAAATTTTTAAAAGGTGTCATTTGACCCCTTTAGAAAGCTAAGCAAATGATATAATCTATAATAATAAAGAAAGAAGTTTGTGTGTGAGTGAGTGAGTGTGTCGACGGTGTTCTGAAGAGACCGCTGCACGTAGAGCTACAAAATTTGGGGAAAAGGTACGTCTATATATGAAGTTTTGCACCTCGAAGCCCGATTTTCGATTTTTTGATTAGATTGTTTTTTATTTAATTTTTTATGCGATTTTTAGCACTTTTTTAAGATTCGAGGCGATTTTTTCCGTATAAGTGAGAAGAATATGGTTTCTTTCTTTTAACCCAATATAGTAAATTTTGTTCCCTTTTCAAAAAAGTTTATTCGGAATTCATGCAGCGATTTTTGAATTTTTAGCTAATTTTTTATGCAAATATTGAACAGCATTTAATGCATTTCCATACCTATATGGAGGTTACTGTACAGGGACACAGTTCTGTCGCCAAATGCCGCCAAATTTGTCGCCAACTTGGCGGTATATCGCCAAATTTGGCGACCGAAATGAGTCGCCAAAAGTGACGCCAACTTGGCGATATCTCTAATATTTCGCCAAATTCTCATAGACTTTCATAGTAAAGCAATACGGATTACTTGCTTACAGAAAATCAACAAATTGAGATATTTTAATGCAACAAAAACTAATATTAACTTAAGAGATTATGTTAATTATATTTAAGGGAGTCCAAGTAAATTAATTATGAATAAAAGTAACATGATCAAATGCTTAGCATGATTTCCAAAACATAAATTTTAAGAGAACCCACAGGTCAAAGGAATTAGATTTGAAACTTTTATCCAATTACAGTAAATTTTGACTTTCGTGATTCTTGAACTTTTTGTGATTTTTAATGCGATTTTTACGTTTCTTCGCGATCTGCTGCAATTTTTTGACATTCCATTTTTGACCTAAAGTACATTCTGCCCTCATTTCAATAAAGTTTATTCGGATTTCGTATAGCAATTTTCGAATTTTTCGGAATTTTGTATGTGATTTTTAGTGTATTTTAGCGATTTGCTACTATTTTTCCACATTAGTGAAAGGAATAAACTTGCAATCTTCGAACATAATATGTATATTTTTTTTCTCTTTTCAGAATTTGAGGAGCGATTAAAAATTTTTTCGCGATATCTTATTGCGATTTTCAGAGTTTTTTCGTAATTCCTGCTGTTTTTTGACGTACCCGGGCAACGCCGGGCAAGTTCGCTAGTCAATAATATATCAATAATATATAATCAATAATGTAGCAATAATATATAATCAATAATGTAGCAATAATATATAATCAATAATGTATACGAATTATTTTAAATGTGCCTAATAATGACGCTTAAGAACCCCATTTAAATTTTCTTTGTAAAACTTAATAATTTGTATCATATTTTTAGAAATATAAGTATACTTATTCAAAAGCTGGTGCGCAGATGGAAAAAAAAGGAAGAAAGGCTAACCGAATTCAAACATTTTACAACTATTTGGAAAAGTTTTAATTTTTCTTGAATACGCTAGTTGAAAGTTTAAAAATAGACAAAAGGAAAGGAAATTTTCTTCGGAAACTAAAAGAAACGATAAATAGTTTTCAAAAATAGTTTTTTTTATAAATTCTTCTTGACATGTCGGGTATTAGAATTTCTTCTTCATGTATAGTATTTCAGTACACTTTTAATTTTGTAAGACATTGAGATAACAACGGAAATTAGCCATGTGTGTAATTAAAAAAAGTACCATTCAGAGCCGTTAAGAAATTTACATTTTTTTAATCAGAAGTTATATCAAAATTTAAATATATACTAATTTTATTTTTTAAGAAATACTTTAGCTAATCTATGAAATTTGTAAGTAGATTTTTGGATGTTTAAAAGTGAAATTAAATAAATTAGAATTTTTCGCTTTATTTTACGTAAAAAAGTCAATAGTCTACATTCCTTAGGAAATCTCATAAAAAATCAGTTATCGAAAAAGGTACAAAATCATTATTTTATAACTTTCTTGTATAATTAGCGAAAACTTGTCTTAAAAATTGTGAAAACCCGAGATATGAAAGTTGGAGAGTTTGGCGGATCATAAAACTGTAAATAAAAGAATGTTAAACTTTTAAAAAATGCATTTCTTAACTGAAAATTAGAAACTTCATGAATTTTTTAAAATATTTTTGCCAAAATGTGAAGATTTTGTTCTTTGTTGAAGTGTAAATGTTATTCAAAATATTATTACGCTAAAATATAAGTAAATCGATAAAAATGTAAAATCGATAGAAAATGCATAGAATATATATATTTATAGATATATATAAACGGAGATAATTCAAGTGTTCAATGGAACACTTTGAGGGGTTTCGAGGGGTTGAAAATCAGTTTTAAAGAATTTTATGGAATCTTGAAATCAGGTTTTCGTTGTTTGATTGATGATATCATAGAATAATAGAGGTAGCAGGCAATTTTGCATCATGTAACTATTAAAAAGTATATATATATATATATATATATTTGTAATGAATTTATTAACGAATGCTTTATAAAAAAAACGTGGCTTATAACCTTTTCAATTCAGATTAATGTGCACATTTTTTGCGGCACAGATTATTACAAGTTGTGCATTAATATCGATTATTATCAAGTGTTTTTATCAACAGGTCTATATTCATAAATCAATAAAAACTCTGAATCCTTTGATTGCAATAAAAAGCATCTTTTTTCTAGTAAGAGGCTTCAAACTTGAACCTACTATCTCCATTTTCACATTCTCGTCATCCTGGTCTGCAGTTTCTGCAATATTCTGCTTAACACATACCCCATAAATAGCGAAGTAAAAGTTCTGTCGGATATGAGGTATGTATCGATGTAATTTTCTTAACCCATTTATGTCTACCGTCCCATTTTTGGGACGTTTCTAATTTTAATAATTTTTTATAATTTTCTTCTTCTTTACAACATGGAAATTGTATGAAATAATTGTCTATAAATGTATTGATCTATCACCGACAGCTGACAGCATAAGATCGATATTTTTTTCGTAAATGAAGGCTTTTTTGTTTATAGATATTTCATTTTTCAAGATAGAAAAATATAAAAAGTAAGTTTATTTTTATTTTTTGAATCACGGATCCAAATAAATAAGTCATAATCTTAGCTTGTAGACTTCTTTGAAATATGTATTTTTTTAAATTGCGAAATTATATGTGCAAGGCTATTTTTTATGCATATTTGTAACGTACAAATTACAAAGCGATAGGTGCAAATGGGTACACATTTCTGTTAGCCATATAGTAAACAATTAATTATGTAAAGTCCTTTTCAAGATGATTTTGAAATAAATTGTTTTTTAGCCTCAAATACGATTATTCTTAATTTATTATTAATAATACTTAAAATGTTATTAGTCTCTGTAAAGAGATACATATATTTCTTTAATAGTTCATAATAATACTAATTATAGTATATAATATACAATTTAAATTCTTAATTTATATGCATTTTTCATTTAGTACGTTTACATTTTATCAAATAAACACAAAAATATTTTAGCGTAATTTTATTTAGTATGTTTCCAGTTCATTTTGCAACATTTTAAAGTGATTGTACCATCAATTTTGAGAAAACAAAATTTCAGGCATAAATGAGTTGAAGTAGCAATTTGGAGCAGTTTTCTTAAATTGTCCACTGTTATTGCTATTAATCTGAACAGATTCCTTAGATTTGATGCTGAAGGTGTTTTGAACTCTATTGGAAAGACATAGTTTTTTCTTTGTTTACCAACGTTAACTTCCTGAAAAATGTACAACTTTGTAAGCAAAAAGGACACATGCCACAATGGGAACAAATACAAATTTTCAATAAAGATTTTGAAATAAAAAAAGGGCACAAGCCACGATGGGAATTTAAATAATTTTCTATAATCAAAACGCAATATATGACGTATTAAGGATGAACCAATGGTGAGACGTTTTTTCACTATTTGAATATCTGTGTAGGTTGTCGAAACTAATGAAAAGCATGCTAAAATATGCAAATGCATGTATTAAGACAGGTATATGGAGTAAAATACTTATACTGAGTAGTAAATGTCTCAGGACATACTAAAAATACAGTATAAAGCGCATAAGCCACAATTTTAATTATTTATCAATACATACTCTTCTGATGAATAATTAGAGCTACAATACGCGGGAGAAAACTTTCTGCCCTTTATGCTATCGCTTGAATTAGAGACATTTTCACTTTCACTGCTACTTGAATCACTCGATGTCGTTTACATGACATCTGTTATTTGTTCGCCATTGTGGATTTTGTGTTATTGACTGAAAATAAACTAAGAATTTCAGTTGGTTAACAAGAACTTCCGTGGCATAATGACGCAATATCGCGATTTTTTTCAGTAATATACGTTGAGTGGTTAGAGATTTTCTTGAGACAGGTTCTCGTGGAGATATCTAGAGTTTTTTGAAAATGTGGTTTATGTATCTTGTTCCACCAAAAGCTTCTATTTTAGAAAGAATAATAGCAGGTGAAACAGTTCAAATCCAGGTATTTCAATCATGCCAAATTCCAAACATTAGGTAATATTTATATATTTTTTTTAGAAATTTACCATTCGATTAACCAAATTTTCTTTGTGCTGCGCATTCTTATTATTTTACATTTTTCGTTTCTTTGTTGTTGCTCTATATAAAAATGACAATAACTGTCTCCAATAATTTCGAAAATGTGTTAAATAAGGACCATAAAATCAGTAATAATTTCAATAAACTATCTACATATTTCGGCTTCATCGTCTTAAATCCTTTATAAAAAGAAAAAAAAATTCTTATGTTTTTTTAACGTATTTTATCAATCTATGAAGTATATGTTATTTCTGGATTTTCGGATTTGTTATACATTTAAAGTAACACATTTTAGAATAAATAAGAACCATTTAGTTGGAAGAAATTTTCTATACAATTTAATATTCTCATACATTAGGGATGCACAACCTGTGGCCCGCGATGGGTTAACTTGTGGCCCACGAATTTCGCCAATTTATAGCTGGAAATAATTACAATTTTTGCCCATAGGTCGCAGGAATAAATCATGAATTTTGTCAATTTGCCACGGTAAAATTGAAAATTTCGTCAGTCAGTTAAGAATCGGGAATTTCGTTGATCGGGGGCGGAAAAATACCGAATTTTGTCGATGAGGTTCGGAAAAATCGCGAATTTGGTTGATCGGACACAAAAAAATTGCAATTATTGTCGATGAGGAGTGGACAAAAATGAAAATTTTGTCTATCGGAAAAAGCGCGGATTTCGTTGATCGGGAACGGGAAAATCGCGAATTTCGTTGATGATGTGCGGAAAAATTGCAAATTTTGTCGATAATCCGCGGAAGAATTGCAAGTTTTGATGTCCGTCTGCGGCAAAATCTTGAGTTTCGTTAGTTGCGAGAAGAAGTCGCGAATTTCATTGATTTGCAACGGGAAAAAATAGCAAATTTCGTCAGTCAGTTAAGAATCACGAATTTCGTCGATCGGGTGCGAAAAAATCAAGAAATTTGTCAATTACTAGCGGAAAAATCTCAAAATTCGTTGATCGGCAGTGGAAAAATCGCGTGTTTTATCTGTTTATCGCGAATGTCGACAATTTTCCGCGGGAAAAATTGCAAATTTTGACAGAGTCAGTTACGAATCGCGAATTTCGTTGATCGAGTTCGGAAAAATCGCAAATTTCGTCGATCAGGTGCGGAAAAATCGCTAACTTCGTCGATAATTCGCGGGAAGATCGGAAATTTCATCGGTCGGGCACTGAAAAATCGCGTTTTTCGTTGGCCGAGTAGAAAATATCGCGAATTTTTATAAACAGGCGCAGAAAAATCGCAAATTTCGTTGATAAGTGACGGAAAAATCGCCACTTTTATCGATGGTATGCGAAATAATTGAAAATTTCGTTGAACGGCTGAGGAAAAATCGTTTCGTCAGTTTATCGCGAGAAAACGAGTATTTTGTAAACTTAAGCTTAAGCACAAAAACAATCGCGAATTTCGTCGATCAGGCGAAAAAAATCTCAAATTTTGTCAATCGGGCGCGGAAAAATAGCGAATTTTGTCGACCGGCCTCGTAAAAATTGCGAATTTTGTCGATCGGGCGTGGAAAAATTACAAATTTCATTGGTCAGGCGTGAAAAATAGTGAATATCGTTGATCAGGTGCGAAACAATCGCAGATTTCGCTAATGGGCTCCTCCTGTCCCCTTCATTCATAAAGTTCACATTTTTTTTTGTCACTAGATACTTTCATGCCTATGGTTGTTTTTAGCACTTTTAATAAAACGAAATTTACTCCCCCGAATAAAGTCAAGGGATATTATCAGTACTACTAAATAACCCTGGCTATATCTCTGTTATATATACAAACATAAACTGTTTATATATTCTTGCCAACTAAATTGGATATGTTGACTGAGTAAGGGAACCTAGAGGGGCAAAATCCCCCTCCCTCTGAAACCTTATTTTTTATCTGATTATAGGCCACAGAACACTTCCCCGAAATAGATTTCTCTCCGTGTTACTCACGTAGCCCTCAACAACCCAGAAATTTTTGTAAGTGACCCTTCTCTTAAAAAGGTTGTGCACCCCTATCATACATGCTAAATGCATTTTTGTCGTTTTTATCTGTCATTAAAAGCTTAAAATGCGAAAAAAGTAAAGTTGTGATTTAACAATTTTTTTTTGCATCAATATGGTTGACATATATTGTTATATATACAAACATAAACTGTTGATATATTCTTGCCAACTAAATTGGATATGTTGACTGGGTAAGGGTTTATTTGGCACTAGATACTTTCATGCCTATGGTTGTTTTTTAGCACTTTTAATAAAACGAAATTTACTCCCCCGAATAAAGTCAAGGGATATTATCAGTACTACTAAATAATCCTGGCTATATCTCTGTTATATATACAAACGTAAACTGTTGATATATTCTTGCCTTTTGACAATTATTATTGACAATTTGGAATGCGATTTTCAGTTCATCCGGTATCATCGATTGCTTGAGCACCCTGTTTTCCACAACTTTTCGTAATGCTATAATATTTCATAGAAAACATGGTACATATCATTGCATAAAATATCATAAGTTCAGTTAGGATGAAACACTGGGTTACATTAAACTATAAATAACGCCTTGCAGATACGTAAAAACCTCATAATCACGCATGTGCATTCTGTATTTTGACTTGTTAGTGGGCAGCTTTGAAATAGTAAAAAAAAAAAAAAAAAGACAAAAGTTTTTTTTTTTTTTTGGACTTTAAGAAAATAATTGACAAAAATTCATTTAGTATGTATGATAGGGGTGTACAACCTTTTTAAGAGAAGGGCCACTTACAAAAATTTCTGGGTAATGTACAAGATGTCGAATTCGACCAACAAATTCAGAGGGGATCAAGAAGATGAACAAAATTACATAGAACATGGGATTGCAAACCACGTATTTAAAACCCTTTCTGCCCTGGCGGTCACAAATGCGTTCATTACTTTTAAAATGCTTTAAACTATAAATAATGCCTTGCAGATACGTAAAAACATCATAATCACTTGTGTGCATTCTGTATTTTCACTTGTTAGTGGGCAGCTTTGAAATAGTAAAAAAACAAAAAAAAATCACAAAAGTTTTATTTTTTTTTTTTGGACTTTAAGAAAAATATGAGGACCGAAAGGGTTAATCAAAAATACTGGGTGTTCTATTCTAATTCAATTTGGGTTGGCAGAAATAACTTTCAGAAAACTGAAGTATATTTTAATAAAATATTTAGTTGACACTCTGAACATTGTTGTAAATGTGATAATATAAAAAAAGTGGTAGACGTTTCCATTATACGCGCCAGCAGTATGCACTTGATGCTCTACAATTTGGAATGCGATTTTCAGTTCATACGGTATCATCGATTGCTTAAGCACCCTGTTTTCCACAACTTTTCGTAATGCTATAATATTTCATAAAAAACATGGTACATATCATTGCATAAAATATCATAAGTTCAGTTAGAATGAAACACTCTGTATTTGTGGCTAAATAAGCAGTTCTACAACGCATGTTCTAAGACAATTTTTGATCCTCTTTATATCTGCTATCACTCCCCTGTCTGTAGAATTAAAAAACCCTCTGTATATTAAATCTCTTTTATTCTAATTAATAGTTTCAGTTCAGTTAAAGAATTTGTTCTTAGTTACCCAATATTTATAACATCGTAATAAAACGAATTTATGAAGCTATTTTATGAAACGACTGATTATGTTTCACAGATATTACTCCTAAAATCTGGAACGTTTGGTGGTGAAATTAATACCAATTATACATATCCGCGTACATCAAAAATGGTATTAGAACTTAAAAATTTGAATTAGTTTTCGAAATATATTAATTTTTTTCTAATGATATTGCCATAATGATGGCAATTTGTGTGGAAAAATATAGGGATTATTAGATTTCTGTTTTTTTTTCGTCATTTTCAAATTGAAATTGAAATTATCTTTTATTTCAATCGAAAGTGAAGACAATACTATGATTAAATTATGTTTTTCAGGAAATTTTGAAAAAATAATTCATTAAATAATAATAATAATAATAATTTCTTATTTATTTTAATTAAATTTCCATGAGTTAAAGAGATTTTTTTTCGTATTTTAGAAAAGGTTATTTTTTACAAATTGTTGCCAAATCTAAAACCAGCGCAAATAATAATATTTCCTTACGATTAAAAATTTATTTGCACGAAACTATTGAAAACAGTGCTGGACAGATATTTACACTTGTTTATTTCCTATCTAATTTTCACCCAAAATTGTTAATTAATCCAAATCATCCATGCAACCTCATAGTAACTGGTATATAATTTTATATACCGTAAAAATTTATCCAAATAAAATAAGTGATCGTAATTAACATAAATTCTAGTAGAAGAGCAACGCGAATAATTATCTTAAAATTAAATTAAAATTCGCGTAAAATTGTAATTATTAAATTAATTAATTACAATAAAAAATTAAAAGTTTGCGTTGTGAATTATTTATGTGATCTCTTCCACTTATGAATTAAACTCAATTTAAGCTGTAAAATAAAATGACACACCTTAAAATTTTATCACTAAAATAATCACAGATATTTTTAACTCTTGATTAAAATATTTTTATTTACATTAAACAAGATTATATACATATACACATTAAATGATTAAAAAAAAAAGAAGCAAAACTTTTGTTTGCTGATCATTGTTACATGAATATTTAATCTCTAACAAAATTATTTCAATTACTTTTATTATTATATATATATATTTTTTTTTTATCAAGAGAGATCATTTTTCTTTTATTTTTAAATACCTTATTAATATCTAATTACCGGTTTGTTGGATCTCAGATAACCATTTTACCGTAAAATATCATAAAGGGATATTTACAATTTCTAATATAATTTATGTGGTTAAAGAAAGATTAAAGGAATACCTTGAATTTTGTACGGGTCGGAGGCCTTCGTTCAACAGCTTTCAGAGTCGTTGCGGTGCTAAGGATAGTTTCCGTTAATCATGCAAATTGATCTCATCACACGGGCGGCAGAATCGGCATGACTAGAAGCATAGTTCCGAGACGCTGTAGGCAGGCTCCATTTCATCTTTGGCATTAGCTTTTTAATCAGACTGGATCCTTTAGCATATATCCTTGGAATTTCCCTCTCTTTACCATGGCTGTCAGAACCTCTCAGGAATTACCAGGGCTCACAGGACCAAGTAGAAATCCCCAGGATTGTCAGGCTTGCTTAGGCATTATCAGATCTGTCGGGCTTGCTTAGACATTATTGGGTCTGTCAAGCTCTCTTAGGCATTACCAGGGCAGTCAAGATCGCTCTTGCATCTTTTTAATATTTACTTAGGCTGTTTTTTTTCAAACTGTTTCTCTCCACCATTCCTTGGTAGTGGGCGTAACAATTTTGTTGTAGGCCTACCTTATTGGTTGTGAGAAAACTTTATAGTATGTTTGGCTAGACCAATTAGCTACCGGTCCTCCAAATCCCCTCACATATACTTAACTTTATTACATGCCATAAAGTTTGGGTGGTCTAAAGCCCTATATTTATTCCGACATTTTTATTATTTTACGATGTCTTGTTATAAATAACTTTCCTCATGCTTGTCTTAAAACGACACCATCGCGTCTGGCTATTGTTGTTATCTGAGATCCGAACTATACACTCGACATTATACATGTATTTTACTATAAAGCAATTTTTAAAAATATCTATTTAATATTTAAAATAAAATTAATAATTTTTGTATGAACTTACACTCCTATTTTACTCAAACATATAATTATTGCAATTTTAAACTCATAATCATATTTTATAAAAAATATTTGTACAAACAGAAATAACAAATTACGCAACTGTACTTTGACTTAACCAAAATGTTGCGAGAACATATTATTGTTATATGTTTCCCAGCAAACAGAAAAAAAACTTTCAAAATATATTATTACATGTTAAAAGCTTGATAATTCTGAAAATTACACCATAAAAATTGTATTTACACTAACTATTGCAAGCGAAAACAAAAACCTTGAAAATAATAAATTCATGAATATGCTTTAAAAGTACTAGATGGTCGAAATTACGTCATATTTAAAATGGCCAAATAAGAATATTGCCAAACAGTTTAAATAAAAAAAAATATATATTCACGTGAAATTTATTTCATAATTCGAGATGATTTTGTTAACGTTTGTTGCCAATTCTAAAGCAACGCAAATAGTATTCTTTTCTGACAAAAAAACTATCTTCACGTGAATATTAAAAAGGGAAAGAAAACTTTAAAGTGATAAATTCATTAATATGCTTTAAAAGTACTATATGGCAGAAATTAATTCATGTTTAAAACGGGCAAGTGATAATATTGACAAAAAAATTAAAAATGAAAAATATATCTATGCGAGATATATTTTTCATTTTTCAGGATGACCTTTTAACTAATGTTGCAATTCTAAGACAGCGCCAATAATAATATTTCCTTTCTAAAAATAAGAGTATTTTCATGTGAATGTTAAAAAAGAAAAAAAACTTTGGTGAAAATTAGGTCAGATTTAAAACGATACATAAAAAATGTCTTATTTAAAACAATCTTTTTGTAGCTTTAAAAAATACTGGGAAGCAAAGATTCTGTTTACTTAATTCACTTCGTATTAGCTTATGATAAAATTTTTAAATGATCTTATTTAGTCAAACGCGAAAACAGCCATTGGAATTCTTAACAGCACCTGATTCTGCCTTAAAATTTCAAAATCAAAGGGATTGAAAGAAAATCCGTTTAAAAGTAAATTTCCGCTGGTTTTTGAACTATAATTCAATATTCTGCAATATTCTTAAACCAATCAAATTAGCACGTTTTTAGAATCTGCGGTGTCTCAACGGGGTTTGGCGAGCGTAGTTCCGGGGGGGGGGGGAGCAGACTCCCCTTATTAATGTACATTTTTTTTAAATTCAGTGCAACTAATTTAACGTTTATCGTTAAAACATTTACTTGAGTTATTATTTTATTCAGCAGAATAAATAATAAAAACTGCGTAAACCAAAAAGCACTGTTATTAATGTGCCAATGGTGGACACGTAGCAGCATATTTAAATTCATTTTCTTATTAAAATAAAGTATACCTTGCTTACCTTCTGTCTGAAAAATACCCGACCTTTGGCCGAAAAAACGTTATCTGACGGGATTGGGACACTAATCCTCTTCGAAGTAAGTCCCTTGCGCCCCCACACACTCAGCCCAACGTTCCTTACGCTGCCGAAAATACTCATGGAAGTCTTTTTTGAATGGTGTTCAACTCCGTCATCGTATTTTGCATGTAGCATCTTCACTCTCAAAACGGGTTCCTGCGCCTTCAATTTCGGAAATAACCAGGAATGGCAAGAAACCATATCTGGAGAGTAGGGATGTTAGCGAACGACTGCAATTCCATGTTTTGCTAACAAAGTCTGAATCAGGTGCGATGATTGAGCTGGAGAATTGATGAATCTTACGACACCTGATTAATCTTACGAATTGTTTCGCTTTGAGAATCATCAAGCTTTGACAAAATTTGATGCAGTACCTCAACTCGTTCAGCCATCTCGAGAGAAATCAAAATACGCCGATCACGTATGGTCGCACCTTGTCGGCGGCCAGCAGGCAAGGAATGGCTCATTGGAACTGGGGAACACGTTCAAGCATGCGCATTAACCTGTCTTTTTCAATGTACAAGGTGGCGTCTCTTTAGAATCAATACTGCGCACGAGAAAAATGAAGGTCGGATAGTTATTAGACAGACCCCATAAAACAAATCTAGAAAATAAATAGTTTCTTTATAACATATCGAGAATGAAACAAGATTTTTAGATTAGCAGCATATATTTTCTTTGTAACTTCTTTCACTCTTATTTTTGATATAAATATTGTTTAAAAATAAAAATTTCTTTTAAATTTTATAACAATATGGAAAAAATGTTTTTTTCGAACTAAAAAGATAATTGTGTGTATGCAATTATTGAAATAAGAGCTTCCATGCATTAAATATAACTTATTTTATAACACAGGTTTTACTCCAAATAAAAAAATATAAAAACTGTGTCCTCAATTTTATAATTGAATTTGTTCTTAATACCTCCAAATTGTATGGGCTACATACAGAGACACTTTAAAGCCCTGTTTACCACCATTAACTTGAGAACAGTAAAAAGCAGACTCCCTTAAAAAATCCAGCGTTTTTAACTCAGACAGAGTTAGTTTTTGCTCCATTTCCGTACTGAAAATGTACTTATCCTATAGGTGTGAATATTCATCAATCTTGCGGAGTGTTTATTTTCACTCTTTTTCGATAAGCCTTTTTCAGTCTTTTTTGGACTAAATTAATCGGCAGAACGAGCGACTGTACTGAGAAACTATTTTTTTCACTCCTTTTTGACTAAATCACTATGCCAAAGGAGTGTTTTCACTTTTATTTTGAAAAATTAGTACTTTTAATTTTATTTTTTAACATATTTAATACAAAAGAGAATATTTTTTTAAAAATAGATTTGATATATATATATTTTAAATATTTGGATTAATTTTAGATATTTCATGGATTTTTTTTTAATTTCACTTTAATTTTTATCTTAGCTTTTATTTTAATACGTATGTCATGATCGGAGAGATATTTTAGAAGCGATTTCATCCACTGGGATTATATCTGATACTATTAAAATTCCATCATATTTAATGGTAAAAATTTAGAATTTTGCTCTTTTACTTATTAGTTTACTGTAAAAGCTAAACATCGAAAGATTAAATTATATAAGTAAAATTACTTTTATGCTCAGATACTATGTTTTGGCAAATTTCAGCTTTTATTAAGCTTCATCCAAATTCACATTTTTTTGCTATCGCTCCCCCTCACCGCGAGTACACAACTGTTTTTTAAAACTTTTACTTTTTTTAAAATTTAATCCTGATGCAGAGAAATTCGGCCTTTTTTAAAATTTTCAAATGATAACCTGCAATATATATATATATATATATATATATATATATATATATATATATCATCAAATCAAGACAAGATTTTTCTCCTAACTTAGAATCACAAGATGCATTTTTTTATGTTAATATGATTAATTTATGAGAATTTATCAAATTAACCGGTTATTAATAATAATTACCAACGTTAGGTCAATATAATAAATTTTACTCGTTTAGCTTGATATTTTCATTACGTATACTGTATTTATTCTATTTCAGCGTCTCACTATTGTGCAATCGTATAACAGTTTTTGTGAGCGAGTGAGTTTGCTTTTGGCAACAACTTGGCGATATTAGTTGATAGTTTATTTTAGATCCAGGCAATCGCATCTTTCAGGACGCTCACTAATAATTGTTTTTGGCCAGTTTAGAATATTTTGCGTGACAAGTAGTGTCAATTTGATGTTAATTTTGTTGTGAGTTCGAAATTTATTGAATTATTAAAAGCAAGACGAGACGAGGAAGTTGCATATCACCTAATGGATGTGTTCACAATATTTCGTGCATCGTGAATCTTGCAAAGTGACAATGGGCGAGAATTTGTAATTAAAATTATTGAAGAAATTTGTGAAATGTAGAACCTATTCAAAATTTCTCATAAGACCAAGACACAGTCAACCGGAAGGCTCAATTTAAAGATAAAACCAAGACATTGAAAAGATGTTATCCACTTGATTTGAAACTAACAATGCAAAATGCAACGAAGTGGTCCGAAGGAAAAAAAAGTCCTTCCGGCCAGTGCCGGGAGGAAGAGGCAGCTTTCATATTCCTTATTTTAAAAAAAGCCAACTTATATTATTCAAACACAGGAAGCTCAATTAAGTGGAAACCGAATGCAGGAGATTCAATACTAATTTTTATCAATACTAAATCATTATGAATGAGAATTTCGCGAAATTAGTCAGCTTTATCCAAGCTGCTTTTATTTAAAGTAACTCATATTTGGCTGCCAAATTCGGCGATTTCTTAAAGTGCCTGCCATTTTAAGACAACATGGTGGATGAGGCTAACCAGTGAACTTGGTCGAGACCTTAGTAATTGCTGTGCACATGCTCACTCACATCGGAATCGGTTGATATATACGAGTGCTATTGCAGGCAAAAAATCAGATTTTTCAAAATGTCACCCACGTTAGAAATTGAAACTGCTATATCTGAGCCATTTTTTAAGATAAAGACAAACAAAAAATGCTCCTGAATCCTTATATCAAGGTCAAATACATAAGAAAGAAACCTTTTTCAATTTCTATTTTTTTTGCACCGCACTTTAATACATATATATTTTTTTTAATTTAATGGCCGCCATTTTGAAACAAGATGGTTGATGAAGCTGGCCAGCGAACTTGGTCGAGATATTTATGTATACTATCCACATGCCTTCTTCCATCGAAATAGGCGAATGCGTGTGGTATCGCGTGACAAATACAAGATCGTTTCAAAGTGTTAGCCATGATAGAAATTCAAAGTGATATAATTCAACCACTTTTTAAGATATAAACAAAAGAACAAATTTTCAGAAACAAAAACTGCTCCAGAATCTTTGTATCAAGGCCAAACACATAAAAAAAAATCTTTTTCATTTTCCAATTTTTTAATACCTCATTTTAAATTTTAAGTTACATTTTTTTTTTTTAAATGGCAACCCTTTTGAAAGAAGATGGCGAATGAAGCTGGCCAACGAACTCGGTCGAGACATTGGTATGTACTATGTACAGACCAAGTTACATTCAAATCGGTTCATAAATACGCGTGTTATCGCGTGACAAAAATCAGGTCGTTTTAAAATGTCAGCCACAATAGAAATTCAAAATGTTATAACTCAGCCATTTTTTTAGATATAGACGAAACAAAACCTGTTCCGGAATCTTTGTATTAAGGACAAACACATACAAAAAAAATCTTTTTCATTTTCCAATTTTTTGGTATCTCATTTTAAATTTAAATTTTTTAAATGGCCGCCATTTTGAAACAAGATGGCGGATGAAGCTGGCCAACGAACTCGGTTGAGTTATTTGTATGTACTATGTACACACCAAGGTACATCCAAATCGGTTCATAAAGACGTCTGTTATCACGTGGCAAAAATCAGAGCGTTTCAAAATGTCAGCCACGCTAGAAATTCAAAATGCTATAACTCAGCCATTTTTTAAGATATAGACGAAACAAAAACTGCTTCCAAATCTTTTTATCAAGGTCAAACACATAAGAAAAAAATATTTTTTCAATTTACAATTTTTTGGTACCACATTTCAAATTTAATTTTTTCTTAAAATTTTAAATGGCCGCCATTTTTAAACAAAATGGCGGATGAAGCTGGCCAACGAACTCGGTCGAGACATTGATCTGTACTATGTATAAACGAAGTTACATCCAAATCGGTTCATAAATACGCCTTTTATCGCGTGACAAAATTCAGGACGTTTCAAAATGTCAGCTTCGCTAGAAATTCAAAATGCTATAACACAGCCATTTTTTAAGATATAGACAAAACAAAAACTGCTACGGAGTCTTTGTATAAAAGTCAAATACATAAGAAAAAAATATTCTACCATTTTCAATTTTTTGCTACCACATTTCAAATTTTAATTTTTTTAAAAATGTTTAAATGGCCGCCATTTTGAAACAAAATGGCGGATGAAACTGGCCAACGAACTCGGTCGAGACATAAGTATGTACTATGTACACACCGAATTACATCCAAATCGGTTCATAAATACGAGAGTTACAGTGTGACATAGGTCAGATATATATATATATATATATTGATATATATATATATATATATATATATATATATATCAATTTTGAACGGAGGGTGGTTTCGGGGTCTGGGGGTCATGATCGATGAAAATATACCAAAATTTTTTGAAATCGCTTTCCTCCGAACGGCTGCAATAGGTAGCTTTTTGTAAAGAAAGCTACCTAAAAATCATTCAATCTATGAAAATAGAGAACGTCACTCTGGAGTAGATTGCAGTCCACATTAAACTTTATTTGGCTATAAAGCGAATTTAGGTTTAATAACTGTTTGCCCATCGATACTTTGTCAAGAATTACAATTGAAGACCTTTTTGTATAAAAAGCAGTATAGTAACGATATCGAATATCAAACAGCAATCTCAACTGAGGATGAGGATATAGGCAGGAACGCAATGAATAATGATAAAATGGGCATCGAACTGGAAAATGCCAACGAAGATTTGGCGAGAGGTTTTTTGGGTTCAGTCAAAAATGGTAATAAGAGTGTTTGCCAAAAAGGGGAACAATATAATTATGAAACAGCAAAAATTAAAAAAAAAAGTTTCAATGATGTTGAAATGGAAGATTTTGAAGAACTCAAGGAAGAGTTCTTTTTCACTATATGAAGTCTCGAAAAATAGTCAAGACGCTCTACAGTCTGCTAAGCAGTCACTAAATAAGCAAGCAGAAAAAAAAAAGTTACGGCTTTCGAAATTAAAGTTTCCAAGTGCAAATGTAGTAGAAGCCATTTGAATAAGAATACCAGAAGTAGATATGGTTGAGGCTGATAGCCAAATAATATAGCTGTTATAAGTTCTAAGGAAAAGGATAACTTGCATAAACTTAGGACAAAACATCGCATTTTAAATGAACTGATGATGATGAGATGAAAAATTGTTGATAATTAAAGATTTTACTGTCTGCAAAGAAGCTTTAATTCAGTTAATGAACTTCCAGTGAATGAAATAAATCTAATAGTCCAAGAGCTGTTAAACATTTTAGGGAAGGTGTTTGAGGCACCCTGAAAATTTGTGCAACACTTCTTTTGTAATGCCTGAATACAAAATCGAATGTCTGGCTGAAGGATCGTGGCCCAAAACCTGTGCCAGACAAAAAATGGCACTTGACACGTGTCTGGCACAGTTTTTGTGCCGACTAAAGTGTCTGTCATTTTCAAAATATTTGTTTCTAAGCATAAATATTATTGTGCCTCAATCTCAGCGTGCCTCAAATACCTTTTTTGGGTAGTCAAGAAATGGCACTTGACACGTGTCTGGCACAGTTTTTTGGCCGACTAAAGTGTCTGTCATTTTCAAAATATTTTTTCTACGTATAAATATTATTCTGTTTCAATCTCAGCGTGCCTCAAATGCCTTTTTTGGGTAGTGTAAAAAAAGTGGCACTTGACACGTGTCTGGCACAGGTTTTGGGCCATGATCCTTCAGCCAGACATTCGATTTTGTATTCAGGCATTGCAAAAGAAGTGTTGCACAAATTTTCAGGTGCCTCAAATACCTACTCAAAAATGTTCAACAGCTCTCCTACTATAAGAGAATGTACTCGCAAAAAATTCCAACCTAGTTTATTAAAGATTTCAATATTAGAATTGGAAAAGCAATTGTAACTCAAGTTCCTGCAAATGTAAAAAATTAATAACCCTTTGAAAACCCAAAGACCCTTCTAGGCTGGTGAGGAACATATCGCTCACCCGCAAGAAAAAGTGACACATCTCGACAAAAGTAAATTTCACAGGAGAGGCAAAAGTAAAATCTGAATAATTTTAATTTAAATGAAATTACAGCACTTAGCTCTTTAAGCAGGGATAAAAACTTGCATAAAAGCATAAAACCCTTAAGAATGAAAAAGTTTGATGAGGTATGGAGGGTTGAGTAATTTTACCTCTTCACTCAATCCACCCATCTTCTGTGGATAGAAATGGACAAATAGCGTAATAAAAGGATTTTACGTATAACTACACTTATGAAACTGTATGTGTAGCAAGACACACCTATGACTAGCCTATTAATGGAATAAAACGCAAAATTAATTATTGCGCGATGTGTCACTTTTCTGGCGGGTGAGCGATATGACCTACCTCTTTTTCTTCTGTTATATTAATGTAAGAATTGCCTCATTACGAATGTAACTTCTCTTAATATATTTGTTATATGTTAAAATTTATTTTATAGAAGTCTGAATTTAAAATTTTCTACTTATGTTACTTTTTTTTTTAGTATTCATTGCTAAAAGTATGCTCTTTAAAACTGAATTTATTCTTTCATTATTCCAGTGTTTAAGATCTTTATCTAATTTATTCAGTAATTATAAGAATAATTATCTTTAACCCCTTAGTATCTGGCTTCCTGTTAATCGGACACATTTCTTAAATGAGTATTATTGTCTCTTAGCAATTATTTTTGTGATTAGCTTCACAGTTATAATAGCACATGCTCCAGTAAAGTACATATTCGTTACTAAGCTACGTTAATCATATTGACCCAAATACATTGGTAATTATTAATAATTACTGGTAAATATGATTAATATGCCATATTTATAAAATTTACCAAAATACATGGTTATTATTAATAATAACCGAATTTATCAAATTGCCCGTAGCATACATATAAATTTTGAGTAATTGTTGGAAACAGTAAAATAAATTTAAGTTTATTTAAGGTTATTTTCCTAGGCCCGCTTAAGGCCAGGCGGTTCTGCTGTTGTTGATTTTTTAAACTAACTCATTTAACCAAAGTAAAATTTATTTTGAAAAAGTAAAATATGATACTTGTGTTATCGGCAGCAATCCATTATGCAATATACATTTGTTCCGATGGTGGACACACATAGCATATTTAAATTCATTTTATTATTTAAATAAAGTATACCGTGTTTACTTGTGTTAATTTTACTAGTATATGTGTATTTTCTTAGTCATGACATACTTATGCATGCAATTTGTGGCGTATTTCCGAAATTTACTGCTATATGAGTCTTTAAGCTATCGCATAGTGTAGACCATAGACATTTTATCTAGTTATCATGTTTAAGAGTGTAGCTCCCGCCGTTTTGAAGTTAATGAGACTGGAGAAGATTTTAGTAAGCACCCTGTATATTTAAATGATGCTGCTGTAATTAAGTAAATTTTGTATCTTAAATGCATTACAAAATGATTTTTAAAAGCTGAAGTAAAATTGTTCTCACCTGATAACAAAACGGTATAAAACCCTCCTCCACTTGTTAGGCGTAATACATACAAATATAATCAGCATCAATGTATGTGAAGTTCTTATTGCATATTAGGTTTAAGGAAAGTTTTGATATAGTGCTTGAGAATATTGCTATCTCGTAAATTATGAAATACACAATGATCTAGAGCCATCTTCTGGGAGATATATAACTAAATTTTATCAGAACCAATTTATGTCAATCATAATAGAACGCTAAAGTTTCTTGAAACTCCGGTCGTGGAGTTAGAGTGACTACAATATCCATGTCATGTACAAACATTTTCTAAAAATAATCAAATCTTATTCATGGCATCGTGAAACTTGTAAATTCATCAAAAAATAGAAGTCGGAAATTTTGCCAATACTTTCTTAAAGGGGTGGAATAAAGTAAAAAAAAATACTATGTTACATTTTCTATTTTATTATATATTGATTTATTTACTTATTTAGTTTAGAAAATACGATGAAAACCAGTAAATGAAACATAATATAATAAGAGGTATTAAACGACAATTTCCAGACATTAGGTAATTAGAAATTCTTGTGCTGTCACAGGAATGCAATTACTTATTCGTAATAAAAAAATCCTTATTCTATAACACAGACACTTCTTTGATTCTTCGCTTGAACGTGACATAAAAGCTTCATTGTTGTATGTTCGTCAGAACACTTCAGTAGACAATCACCTTTTTACTGCTTAAAGCATGTAACTGAAGTCGGAATGATTACAAGTTGCTGGTTTTTTTTAATCGAAATTAGGATTTATAAATTAAACATTTGCTTTCGAACTAGATGATAATCTATCATTGTGACTACAAAATATTTGGCAGGTACCCTTTGATTGCAGTTTTGTATTACTTAGTTATTTCCAATATAAGTCAAAGTGGTTAAATTAAACTTTAGATTTATATTAGATTGTTTCATTAGATTGTTTTCTTTTTCTTCATCATCTTGTGGATTTTTTTTTATGTACACGTATTTTATACAGCGGAAATAAAATTCACATGATGTTATATAATAATTTATTTCTTATATTACGGTATCGTGTAACTTGTACAATGTTGTTGAAAATTATTTGTTACCGTTATCTGTCCATAAAATAGCCTTTTTACTTATCTATCCTTTTCTATCCTTTTATTTTATTTTATCCCTACTTATCTCTCCTTTTTACTGTCTGTTTATTTCGCAAGTGTGAATCTCATTGTGGAAGCTTTATAAGAATAGTATTATCCTTAATCATATTATACATTACAAAACCTTTTTAATTAATATATACAAGAGGTTTTCGAAAAGAAAAGATACAATGTCGCATACTCCTTCAAAAACAAATTTAATTGATAAAAGATCCATTACAAATTACTTACTGGTATATACCTTATTTTTTCATATAGTTGCCGTCATTGTCCAAGTATCTGTTAAGTCTGGGTAAATGCTTTTGTATGCCACATGCACTGAAGTTTTCCTCCTGTTGCCGAAACCACATTTCAATTTCGATTTTGATCTCACCATCATTGTGGAAGTTTTGCCCTTCAAGATATTTCTTCTGGTAAATGAATAAGTTGCAGTCGGTGGGTGCAAGTTCAGTTATCTCAGATGGCCTACCTGTTCTGAGTCCTCCATGAATATGGGTCTTACTTCCAGAGAAGGCACGACACCATTTCCTTACATTTCGATTCATAATGTTTCCATAGACGGAAAAAATTCCTTTGTGAACATCCGCTGGACGCTCACGTTTTGCATGAAAGAAACGTATGACGGAAGGTACATCTCAGTTCGCGGGATTTTGAAATGACGTGGCGATTATAAACACGTGCTTCACGAAACAGACTCACCGTACAAATAACGAATGACTGCGAGGGAAAGGTCAAACGTTCAGGATTAAAATAGGTGTTGCCTTCGCGCTCATTAAAACCTTTTCTTTCCTGCTGTCTGAGGTGTATATTTACTTTTCAAAACTACTTCTTACTTACATTTCAAATGTAATCCTAAGCAAGTCCAGGAAGGAACAAGCTCAGGCGAAATATCTATCATTACACTCAAGCCAGTTTGACCGCGGGCTTACATTTTTCCTGCCGATTCAAGCTTTGTTGGCATCTTTGTTTCATGCTGATACAGGCTAAATGGACCTTGCTTGTACTTCATTCTCTACGGACAGCTTTTAGGTAGATTTCGTAAGAAATACTACCTATTGCAGTCGTTACCATGGTGCGACTTTTGAAAAATTCTTTCATAACTTTTCATTATAGGACCCCAGGAACCCAAAACCACCCCCACCTAAAAAGTTTATATATATATATATATATATATATATATATATGTATGTATGTATGTATGTACTAAATTTTGTCCGCACGATAAAAGTCGCAATAATACACGAATCGTCTTCAAACTCTCCAACAACTTTGAGATGGTTGATATCTCGGCGGGGATTGAAAATGGGCAAAATCGGCCAAAGGGAATGGAAATGGGGAGGGCTCAAAATTTTGAATACCATCTTAACATGATTCTGATAAAACCAGCTCTTACAAAACAATGACAGGAAAAAATAAATATTTTTCGTTAAGCAGTTGCCAACAATTAAAAAAAAAAACAATAAAATTCTCACCACAACAATTGTTTTTCTATTGCAAGATTTCACGTGAAAAATTAACTTAAATAAATAGTTTGAGGAATTGAAAACAAATTGAATATTACGTCATTAGTTTTCTAGTGCAAGATTTCCGCATGAAAACTCAAAATAAATAGTTTGACGAATAATATATATATATATATATATATATATTGCGTCATATTGGAAATATAATGGACCTCAGCAGGTGAATATGTAACGTCATGTGAGTTTGAAGAAACGTATTAAAACATGATAAAAACCCGACTATGGAAATATTAACATATTTTAACACTTTGAGGTTCTCTGAATTTGCTTTATCCATTTTTAAACCTATTCCATATACATGCGTGTATGTATTCGTGTATATTATAATTTTCACAAAATGTTTAGCTCCCTAGAGCTCATTCTTAGTGAAGGAACTGGGTTTATTTCTAATCTTGATTTAAGTTTTATTGGTGAATTTAGTACTTAACTTCGAAATCTACCTCCACCTGTAGGCCCGAGCCGGCAGGGATTTTTTGTAATAGTGTTATTGAACTTTTTTTTAACAAATCTATACAAATTTATTTCAGTTTAATACATTATTAAGATTTTTGTTTCTTTAAACTACATTTTTTGTAATACGGCTTATAAATAGTGTTATTTTCAATATATATTTCTTTACCTGTAATCTTCATTAAGGGACTATTTTACTCACAGCTAAACAGCCACTCGCTAATGTTAATCCTATGGGAGGATTTTTTTAGAATATCTCGTTCATATTTCCACATTTTTCAGTGATTTTTTTTTCTGTTGGATACCTGAGGTCGATCTCTACAAAAACCGTTTTTTTAATTTATCGATTTTGTTTGCAATTTTTTTTACAAGGTACTTTCACTTTTGAAATCGGTTAAAAAAGTAAAAATATCTTCATAAAAGAAACCCTGCAAACAAAATCGAAGATGTAGAAAATGGCCTTTGTAAAGGCCGACCTCAGCTATTCAATTGAAAAAAAAAAAAACGGTCAAGTGCGAGTATTACTCGCGCACAGAGGGTTCCGTACAATAAATATATGAATTAGCAATTGCATTATTAAAAAAAACTGTTGCTAAAAGAAACTACGACTTTGTAAAAAACTATGCAAAGTACGGTTGGGTATAACATTATATACTAAGAAAATGTAAATGGATATACCATGAAAGTTCAAAGAGATATGGAACCTAAATAATATCAAATAGAGCTATTCTGTGTAACTCATTTTTACTTTCTTCTATCTTTGCAAAAAGAAAGTATTGGATTCCTGAAAATTTTCAAATTCCGTTTTTCGACCGATTTATACGTTTTAGTGGACAGAGATAATGATACACAAGTTTCACAAAACGTCTGTCTGTGTGTAAAAAAAATTGTGGGCACTCTATCTTAAGAACTATTGAACGTAATTTAATAAAAGTTTAGACTCAACTAGTCCTTGATATAAATTGTTGCTGATTATTTTTTGGTGTAAATCGCCCAGCAGCTGGCGCTGCTATGCTGCATTATTCATGATTTTTACAACAGCTATATCTCAAGAACTAAACCACAGATTTTCAGGAAACTTCAGATGCAGTTAGTCCTTGATATCATTTGATGCTGATAATCTTTTGGTGTAAATCGCCCAATAGGTGGTGCTGTTATACTGCATTACTCATGACTATCGGAATAGCTCT
This sequence comes from Maratus speciosus, assembly GCA_963932465.1. Lineage (NCBI taxonomy): Eukaryota > Metazoa > Arthropoda > Arachnida > Araneae > Salticidae > Maratus > Maratus speciosus. The sequence goes on along the minus strand of OZ010800.1, from coordinate 163,651,638 downwards.
ATCTCGGGAACTAATGCACGAATTTTCACCAACCTTCAGATTCAGTTACCCCCGAATTATATATATTAATGCTGTTTTGTTTTTGGTGTAAAATGTCTAACAGGTGGGGCTATTATGCTGCAATTTTCACGATTTCCGCAATAGCTGTATCTCTAGAACAAATGCATGAATTTTCATCAAACTTTACATTCAGTTAGTCTCTGATAAAATTTTTTTCTGATACGCTTTTGGTGTAAATGGCCCAAGAGGTGCCACTGCTATGTAGAACTTTTTGCGATTTCCACAATAGCTCTATCTCAAAAACTAGCTTACGGATTTTTATTAAACTTCAAGTTCAATTAGAAGTTCACGTAAGATGTCCCTGATTAGATTTTGGTATAAATCATCTAACCAGTGGTGCTGCTGTGCTGCATTGATCAAGAAGTATTAAGATGTATGAGATGGAATAAAGTTTTAGGATTGATAGAGCCAACTAATTTAATATTATCTTAATCTGTTTATAATGAACTTGATTCGGTACTGACAATAAAAGCAGTGCCTATTTAAACTTCATTCGGCATTTCATAAAACTAAATTCAGCATAGTAATAACAGTTCTTTCTACAGGTAGCTGAAACAAAACATTCGTTCAAAGTTTATATTTGGCATTGTGCTAAGCGCGCTTCGAAAGGAGATCACAAAATTGCAACGCCGCCTTGGCCCCTGCCGCGTTTATCCAGATAGGTTTTTAATTAACTTTTAAAGTCACTCGAGGCGTTTTGAAAGATACATTCAATGCAATATAGTCGCGAATCTCATAGTATTTATGTAATTCATTCTAATTAAGGAGTCTCGTGCTCTGAAAATTGAAAAAATGAAAAAAAAGAGAGCATTTTCAACATTTAATATATTAAAATACATATGATTTTAAAATACAATTTTTATTGGGGTGAAAGATATAAATATTTTCTTTTATTTCATGTATTTAAAAAATGCAGGATGCATAATTAGCATTTATAGAGAGCTCCAAACTGTCAGACATTTGACGAGCAAAAAATTGGTATAACAGTTTAAGTGCAGGATTACAAAATAAATATTGCAATTAGAATGAAATTTTTGGTGCCTACTTATACTTCAGATAGTAGTAATTATCCTGAACCTAAATAAATTTGTATTTAATGCATTTTTATATTTTTAATATAAAGTTGTATTTAGCTAATACAAAATTTTGAAAATTTCAACAACATAATCACTTTAGAAAATTTTTCTTGAACATAGTCCAGGCAATAGAGACCGTATAGGGACTCTACCTAGCAAAATTAATGGTAGTACTGGAAATCGGCTTTCTAGACGTTTTTTGGGTCGCTGAATCCGAATTTGTAACTTCCCACCAAAATTTCCCCCGGCAACCCCCCAAATTTTAGTAAAAAGGCCCCCAAAAAAAGTTTTTTATTAAAAAATTCCATTTTTTTATTGTTTTAGGGGAAAAGTAGCTAGAAATTCAGAAAGTAGACAAAATTTGCAACAAATTAGATATATGATATTATGACTTAGGATCAAGGGGAAGGGGGGATCTGCCTCGGAACATGCGCCGCAGTGCTGCGTGGACTAAGTTGCGCAATTCCACTTAACCACTCACACGTTTACATTAGCCCTCCATCTTCCCTCCGAACTATCTCCATAAGGTTTACTTTAAGTTTTTTGGGTCGTTGAATCCGAATTTTTAACTTACCCCCAAAATTCCCCCTCCCCCCGAAAACCCCTCCAAATAGTTGTTTTTAACTTAAATTTCTTATTGTCTTAGGGGAAAAGCATTACAAAATTCAGAAACTAGACAAAATTTGCAACAAATAGGATATATGACATTATGGCGTAGGATAAACGGGGAGAGAGAGGCTGCCTCGGAACATTCTCCGCGCGCTTTTCTCAAAAACCAAATTTTTTCAAAAAATCAATTTTTTGAGGGGGCTGCCGGGTGAAATTTAGTGGGAAGTTACAAATTCGAATTCAGCGACCCAAAAAACATAAAGTGAGTCGAAATCCAGAACTAGTATTAATTTTGCCAGATAAAATCCCCTATTGCCTGGACTTCATAATTTAGTGCACGTAGCGCCGCAGTGCATGTTCAGAGGCAGTCCTCAACCTCCCCGTTCATCCTAATTCATAATGTCATATATTCTATTTGTTGCAAATTTTGTCTAGTTTCTGAATTTCGTAATGCTTTTCCCCTAAAACAATAAGAAATTTAAGTTAAAAACAACTATTTGGGGGGGGGGGAATTTTTGGGGGGAAGTTAAAAATTCGGATTCAGCGACCCAAAAATCTTAAAGTAAACGTTATACAGAAAGTTCGGAGGGGAGATGGGAGGGCGAATGTAAACGTGTGAGTGGTTAAGTGGAATTGCACAACTTAGTTTACGGAGCACCGCGCACATGTTCCGATGCAGATCCCCCCTTCCCCTTCATCCTAAGTCATAATGTCATATATCTAATTTGTTGGAAATTTTGTCTACTTTCTGAATTTTTAGATACTTTTTCTCTAAAACAATAAAAAAATTTATTTTTTTAATAAAAACCTTTTTTTTTGGGGGGGGGGCTTTTTACCAAATTTTGGGGAGGTTGCCGGGGGAAATTCTGGTGGGAAGTTACAAATTCGGATTCAGCGACCCAAAAAACATCTAGAAAGCTGATTTTCAGTACTACCATTAATTTTGCTAGGTAAAATTCCTTATCGCCTGTACTAACAATAAAAAGGAAATTTTAGGTTCACTTTATACAGATTAACACGAAACGTATGTTTTGGAAATTTCAGGAAAAAAAATATTCAAAAGTTTTTGAGACATTGTGCGCGTTAAACACCAAAAACGCCATTTGGAAAATAATGACTTAAAAGTTTCGAAAATGCCGCTTCAGCTATTGAGCAGGTATATTTCTAAAAGCCATAACTTCTGCTCTAATGAGAATTTGAAGGAAACAATTATATTAAAATGTTCAGAAAATAAAGAAGATTAACATCTAAAATTTTTTTGAAGCTTTAAAATTCCTGAGACCCATTGAATTAGTCTCTTTTTAACAATTTGACGTTTATTGAAATTATACTGTTACTTGCCATTGCATTACACATATATAACATTAAAAATTGTTATTTGAGCCTTAAAAGCCGGTGGTACATAGAATACGCCGCCTCTGTCACTATGTATGCTTAAACCGTCCATATCTTTAAGGGTTAATATCTCTGCTAATTACAGACGATTTTTTTAGAAAACCATGATCAACAATGCTTTTATACTTCTGCTACGATAGGTACCTCGATCGCTGATCAACACTTTTACTGAATTCCCGAAAATCGAAATTTGTGTGTAATGGATAAATGTGATTTTCTCAAAAAATATGTGACCTAGAGCAATCGCTATAATTTCCCTGGAAGGTATAAATTAACGTCTACTACTCCTAATTTTTCATAAACTTAGTTTCAGAAGATTCGGAGTTATATGGGGGGGGGAGGGGGGGCATATTTTTGCGCTACATTTTCGACGATAGCTTTGAAAATGTAACACCTTAAAATAAATAAATGTATTTTTGAATTCAGCATTACGAAAGCTTTCACGCGATACACCACACGATATACAAAGATTTTTTTTTTTTTTTCAAGTAACTTAATTTGCCCCACTACATTTTTATTAAATATATTTATAAATGTTTAATAATCTGAAAATATGTGGGTCAACAGTCTTTATTATTTCCCCCAATTTGACCTTTCCACATTTCCATAGTTTACGAGTAAAATGGCTGTGACGGTCGGACAGACAGACACAGGAGTGATTTTATAATGATTCCGTTTTTACTTTTTAAGTACGGAACCCTAAAAATCAACAAAAATATGGGAATGCGAATGAGATACTCTAAAATACTTCTCCCGTTGGTTAAAATTAGCAAGTGAGTGACCTCTAAAGATGATGGGGGTGGGGGTTCTACTTTTTCGGATCAAAAATGTCGATTATTTTATTTATTTATTTTGCATTCTTTAAGGGGGTTGATTGTGTCCTAAAGCGGTTTCGTGATATTTCAATTACGTGGGGTATTTTTTGCTCTTTAAGTGTAACATCGCCCATTGAATGTAACGCTATTTTAAAATTTAAAATTTGTCTTTGTCGAAACCGTATTTTTCAAACTGGGTGACCATTTTTCTCGAGAACTATTCGACCGATTTCCTTCTTATTTTATTTTTTTTTAAATATCTGGAGTTTATAAACCGAAAATCATAATTTTCATTAATTACATATTTATCAGAATTCGCAAAATGGAAAAAAATATATAAAGTACCCAAATGACCGTCATTTTGTCAAAAATGAACTATTTACTTTACTTGTGGGTATGAGTGACCAAAATGGTTGGAGGTGCTTGTGATCGGCTAAAAATGGTCACCTGATTCAATGTCCATGGCGAGCATATGCTGTCGCACGAGACATAATACTGCTTCTTTTTACACTAAAAAAATAAATATATAATTAAAATTTCCATAAAAATAATGCAACAAGTCTGAAGGTTATATCCCTTTTTTTTATAACCGAAAATGTATATAACCGATATAATTGTTTATACACTGAGAAAGAAATATGGTTCTGGCATCTAGAGTCTTAATTATGGCTCTATAAAAAATAGTTACATGCCATCCGTTTAAATTCTAGTTGCCTTTGCTAGAGAGTTCTAGAGAATTTCCTACTAGATTTCAAGAGCGTTTTCCTCTATTCTCGTGGTCAAACTTATTTAAAAATCTCTGAAAATAGATGAGAACACAAGTGGATAGTTTTAGTAACAATAATAATTCTAGTTTATGAAACCATTACAGAAATCTGGTGATCATTTCTCGCTACTGAAACAATTCATTATCGTTTCGTCACCTACATTATCACCAAGAGACTAGAAATTCTAGATCATTTCGTCTATTCAGCTTAGTTGTTTACCCTATTGGCATAGCTCAGAAATCTATATTTCTAATTTAGGGATACAAAAAATGACTACCTAATCATTCTAGGTGAAGACAGTATTTTGTTTTCTCAGTATTTTTCATAATCATTATTGTTCTAATTCCGTAACCCATGGCTTTCAAACATATTATCAAAAAAATTCTGTTCTTTTAAGTTTTTTACATAAATATATGCATTTAATATTATTTGAAAATGACCGATATCGTACGACAATATTTGTAAAAAAAATACTTTTATATTTTGTAGAAGTTTCGTATAAAACTTCATATAAAAATTGCATTCGGCACTGTCCGTGTCGAACATGTTTTCATTGAATTTCGATCAGAGCGCGCTTGAGTCAATATTTTTGCTTTTATAATAGTCCAGGCCCAGACATGAAAATGACAGGCCGTGGAGACTCCTGTTTCATACCATCTTTATTATATCAAAGCAATAACTACAGAAAATCCGACTTAACTTATTACATTTAAATGCTTATATGAATAACATTTTTTCATATAGAACGTATAAATCTATAGAACGTTTAAATCCGCCGAATACCGAAAGTAAAAAAAAAAAATCGATTGAAAAACTTTCTCTTTTGGTAGAAGAAAATGAAATTACATTACAAGAAAATTTTTAAACTAACTCGTTTGTCTGATTATTGTTAGTTAAAATGTAATAAAAATCAATATAAACTTATTTATCTTAAGTATTACGAAAGTTCCGTATTTATTTTAAACAGAAATCTTAAATAAAAATATTCTAATTATATATTTTAGTATAATAAATGCATTTTATAATTCATTTTATAACACCGATCGCATTTACTTTGGACGACAACATACCGACACAAAGAAAGTATATTGTTTGATTCTCATGTTATCATAGAAAGTCTATTTGTCAAAGTCAAGAGATTATTCGTTGACATCTTCTAGTATTTTCTTGATTTCTTGCCAGCAAGCAATCAAAAGGTACCTTGTTTGAAGTTCAGCTGAAACTTTACTAAGAGAAAAAAAATTAAAAAAGTCTTACTGAAAATAAACTTGTTATTGTTGTAGGAGCGTTTACGGCAGTGTACGTGAATAATCAGATCTTTTCGAGTCCAATTTTCTTCAGTAAACAGCTGCCAAATTTGAATGAAACGTTTTCAAATCAGATGTATTCAATTCAGAGAATAATATATCTAACAAAAACATAGCTGTGAAAAAAGGGAGCCAAGTTCTGTAAAGACAATGGCAAGAAAAGAAGTGATATCTAAGTGGGTGCCAAGTTCAAATAAAATTCACTCAAACTTTCCTACTGAAGTATTATAGCATTTTTTAAATTGTTTAGAAATAAAAATTATTGATAGCATATTAATAATAAATCTAGAACTTGGCAAGATTTTATCTACGCGTCATTTATTTTTAATAATGACATTATTATATCAAATCTTGTTATTTCATGATTGGAAGCCTTAATTTGAGTGAGCTCCTTCCCCTTGAAGGGCGGTGGGATAAAATATATTTCACCCAATTTAACTGCAAAATGCCACATTGACACCAGAATTCAGAACTAAAAAGTTTAATTTTATTAAATACGTGAAAAGAAGCTTTTACCCATTTTGAAATAAATTGGTTTTTAAATTCTGGTGTGATTCAATCATTTCAGCATTTCACGAATAAAAGTTATTTGTCCCTGAAAGGTTTAAAGGCGTGCAGTCTCTAGAGTGATGACCAAGAACAAGCGTAAGTATATCTGTCTCTTTGTCAGGCATCTTAGTCTGTTTACATTGAGGTTTCTGGAGGGTGGGTGCTAGAGTGATAACAAAAGCCGAGCGGGAGTGTATCTGTGTATTTATTGGTTTATCAAATCTTTAACATGAGTCATTTGTTTATAATAATAACTATATTAATTTTTTTTGTAATGTCATTGAAATTAATATCGACATCACCATTTTTTTAAGACATGAAATTGATAGGCATAACATTTATCAAAAACTTGCCAAGTTCTAGATTTATTATTAATATGCTATCAATAATTTTTATTTCTAAACAATTTAAAAAATGCTATAATACTTCAGTAGGAAAGTTTGAGTGAATTTTATTTGAACTTGGCACCCACTTAGATATCACTTCTTTTCTTGCCATTGTCTTTACAGAACTTGGCTCCCTTTTTTCACAGCTATGTTTTTGTTAGATATCATTACTTTTTGTAAAGTTACAACATATTTAGACTCTTTACTTAATGCTTTTTGATGCGTTTACGTGTGACTATTTTATTCACCAAGCAACATTCAATTTTAATTTTAATTTCCTACAACAAACTATTTGGCTGTCCATTTGCGTCAGAAATCTATATTTTAATATTGCTACATTAAATGCATGTTTTGAAACGAAATGATTCGAAATTTTTATTGTTTTTGAAACAACAATTCCTATATTAAATTCCTATATTAAATTTTCCTATTAAATTTTCCAATTAAATATCCTATAGCTGGGCCTGCTTTTTTGTACTGAAAGTGAAAAATAAAGTTATGTGCTTATGCCATACTATGTATCATTCATCCATGGGTGCCGGCAAAGAGGTAGTGCAAAGAAAGGACATTGCCCCTCCCTGGATTTTCAAATTTAATTAACTAAATATCCTTCTCTCTGATGATTTTGAAAATAACAAATGGGTAAGTGTGATCACAGATCGCACAGAGGGTTTCGTTTAATATTCCTTTCAAAACACTTTATCCTTTTCAAAAATCTGTTAGTTCCCCATTTCGCAACCAGGGGCGCACTCTATTCTAAACAAACCTCTATCCGAACGAAACTCCGTTTTACATACTTTCCGTAGATATATTAGTCGAGGGGATTGAGCACAAAGCACTCGAGATAAGTAGGCACCCCTGGCGGTAAAAAAATGGAACAAAAATGTGTAAGGCTGTGGTGCATAATATGAAAGAACGGTCAAAGGGGTGTCAGCAGAAGTTGGAAAAGTGCTCCACGGGTGAAAAGGGCGGAGGTTAGAAAAATTGCTTAAAATACACAAGTTAGAGCCCGGAGGAGTAAATAATATAAGACTTTTTGAAAATTTTATGATCTGTCGTGTGGTCTGAGGTATTCAGCTATACGTATGCAAAAAGTCATGTCTCCAACTTAATTAGGGGCTCCCTTAGAAAGAATTTCTTAAAATACATATGTGGTAGCTCAAAGGGTTAAGTGTAAGATTTTTTCAAGATTTTATGATTTGTCGCCTGGCCTCAGGTGTTTTCAAATCTGCAATTTAATAAGGAGCTCAGTCAGAAAGAATTACTTAAAATACGCATGTGGAAGCCAAAGGATTAAATGTACGACTTTTTCAAAATTTTATGATTTGTCGCATGATGGTGTTCAGCTATAAGTATGCAAAATTTCACGCCTCCAACCTAAATAGGGTCTCAATTAGAAAGAATTGTTTAAAATACACATGTGGGAGCCCAAAGGGTTAAATGTACGTCTTTTTGAAAATTTTATGATTTGTCGTTTGATGCGAGGTGTTCAGCTATAAGTATGCAAAATTTCACGCCTCCAACTTAATTAGGGCTCACTTAGAAAGAATTGTTTAAAATACACATGTGTGAACCCAAAGGGTTAAATGTACGACTTTTTCAAAATTTTATAGATTGTCGTCTGATGTGAGGTGTTCAGCTATAAGTATGTACAATTTCACGCCTCCAACCTAATTAGGGGAACACTTAGAAAGAATTGTTTAAAATACACATGTGGGAGCCCAAAGGGTTAAATGTACGACGTTTTCAAAATTTTATGGTTTGTCATTTAATGTGTGTTCAGCTATAAGTATTCAAATTTTCACGCCTTCAACCTAATTAGGGGCTCACTCAGAAAATATTTTTTAAAATACACATGTGAGAGCCCAAAGGGTTAAATTTACGACTTTTTCAAAATGTTATGGTTTGTCATTTAATGTGAGGTGTTCAGCTATAAGTATGCAAAATTTCACGTTTCCAACCTAAATAGGGGCTCACTTAGAAAGAATTGTTTAAAATACACATGTGAGACCCCAAAGGGTTAAATTTACGACTTTTTCAAAATTTTATGATTTGTCATTTGATGTGAGGTGTTCAGCTGTAAATATGCAAAATTTCACGCCTCCAACATGTATCTGTAGTTTCTGAGAACGGGCTCTGTGACGGACAGTATATCTCAATTTGTTGATTTTCTGTAAGCAAGTAAACCCAGATAAACCCCCAGTAAGTACTAGATAGGTTTACAATGGAAGTCTAAGGGAATTTGGCGAAATATTAGAGATATCGCCAAGGTGGCGTCACTTTTGGCGACTAATTTTGGTCGCCAAATTTGGCGATATATCGCCATGTTGGCGAGGAACTTGGCGGTATTTGGCGACAGAACAGCGTCCCCTCCTACGGCAAATTAAAATTTCACCTAATAGACGCAATGGTAAAGTAAAAATGGGCACCCCCAGATGGGTAATTCATCGATTTTCACAATTTTTTTATTTTTTACCTCAGTTTTATAGTGTAAACGAACTTCGCACCAAATTTCAAGTCTGTAGCTGTAGTAGATATACGAGATCTTTTTGATGAGTGAGTCAGTCAGTCAGTCAGTCAGTGGTAAAATTATCGATTATCAGACATTTTCAAATGCCATTATCTCGGAAACTAATTATGCGTTATTTATAAAATTTTGGATTTTAGGTAATTAGGGTGGCCTTACTACACATTTCGTATAACAAGTACGCAGGTCTCATAGATTTTCAGTTGTAGAGCATTGAAATTTGACGAAAACAGCTCGAAATGGTTCGTGTAAATAACACACGGCTATGTCAGGCGAACTTGGCTGACACACTGCCGTGTGTCTAGATATATTTCTGTAGAAGTTGATAATATGTGTGATTTATATTCCTAATATAATTATTTTCTTTGTTTTCTAAACATTTTATTTAAAAAAACAATATTTTTGAAAAGGATAAATAAATAAATTTCCGTAAAATATTTCTAAAATTTTTAAGGCATTTTAAACAAATAATAATTTCTAAAGTGACTCAAGACCAAAATTATTGTGTTTAAGAAAAAGAAACAAAAGTAATTCCCTAAGATTATCCTAACTTTAGAAAAACAAACTCCCTTAAAATTCAAATTTATAAATCAATTTATTTAATGTGTGAAACTGATTTATATTTGTCACATAATTATTATTTTCTTCAATAAAGTCTTGTATTCCAAATATTTCATGTAAAAACAATTAATATTTTGGAGAAGTATAAATAAATAAATTTCCGTAAAATATCGTTAAAACGTTTAAGGTATTTGTCATGCAACCAACCTTCTTTCTAGCCTCTAAAGTAAAGTGAAGTGAAGAGACGCGGTAAGTGAATTGAAGTGAAGAGGGGAAACCCGGTGTAGTGTTGGGTTTTGTCGGATGTGTAGGATGCGGGAAGACATCCGAGGTAATATTAGTTTGGTTTTGAGAAATAAGTTGTGTAGTTTTAGTGGAGTATTGTGGTTGATAAATTGTAGTCAAAGTGTATATATTTTTAGGCAAATGTAAATATTTTGTAAATAGGATTTTGTATTTAATAAACTTTTAATATTAAACTTTTGGTGCCATCCTCGGTTATACTGACATCACAGTATTTTAAGGGAATAATGTTTTCTATAGTGACACAAGTGCAAAATTGTTGTATTTAGGAAAAGGAAACAAAAGTGTTTTCCGAAGATTATCATAAATTTGTTCGACAAACAAACTCCCTTAAAATTCAGATACATAAACCAATTTTTACTTTCTTCTATTGAAGGTAGAAGAAAGTATTGTAATCGACTTCCGGTTTTCGATGGATTTACACGTTTCAGGGGTCACAGATCCCCCAAAATATCTTTATACAAAATGCCTGACTGTCCGTATGCCCGTGTGTCGCCATTGTACCATCGAAAAGTATATGAAGTTATGCATAGAATTGAACCAAATTTTTAGTGTATATTTTTGGCATAGTCAGCAAGTCCATATCCAATTTGGAAATATTCCGCCAGAAGGGGGCCCTGTAATAGCAATTTTTGTGCCAATTTCATTATTATAATATCGAAAAGTGTATGAAGTGATGCATAGAATTGAACCAATTATTTTCTGTATAATTTTGGCTATGGCCAGCAAGTCCTCCCTGAATTTCGAAATATTGCACCCGAAAGGGGCACTGTAATAGCGAATTTTGTATAATTTTCTCGATTTTTCTTAGTTCTATTGTACTTCATCGGCTCGTGAAGCGATAGAAACTTCGCACACCGCTAAGCCGAAGCCGGCTATTCACGAACAGCATATGTACAACAAAATAACAAAAAAATATTAATTTTAATAAATGTCATGATCGAGATTAGTTCTTTTTTACCTCGATTAATTGACTAAAGCAGAAAGTTAAGATGAAAGACAAAGTTGCCATAGTATTGAAATAATAATAATGAAGTACTATTAACATTTGTAACTACTTTTTGAAGAATTAAAATATATGAGGTAAAAAAATGTTTTGGGACATCAACTTCGTTTTAGGTAGCTTTCATTTTCACCGATCATGACCACCCAGATCCGAAAAGCACCCTCCGTCCAAATATTAATATATATATATATATATATATATATATACATATGAGTGACAAAATAATACGAACACCCATAAAAAAGCATGGTCCATTTCAAATAATCGGAACCCGCATCTCACTTCGCACTCAATTCTGCCACCTAGTGGTTATGAAAGGTAAGGTATCAGTCGCTCAACATCAGTCATAGGTGTTGCATGCGCTTACCATACACTCAGGAAAACTCAATAATGACTCACCAGTCAGAGTTCGAAAAAGGAATGATAAGTGGAATGCGGTGCTCCTGTTGCTTCATGGGGGGAACATCCATTTATTTCGGGGGTGCAAGGTATCAGCCGTTATGACAGCGTACACGAAATGCGGTAAAGTGTCCTCTGCAAATTACAACAGTGGGCAGAAATGATTTCTGAGAGGAATAAAAGAGAGTTGACCCGAATAACGATCCGAAAGCGCTTGAAATCTTTATCCCAGATAACGTCAGTGATAAATAGTTATCTCCATAATCACATTTCAGTAAGAACTGTCCAAAGGGAACTTCATGCTTCGAACATTTATAGAAGAGTTGCAATTTGAAAGCCATTGGTGACATCACGTCATGCTTTTCAGCGACGCCAATGGATTAAAACACACAAACACTGGACTTCAATGGATGTGACATAATACATACCAATGTCTCGACCGAGGTTGTTGGCCAGCTTCATCCGCAATCTTGTTTTAAAATGGCGGTCATTTAATTTAAAAAAATTTAAATTGTAAAATAAACGTTAAAAAATTTATAAATAGTTTTTTTTTTCCCCCCTTGAATGTTTGACCTTGACACAATGATTCCAGAACAGTTTTTCTTGTTTGTTCATCTCAAAATGAGATATAGCAGTTTGAATTTAGAGGTGGTTGATATTTTAAAAATATGTGATATTTGTATTGCAATAATACTCGTATTTATGAACCGATTTAGATGCGACTTGGTATGTGTATAATACATACGAAGTTTGCTGGCCATCTTTATACGTTATCTTGTTTTAGTATGGTGGGCATTTAAAATTAAAAAAAATTAATTGTAAAAAAAAGTACAAAAAAATTATAAAGTGATTTTTTTTTCTTTCTTGAGTGTTTGACCTGTATACAAGGATTCCAGAACAGTTTTTGTTTTGTCTTTATCTCAGAAAATTGTGGATATATAGCAGTTTGAATTTCTAGGGTAGCTAACATTTTAAAACAATCTGATATTTGTAATGCCATAACACGCGTATGTATGAATCGATTTGGATATCACTTAATGTGTGTATTAGTACATACCGATGTCGCGACCGGGTTCGTTGGCCAGCTTCATCCGCCATATTGTTTCAAAATAGCAGCCATTTAATTTTTTTTATTTAAAATGTAAAAAGAATTAAAAAAAATTAGAAATATAATTTTTTTTTCTTAAGTGTTTTACCTTGATAAAAAGATTCCAGAAGATTTTTTGTTTTATTTTTATCTCAAAAAATAACTGTGATATAGCAGGTTAAATTTCTAGGATGGCTGACATTTTGAAACTATCTGGTTTTTGTCATACGCTAGCACTCGTATTACTGGACCGAACTGGATGCGACTTAGTATGGGTCATTCCCACCTAGTAGTGACTTAGTACCTATGTCTCGACCGAGTTCGATGTCCAACTCCATGCGCCATTTTTTTTTTAATGGTCCCCATTTATTTATTTTTTTTTTAATTTAAAAAGTGTTTAAAAACATTAAAACTTGAAAAATATTTTTTCTTACGTATTTGACCTTGATATAAGTATTCCGGAAATTTATTTTTGTTTTTTCTCAAAAATTGTCTGATATGCAATTGTCTGAATTGTTAGCATGACCGACATTTTGAAACAATCTGGCTTTTAACATGCAGTAGCACACGTATTTATTAACCGATCTGGATGTTACAAAGCATGTAGACTGGAGATAATTAAGTTCTAACCGAGTTCGTAGCCAGCTGCCTCTGCCATCTTATTTCAAAATGGCAACCATTTAAAATTAAAAAAAAAAACTTAGAAATTCAAAAATCTTTTACTTTTAAGTGTTTGACCATTATTCAAGGATTCCAGAACACATTTTTAGATCTAAAAAAATGGCTGAGATATAGCAGTTTAAAATTCTTGGCTGTCTGATATTTTGAAACAATTTGATTTTTCTTATACCACAGTACTCGTACATATTAAGTGATTTAGATGTGACTGAGAATGCGTGCAAGACTACCAAAAGTCTCCACCAAGTTCATTGGTTATGTTCATCCACCATGTTGTTTTAAAATGTCGGGCACTTCAAGATCTCGTCAAATTTGGCGACCAAACACAAATTGCTGTAAATGAAGGCAACTCCGATATAGCTGACTTATTTCTGAAATTCTCACTCAGAGTAATCATTGACGAAAACAGGTATAAAATCCTCTATAATCGAGTTCCACAAATTTTAGTTTTGTGTGTCTGAGTAAAATAAGCTGGATTCTAAAAAACATGGAGTATGAATGTCCCGGCACTGCCCGGAATGAATTTTTATTTGCGAAAATGATCTATATTTGTCACATTATTATTATTTCTTTCAATATTGTCTTCTATTCCAAGTATTTAATGTAAAAAAAAAAAATTCTTATTTATTCGAAATAAGAAGTAAAATAAAACAGTTTTCTTATAAATTCTATAAAATTACATTAAATATTTTTGTGCCTGCGTCATATTAGAGTTTAGTAAATAACAACACTCTACGATGAATCAGGATAATAAAAAATGTGCCCAAATAAATTAGAAAATATCAAGTTCTCTTAAAATATAGAAAAGTAAACAAACATTAAATTGAAAAAATATTTAGCGCTGCGAGAATGATATTTCCAACCTATAATTAAATTACGTATCTCGGTTGCGGTAAGTAATATTTAATAATAAAGACTATTATTAAAATTTTCAACACAAAATTTGCATTTCGAAATGCAAATTGCAAGAAAGTTATTTTCAAGAAGTGAAAACTCCTTGAAAGTTATTTTCTTATCTCGTGTAGTACTTTTTAAACCAGAAAATTTGCATAGCGTTAAATCTAAAATATAGATCAAGAGACCATGGCTATAGATTACTTAAGGGATTCAGGTTTTGGAATTTTCAATTTTGCACTTAAAAACATAAAGCAGATTTTAGACAATTCCAAAAATACATAATTTACATAGATTCAAAATATATATTAAAAAAAAGTTAAACAACAACAACAAAAATATAAGAGATATATGTGGAAACCTTATATTCGCCTTTTCCCATAATGTATTTTTTTATGTATAATTAGACACACTTTTTATGAAATGTAATAAAACTGAAGTGTTAGCACTTTTCATGATTGAATAGCTTGCTTTATTTATTTATTTATTTTTTTTTTTTCAAATGTATCTAAAATTATGAAGGTAATTTTTTTTATTATATAAATGAAAATTGTATTTTTTTTATTATCTTCCAAATGTCTCAATAATTATTTTTTAAATTCGTTTCTTTTACGGAGATTAACAAGTAGTTCTTCTAAATATATAGTAAATTAACACCTTGTAATGATATACGAGGGTAAGTCAAAAATTATCCGCAATGTAGTTGTGGCATTCTCACAATCTTTTGACTTTCATGTCCTTGAATAATAATTTTTATTTTAATACAATTTTTTGTGTTTTTTTTTTTTTTTTATTTCATACACTGGGGAACATCCCATTGCATGATTGCATAACAATATTAACGAGATAAATAAGTTTGTGACGATGTTGGGGTTCCAAATACCGGGAAAACTCCTATACCATACCGTGTCCTTGGTGCTGATTTTTAAGTTTGGAGCTGTCTGTATGAAATTGTTTCAATAAAAGTAATTCGATTTTTTTTTTTCGAAATTGGGACTATTGTCTTATATAAATACGTAGCAAAAAAATAACCGGCACACATTTTTACGGTTGATATATATATTTTTTAACTTTGTCCCTGGGTTTTTCATCCTTACCGTCCCTCTCGCTAAACTTATACAGAAAATCACTTCAGATGCAGCCACAGAATTTTTTTCAAGTTTTTTCTCCTGCAGAAGTACGCTAGAGACTGTCCAAGTTTAGAGTTTTTATGACCCTTAAATTCTGAGATGAGGACCCCTTTTAAAACCAACGATACACTTTATTGCTTAACATCCGCATCCTGAAGCCCTGCCTTTCTCATTCTGGCAACCCGTCGGCATGAAATAAAAGGAATTTTTTATCAATCGATTTTTAGCCGACTTTTTCGGTTCTACCATACGCATCGGAATAATTTTTTGAATTTCTGAAAGTAGATTTTTTTCTGCCTCCATCTGTGCGATTTTCGAGTTTTTCGCCTGGTAATTTCTGAGATGCAAGTCGATTTAAAAAGCCCCAGTTCACTTTTTCGATGCGGTTTCTTGGTATCTACGCAGATTTTAATTGGTCCATTTCCAAATTGTTTGTCCCATTTCCAAATCGTTACTTTTTTATATACAGGGTGTCCGGTCTCAACGCGGTGTCCAATGGCTAATTCCTAAACCGTTAGTCATAGACATATAGTTCCAATTACAAAAATGTTTTAAATCAGGTAAAGAAATATTTTAAAAGCGATTTGGGTCAATAAAAACATTTCTTAAAAAATTACGAAATTTAAATTTTTATACGGTCCCCCGGTCCTATAAGTTATATTTAGTAAAATTTTCCTTTTACACTGACAAGTAATACAAAAAATGTCCCGTTGTTCTACGATTAAAATTGACCGAGTAATATCTATTTAGAGTTAGAGCATATTTTTGCTGCAAATTGGGGGTCAGTCACAAATTTAGTCGAAATATAATTTCGTCAGATATATTAAAAAATGGTTGAGAGTAAAATTAACATTGCAATATAAATTTGAAATCTTTAGTCATTCTGACATATTAATGCAAAATATACAATTTGTAATACACATTTAAGAAGAAAGAAAAAAACAAAATTTTTGTTAAATAAAATGATGCTAAATTAACAGCCTCAATTCTTTACAAAATTATACGTATTTTAAAATATTATTAGATTACACTAGCCTGCAAAAGTTGGGTTATTTCATGTTTTTTAGCTTTTGATAATTGATTCTTATGTATTCTGTACCGCTGAATCCGGAACTGACCTTCATTTTTAGCCATCACATCAAGATTTTTCGCAAATTGTAAATTTCAAAGTTAAAATTTTATCTCCTCCCCCCATCTCCTCACACCTCCCAGCTGTAAGAATCCAAAGATAAGCAAAAATATCGAATAAATTATTGAATAAAATAAAATTAAAAAAAAAGTTTTACATATGTTTTATAGTACGAGATTTTCGCTATATTTTAACTTACACATTTTCAAAAAAATTCTAACGTGATGGTTAAAAATTAAAGTCATTTTCCGATTTAGTGCTAAAAAGTACGTAAAAATCAATTATCAAAAGTTAAAAAATACAGCCATCTCCTCTACTTTATAGTATCCGATTTTTGTTAATCTTTAAATTCGACAATTTATGATTTGCGAAATATCCTGACACGATGGTTAAAAATTAAGGTAATTTTCGGATTCAGTGCTAAAAATACATAAAAGTTAAAAAACCCAAAAATTTCCGTCTTGTATTATCTAATCTAAAACTTTTTCATAAACTTCTTGGCGGTAATCAATACGAAATTTTTTGTGTTATCCTATAAAATAAATATAAATGGTAACCACCGAAAATCATAATAATATTAGATTGTTATCGGATTTGCGCCAGTATGTACAATGTAATCTCGTTCGGATATTTGAAAGTGGGTTAAAGTTCGAATAAAAATTTTGAACTGGAAAAACATACATAAGATCGTTGAAGTAACATAAAAAATTATAAAAATAACATAATTTTATTAAAAGAAATCATAAAAGAAACAGTCTCAAATCCTACAAAATAAAACATATGTTATTTCAGTCAATCTGAAACTTAATAAATGTTAACTTAATCGTAATACTTGTACGATTTTTTTCAAAGTGCAAATACACATGAAATGAGATCTTCGAATACTTTAAGCACTTGGAATATGACACCTCAAAGCCAAGCCGAACTCATTTCTTTTCAGAGCAGAAAAGTGGCATAAGTCATGCATTTTTAAAGTTTCATAACTCGCACAATTTTAGTGTTATATGAATGGGACTTATTTTGTCTTACTTGTCAGTGTAATAAGAAAATTTTACTATATATAACTTATAGCACCGGGGGACCGTATAAAAATTTAAATTTCGTAACTTTTTAAGAAATGTTTTTATTGACCGAAATCGCTTTTAAAACATTTCTTTATCTGATTTAAAGCATTTTTCTAATTGGAACTACAAGTCTATGACTAACGGTTTAGGAATTAGCCATTGGACACCGTTGAGACCGGACACCCTGTATATAGAAGGATATAAACAAAAAAAATAAATCTATTATAAATGAGCAAAAAACGTGTATGTATTATTATTATTACCATATTAATATACAGATTACATGGTTGTAATCATTCTCTTAAATATGTTTGGTTCACAGTGTCAAGTGTAATCTGTGTACTTAGCTTGTAGTACGATGCAGCAGATTATGTTCATAGCGCGGAAAAGTTATTGCTTTTTTGTTCGTAAATTATACTTTCAGTGTATTTCCGATATAATTGGTTTTGATGGCAATATAAGGTTATGGAAGAGATCTACATTTGTTCAAATAATGGAATGCTGCAAAATAATTGCCTTATTCATTTTAAAACAAGAACAAAAAATTATCCGTAAGGCGTAGATTATGAAACACTTTCCAACATATTCAGAATACTATTACAAAACTTCACTAAGGGGAAAGATGATGTCTAAATGAACAATTTGGAAAACGCATAATGCATTTTAAACCCAATTTCTGCTATTACCCTGGATAGACGGGAAAATTGACGATTTTCTTTTGCAGCCCTCTATATGACCTATAAACATGTATGTATATTAGGTGCATAGTATACTAAAAGCAAGTTTAATTAAACGCATAGTACTGTTAAAATTTTCCATTCACCAATTTCCACCAATAAACGGATGTTTTTGATAACTTTTGTGCAGCCCTGTTTATGATCTATAAAATTTATATACGCTAAGTAATATTTGAAAAATAATGAAATGTAAAAATAAATACAGCAACTGAAAACGCATTTCCAGCAATTATTCCTCGTAGGCTTCAATAGTTCAATTACTGTTCATTTTCTTTTGCAGCCAAAATCTTTGGTGTGTTACTGAAATGAACGATAAATTCTATGCTCACCCCGTTCTATAGTAAGAACCTTATCAGTGATGCAGCTACATTTCAATATGTTTAAAATAATGTAATATAATTAAAATATATCGCAAACGATTTTCCCCATACAACGTAAAGTAACAGAATTCTTTTAAGTGTCCCAGTAAATGAACCATAAGAGCTACACACTTAATTTATAATAATGAACATGCCATAGTGATACCTAATACCATTTATAAATTTCGTGGCAATCGCACTCTATTTACGCGAGTTAGAGCACGGATAAACTGACGGACACAAGGACAGACAAACTTAATTGAAGAGCTGAGTGGATGACCATGTTAACGCTCGTATTCACGAATAACTTCGACCTGGAGTTATGCAGAAAACCCGGGTTGAAAACTCAAATGGCATTCACCGTCAACCCCACTGAACCGGTTCGAGGTTAAAATCTAACGCCGGGTTCAGTAACCCAACCTTGGTCTACAGGTGGTTCAACCCAGGATTTTTCAACCGAGCATGCGTATTTAACGAAAAACAAGCGGTGAGAGTGAGGAAGGAGAGAAAGAGTACCGCCATTTTAGAATGGCTGATAGAATGTGCTGTGTAAAATATAGAAGTTCTACTATTAAATAAAACGGAATAACATTATGCAAAGGTATGTAATCTCATATATACGTAATTATCTTCAATATTTTTATCTGATTTGTTTATATTTAAGTATATAGCCTCTTATATATTGAATACATGTTGACTTGTTTGTTTACATAAATACGCGTGGTCGCGAAAAATTTATTTGCCTTAAAAATAGCCAATATTACTTAAACAGCCGAATAATTGCTTCTAAAGTAACAACTGTCGCGTTTAAGGTCATTTATTTTTTTGCAATTTTGATGTTAAAAAATTCACAAATGTATTTTAACAGGACCGAAATAAACGCCATACTTGCATAAGTTCTAATTAAAATGTGAGACTCAGGCTAATTTGTATTTTTGTTTAAGTAAAGAAATACACAGATTATCTTAGAATATCCATAGATTTTCTGTAGATTTTTGATCAGTACTTATAGAATGTTTTAAAATTAAATTTTGGGTCTATTCTGTAAAAGATATATTATTGTTTATGTACAAACTGAGATAAATATAAATCAGATCTATAAATTAGATATTTTAACTTAAAATTTAAACAATTTGAGTTTTATTTCTTTATTGATTTTTTTTTACGATTGTTTGTAAGCTTCTACGTATGTTTCTCAATTTTTGTGGAATTTGACATATTTATTTTTATTGCATTTATTTTTCAACTGTATTTTAATTTCAAAATTATACATAATATAAAATATTGCATTAGTACTATTTTATACGAAAATAATAATAGTAATAATAAATCCTAAAATGAATAACTTTTCAATGTTACCTCCTGAAATTGTGACTTTTTTTAGAGATCACTTATAATTTTTGCTTCTTAATTGACAGCTAAATTAAAATAAATTACTAAAGGGTTGAAATACGCTGGTAAAAAAACTTTCCTTTTTTTTTTTTTTTTTTTTTTTTTTTTTTTTTTTTTTTTTTTTTAAATAACCCCACACCAAAAATATTTTTATCAGCCCTTGCATTATGCTTATTATGATGACTATTTTTAAGGTAAATAAATTCTTCGTGATCATGAGCATTTATGAAAGCAAACAATTCAAGATGTAATGAAGGAGATATAATGTAAAAATATAAACAAACCAGTCAAAAAATGTATAGATAATATATATGTATGTGTATGTATGAGATTACATATATTCTTCTATTTTTGGTAATATGTACTTTAAACTTTCTTTTTATTTCTAAATCTTACACAGCATCTTCAGAAATGTTTAATTTACTTAAATTAAAGAATGACACCAAAAAAGAGAAAAATATAGAGGGAATGGGTAGGGTGGTACAAATGGGAACTTGTTTTTCTCCACTGATTCACAAACAACAGACAGCTATTTTATTTATTAGATAATGTAAAATTATATGAAATTATTAATAATTAATTTGAGTTGTTTTGTTAGATTACAAACTATCATTACTCTGCCTATTTAGTGTAGAAATCTATCATTAATCAGTCATCATTAAAAAAAAAAAATCTCACTTTTAATTTCTATTCTAAATGAGATTCTTATTACATCTAATGAAGTGATATCTAAATGAGTTAAAAATATGAAATTAAGAAGCTGGGAAAAATATAGAAAATAAAATAACATTTTCTAAATAAATACATTTTTTCAAATGCAACACTGCAACCAAAAACAAGTGTCTTCGTGCATGTAATAATATATCGTAATCATTAGGCTAATTTATCAAAAAATAGTCAAAGATAATCAAGGGAATAGCTTTGATCTTGTAAATGTGATAATAGAAATATTCTCATACAAATGGCTGGAGGGGAAGAGGTGGGGATAGGTCCTAAAAGCTGGTCGATAAAAATTCAACTTTCTGTAACTCTTTATATTCAAAATAATAACACACATTAATGTCAATATAAGGAAAGGCTTGAAAATTTTTTTTTTACTGTAAATTTAAACATGCAAAATTATATTTAATAGGATAGCCAAAAAAAAAAAGTCACTACAAAAATGTATTTATGAATTTCAGAATAAAATAGCTCTTTTTTTAAATTCAGTTCGATACCTAGTTCCCCAAAACAGTTTTTCATTTATTATTACTACTTGGGAAAAGACAACATATTGAACGTCAGTAAATTATTAAATGAATGGCATGAATTGCACTATTTGTGTAGATGTAAAGAAACTTTAATGAAGCAAAGTTCCTTTACAACTACAAGCCAGAAAAACAGCGTTGCTAGCACCAGAACTCTTTAACTTACAGCATATTAGTTTCGGTTGCATTCAGCGAACCGTCATCAGTACAAAGAATGAGGGAATTTTACTCCTATACACTGGCCTCCAAAAGTAAAGAAACAGTGACCGGATGCGTTCGATTGTACACGGTCGAATATTTTTCCAAAATTTTTGACGAATTGTTTTGAATTTCCACGATGTAAAGAACATGTTTTGTTAGCTAATCAGCCGGTTTTATTCGTCACTTATGTCTAATATGGGATTAAAACTTTACATAAACTTATATTGATTTAACAGCTTTTTCTTTCTATATTTCACTGTTTATAGGACTTCTTTATTTTGAAAGTAATACCTTCATTATCTAGGATATAATGTGAATTGTTTTCTGAAGCATAAATTAATTTAAAAGAACCGACATTAAACATTTGTGTTTCTTAGATGTCGTTAGATGTTCCGTAATCGACTATTCTCAGACCTATCTTTTTATATAGTGCAATCGTCCAGTTCAATTTCTTGAAAGGTATAAATGCCTTTCGATAATCAAACGCATCGCTGTCTCTTTTTTTTTCGTTTCTTTGAAATTAATCGTTATGATTTTAATATGTTTAAGTTTGTTTGAGTTTAAGTTATAATAAGATATTTATTTTGATTGTTTACGGTGTTTTTAAGTGAACGGTTTTATTTCTGATTTAAATTTGTTAATAATAATGTAATAATAATAAATAATAATGTTTTGAAAAGCTCCAGGTGTAATGAATACTAATCCTGTTTTGACCAAAGATAATTTTAATAATTTGCTTCAAAGGAAGGTCTCCTTGTTCGCCATACCCAGAATATTTTGAAAAAAAAAATACTTATTAAACTACTTATGTATTCAATAAAAGATTAGTCAAATTTAGCGGCGGAATTACAGTAGTAATTCTGTAAAAAAATAAAAAAATAAAAAATAGTAATAATACATTCGAGTATTTGGCGCGGAAAGACGAAAGCGTCACGCAATTTGGCGAGCAGCACTTTTCATCGCCAAAAGCAGACGATTCTAATGCATCTGAAAATTGCTTGTTAATTGATTTTTCGAGGGCGTGTAAATAGTATTTCATGAATTTAAACTTAAACAAGGAGAGAGTTTAATACATACATTTTTTTTTTTTTTGTAATATATATTTATGTTGCTTGTTGCTTCAGTTATTTAATGTTATCACTGTAAAAATAATTTCATATATAAAAGATATTTTCATATTGAAAAATATACTTTCATATATTTAAGTGTATTCCAAAATAATGGTCAGATGAAGAATGTTGTAGTTTAGAAATATAGTTTAGAAATGTAAATTGTTTTAGAAATTTAAATTCAGCCGAATAACTAAGAATTTCCTCGGAATTTTTTATTTATGATATAAGACTGGTATAGATAAAAATATTTTCGAAGCAAAATTTTAGAAAATCTTTTTAAATTTTCAACTAAAAGCTCTTTTAAAGATGTTTTTACATTTTCAAATAGCATCTGGTGTTTTCTCAAATATTTTGAAATAGTATGTTTCCAATCTTTGTAATGCACATCAAATAATCTTTGATAGCAGTCTTAGAATAATATGTCAGAAGAGAGCTTGAAGAAAGTTACTTCTTCAAAATGCTATTTTCGAGAAAAGCATTTGAAATCTGCTCTCGTTGATACTAAGAATTATTAACTTATTATATTATTGTTATTTCTCAACCTTCGAATTCGAATAACACATTATATAAAGAATTTAACAATTATTTTTATTTGTTTACAATTCTTTTGTTGCCACTTTACAAAAAAAATCAAAATATAATTCTTTTAAATTCCATAAGTATCGTCTGCTTAAATGATTTCATATGTAAGAAATACGCAGGTTTCATTATCGTTTACAAAAATAAATCAGTATAATGTAAAAAAATCTATACTAATAAAAGAACAAATCGCTCTGTGTATGTGTGTGTCTGTCTGTGTGTGATGGCTAGCAAAATCTACGGCACGTACGAGGTTCAGAATTTTTGTGAGAATAGACCAAAATCTATCCTGATATACATGGCCCGTAGAATTTTAATATTCTAATTATTAGCTGAGTAATTAATTAGTATTTGGACATCACTCTCATCAAAAGTACGCCTTTTTATCCCTCAGATTACTTTCGGTTGGTTGGTTCATAAAACATCGCTCATCAAAAATACGTTTCTTTCTTTCCGGTTGCTTTCGGTTGGTTGGTTGTATAAAGCTCTCGCAGAAATAATTAAGTAAACCGGGATACAATTAAATAAACCAATTTGAGTGCTTAATGTTTCAAGAGTGACTGTTTTTTCAACTAAACATTAAATTTATCATGAAGTTGAAACGCGTGCTTTGAAAACATATTTAATAATAATGAACTTTAAGAGAATGGATTAGTTTCAAATGACGTCACAACCTAGCAACCATCTTGACAACCTGGCAGGTTTTTTGTTTGCCACACTGTTTTCTGTTTTTTCTCTACTTTGATTGGTTGAGCGATAATATCTGCTAAAAAATCAGAGATTTTGGTTGGTTTACGGAAAATTGGAGGTACCTGTTTGATGCTGATCTATTTAGATAGCAAAAAATGTGTTTTTTTAACGTTAAACAAAAGATTAGAATACTCCTTACTGGCTCTTTTACCACTAGAAATGAGAAATTGGCAACAATATGTCCTTGCATTCTAATGCTTTCTTCTGCTGTAGCGAGTAGCAACAGTTGTAATAGAATTTAAATTCTCATTTTTTTATATTGATAATGATTTTTTTTCTTCAGAAGTGTTTTTTAAAAACTTTTTTAAATGCATTTTTAACTGCTCTTTTTTATGTTTTAAATACAGAAAAATGTTCCGAATTTATCGCCCACCTGCTATACAGTGCCGCAGGCAGTGGGGGCACATGCCGGATGTTCGTACAGAACTTTTTGCACCCTTAATTTATGAGTAGTGGTTATTTCTGAATAGTAATTTTCCGCAAATTTCTTAAAATTTTATATCATTCCCCTACCCCCTCGACTAATATATCTACAAATAGGTTTAATAACGGAGTTTCGTTCGGATGTAGGTTTGTTAAGAACAGAGTGCGCCCATTGGAGGCGGGAAGAGGAATTAACATATTTTACGGAGCATGTAAAGAACGCCTGCTATAACGGTGAAGCAAAGCAAATATTTTAAATTCTTGGTTAAGACACCCCCCCCCCCCCCCATTCATGTATCTACGGATAGGTTGCGTGAAGAGGTTTCGTTCATATACGCTTTTGCTAAGAATAGAGTGCGCCCCTGGTGGTGGAATGTAAAACTAACAGACCGCGATTTCATTTAAAGTGGGGAATCTAACAAGGCGATCTGTCTGAAACGTCAAGATAGCTTATAACACATTGGAAAAAGTTTACATAAGAATGGCGTGTGAAATTTCGGGCAGGTGAGGAGAGGGGGAGGGGCGATAGATTTTTTTAACCTTTGCGTTTCTTACCGTTTCCGGTGCGGTTTTTTGACGGAGTCCTGAAATAAATGCGTCTTATTAAATATAAAAATGTCAAAAGTTTGTTACCACTATTTCAGAATAGTAATTTCAAAAATATCTTAATTTCTTGCTTAAGACTGCCACCCCCTCGAGTAGCATATCTACTGATAGGTTGTTTAACGGAGTTACGTTCAGATACAGTTTTGTTAAAAATACAGTGCGCTCCCTGGTGGTGGAAAGTGGAACTAAGAGACCGCGATTTCATTTAAAGTAGGAAATCTGACAAAACAATCAGCATGAAACTTTAAGATAGTTTATAAAACATAAGAAAAAGTTTATGAAAATTGAAATTTCGGGCAGGTGTGGGGGGGGGGGAGGGGCGAAAGATTTCTTTTTTTACCTTTGCGTTTCATACTGTTTCAGGTGCGGTTTTTTGACGGAGTCCTCAGATACATGCTACTTAGTACATATAAATGTGAAAAAAGTTAAGTTACACTATTTCCGAATAGTAATTTCAACAAATATCTTAAATTTTTGCTGAAGACCGCCACCTCCTCGAGTAACATATCTACTGATAGGTTGTGTAAAGGAGATTTGTTAATAATAGAGTGCTCTCCCTCGTGGTGGAAAGTGGAATTAACAGACCGCGATTTCATTTAAAGTAGGAAATCTGACAAAACGATCTGCTTGAAACTTTAAGATTGTTTATAACACATAAGAAAATGTTTATAAAAATTGGCGCGTGAAATTTCGGGCAGGTGGGGGGAAGGGGTGAAAGATTTCTTTTTATTATCTTTGCGTTTCATACTGTTTCAGGTGCGGTTTTGTGACGGAAACCTCATATATATGCTACTTAGTACATGTAAATGTGACACGAGTTAAGTTACACTATTTCCGAATAGTAATTTCAACAAATATCTTAAATTCTTGCTGAAGACCGCCACCTCCTCGAGTAACATATCTACTGATAGGTTGTGTAAAGGAGCTTTTGTTAAGAATAGAGTGCGCTCCCTCGTAGTGGAATGTGGAACTAACATAAAGCGATTTTGTTAAAATTAGGAAATCTAACAAGGCGATCTGTTTGAAACTTTAAGAACGTTTATAACACAAAAGATAAAGTGTAAAAAAGAATGTTGCGTGAAATTCCGGGGAGGGGCTCTAGATGTCTTTTAAAAAAATTAGCGTTTCTGACTTTTTATGTGCCGTTTTTTGAGGGAGTCGTGTGATATATGCTACTTATTAAAAGTTGCAGACATTATGTCTGCTTTGAAAAACACCTACTTTTATTTTGGAGAGTAGATAAAAACCATAGTGTAAAATTTTAATGTGAGTTCAAATTTAAATCAAAATTTAAAAAAAACAGCATTTACAGGTTTTAAACTTTAGCATCTCGGCCTATATTTGTACACTAATTAAGAGTATGTAAATTTTTAAAAAATGATTCAGAACTTTTTGTTCGAAATTGAAAAAAATCGACTTTAAAAAGAAAAAGATACGTTTTTTTTTAATAGAGAATGAACGCGAATTTTTTAAAATTTGAAAAACGAATTAAATGATTGACTTGAAATTTTCACGTAAGTTATAACAGCCCTTTAACCACTGTTTCGTAGAGTAATATTTGTATAGAACATATTGCGCTCTCTGTCGGTGGAAGGTTGAACTACCCACTATTTTCGAATAGTAATTTAAGCAAATTTCATAATTTCTTATTTTAGTCAACGTCCTTATTTTAACACAATGTTTATCGAAGCATCTAAATACACCATATGTACATCTCCTATAAAAAATTTGAAACGTTCGGACGCGTAGAAATATTTTTTACAAAATAAAATGTCTGAGAATGTACAAGAAATCAGTAAAATCTTGAGCGTTTTGTTGCAGTTCCGCTCGCTTTCGGTAAGCATAGACTCCAAAAATCAACTTACGCAAAATAGCACGTATCTTCAATTTAATATTTTTCTTGCAATTTTTTATATTTAAAAATATAAATTCAGACAAAAGGAATTAAAGGTACAAAATCATACAAATTTGAGGTTCATTCATCACGGGCCCGGGCAACGCCGGGTGGGACTGCTAGTATTCAATAAAATAATAAAAAAAAATTCTGTTAAATCATTCGATAAGAAAATAATATTGTCAGAATCTATAGATCATATTTTATTTCTATCAAGTCCAAGAATATTTATTTCCTTAATTAAATTTTAACAGGAAAAAAAATCATGCGTCAAGCAAAGAATATGAAACACTTTCCAACATATTCAGAATAATGTAACAAAACTGCACCGTTTAATAATTTAAAACTTTATGTCTAATTCAACCATATGGAAACGCATAACACATTAAAAAACCCAATATCAGCTGTTCCCATCTACAATTGATAAATTATCCGAATTTTTATCCGCAGACCTGTATATGATATATAGATTTGTATCTATTAACTATATGCATGCCAATATTTAGTTCACTTAAGAAATACATATACCTCAGTTGAAAAATTTCCTACAGCAACTTCCTCTAACGAGGAAAATGGTACGTGAATACTTTTGTGCAGCCCTGTATATGAGTTTATAGAATTGATCTATAACTAGTAACATGCAAAAAATTAGTTAATTTTAAAAGCGCATACTGAATTTTAAAATGCATTCTCAATCGATTATTACTCAGTTCTGTAAACGATTTCTTTTGTGTGTCTCTGTAAATAAATAAAAAATGCGCCCTGTTCTAACGTAATCGTAGTGAAATTCAGTGATTTATATCTGTTTCAATACATATGAAATAGCATAATGTCATTAAAATACTCTGCAAACGATTTTTCCACATAAAGCATAATGTAATGGAATTGTTTTGAGTGCCTCTGTAAATGTACTATTAATCCTACATACTTCATATACAATACCAATCATGCCTTGGTGACCGTAAATAACCTTTATCAGTTGCATGAAAATGCAAGTCTGTTGAAGGGAGTTAGAGCGTGCACAGACGGACAGACAAACCGAATGCATAAACACTTTTTAACTTTATTGGAGAGTGTTAAAAACATTTTTTGAGATATTTTGGCGGAATAATGAAAATATATATTATTTATTTTATTAATCGTGATTCTACTTAAAATTACTAACTCCATGATTTATTTTTTCTTCTGAAAATATAAGTGTTTTATTTTTTCTTTGAAAAAATGCGTCCGCCATGGAAAAAAAATGTAAAATAAATTAATTGAAATAATAAAATTTTAAGGTTATTCTGTAAAAAAAATAATATTGTGCAAGTCTACAAATCATAATTTATTCTTATGTTTAATTTCAAGTCAAAATACTGAATAGTTTTTTTTTTTTTTTTTTTTGTAAATTGTACGACAAAATGTAATTTGTTTAGCCTAGAGGATTCGCTTCGCTCATCCTAATAAAGTACTGTCATCAATATATTTGACTTTTCGATGTCTTATAAAATTCAACACACAGGTTTGTTGCAGGTATCTTCAAAAGTACGTTTATATATTTTCTCTGCTAATAGCAGTGTAAGTGTATATTAGAAATATATTGATACTTACTAAGGGACTGATTTGACTTCCCATTTTATAGTGAAGATTTAGCGCAGGGATAATTAGAGAACCGACAATGAATTTAATAATAAAGTAAAGTTCTTGATCAG
Source organism: Maratus speciosus (assembly GCA_963932465.1). Classification (NCBI taxonomy): domain Eukaryota; kingdom Metazoa; phylum Arthropoda; class Arachnida; order Araneae; family Salticidae; genus Maratus; species Maratus speciosus. The sequence continues at coordinate 163,622,902 of OZ010800.1, read as the reverse complement.
CCATGTAACAGGAAATGCTCGCAATGGTCTGTCAGTGTAGCAAATGACTATATGGGTACTGTTTAAAGATTTGTGTATATTTGTGTAAGCATAGCAGACATATTCAAGAAAGTGTTAACGTTTCTGTGGAAAATTCAAATGTTTTTGTTCATAGATTACAGAATTTTTAACCAAATTTTACGCCACTTTCTGAAAAGTTGAAAACGAATAGTAGAAATAGTATACAGCAATTAAAACAGGAATACATTGGATATGTGATGATATATGGGCGTTTGAATGAAATAATTTTTAATTACGCATGCGTGAAACAATCCAAAGTTTTTATTTGATAGTTTGGTAGTCAGCTATGTATGTCAACTTATATAAAAAGTCCAGTCAAATATTGTAAAGACTCAAAAACATACAATGAGCTGGCTGGCAATTTTGGGAAAATTCACTGTAATAAAGCTTTTGGAGAGCAACTCACTCTATCGCTCCTATCTTTCTGAAATTTCATGATATTTGACTGGAACTTTTTTTTAATTCACCGTAAATAGCTGACTACAAAAATATGAAATGTAAATTTTGGAGACTTTCACACATGCGTAGTGAAAAATTATTTCAGGCAAATTCCCATATCCAATCAAATACTCAATACATACATGTTTTAATTCATCAGATCTGTTTCTACTGTTCTTTTTAAGTTTTCGGAAAGAGTTATTAAATTTGGTTGTAAACTCTGCCATCTATAAACAAAAAAACATTTTCAAATTTCATATCAGGAGCAATATCACAAAATACGAAAATTGCAGTCCGCACAATAAAATTTATATTTAATATTATATAATGCAATTATCTTTTTTACATTCTAATAAAAAATATTCTTAGAAGTATTTTAAAGAGATATTATATTCATAATAACACAAAAATAAAGCTATTAAAAGACTTAAAATTTCAGATTGTCATTTTCCTGGCATGTCACACTGTGATGTGTGCAAAGTCAAAGGCCCTCTGCTGCCATGTACATATATTTTTTTCTAGCTTTTTTAAATTTCTAATTAATAATTATACCTTATATAACACATATATGTGGAAGGTAACAAGTTCTGTATTTTACAAATAATTTTCCATATTTAAATTATGATTGTCGCTGAAAATGAATGTCATTGTCTTGCCCTGCTCATTTTAGTTCTTTATGAGGTATAAAGATGGCACTGCAGAGTAATTCTTCTTGTTCTTGACAAAGTTCAAGTCAGAAGTAGTAAAACCATTGCTACCAGCAACATCTTTTAGATAATTCGTTGAAAATAATGTGTTTAAAGGCTTTGTAAATATTGAGTAGACTTTTATTATGTCATTTTCCTGGCTTTTATAAATTACAAATAAAATTGAACATTACACTGAATTTAAGGTGCTATGGAGGAAACATGATCCTTTAAACAAAATTAAAATGTTAGATCTAAAAAAAAAAAAAAAAAAAAAACAAGAATGTGAAAAATGTTTTAGAATGAAATTGTCATTATCCTGACATACATATGCCAAGAAAATGGCACATAATTATAATTTCATAAAAATGAACTTAAGCTCTTCAAACTTTAGCAATTTTACCTATAAATTCCTTTATTCAGCAGCTCAACCGACATTTTAAAAAAATCAGAAGCTTTGAAACGATTTAAATTTTCTTTCAAAATCTCATATTTCGTGATATTCACCCATAAACGCTGTGCGTGCTATGATTACACAAATTTACACGATCGTTAACTGCGACCATAGTTTTGAAACTATTTTTTATATTAATTTCCAATACATCAAGACTACTTTGTAACCAAAACTTTTTATATTGAACACAATAAAACTTCTTGTAGCTTGTTTTGTTTTCGAAGAAAATTCCTCGATTTTTCGTAAAAAATGTGTAAATGTATGGAAAGTGGTGTTAAACTTGGTTGAAATCTCTGTAATCTATAAGCTAAAAATAATTTGCATTTTTCACAAAAACGCTGTGCGTAATATGCTTACACAAATAAATGTACACGACCGTTCACCAGTACCGTTCTCTTGAAACTATTTTTTATATTACTAGGAGGCTCTGCCCCCTACGAGCTACGCTCGTCAACCCCCGTTCAGACACCGCAGACTCTAACAGCACGCTAATTTGATCGGCTTTAAAAAGATTTCGGAAGATTGAATTATAATTTGAATCTGACATAATTTTCACCAAACTTTTCTTTCTCTTTTTAATATTCACGTAAAAAAACTATTGTTAGAAAGGAAATATTATGATCATCTTAAAATATCAAATAAATGTCTCGCGCAATTTTTAAATTTAAACTGTTTTGCAGTATTATTTTTCGTTCATTTTACGTAATAAGTGTAATGTGACGTAAATTCTCCTATTTAAGACTTCTAACGCATGTTAATGAATTTATTATTTTACAATATTCTTTCTCTATTAAAATTCGCGTGTGGATATAGTTTTTATGACGTAATTTTTAACGAGTTCCTGATTTTTATATTTTCTGTTTATGATAGTCACGCGTAAAATAAATTTTTAATTTGGAGCAAAGATTATTGTTTGCGCTGTTTATACAGTTGGCAACAGTTTAAATTAATACAATTTTCTAAAATATGTAAAAAATATCTCTGGAAATGCTGAAAATTTGAATTTAAAATAGAAATAAAACCTCAAAAAATGAGTCAAATTAAAAAAACTAAATGCAGTCTGCACAACGGGAAATTCTGATGCATAAAATGATCTAAAAATGATTAAATTCCTATGTACAGTTTTTGCTCCTATAAAACTTTTTTAATGGAACGATTTTGTCCAAATTTGGCATTAAATATCTCTTAAAATAATTTTTCGATTTGAAAACTGTCTGCATCAGCGTGTTTATCAAACATTTCTCTATAATACTACCGATTTTCATATTTTTGTATGCAACAGTTTTTTTAATATTAACGAAGAAAGGCCATGCTTAAACATTCAAATTGGATGCCGATGTGCCGGGAATATCTACGCAGATTTTCATTGGTCCATTTCCAAATCAAACTTTTTTTATATATATAGAAGGATTTCTAATATATCAAGACTATTTTATATTTCATAAAAATTTGTATTATCTTGGTGTACTCGTAGTTTGTAAGAAAACATCTCATGAAATCTTTCTGATTTTAAAAAGCTCTAGCACTATAAGATGGACATTTCTTTTTTACTATAGCCTTTTTATTTTTTTTTATTTTTTTATAAACGAGACTTTCTGAAACCTGGGAGAAACATGGGAGTAAACAAACATCGGAGCATACGATAAAGTATTCACAACTCAGAAATGTTTTTCTATAATTATATTAAAATTCAAATTTAATTAAAAGTACCCGATTTCTTTAATACTTGAATATAACAGTAAGCAAAGCTGTAATGAGCTTTAAAAATGGTCGCCAAACCTTTAAACTGTGGCTAGTAAAACTAAAAAACTCAAATTTTACCTGTTACAGATGTATCCAAGTTCTGAAATTTTGCATGACTATCCACAAATATGTATATTAACATTTTCTAAAATAAATAAACACATAAATAAATAAATAAATATATATATAAATATAAATGAACTTTTGGTTATTTTAAGCAAAACTAGTATGTTGTGGCCATCACAAAACTTTCTTCTATATATGAGTGGTCAATTAAATCATTTAAATAGTACAAGAAATTACATCAATTTAGCACCAATTCATATCAAAATATATCTGAATTTGAAGTTGGATGAAAATTCGTGCATTATTTATTGAGATAGAGCTATAGGGGAAAGTTTGAAAAATGCAGCACAGCAGCGCCACTTGTTGAGCGATTTGCACCAAAACACAAACACCACTAATTCTAATCAAGGTATACCGGAATCTGAAGTTTGTCGAAAACCCAAGCATTAGTTCTTGAGATAGAGCTATTGCGGAAATCACAAAAAATGCACCATAGCAGCGCCACTTGTTGAGCGATTTATACCAAAAGGCGCAAAACGTCAATTCATGTCAAGGACTAACTGAATCTGAAGTTTGATGAAAATCCGTGCATTAGTTCTGGAGATTGAGCTATTGTGGAAATCATGAAAAATGCTGCATAGCAGCGCCTCCTGTTGAACGATTTACACCAAAACATAAACAGCACTAATTCATATCCAGGTATACCTTAATCTGAAGTTTGTTGAAAACCTAAGCATTAGTTCTTGAAATACAGCTATTGCGGAAATCGAAAAAATGCACCATAGCAGCGCCACCTGTTGAGCGATTTACACCAAAAGGTGCAAAACGTCAATTCATGTCAAGGACTAACAGAATCTGAAGTTTGATGAAAATCAGTGCATTATTGCTTGAGATAGAGCTATTGCTAAAATCGTGTAAATCCTGCAAAATGCAGTATAGCAGCGCCATCTTTTGGGCGATTTACACCGAAACGTTACCAACACAAATTTATATCAAGTAATAACTGCATCTGAAGTTTGATGAAAATCTGTGCATTAGTTCTTGAGTTAGAGCTATTGCAGAAATCGCAAAAAATGTAGCACAGCAGCGCCACCTGTTGGGCGATTTACGCCAAAAACTAATCAGCACCAATTTATATCAGGAACTAACTGAATATAAATTTTTATTAAATTCCTTGTATTAGTTCTTGAGATAGAGCGCCCACAAAATTTGTGTCACATACAGACTGACAGAACCACAGACTAACGGATTCACAGACTCACAGACAGACATTTTGTAAAAACATGTTTTTCGTGTTCTCTGACCCCTAAAACGTGTAAGTCCGTCGAAAACCGGAATTCCAAAAATTTTCATGAATCCAATATTTTCTTCTTTTAAAGATAGAAGAAAGTAAAAATGTGGTACGGGTCTCTCTTGAAATTTACCATTAATATCAATTTCATGTTATATAATATCATGCTATTAGTACTACAAGATTTCATTTAACTTGCGTGTTCAGATTAAATCCTATTTTAATACACTTCCTCTGCAACAAATGACCTAATTTTCGATAATGTGGCGTATTGCAGGTAACAATATAATATTCTCTAAAATATGTCAAACTTTGCCTCCGCAGCCGCACACGGTGCAAAAACATTTGTCTATTAAAGGTGCATAACTGTCATCACGTATGCGATAACCAGGGCTTAAATTCTAACAAAATAGTACCAGACCTATAATATTCTGCAGTACTAAACATTTTGGTGTAACCCTGTCCCCCTACGACGCATTTTAGGTATATTTCATTACAAAAATTAAAAAGCTACCCATTGCAGCGGTCCGGTCGAAAGCGCTTTCGTAAAATTTTGGTATATTTTCATAGATAATGACCCCCAGACCTCAAAATCACCCTCCGTTCAAATGTGACTTATATATATATATATATATTTATATATACATAGATAGATAGATAGACAGATATGTGTGTGTGTGTGTGATTTTTGTCATGCGATAACTCTCGTATTTATGAACTGATTTGTATGAAATTAATTGTATGCATAGTACATACCAATGTCTCGCCCGAGTTCGTTTGCAAGCTTCATACGTCATCTTGTTTCAAAATGGCGGCCATTTAATTTTCTTTTTAATTTAAAAATTTAAAAAGCGGTGCAAATAAATTAAATACTGAAAAATACTATTTTCTTAAGAGTTTGACATTAATACAAGGATTCGGGAGCATATTTTGTTTTGCCTTTATCTTAAAAAAATGGATGAGATATAGCAGTTCGAGTTTCTAGGGTGGATGACATTTTGGCTTCATCCGCCATATTGTTTAAAAATGGCGGCCATTGGTTACTGAACAGCATTTAATGCCTCGCCATACCTATAAGGGGGTTACCATAGTGGAGAACTTGTTTTGTCGCCAAATGCCGGCAAGTCTGTCGCCAACTTGGTGATATATTGCCAAATTTGGCGACCAAAATCAGTCGCCAAAAGTGACCCTAACTTAGCGATATCTCTAATATTTTCCCAAATTGCCATAGACTTCCATTGTAAACCAATAGGGTTTACTTTCTTACAGAACATCAACAAATTGAGATATTTTAATGCAACAAAAACTAATATTAGCTTAAGGGATTCTATTAATTTATATTTAAGGGAGTAGAAGTAAATTAAATTATGAATAAAAGTAACATGATACAATGCTTAATATGTATTCCCAAACATAAATTTTAAGGGAGACCAAACTGGTCGCCAAGGGCGGCTAGTAGCTTAGTAATTTGGCGCAATTCTCATTCAAATTCAGTATTGGCGAATATTCTCTTATCGAGTTCGTCGCATTTTAGCTTATTAAAATTTGAGTAAAAATAGCTTCGAGTAAAACTTGCAAAATTTTAAAACCAAGAAATATGAAAGCTACCTCTTCCTCCCAGCACTGGCCGAAATGACTTCTTATATTTCACACATTACTTACAAAATCCGTTTGATTCCAGAGAGGAGCGGAATGTGGCTCAGATCATTTTATGGTGGGAGCAAGACTTGCATTTCCTTACTCGACTAACCTAATTAGTGAGGAAAAGATTTCTACACAGATGGAAGATATTGATGTCCCAGAATATATGTTGGAAGGATTGACGGAGGAAAGTACAAAAAAGACTTTTTCAAGTAAGATTAGATGAAAAATTAGAGGAGAAAGAAATTATACTAATAAAACTGAATTATATCAACATATTAAAGTATCTTTACACCAGGCTGCAAATGAAGCTTTGGGACAAAAAGAAAGGGAAGAACCTCGCCCCAAAAAATTTTGGTGTGACGAAGACACAAAATTTTGGTGTGAAAAGACTATAAAACAAAAAAAAAAGCCTATATTAGATGGATGAGTTTAAAAAAGGAAGAGGATAGACAGCTTTATAAAGAGAAGACACTAAGATATTAGTACTAGAGAGAAAAAAATATCTTGGGGGAAAAATGCAGGGAAAATGAGACATATATATGAGGAAGACGATGCACAGAGGCATGGAAGTTTTTAAAGAATATTAGAAAATAAAGTAATAATTCATGGCTGTTAAGAAATTCTGTAACGAAATGGGAAGAATATTATAAGCTTACAGAAACTAGAGGTGAATTTCAAGTAAATAATACAGGTATTGAGTTTGTGGAACAACCTATATTATTGGAGCTTGAGAAAGTTAAAAGAACAATTAAACAAATAAAAAAATCAGAGAGTAAGTGGTCCCGGTGGAATATCAGCAGAGCTGATGGAAAATGGAACTGACAAATTGTTCAGATTAATTACACAATTATTTGAAAGATGCTTAAACGGAAAGGAAACACCAGAAGAATGAAGAATTAAATAGTTAACATCAATATATAAGAAAGGAGACCGACAAAAATGTGAAAATTACAGTGGCATTACTGTAACAGCAAAGTTTAGTGGAATTGTATGGACGAACTTTAAAAGATTTCATTGAAGAAGAAATTAGAATGAAGGAAAGTGAAAAGCAAAGTGGATTTAGAGCAGCAGGATCATATGTGGATAATATATTTTGTCTTAAACAAATTTTTGAAAAGGAAATGGCAGTGGAAAATCAAATTCATCTTTTAGTTATTGATCTTACGAAATCATATGATAATGTTCCACTCGCAAATTATGGAATGTATTAAATGAAATGGACATAAATCCACGTATTATTAGAGCAATTCAAGAACTTTTCAGACAATCAAAAACAAAGATTAAAATAGGCCAAAGATTATCAAAAGGCTTTATAACAGATAAAGGACTCAGACAGGAACATTGTATCTCCCCAACACTTTTTAAAATTTATGTTGAAGAAGCATTGAAAATTTGAAGACAGAGGCAGAGGAATGGGACTTAATATGAATGGAAAATCAATTTTTACTCTACAATTCGCATATGACCAAGTTATAAATGCAAAAAGTAAGAATGATTTAGAGAAAATGACGGTAAAAATTAAGGAAGAATATGAGAGATGGGGCTTCACATGAACGTCAGCAAGACCAAATACCTATGCATAGGAGGAAATGAGACAGACCTAAATCTAAATAATAACATAAAAATAGAAAGTTGTAAGCATTATAGATATCTATGTGTAGACATTAATAGAAAAGGAAGAGACACATGGGAAATTAAATACAGAATTTGTCAGGGTAGAAAGGCTGTATAACTATTAAATTCTATTTGGTGGAGTAAGGAAAAGAAAAAGAAAGGTCTTTAGGAAAAGAAAGTGTAACATACACAACTATATTGTAAAGAGCATATTGTTATATGGAGCAGAAGGATGGAGAATTGTGGAGGCACATAGAAAGATATTAGCGGCAGTAGAAAGGAATCCCCTGAAGATCATGCAGGCTATCAAGAATAGAAAGAATAAGACATGAAAGAATCAAGGAAATTATGGAAGTAAAGGGAACCATACTAGACGATATTAAAAAAAAGCAATTAATCTGGCGTGGTCATGTTAAAAGAATGAATGTTGAAAGACTACACAAAATCACATTCAATTATAAAACAAATAAAACAAGGAAACGGGAAAGACTACGGAAGAGCTGGGTGGATGATTTTGCAAAGGCAATGAGGGATAGAGTTCTGGAGAAGAAATGGACTCTTGACCGAAAAAAAAACGGAAAAGGACTGTTATAGATACTTCGGATGGCGGCATCTGACATCATAACCCGAGTTTGTATATATATATACTTACAAAATTAAAGCAATATCTTCTTCAGCAAAAAAAAAAATAAATAAATAAATATTTTTACTATATATATATTCATTTATAAATAATAAAATCTTAATTGTTGTTAGGGCTAGAGGGCTAGAAACTGAAAATTTGGCATGGCGGATAGTTTTAAGAAACAAATTTTCTTTAAAAAATGTTTTTTAAAAAATTGAAAATTTAAATGGGTGAAATGAGTGGAACACATTCTGAAAACGTTCCAAATTACTATTTCTATGCAATTGTTAACCTTCTCGCAGCGCAACCAAAGATTTCCTAGGGCAACGGAAAAGTAGCAAAATTTTCGCAACTCGAGATTTCCTCGGAGATGCATTTGTCCGTTTAATTAACTCTCCTTGATTTTTTATTGTAAATTTTGCCTGCCATTTTCCCGATTAAATTATTCAAAAATTTCTGTTTCGAAAAGCCGGTGGTAAAAGATTAAAAATTCTGTAAAAGACGCTATTTCTCACAAACATTTTTTATGATCTAATTCTATATTGGAAAAAATATCTTTTACGAAAATTTTTCACATGTTTTAACTCTAAAATATATATAGATTTGTAATACGTAATAAAAATTTCGCAATTATTGAACCCATTTTGATAAAAAAAAATTAGGCAGCGAGATGGTTTAGGACAGAAATTCGAAATTTGACATGCTGCAACTTTGAAGACGAAAATGCCCTTTTAAAAAAAATAATAGCTTTTTAAAAATTCAGAACCCTTTTTAAAAAAAATTGAAATTTAAAACTGTACAAGAGACAAAAAATTCTAAATTATGATTTTTGTGACACTGAAAGAACTACAAACTAGAAATTTGGCGCGCGGTTACTTTTAAGATACAAAGACTCGCTTAGAAAGCTTTCTAAAAACAATCGAAATTTTAATGTGTGAAATGAATGGAAATCGATCTAAATTACCATTTTATGGAAGCGTTAACCCTTTTCCTGTGACGTCACGCAAACGCACCGATTTAGGAATGACAGATCTGAGTTCGGGCAAAAGAAAAATCGGTGTTTCAATCCCGTGAAGCCCGAACTCAGTTCGTCCACAACATAATATTTAATTAACCATTTTCACAATAGATGGTGACACCTTTCCCACGAAAAGATCTGCCGTTATGCACCATTTGTTGGATATTTGAAATTTTGCAGTTCAGAACAAAATTAAAGATAAAGTTTTGTTTTCCATTTTTGGCACGTTTTTATCAAATATATTCTACGAGAAAGGGGTTAAAGACATAAATTAAAATTTGACTTTAATGTACATTTATCAAGCAAATGCTCGCAGACAGCATTTTAAAAAAAACGAAAGTATAAAGGATGAAATGTGGTTAAAGTCTTCGAAAAACATTCCGCATTACGATTTCTCTATAAACTAGAAATTTGAAAAGTTGCTAGTCTTAAGACGTAAATGCAACGCACAGAACAGTTTAAAAAAAAATTCGGATAAAAGGGTGCAGGGGTACAAACATTCTAAACATACGATTTTTGTTGTAGTGAAAGGACTAAAATCTTTAAATTTGCTACGGCGAACAGTGGAGTATTTGACCCGAAATCCTGGTAAAAAATTTTTTCGATGTAAATATAATCCGATTGGCTTGAAATTCTTAGATGTTATTGTGTATCACAATGGCATGTTTGGTATTGTAAATGAAGTCTATAGCCTTTACGGTTCATTTACAGAGACACACAAAAGAATTCCCTTATATTATGGTCTATGGGGAAAAATCGTTTGCTCTGTATTTTAACGATATCACACTTTTAAACGTGCTGAAATTTATATTCATCCCTAAGGTGTACTAAGACACTTATTCTAGAATATGGTGTGCATAGAATATTTATCGTTCATTTACAGGGACACACAAAAGAATCTTGCTGAAGAATAAATTTAACTATTGAAGTCTATGACCAATAATTGCTGGAAGTGCGTTTGTAGATGTGATAGGCGTTTTAAAATAGAATAATTTTTAAAAAATATTCTTGGTGTGAACATATTCTATAGATCATATACAGGGCTGCACAAAGTTCTCAGTACATTTCCGTTTATTCACGGAAATGGCTGAATGGACATTTTTAACTATGCTATGCGTTTCACTGAACTAACATTTAGCATACTATGAAGTATACATACAAATCCATAGCTTAGTTTAACATTTCATATCTTAACCCTCCGAGCGTCTTGCAAAAGGGTAAAATTGTAAAGTTGTTTTCTCTGTAATTTGTTTTAAATGCTAAGAAAATGTGATTCTTTCAACCTTATAAAAAAAACTCAATTACAAATATGAATGTAATCCTTGAGAGTATTAATCATTCTTCAATGTATTTAAAATTCATTAAATCTATTGACTTATACTATCTTAAATATTGCTTGTATTGCAGTGAAACCTGGAGCTTAGTGAACGGAATAATACGCCCCAAACACTTAGAGGGTTAAAAGCTGACGAAGTGTAAGTAAGATTTTATCACTTCACATAATAATAAATATACATTTTATAAATATTTTGACAATTAAGAAAAAAAAAAGAGTCATCATTTAAGAAGACCACAAAGAAAACAGAAGTTAAAATATCAATTTACTAAGTAGTTATTTTAAAAAGACGAATAAATCACATGTCCATTGACTTAACATTACCGAAAGGAGTTTGGAAGTTGAGCGACTTGTAACCTTAACTATTTACTGTTTTTAAGAGGAAAGTAATTGATGAGAGGTTTGTCTTACTCACTATTAATATTTATTTAAATGTATTTAATTCTACTATATATAAAACTTATTATTTACATTTAGTAATGCTTATTACATTTAAATTGCATTTAATAATATTTATTGCATTTAATAATATTTATTGCATTTAATTTATGTTTAATAGTGTTATATTTAATAGTAGGTTCAGTAAAGTGGAGTTTATATAGTATAGATTGCTAGTTTTTGAATGTATTTAATATATTACAAGTTTCAAAGTGATTCTTCAGAACTCCTCTTCATCTTCTTCATCACTCGCTTCTCGACATTTAGCCACTACCATCAGACTTTGCTGGAAGAAGAAGTTGTAGGGTCTCTCTACTGTATGGCTTGCTCTTTTTAGTTGATAAACGGAGTTATCAGAAAATATGAAGTTGCTTATTTTCACGTACATTATAAAAGGGAAATTTTAATTACAATTTCTTGGTGCCGTTTGCCAGTTTTGGAATTAAAATTAGGTGTCCCTTTTTAAGGACACCGCCCTCGAAAGGATTAATTCCCTCTATTCTCTCCTTCTGTTACACACATGAGCCCCAAGAACTGATTAGGGAACCCCTTTTCAATAAATAAGTACATATGATTGGAAGGCGATCGGGTATTTCTATCGAAAAATATCGAGTTTGCATGCGTATGTACGTACGTACATACACACAGACAGAATATGTAGGTGCAGAAGCTCTTCGGTAATATCCTGTGAGCTAAAAACCTGCAATATGACAGTAAATATATAGTTCTTATCTCTTCAATTCGGTGGCCGCAAAACAGAGCATTTAAATAATCATCCCGAAAAATTTTTTTATAAAAAAATGGCAACAATATGCGGAAGATTTTTTTGCAGAAATTAACACTAAAGACTGTAACTAATACGATTATAATTCAAACATGGCTGGGCAAAGCGCGGCACATATTTAAAAAGCTTTCGATATGTATAAATTAGAGCCAAAAACGCTTTAAAAATAACCCTTTTACACATTTAATGTTTTTTATTACATTAAAAACGAAACTATTTAAATTAACACATAGTTTAACACTAAGCTCTGACCTTTGTTAAACACGTAAGCCCTGTTTAGTTTCAATTCAACAATTCATTGAGCCACAAAAAAAATTATATTTAAACATAACAACAATGCCAGAAAACAACAAAAACGTCTTCTCAGAAAGAAACTTCCTCTTCAGCTGATGCCAGGAGCCACCGGATATAACTGAGATTCCTTAAATAGACATAGATCGATGCACCAATTAGTTAGCTATTAAAAAATAAAATTTTTACAATTGTTGACGAAATTTTAATTCTTGCATTTTTGGCCAGGTTTTTGGGTCAAATACTCCACTGTGCGGCGGTTAATTTTAAAGTGCAAAAGTTCGCTAAGAATGGTTTCCAAAAAGAGAATCGAAATTTAAAGCGGTAAAATCAGATAAAAACGTTCTAAATTCCGATTTCGGAGGAGTGTTACATAATATTTCTTAATTAATTAATTCCACATCCATTTAAACTTTAGCTGACATACATAAAGTCCTGATTAGATATAGATATATACCGGGTGAGCCAAAAGTTCATTACCACTTTATAAACTCATAAAAAAGGAAGAAATTATGTTAAAGGAGTGCGGTTTGCAAGAAAGGGCTCACAAGGTAGTCGAGTTTTTTTTAGCAACAACAACAAAAAAAAGTAAAAAAAAACACATGTGGAGGTCGCTGACGACCCGAAACACAATGAACAGGACAACAATACGCTCCATTCATTTGTTCTTCCAATAACAAATATTCTACATGACCTCCAGAATATTGTACTACGACACAACTGTTGTCCTGTTCATTGTCTTTCGGATCGTCATCAGCGCCCTCTACATGTAATTTTTTAACTATTTTTTTTGCTGCTAAAAACATCGGACTACCTTGTGTGCCCTTTCTTGCGAACCGCAGTCCTTTATCTTAATTTCTTCCTTTTTTAACAGTTTTTAAATTTGTAACGCACTTTTGGCACATCCGGAATATATACATAAACATATATGCTTTTTTTTCATGCTGTAACTCTGCTGTTTTCAAATTATGCTTAAAAAACGCCAAAATAATGGTTTAAGGGGCCGTCTATGATAGAAGTGACTAGATATTTTGAAATTTCTTGCTCTATCCTGTAATCTATCTGTATTCAATGGCTGTTTGAGTGACGCTTAAGATGCCTTGATCAAGAAGGGGGATCACTCGGTCAACAATCGAGTACCGAACTTCAATTTGGATACAGCCACTAAAATACGTTCGTTTTAAAATAATTATTTTCTCGAAAAACGTATCGTACGAATTGCATAAAAATTTATATTAGATTAAATGAAGGTTGTCGAGTTCATTTTTTCTATCAGAATTGTGTACTGCTATTGAAAAAACAAAGTTTTAATGTGTAGAGGCCCCCCTAAGCAAATTTTATATACATCATTTAAAAGTAGACTTTATTACCAATCGTGTGGTACCAGTAACTTTCTTCTACGATAGCATTTTCGCAGAGTTAGTGGGGGGTGTTTGCTTTTTTTTTTCTACGACTGTACCTCTCATTCAACATCTGCATCAGTCAGCTGTAGGGTAAACCATGTGAACACCCTGCTGCAATGCTAATGCTGTCTAATGCTGTTCGCCTGTCAGTTCTAACCATATCCTCAACTTTTTGCTCTGTTTCCTCTGTCGAAATCTCAACAGGACGACCTCTTCGTTCTTCGTCATCAACTTTTGAAAGCCCCTACTCATCTTGCACAACTGTTGTCTCATAAATTCGAAGTTGACATCTTACAGTTGGACAGTGCTGCCACTTATTGGCATATTTAAAAACAATTTACTACTAATTCCCGACCTCTCATATCGGTTTGTGACCAACTTACTGACTTTCCCTGGTGTTAATGTGCGAAAAAGAAAAGTTAAATTAAAAAAAAAAATCAATCTTGTTACCATAAGAATATAACGAGTAACATGAAATACATTTTAAATACTAAAGAAGATCATATAGACACCCACTTTATGAGATTTAAGGATTTATTAAAATGGTACAAGAATAAAAGATTTGAAAAATATCCACGAGGAAATATCATAAAACTTCTGCGTAGGAGGGATTTCATCTATTTATTTGGAAAGGTCCAGCCATAATTCTGTTCTGTTTTTAAAGCTTTAAGAACAGATAATCTAAAAATAATATTTATAAATCATATAAAATAAGAGTTTCAGAGCAACAGAAAAATATTTATATTATAAGTAAAACTTCCTAAAATATTATGTTGCTTACAGATTTCTTATATTTCATGTAAGTATATTTGAATTAAATTTAAGAATAAAAAATTAAAGACTGTAACTGAATTGCAGAGAATGAAAAGTAATAAAATAATATCTGATAAAAATGCAAATAATGAAGTTAATGATCAAGACACCTAACTTTCGGAGTGCTTTAAAAAAACGTACAATATTGAATAAACGAACATATTTGAAGTTCAATTGTAATGCACATTTATGAACAAGTGAGTAAGTGTGATAACAGATCGGATAGAGCTTTCGTTTAATATTCTTTTCAAAACACTTTATCCTTTTGCAAAATCTGTTACTCCACATTTCAAAACCAGGGGGCGCCATCTATTCTAAACAAACCTCTATCCGAACGAAGCTCCGTTTTACAACCTATCCGTAGATATAATAGTTGAGAGGATCGGGCCCATATAACCCGATATAGTTAGGCGCCCCCTGGTGGTAAAAACTAAAACTAAAATATGTAAGACTATGGCGAATAATATGAAAGATTGGTCAAAGATGTGTCGTCAAAAGTTAAAAAAGGGTGGAGGTTAGAAAATTTTCTTAAAATACACAATTTAGAGACCGGAGGGCTAAATATAAAACTTCTTGATTTCTTTATGATTTGTCGTGTGATCGCAAGTGTTCAAGTATAAGTATTCAAAATTTCAATTCTTCAACTTAATTAGAGGCTCAGTTAGAAAAAAAATCTTAAAATACACAAGTTACGGCCCAGAGGGGTATATATAAGCCTTTTTCAAATTTTTATGATTTGTCGTTTGATGTGAGTTATTCAGCTCTTAGTATCCAAAATTTCAAGTCTCCAATATACATAGTTTCTGAGAACGGACTCTGTGACATACAGACAGAGGAGTGAGACGATCAGGGTTTCGTCAGATGAACGAAACCCAAAAAACCTAAAATCTTAACAATATCTTCATAGCATTTTTAAAAATTATGTTTTTTTTGCCATTTTTTCGGTAAAACTTCTTGCAAGACAGCGTACACTCAATTCAACTATATATGAAATGATAAAGACTAAACCTTTTTTAAAAACCTAAACCTTTTTAAAATTTAAAATTTAAAAGTAAATGTTCAAAATTTAAAACTCCCAAAAGTTTATCTAACTTTTGAAAGGCCGTAGTCATTTGCCCCTGTTAACTTGGTTTTCCAACTCAACATTTATTACTTTCAGGCTTCAAAATTGATCCATCTTTAAGAAAAAGAAATGCTGAGTAAACGCAATTGTAAATTCCATCGGCTTCCAGCGAGCAGAGTTTGAGCCCAGATTTGCCAAACCCATAAAACGTCATAATGCCTGGATAACTTTTAGCCTATTAAATTAGATCACCTCCTATTTCTGTAGTACCGCACTCTAGCGGAAATATTTCATACTAGTTTCCTTTGAGTGGCTCTCTCAATACACCTACTATGTCTTTAAAGGTTAACTAAAAACCTATATGGAATAACAAATATACAGAATAGCTATATTTGCTATTATTTAGGTTCCATATATCTTTAAACTTTCATGGTATACCCTTTTATACTTTTCTAGTATACAGGGTGCAAAGGAAAGTCCCTTTAACCTGAAAATACTTGTGAACGGAGAAAGCTACAGCTATGCAAGTGAGGTAACGGTATAGTAAAGCGACTACGCCCTATTTAATGAAAATTGCAGAAGCGCCCCCTAGTGGCGAAATTTGGAAGATAGCCATTGCAAATCGTAAACGAAAAGAGACATAGCAAATATTCCAGTTAAAAAGTTTTAGAGCATCAATTTATTTATAGAATGCGGCATTTGGTTTACATGGATAAGATAAATCTTTGCCTGTTTACCCAAAAATGCCCGTAATCTATGCCCTACATTTTGTGTAAACGCTTGAATGGAATAGTCAAAAGTATGAAGAAATACGTACAATTTATGCTATAAATATGTACTTATCTCATTACATTTTGATAACATCACACACACAAAAAAAGACAAACTGCCTCACAGTGATAAAAAGTTAATATTTAGTATGTTCGAAAAGTTCGCCATTGGTCACGATACACGTTTGTATTTGTGAGAGTAAATCTACATGCACATTTCTCAGCATGCGAGCCTCTTCAATACGACGACATAGATTTAACCCTTTCAAGGGTGGAGGCTAGACGGTCTAGTCATCTAATTTTAATTTCAAAACTGACAAAGGGCACCAAGAATAATTTAATAAAATTTTCTTTTATAATGAAAGTGCAAATTAGCGGAGTTTTGTTTTCTGAGAAATTCGTTTGAATATTCTGGTGTTAGTCAATTATTTCATCCGTTTAGGAACAGAATTCTTCTGGCCCTGAAAGGATTATTCTAAAATTTTAAATGGATTGAAATTAAATCTTTACAGACATTATGGCACAGTACAACGCCACAATCAGCAATTGTGCGCTGCTAGATTTCCGGAATGTGAAGAGGTAAAGTAGAATCGTCGCTCATCAATTTCGGACATTTTTGGGTATGCAGGCGACGATTTATCTTATTTTTGTGTACAAAATGTCATTTCCTACTAATTAATTGATTCTCTAATACTTTCTAATTGGAAAATTTTCTCTACCTCTTTTCGTTTTCGATTTGCAATGGCTATCTTCCAAATTTCGCCACTAGGGGTGCTGCTGTTGTTTGCATTACGTCGGGCGTAGTCACTTTACTGTACCGTTACCTCACACGTATAGCTGTAGCTCTCTCCGTTCGCAAATATTTTCAATTTAAAGGGACTTTCCTTCGTACCCTGTACACTATACAGCTATACCCAACCCTACGTTGTATAGTGTTTACAAAGTTTTAGTATTCTTTTAGCAACGGTATTTTTTTAATAATACACTTACTAATTCATATATTATTGTACGGAACCCTCTGTGTGCAAGTAATACTCTCACTTGACCGTTTATTCACAAATACTTTCCGTGTTTATATTTATTTTGCAAAAGAATTTGTGCAATGATTCTGTTTCCAATCCAATTATTTGTATGCACTAAACACTGATTGTGTAGCAAACATTTGAAACATATTTTTGGAGAAATAATGTAACATATTCGGTGTGTGATAAAGATAGCTCATCAAACATTTTATTAAAAATTTCAAAAATAAAGGTGATATAAAACATTCCTCATGTGTAATTTTCATCTTTTACATACGTCCCCCAAACATGGGAGAAAGCCTTTACATACGTCACGAAAATGTCGCACAAATCAGGGAAAACAAAGAAAAGGTTAGAAGAATTTGCACGTTTCGTTTCTTTAGTTCTTAGAATTATTAATTATTATTAGAAAATAAGAATTAATATTTCATCGGGTGAAATAAATCGAACCATGCAAATCTTTCGATTTTTTCTTTGTTTTGCCTACTTTATGCGACGTTATCGTAACGTGAGTCAAGGCTTTCTTACTTATATGGGCGCTTTGATATTACACTGAAAGACTCGCCGATAGGAGTTGCCAATGCATACTGCATTATTTTTCACGGATATTTTTCGTGTTCATGATTATTTCATAAACTTGCCCGGCGTTGCCCGGGTACGTAAAAAAACAGCACGAATTGCGAAAAACCTCTGAAAATCACAATAAGATATCGCGAAAAAAATTTAAAACGCTGCGCAAATTTCGAAAAGAGAAAAAAAATATATATATATTGTGTTCGAAGATTGAAAGTTGATTCAACTTCTATCAACGTCTTTCACTAATGTGGAAAAATAGTAGAAAATCGGTAAACTACACTAAAAATCACATACAAAATACCCGAAAAATTCGAAAATTGTTATACGAAATCCGAATAAACTTTTTTGAAATGAAGGTAGAAATTACTTTAGTATTATAGGTCAAAAATGGAATGTCAAAAAATTGCAGCACATCGCGAAGAAACGTAAATATCGAATTAAAATTCACCTGATGGCGTAACAAACACGTGTAAAGTGTTTAATGTCAAGTAAAATGACATTTACGATCACACATTATTGGCATTTAATCTTATAGTTTGGCGATATTTTTTTTGGTCTATGGGATAATCAGGTAGAACCACAAATTATTTCTGTTCGTATTTAAAAGTAGATAAATAGCTCTTCTTTATATAAATAAATAAAATAAATATTGAAAAAAAATGCTTATATGTATAAGAAAAGTAAATAGTTTGCCAGTAAATATACGTAAAATTCACTTCACTCGCCAAGGCCATTTTCTCTAACTCACCAAAGCCCATATATTAAAAATATACCAAATACTCTTCAATCTGTTGCCTGATACTAAATAATCACAATAATGTAATTAACTATTAGGCATAGATACGTACCGGGTTTGGCGCGATTTTTTTTCACGCCAATTTGGTGAAAACATCGTTTCCGAATACCAGTTACACATATATATATATATAAATTATTTTCAATTGTTTTAAAAGGAAATAGCAATAAATAATAAAAAGTTTAATTAATATCTATAGAACAAAACAGTTTATATAACTGTAAAAAAGAAAATAAAAGTAAAAAAAAAAAAAAAAAATAGCAATTTATCAAACTACAACGACCATTTGGAAAACGATTTTTTTGAAGACTAAAATTTAAGACATAAAAAATCGCACGGAGTTGATCATACATTACGTACGCTATGAATTAAACATTAATAGTGTTATTACACGTAAAAATTGCAAGCCAAAAATATCGCCTGCGACCGTCAGATTTCATGAAACTTAAGTATTATCCACCTGAAACTTACGTAAATATCCAAGCATTTCATTGTCTGCTCGGGAAAGGCTTTTCCATCGTCAGATTTCCAAGAAATCTGACGGCCCATTTTAAATGAAATTTTATTCTTAAACTTCTAAACATCCGACAGTATTACTTTTTACACCGTCGGATAGATAAAAAAATGTACTTTTAAATGCAATTTGTTTGAAAGCTGGATCTCAATTTGTTTCTGAATTATTTTTTTTGTTGTAGTTTTTATTACTTTTTTGTCATAGTGGCAACAAAAGGTATCCATCGTTGTTGAAATTAAAGGGAAATACAGATTGCTGTATAGAGCAATCATAAAACGAATAAAATGCGGATTAAACCAATGAAAACCTCCAGATATGCTTTTAATTTCCCATCCTGACGAGAACAATAACCATTTTTCCAAATGGTTAATAAACAATTTATTAATAAATAAACAACAATAGCCGAGTTACCATGTCAGGCAAAATAACGCCATTTTGGAGCCCATTATGTACCATGGAGCGTATATGACATCTGTGCCAACAAAACTTTCAATAACATAGTAAATATGTCATTTGATGGTGGCTTGATTATCGAAGATTATAAAATATGTGTGTATATGGCACATTTTTACACTAAAATTTAAATACTTGACTACATAGTTATAATTTTAAATCTTTTTTATATAATTTACATTTGAATATAAAGATTTACTCCAAAATGTTCTCCTATACTTAAAAAAAATTATTGCGACCTTCGCCTGGCTTATTTCACGCTTCTGCCTCTGTGGCTTAAAATTGCATTGTTTGGCGACCAAGGTAATAATTAAATAGCATGTAACTCACAAATAAAGCCTTTCTCCTGAAAGACATGCGATGGGAAAATTACATAAAAATGATAATTAAATTGAATTAAAAAAAAAAGGACTAAAAGACTGTTACTTAAATTTTATTTCTTCAAGTTTTTTCAGGCACATTTTTAATAACCTGGCGAAGTGAAAAATCGCCAAATAATGTATCAATTGCTTATTTCATACTAATTTATTTTTTAAGTTTTATAAACATTCCTTTCATATTTAAATTAAATATTTTCATTTTATAAATTTTATCTCGCATTAAAAAGGTTTTTGTTTCTTTTTTTTTATTAAACAAATAACAGTTATTTTCTTTTAATTTGCGAGTTGTTTATATTATTTTATAACGGATATAGCCATTTCAATTCATTTATCAACTATAATTTTCGGCAAAATGACACTGGCAACCCTTTCGTTGAAAATATCAATAAAATATAATAATCTAAGCATTGTATCATGTTACTTTTATTCACAATTTAATTTACTTGGATTCCCTTAAATATAATTAACATAATCCCTTATGTTAATATTAGTTTTTGTTGCATTAAAATATTTCAATTTGTTGATTTTCTGTAAGCAAGTAATCCGTATTGGTTTACAATGGAAGTCTATGGGAGTTTGGCGAAATATTAGAGATATCGCCAAGTTGGCGTCACTTTTGGCGACTCATTTTGGTCGCCAAATTTGGCTATATACCGTCAAGTTGGCGACAAACTTGGCGGAATTTGGCGACAGAACTGTGTTCCTGTACGGTAACTTCCTTATAGGTATGGAAATGTATTAAATGCTGTTCAATAATTGCATAAAAAATTCGCTAAAAATTCAAAAATCACTGCACGAATTCCGAATAAACTTTTTTGAAAAGGGAACAAAATTTACTATATTGGGTTAAAAGAAAGAAACCATATTCTTCTCACTTATATGGAAAAAATCGCCTCAAAACTTAAAAAAGTGCTAAAAATCGCATAAAAAATTAAATTAAAAAAATCTACTCAAAAAATCGAAAATCGGGCTTCGAGGTGCAAAACTTCATATATAGACGTACCTTTTCCCCAACTTTTGTAGCTTTACGGGCAGCGGTCTCTTCAGAACACCGTCGACACACTCACTCACTCACTCACACACAAACTTCTTTCTTTCTTATTATAGATATCGCCAAGTTGGCGTCACTTTTGGCGACTAATTTTGGTCGCCAAATTTGGCGATATATCACCAAGTTGGCTACAAACTTGGCGTTATTTGGCGACAGAATTGGATCCCCCCTACGGTCACCCCCCTTATAGGTATGGAGATGCATTACATGCTGTACAATAATCGCATAAAAAAATCGCTAAAAATTCAAAAATTGGTGTACGAATTCCGGGTAAACTTTTTTGAAAAAAGAACAAAATTTACTATATTGGGTTAAAAGAAAGAAACTATTATTTTTCCTAATGTGGAAAAATCGAATCAATATAATCCCTTAGTTAATATTAGTTTTTGTTGCATTAAAATATCTCAATTTGTTGATTTTCTGTAAGCAAGTAATCCATATTGGTTTACAATATAAGTCTATGGGAATTTGGCGAAATATTAGAGATATCGCCAAGATGGCGTCACTTTTGGCGACACATTTCGGTCACCAAATTTGGCGATATACCGCCAAGTTGGCGACAAACTTGTCGGAATTTGGCGACAGAACTGTGTCCCTGTACAGTAAATTCCTTATAGGTATGGAAATGTATTAAATGCTGTTCAATAATTGCATAAAAAATTCTCTAAAAATTCAAAAATCGCTGCACGAATTCCGAATATACTTTTTTGAGAAGGGAACAAAATTTACTATATTGGGTTAAAAGAAAGAAACCATATTCTTCTCATTTATATGGAAAAAATCGCCTCGAAACTTAAAAAAGTGCTAAAAATCGCATAAAAAATTAAATTAAAAAAATCTAATCAAAAAATCCAAAATCGGGCTTCGAGGTGAGAAACTTCATATATAGACGTACCTTTTCAATAAATTTTGTAGCTTTACGTGCAACGGTCTCTTCAGAACACCGTCGACACACTCACTCACTCACACACAATATTCTTCCTTTATTATTATAGATTTAAGACGGGACAACGAAAAACCCGTGACTTTTTACGACTATGAGATGCTAAAGTAACTGCCGTCCCTCGGCAGCGCGTTCGGGACGCGGTCCGCGAACCACTCTCAAGTCATCTGGACTTGGGTTTTGAAGGATAACCTGTAATTGGAAGACACAATAAAAACCAGGTCCAAAACGAACTCTATCTCCCTTTTCTTGAAGAATATTTACCCACAGTGAACATGCCACGACTACTTGAAAGGCAATGACGTTCGACGAACCAGCCACGGTTCGCAACAGCCCCTGCACAGTACCGGGCGTCCGGAATGGGCCGCGATGCTCTAAAGCCCCGCTATGCGCCCCGAGTCGGTGTATCCCCCATTAGCGGGCGACCGCTATTTATTGCAGGAAGTCGGTAGCACAGTCCTGCCATGGAAATCCCAAGCCTTTAACCCACGAGAAGTGAAATATGTCTGAAAACTTTCCATCGTGCTTGAAAAACCCCGTGAATAAACTATTACAACGAAAATGAAGATTCCCTAGATCTGAGACCGGCTACGAACATTTTCAGAAGGCAAAAAAGAGTTCGGATATTACGGAGAAAATCCCGCGCACCTGCGGAAATCCCAATCCTTTAATCCCAGTGCCTGCATAACCTCCACGCTTGTAGTCCTATGCCTGGTCAGTGACGTGTTTCCGAAAACGTCGTAAGTCGGCGGAAGACTTTTTAAATCATATGAACATTTTTTACGGCAAAAGGACACCCAGAAAAGACTTACTACTGTGAAAATCTCGGTGTCATTAACTAAGTCTGAAAAACCACCTGCCATGAAAAGTTTGGTGAAACAAGAAAGAAACCAAAACATTTTTTTTTTTTTTTGCCCTCTCTCTCTGCGTCGTCTGATAACAGAAATTAACAGAAAGTTGGGAGATTTAAAAGAAACATTCTTTTTTTGTCTTCCTGACTAAAACGATTAACAGAAACTGATGTTTGCATCGCTTTCTCTGACGCACCGCGAAACGAAAACTGCCAAAAAACTAGGTCAAACACGGACTGTTGTTTTCAAGGACAGAGGTCAGCTTTTTCGTCCCTTATCATTACGCATGAAACATGCGGACTTTAAAAAAAGAGAAAAAGAGTGATTTTTACGCAGAACTTTTTATTATTAGTGTGTTAAAGTTTTTATGACATCTGTTTGTTTTTGTGTGTGTGTGCGTATGAGAAACCTCAGATAACGTGTATATTCGCGCTCACAGGGGTGTAATTTTATTTTTTTGCTGTTATTGCGTGCATTGGAATTTTAAAAGGATATGTCATATACAGGAAGTAAGAATTTAAGGTTTGTTTTTAATTTTTTAAAAAATGTATTTTTGTTTGGTTAATTCAGTTTTTGAAAATAATCCACAATTTTAAAACTAATTTGAAATTTGGGTTGCATGAAAGTTATTATTTACAATATTCTTTTTTAGTTTATTTTACAAATGTGTATTTTTGTTATAAAAAGATATAGATCTTCTTAAGAATCTTGAATTTTATATATTGTGTTTATTATGTTATGTATAGAATTACGATTTAAGTAACTATAATTGAAATGTTTTTTAGGTTTTATACTATATTTAGGATTTTTCTAAAACTTAGTCATATTTTTATATATTCCTGATATTGTAATGTTTATGATCCAGAAAACGATCACCTATAAGAGTATTTGACAAAGTACGAGCTGAAATTTGTTGGAGCCATTGAAAATATGCAAGAGCTTTCAGTTTGCCAAAGATAGATTACCTGCTCTTGTCTAAATATTTCTGTGTTTTCGCCAAAAAGAGTCAGGTTCAGTTGAATATGAGAGGGTCGCGTGCCGTTTTTTCCCTCATAGCACAAATCGAATTAAAAGCCAATGTTGTAAATATGTAAAAAATAGTTTATATTTTAAATGTAATAATCCAGGTAAGTATGAACCTCCTGGAAAATCAGGGGTCATGCAAAAAAATGTATATTTTAGTGTTTGTTTCTCTTTTTAAGTTTTAAGGAATCTCTTGAGAATTGTTTTTGTCAGAGACTCAACAATTCTGCTAGACTTATAATAAGATTTTTTTTTTGTATGTGTGTTTAATTATCACTACTATTATTATTCATTAAATTATTACATTTTTATCATGAAGAAGTATACCTTTAATATTTTGGAGATACAAAGATAATGTCCAAACATTTACATATACGGTAGATTTTTTAAATTTTTTTGACCATTTATAGTGCATTTTCCGAACAGTTGAATATTTTCATGAACCAAGTCATATTAGATAATGAAGTTTTTAGCGTAATAAAATGTTATGTATAACAGTCCAGGTAAGCGTATAGGAAGACATGCTCAGTCAAATCCATGCCAAAATAGGGATAGATAAACCGGTAGCAATTCTCTTTTTTCATGATGAAAGAACCCATGAGTAACAAATGATGATTTTTTAGAAGTCCGGACATATAATAAAAAAAAGCTAGCTATAGGAAAAAAAAAGAATTGTTGCCTTATTTCATGTCTCAGTAAAATCCCTTTGGCTTGGAACAGTTTTCTCAGTAAACTGGGTAAAAATAAGGGCAAAGATGCAGATAGAACTAGGGAGAGTCACCGTGGGTTGTTGACGCCACTGAAGAAGCCCATCTTGAGTCTGCACAGAGCAACTTACCTGCTCGCTTGTCCTGGTGTATCTGTATTTTTCTCCAGTTCATTTTTTACACTACACAAATTCAGCACCTTAGCTGTAATTTAAATTTTTATACCATTTAGTTTTATCATGAGTATAACCCTAAGGCTGCATCGCATAAGCAGCTAAGCCCCGTCAAAAATAGAAAAGCCGAATAATACAAAAGTTTCTGTGTTTGTTGTTGTTATTTTTATTATATACTATTTTACCTTGATTTTGTCTCAATAACAATTTTTTGAAAATGCTGCATTTATTAAATTCATATTTTTATTGATATTTTTTGAAGATTTAGTGTATTTGAATAATGTATATTTTTAAATATTTTACTTTTGAATATCTTGTCCGTTATGCAGTTTGTGTTTTATATCTTGAATTTTTATATGTTATACATTTTAATACTTAGAAGTTGTATATTATAAAAAGAAAACAAAAAAAAAATGTTTACAGGCTACAATATGAACAAGGACTTAAAGAGTGGTTGCGAGATGGACTTTAGTAAACAACCACCTGACATTTTATTTTCTTCGAACATTTTTTTTTTCATATTGTAAGCCATCTTTATTTCTATTAATACTGTGTCTCGAGATTGTCGAGTATGTGTTATTTAGCAGTTAGCATTTGCATCAAGAAAGCAGCGTATGTAGTATTTAGTAACTTCTTTATTATTCTAGTAAGTATTTGTTTTGATGTTATGTATTTGTGAATTTCCAGCTCTATAGATAATCACCTGTGTAATATAATTGCTGTGAACATGGGTTCAGTTGGCTTGACAGGCAAAAAATTGAAAAAAAAACCGCTCTTTAAATTTAAAAATTGTGTTAACTTAGCTAAATGGGTAAAGACCCACAGGTCTTGCAGGCGAGCCCTGTGGCTCTTTGTTTTAGTTGGGGGGGGGGGGGGGTATGAAATGATAAAGACTAAGCCTTTTTTAAAAACCTAAACCTTTTTAAAATTTAAAGTTTAAAAGTAAATGTTCAAAATTTAAAACTCCCCAAAGTTTATCTAACTTTTGAAAGGCAGTAGTCATTTGCCCCTGTTAACTTGGTTTTCCAACCCAACATTTATCACTTTCAGGCTTCAAAATTGATCCATCTTTAAGAATAAGAAATGCTGAGTAAACGCAATTGTAAATTCCATCGGCTTCCCGCGAGCAGAGTTTGAGCCCAGATTTGCAAAACCCATAAAACGTCATAAAGCCTGGATAACTTTTAGCCTATTAAATTAGATCGCCTCCTATTACTGTAGTACCGCACTCTAGCGGAAATATTTCATATTTAAGACTGGACAACGAAAAACCCGTGGCTTTTTACGACTAGGAGATGTTAAAGTAACTGCCGCCCCTCGGCAGCGCGTTGGAGACGCGGTCCGCGAACCACTCTCAAGTCATCTGGACCTGGGTTTTGAAGGATCACCTGTAATTGGAAGACATAATAAAAACCAGGTCCAAAACGAACTCTATCTCCCTTTTCTTGAAGAATATTTATCCACAGTGAACATGCCACGACTACTTGAAAGGCAATGACGTTCGACGAACCAGCCACGGTTCGCAACAGCCCCTGCACAATACCGGGCGTCCGGAACGGGCCGCGATGCTCTAAAGCCCCCGCTATGCGCCCCGAGTCGGAGTATCCCCCATTGCCGGGCGACCGCTATTTATTACATATATATATTTCAATTTCCTTTGCACTACATGCTACTATTACACTTACCTGAACACTGAATTATGAGTTTTATAATATCCACAAAATTAATTGCAATATTTCAAAATATGTCAAAAATACATATTTTTTTATAATCACCATTTTTTTAGGATTTCGTTCATCTGACGAAACACTATTCGTCTCACTGCTCTGTCTGTCTATCTGTACGTCTGTGACAGAGCCCTTTCTCAGAAACTATATATATTGGAGACTTAAAATTTTGGATACTTAGAGCTGGACACCTCACATTAAACGACAAATCATAAAACATTGAAAAAGTCTTATATTCCCCTCTGGACACTAACTTGTGTATTTTACGCATTTTTGTTTCTAACTGAACCCCTAATTAAGTTGGAGACTTGAAATTTTGCATACTTTTAGCTGAACACTTGTGATCACACGAGAAATTATAAAAAAATCAAAAAGTCTTATATTTACCCCTCCGGTCTCTAACTTGAGTATTTTAAGGAATTTTTCTAACTTCGCCGCAATTAAGTTGGAGACTTGATTTTTTGCATACATATAGCAGAACACTTGCAATCACGCGAAAAGCACAGCCTTTTGACCACTATTTCATATTATGTACCATAGCCTAACAAATTTTAGTTCCATTTTGAAAGGCTAGGAGGCGCCTGCCTATCTCGGGTGCTATAGATCCGATCCCGTCGACTAATAATTACTAATAGGTTGTAAAAGGGAATTTCGTTCGGTTAGAGGTTTGTTTAGAATAGGGTGCGCCCTCCGGTTTTGCGAAATGTGAAGCCAATAGATTTTGCAAATTTGACAGGAATATTAAACGAAACCCTCTGTGCGATCTGTGATCACACTTACCCGCTTCTTTTTATTTAAAATCACCATTTTTGTTATATTAGAACACTATAAAACAATTACATTATCACAAAGAGCTGAGATTCTAATTCAGAACATTGTGAGTAATATGGAAAGAATTTCGAAAAAATTTCACAGAAGTATTTGTGAAACCTTTAATATAATGGTGTTTATCAAACATGAAAATAACGAAAAAATTGATTTTCCAAAAATGGCATTTAAAGATTTCTTACTATAAAATCAATATAGAAGTACCAATTAAGGTTTATGAGTATTGTAAAAACCAACAAGACAATCATTTATTACATAGTTTATATTGCTCCTGGCTTTCATACATCCACTTCCGGTAGGTGACTCATTACTGTTTTTAAAAAGGCCACAATTCCTCTTTTAATGCTGCGCGGAAAAATTGCAAATTTTGTTGATAGGCTGCGGAACAATCGCCTGTTTCCTCTGCTTATCGCGAGAAAAAAG
The DNA here is from genome assembly GCA_963932465.1 of Maratus speciosus. Taxonomy (NCBI): domain Eukaryota; kingdom Metazoa; phylum Arthropoda; class Arachnida; order Araneae; family Salticidae; genus Maratus; species Maratus speciosus. Next base: position 163,594,898 of record OZ010800.1, on the reverse strand, counting down.
TCGCGGATTTCGGTAATCGGACGCAAAAAAATCGCAAATTTCGTCGATCAGGCATAGAAAAGTCGCGAGTTTTGGTGATCAAGCTCCGAAAAATCGCGAATTTCCTTACCCGGGCACGAAAACATCGCGAATTTATTCGATCAGCCGCGGAAAAATTGCAAATTTCATTGATGGGACACGGCGAAATCGCGAATTTTGTCGGTAATGCGTGGAAAAAGTGGAAATTTCGTTGATTGGCTGCGGAATAATCGTGATTTTCGTCAGTTTATCGCGAGAAAAAAATCGCAAATGTCTTCAATTTGCGACGGGAAAAAATAATAATTTCGTCAGAGTCAGTTAAGAATCGCGAATTTCGTCGATCTTGTGCTAAAAAATCAAGAATTTCGTCGATCAGGGGTGGAAAATCGCAAATTTCCCCGATCGGGAGCGGGAAAATGAGAATTTCGTCGATCGGGTGCGAAAATTGCGGATTTTGTCGATCAGGCGCAGAAAAATCGCAAATTTCGTTGATGGGGCGCAAAAAAATCACAAATTTCGTAGATAGGACACTAAAATTTCGTGAGTTTGGTCGATCGGGCTCCGAAAATATCGCGAATTTCGTTGCCCAGACACGAAAATATCGCGAATTTTGTTGATCACGCGCGAAAAAATCGCAAATTTCGTCAATTTCCCCCTACCCTCTTTTTTCATAAAGATCACTTTTTCGGCACTAGCTACTTTCGTAACTATGTTTGTTTTTTAGCACTTTTAATAAAGCAAAATTTACTCTCCTGAATAAAGTCAAGGTATATTATCACTTCTTGACAATAATCCTTCCTGTATCTGTTATATATACACACATAACGGCTGTTGATATATACTTACCAACTCAATTGGATATGTTGACTGGGTAAGAGAACCTAGAGGGGTAAAACGCCCCCCCCCACCTCCTGAGCCATATTTTTCATCTGATTATAGGCCACAGATCACATCCTCGTAATAGTATTCTCTCCGTGTTACTGATGTGGCCCTCAACAACCCAGACGTTCTAGTAAGTGGCTCTTCTCTTAAAAAGGTTGTGCACCCCTACCGTAAATAGACTCGGATTGTCATGCAATTGATAAACATTATTTAGAGCCACCGAAGCATGATTGGTATTGTATATGAAGTAATATGTGGGATTAATAGTTCATTTACAAGGGATCTCAAAATAATTCCATTGCATTATGTTATATGGGGAGAAATCGTTTGCAGAGTATTTTAATGAGATTACGCTATTTAAAATGTATCGAAACTGATACAAAATACTGGATTTCACTACAAGATAATGACGATAGAATAGGACACTCATAGCATTTGTCGTTCATTTACAGGGACACACAAAAGAAATCGGATACAGTAGTGTCTTTGTATATTAATTGCTGGAAGTGCGTTTTAAAATTCGGTATGCGCTCTAAAATTTAACTAATTTTTCGCATTGTACTTGTTCTATATAAATTCTGAGCTGCACAAAAGAATTCACGTACCAATCTACTTATTAGCGGAAATAGCTGAAGGAGATTTTTCAACAGAGTTATATGTATTTCTTAACTGTACTAAATTTTGGCATACATTTAGTTAACAGATACAAATCTATATAAGATATACAGGGATGCTCAAAGAATTTGGATAATTTTCTCATTTTTGATGAGGACAGCTGAAATTGGGGTTTCAAATAGTTGAATATTTAATATTTCAACTTATAAGAACTTTCAACTTATATTATTTCAACTATTGACTTAATATTTCAACTTATTAAACGGTGCAGTTTTGTTACATTACTCTGAATGTGTTCGAAAGTGTTTCATAATCTATGCTTGACGCATGTTTTTTTCTTTGTTGTTTTAAGATATGGTATCAGAAAAAAAGCATTATTTAAAATATCTTTTTAGGATGTCTAAATTGATTTATCAACGTATAATCATACTTTATATAGTATGAGACGATTAATTAAAGATCGACCAAAAATTTGGTTTCGTTTTCGTTTTCGGCTCAAAATCAGAATATCGCTGAAAATTCGTGCTCGGCGAAAATGCTGCCGAAAATTTTGCCGAACGGAAATTCGATATAAGCTATATGTTCCAAAAATCTCGTTTCATCTTTCTTAAATTTTCTACATTAGTCATTTATAAGAGCTGTATCGGCTCAAATGAGGCGCTCTTTATTAATTGTTACGAACTTCACTATTTATAATTATCAGTCATGACTGACTCAAGACGTTACACTCTAAAATTGGGAGGAGTGAAAAGCCCACTCTTTGAAAGAGTGACAGGCATTTTCACTCTTTTAGGAGTGAATTTTGTAAAAATACACTCCTTAAAGAGTGGAATTTTCCGCTCTCTAGAAAGGAGTGCAATATCTCACTCCGTTATCGAGAGTGAAACAGTCACTCCCGAAAGGGTGGCTTACGTATGCATTGCTTATTAACCAATCAGGAACAGCAAGCGACAGCGCCCTCGTAAGATAAGAAAAAATAATCACTTTTTCGTCCGCCATTTTACGATTAACAGATTAAAATATCCTTAAACTTATTCTTAATGGGATACATAAAATAAAGGTAAGTCTTATTTAATTTTAACCATTTATTCGTGTAGATATGTTAGATGAGCCAAATAGTTGTATTTTGTATAGAAAAAGATTGATCGAGGATTCCATTCCAAGAAAATTGATTTCCTAGAAAAGAGATTGTCTGTTATGTTTCTTCATGTAGCGGTTTGAAATATAATTGTTTTAACAATTGAAAAGCACACAAATGGTTAGCAAAAGATAATGAAAACTTCATTAATTCGACCAATGTGAATTTAAAAAAAAAATGGGTGTAAATACAGTAAAATCTGTCTAAGGCGGACTCTGTGTAAGCCGGAAATCTGTCTACTGCGGAAATATTTTGAAGTCCCGGCGAATCCATAGAAAATAACACTAATACGTACTCCATAAGCCGGAATCTGAATAACGCGGAAACGGAAAGGATTTTAAAGTCCCGCGTAAACAAATTTTTCCATAAGACGGAAAAAAGGATTTTTTTTAAAATAAGAAACATTCAGTAAACGAAAATTTAAAACTGATTAATAGATCAAATGCATATAAATAAATACATATAAAATACAAATATTAATAAAAGCGAATTTTTGCTCATTTATTTTTTTACAGCGAAAGAATTTTTATGAAATTTTGCATTTTTGCGGATTTAATAAAAAGCAAAGGAAACTATGCAGTTTCCATTTGTTTAGCCGACAACATTTTCTTTTTATTTACAATTTTTAACACAGATTTCTGTTTTTTTTTTTTTTTTTTTTTTTTTTTTTTTTTTTTTTTTTTACAGTGTTACATTTAAAATATGCGTTTTTATTTATTTTTTTTAAATTACCCTTATAATAAATATTAAAAAAAATTACAGATCTATATTCTAACTCTAAATACAAGACTACGAGGTTTAAAAAAAGTCATACATTTAAAATTTGAAAAACAAAGTTTTAAAAACCATAATGTTTTTCAAATTATTAGGATAGTTGAAAAGAAAAATAATTTAGAACAGTATAGTTTAATTTTATATACCGTATTTTAATCCATTTCGCTGAGAAAAATAGGAGTTTATTTGTGTGAAAAACTGTAAACAATTGTAAATAAAAAGAAAATGCCGATGGAACAAATAAAAATCTGTACATTTTTTACTTTTATACTTTTCATTAAATTCATAAAATGCAAAATCTCATACATAAAACTCTCTCTCTATATATAAAAAATTAAATAAATAAATACATGTGCAAAATCATTTTTTTTTATTTATTTGTCTCAAAAAAAAAAAAAATATATATATATATATATGTGTGTGTGTGTACGCATTATTATGGTGTGAAAATAATAGACCATTTGTTTGTTGGGAAGCAATAGTTTTGCTGAGATTCGAACTCCAAAAATATTTATACTAAATAATATTTCACGTTAAAAACGGTTCTGAAGATTACAAACGTAAAAAATACGCAACAGTCTTTCTTTCTTTCTTTCTTTCTTTCTTTTTTTTTTTTTACTGATTTGCATGAGGCGGAATATTGTCTACGGCGGAAAATTTTCTCGGTCCCAATCGATTCCGCCTTAGACAGATTTTACTGCATTTATTCTTCCCATTCAATTTTTTCAATCCCATTCCAACGTTTTCCAACGATCGAAAAAAGAAAATAATAATAATAATAAATTTTATCTGTTTCGTTTACAAAGCATCCTCAGAGGACATCTGGATTTCTTCCAATTCATAGCAGATGCGAAGCAATCAAAATTAATTTGCCGTTCTGTGAGATTTTGTTTTTTCTTTTTTGGTTTATACTGATATCAGGTTTTACACACTTAGAGTATTTATCATCATTATTATTGTTTCGGAGTTAAAATATGATATTTCATGATTATGATATTACGAAAAGGTTGGTATTAGAGGTCTGAACGGACCGAAATTTCCAGGCCCGGGCCCGGCCCGAATCATAGAAAAAAAATTCGGCCCGGCGCGGCCCGATACGAAAATTAAATGTTTGTCGGAGCCCAGCCCGACCCGTAGAAAAAATATTGGCCCGGTCCGGTAAAATACTTAAAAGTTCGGCCCGAGTAAATTTCTACAAAACATTGATTTTTACGTCGATTTTGTTAAAAATTTGTCTCGTACGAGGAGTTCTGACCCAAAATATTTATCTTAACATTATTTTTTTCATGCTTATAATCTTCATTTTTATAGAAGTGCCGCAGGCTGGGATATTTATTTTTTTAATGAATCTCTATTCCTTGCATGTAAATGCTTCAGTTATCATTAATATTGATAATCCATTTTCTATGTATTGAAGTGTTAAAAATCTGAAAAATACTATACAGTAAAATCTTCTAAGACGGAATTGTATAGAAAAAAAAATGCGTTATGGACAAGTTCCCTTCTTAGCAAGTGTAAATGTATTATATATTCTTTTCTTACGTATTAGTATAATAATTTTGCATGGATCAAGACGTTTTACAGTTTAAAACAGGACGCAGGTTCCTTTGCACACGTTTTACTACATTTTAATTTAGTTATATTTTAATAAGCGTAGAAAACTACTATTCTTTAAAAAAAAAAAAAAGCTTAAGAATAGAGTAATGGCGATTTAAAAATGTATGTATTTTTTGCAAAAAATTTTGGGCCAGGCCTAAATTAACTGACCTTTGAATGGACCAGGCCACGCGGAGAGAATAATTTTCATACGGGCTGTGTCAAAACTACGACTGAAAATTTTGGGCCGTGAAGACTAGCAATGAAACCAGTCCCGGCTCTGTACAGAAAAAATAAGTTGGCCCGGCCCGAGTGCCGGGAATTAAAATCGGCCGTCTCTAGATGGTACATTAATTATTTTTAAACTGTATGTAAGCTTTTCCTGCGGTTTATGATTTTAAGATTTCGAGACTGAGTAGTATAAAATAAATTAATTATAGACATTCTGCATAAATTATTAAATTCCCTTCAATTTAAACGCATTTTCTACGTTTTTGATGCACGTAATTTTTGGCAGTAAGAAATAAAACATGATATTTAAGCATTGAAATAAAATGCTTTTTATGACTGTTTTGAAGTTTATCGATAAGACAGCTTTAGTATATTTCTTAAACATTTCGTATTTTCTTACATAATCTGAATATTTTTTATAGATTAATAACTACTTTTTTACATTAAAATGTTTTTCAAACAATAAGAACTATGCAGTCATTCATATGACTGTCATTTACTTTATTTTTATTAAAATTCATACAGATACAGATAAATGTAATGTGTTTATTTTTATATTTATTTTTTTCTATTTCCTAGGTCAATCTTTTCCTATAAAACATATCAAATCTATTTTGCTCATATTCCAAAATACAATATCTACGGGAATAAAAAATTTAAATTAAATATGGCTTACTTTTTGTTTCATTAATAAGTATTGTTTTCAGCAATAATGGGCGAAAATTAGAAATCATGATTAAGTTAAGGTATATGTTTAAAAGAAAAATATATACATATTCCAAAGAACTTAAAAATTAGACTCCATGCTCATATTAAATAAAACAAAAGCAAATCACAGCGGATAAAAAAAATACACACACATTCTTAATGTTTAAATCATGCTTAGAACTCATTTTAAAAAAAGATGTAAGTTTATAAGCATTGTTTTTATGTGAAATAATGAAAAATATTTTAGAACAATAGGACTTTGCAAAAATAGCAACAATTCATGGAAAAAATACTGTAAAAAGAAATTTATATTTAAAACAAAATTAAAATGAAATCAAACATTGTTAAACATATAACATCCACTTATTAAAAAGTTATTTATAAAACTTTAAAAGTAATATTTTTATAAGGCATGCAATAAAAGCAAACACAAAAGGATAAGATTGGAATAAAATATATTAGTTTATTTCTGTCAGTAATCTAATTTAAATTCATATGTAACTTTAACTGATTTTTTTCTTAAAAGTTCAACTAGTGTTACAAACTATGAATAAATATTGCTAATAAAGTATTTTATTTCAATCTTTACCACGGTTGTATCTATTTTCATTGCATGCTGTAAAAGATGTGATTCTTTTAAAATGCCCATAAAAGTAAAATAAAAAAAGAAATGATTACATAAAATATGAACATTACCTGCTATGAAAGAGTGACCATTCACTCCTACCAGGGGTGAAAAACCGCACTCCTTTAGCAAGAGTGAATAGTCACTCCTCCGAAAGAGTGATTATCCGCCCCTGTTTATAGTGAATATTCACTTCCCAGGAGTGACTATTCACTCTTTCGGAGAGTCAAAAATTTCACTTTTGCTCAGAGTGAATAGTCACTCTAAAGAGGTTGGGCATATTTTGACTCTGCGATAGAGTGACTATTCACTCTATCCGGAGTGAATAGTCACTCTTTTGTATTTAGAGAGTAGTGCTAATTACAAAAAAATCTCTGCCGGCTCGGCCTACAGCGGCATGCAGATTTCCAAGTTAAGTACTAATTTCACCAACAAAAACGAAATCATGATCGAAGATAAACCCACTTTAACAATTTTATCTGGCCGATTTTGACAAGTTTTTTATTCCATTTTTATATAAAAGCTGGTTTTATCAGAATTCTGTTAAGGCAGTATTCAAAAAATATTTTTCCATGCTCAACAACTCGAAATTTTCTGATATATTTTCAGTTTCAATTTTAAAAGATGATACTGGCTAACGTGATTTTGTAAGAGTTTTATAAGCGAAATATGTTTGAATTTTTCGTTCAATTAATTGGCACTTGATTTATAAACAATTATTTTCTGAGTAGGACCCTATTTTTCGTTTCCAATACAATCGCTTTGAGAAATTTGGTTCAAAATAGCCACTTTGACATAATTTTTGGAAATATAATCGGCCTCTATAAAAAAAATCTACCATTACGGCACATTATATAGTTTCTGATAGAAAGTAGAAGAAATAATAAGAGAACCTACCGATTGGATGCGTTTGAGAGCAAAAATTAATTTAAAAATGAGTCAGAAATAAGCAGTTTCGATTTGAGTACATCCTCATACAATATTTTGTTCTTCAACCTCTATATATTTTTAATTTGTTCTTACTGTAAGAGTTGGTCCTATCAAAAACTTGTCAATATAAAAGTTGTAGATAATATGAAGAAGGTGTATAATGAATTCATGCGGATTTGATATGTTGCGAAGTGACGAAGTAATGGATATTTTCCTTCTTCCACTCCTCCCCCCTCCCACTTTTTTTGAAAATTTTTTTTCGGTAAGTATTGGTCCTATCAAAAACTTGTCAATATAAAAGTTTAAGATAATATTAAATGTATAATAAATATAATATAATGTATAATAAATAAATATAATAAATGTATAAATGTATAATAAATTTAATTGGATTTGATATTTGGAGAATTGACGAAGTTATGAAATTTTTTCTCTCGAAAACCCCATTTTTTTCGCTCCTTGAACCCATTTTTAATTTTATCAAAAATCTGTCTTACAAGTTTTTGGCCCTTTTATAGAAGTAATAATAACTTTAAACTGAGTCGATATGTTTCATAATTAAGAAGTTATGGAGTTTTTTTCTTTATTCGCAAAGCCCATCTCTATTTCTTATTTCCACACCCTTGATGCGATTTTGCCCATAAACGAACTTGACCAAAATTTTATGTATCAGTTTGGAAAAGATTTGTGCAGACTTGTGGAAGTTATCGCGTCCATAAAAATGATATATATATATATATATATATATAGGGTAAGTCCGGGATTTATGCCGCACATTTTTTTGAATTTGTGTATAAAGTTCCATGGTGGACATAAAAAAAAAAAAAAAAAAAAAAACTGTGTACTGCGACAAAAAAATTCATAACAAATTATTAATATTTAAAAAAAAAAATTTCTAAAACATTACACTGCTGCGCGTCACCCGTACATTCAGGATGAGACGGCGCACTTGTGCGGTAGTTATGCCGCGCTTATAATAAGAACAGAATGAAGTTATAAATAAAAATATTTAAAAAAAATATTCATATCTGGACTATAATTACGGATGTAATAACAAAATTGAACTAACTCAGTACAATGAAACGTATTAGTAGATTCAAATTAATAATTGTTGCCTACTTTCACTATTAAAATTATCGACTTATTTTTTTTTACATTAAATTTTAATTGTTATTTCAGCAACAACGTAACATCAATGTATTAGAAAGGGAAAAGAAAACAAGAAAAATTGTGTTTACATAATTTATTTGCTAACCCTTTCGGGACCGGTGGCTTTTACACGAATTTTATTCGGTTGGTACCACTTTTAGGTAGCTTTCTTTACAAAAAAGCTACCAATTGCAGCCGTTCGGAGGAAAGCGATTTCAAAAAAATTTGGTATATTTTCATCGATCATGCCCCCCAGACCCCGAAACCACCCTCCGTTCAAAATTGATATATATATATATATATCTGACCTATGTCACACTGTAACTCCCGTAATTATGAACCGATTTCGATGTAATTCGGTGTGTACATAGTACGTACCAATCTCTCGACCGAGTTCGTTGGCCAGCTTCATCCGCCGTTTTGTTTCAAAATGGCGGCCATTTAAAATTTTTAAAACATTTTAAAACTTGAAATGTGGTACCAAAAAATTAAAAATGGAAAAATATTTTTTTCTTATGTATTTGACCTTTATAGAAAGATTCCGGAAAAGTTTTTGTTTCGTCTATATCTTAAAAAATGGCTGAGTTATAGCATTTTGAATTTCTAGCGTGGCTGATATTTTGAAACGTCCTGAAATTTGTCACGCGATATATGGCGTATTTATGAACCGATTTCGATGTAATTCGCTGTGTGCATAGTACATACCAATGTCTCGACCGAGTTCGTTGGCCAGCTTCATCCGCCGTTTTGTTTCAAAATGGCGGCCATTTAAAATTTTTAAAACATTTTAAAATTTGAAATGTGGTACCAAAAAATTGAAAATGGAAAAATATTTTTTCTTATGTATTTGACCTTTATACAAAGATTTCGGAGCAGTTTTTGTTTCGTCTATATCTTAAAAAATGGCTGAGTTATAGCATTTTGAATTTCTAGCGTGGCTGACATTTTGAAACGTCCTGAATTTTGTCACGCGATAAAAGGCGTATTTATGAACCGATTTGGATGTAACTTCGTTTATACATAGTACATACCAATGTCTCGACCGGGTTCGTTGGTCAGCTTCATCCGCCATCTTGTTTAAAAATGGTGGCCATTTAAATTTTTAAGAAAAATTTAAATTTGAAATGTGGTACCAAAAAATTAAAAATTGAAAAAATATTTTCTTCTTATGTGTTTGACCTTGATAAAAAGATTCGGGAGCAGTTTTTGTTTCGTCTATATCTTAAGAAATGGCTGAGTTATAGCATTATGAATTTCTAGCGTGGCTGACATCTTGAAACGTCCTGATATTTCTCACGTAATAACAGGCGTATTTATGAACCGACTTGGATGTACCTTGGTTTGTACATAGTACATAGAAATATCTCGACCGAGTTCGTTGGCCGGCTTCATCCGCCATCTTGTTTCAAAATGGCGGCCATTTAAAAAAATTAAAAAATAAAAAAATTTAAATGAGATACCAAAAAATTGGAAAGTGAAAAAGATTTTTTTTGTATGTGTTTGACCTTAATACAAAGATTCCGGAACAGTTTTTCTTTCGTCTATATCTAAAAAAAATGGCTGAGTAATAGCATTTTGAATTTCTCTTGTGGCTGACATTTTAAAACGACCTGATTTTTGTCACGCAATAACAGGCGTAATTATGAACCTATTTGGATGTAACTTGGTCTGTACATAGTACATACCAATGTCTCGACCGAGTTCGTTGGCCAGCTTCATTCGCCATCTTATTTCAAAAGGGTTGCCATTTAAAAAAAATTAAATTTAAAATTCAAAATGAGGTATTAAACAACTGGAAAATGAAAAAGATTTTTTTATGTGTTTGGCCTTGATACAAAGATTCCGGAGCAGTTTTTGTTTCAGAAAATTTGTTCTGTTGTTTATATCTTAAAAAATGGTTGATTTATAGCACTTTGAATTTCTAGCATGGCTAACATTTTGAAACGATCTGGTATTTGTCACGCGATAACACACGTATTCGCCTATTTCGATGTAAGAAGGCATGTGGATAGTATACATCAACACCTCGACCAAGTTCGCTAGCCAGATTCATCAGCCATCTTGTTTCAAAATGACGACCATTAAATTAAAAAAATATATATATATTTAAAGTGAGGTACAAAAAAATTAGAAATTGAAAAAGGTTTCTTTCTTAAGTATTTGACCTTGATATAAGGATTCAGGAGCATTTTTTGTTTGTCTTTACCTTAAAAAATGGCTCAGATATAGCAGTTTCCATTTCTATTGTGGGTGACATTTTGAAAAATCTGATTTTTTGCATGCGACAGCACTCCTATATATTAACCGATTCCGATGTGAGTGAGCATGTGCACAGCAATTACTAAGGTCTCGACCAAGTTCACTGCTTAGCCTCATCCACCATGTTGTCTTAAAATGACAGGCACTTTAAGAAATTGCCGAATTTGGCAGCCAAATATATGTTACTTTAAAGAAAAGCAGCTTGGATAAAGCTGACTAATTTCGCGAAATTCTCATTCATTATATTGATAAAAATTAGTATTGAATCTCCTATATTCGGTTTCCACTAAATTGAGCTTCGTGTGTTTGAATGATATAATTTGGCTTTTTTTAAATAAGGATTATGAAAGCTACTTCTTCCTCCCGGCAATGGCCGGAAGGACTTTTTAAAAAGAAGTTACCTTTACTTAAATAATCATGAAAATGCTCTAATTAAACAAACCAAATATTACATTTCCTTTTTACTGGTGCCAGAAACAAATTTTGTAAGCTCATTATGAAGGTGCTTCTATGCACTTATGGTCCCGAATGGGTTAAGAGATCGACTTCAATCTACAGAAAAAGTGTCGAAAAGGACAGTCTTTATGTAACTACATTTAAACACATGATGCAACGAAGCCAATTACACTTCCTCTTTTTTGTAGTTTGCAAAGAATGTCTGCGTTACGCGTAATCCAATTTTCCATTATTATCATCTTGACTTGCATCTTTTTTGCCGTTCTTACTTTTTATTTTCCCCTTTTTCTCCTTTGGTTTTAGTAAACTTGATAACATGCCTAACATGGTTAGTCTGTGCAAAAATAAAAGGAAAAGTTAATAACACTTAATCGTCCCGTACAAAAGAAACTGCGGCATATATACCGGAATAGCAGTGCGGCATGTATTCCATTTTGCATGGTGCAGACGTCGGCCGTCACAGTTACTTGCCATCGCTAAGGGAAATGGCATAATCATACACACAGTACTCTATACAAACGCTACACTTAGTTTTGACTTCGAAATCATGCATGCATTTAGTAATTAGTGTATGAAAAGTATTTAAATATTTTGTGTTTAAAAGTTTGGACAGTGAAATCACGCACTTACGTCAAATTAAGGATTGTACTTCTACGAGTAAACATCGAAGTGGGATTCACGCTATACACTGGTTAAAATAATCTCATTGCGCACCTTACTGTGGGTTTAACGACCATCTATCGATAATTACAAGATATAGAAAGGGTGCGGCATCTATCCCGTATGCGGCGACTCTCCCGGAGTTACCCTATATATATATATATATATATATACATAGAGAGTGAGAGAGATAGATAGATATACATAAAGTTTTGTACTGGGTGTGAGTATGGGTTCTAGGGGTTATGATCGGTGAAGATCTGCAAAATTTTTTTCGAATTTCCAACACAGGGAGGAATGCAATAGGTAGTATTCCATATGGAATGTACCTAAAAGAAGTAATGTCGATACGACTAAACATTGAAGACGCTTTTCACGCGCTCATTTAAAGCTGCAGAATTAATAGTAATTGAAAATTTTCAGTTTGAAACCGCTGAAGTCTTTCGAATACTCTTTGAGAAAGTTTTAGTATAACAAATGATTATTTACAAAAATCAATATAAAAGATAAATCGAAGTAAGTATACCTAAAATATTTTTTAATTAGATAAAATTAATATAATTAGAAAATCATTCTGTGTCGTTGATGAATTAATTACATTTTATTTTACATTAAAGTAAAAAGTTTTGGTAATAGACAGAAAGAACCAACTTGGACCACACGAATAGTTAATTAAAATTTATGTATATTTAACAAACAACTATAATTAATTAATAATTATGCATATTTAATAAACACGTATAATTAATTAATAATTATGTATATTTAATCAGCACGTATAATTAATTAGTAACAATTAATATTTTATAAATACGTATAATTAATTATTAATTATGTACATTTGTGTATGTATTTATTACCTAAACACTTTTTTGGACATTTATGTTTTCAGCCGAAAATTAGAAGATTACCGAAATTCCGTTTCGGTTTCAGTTTCAGTCTTAATTCCTGTTTCGCTCGATCCGTACTATTAATTGATTAAATCGTATTTTTAAATATATATATTAAACTATTTATGTTTTATTTATTTTATCTACTGTATAGTATTTAAAACACCATGCTGTTGCAGGTTTACAGCCAGATGGCTTTTTCTGGGGAGGGTGGTTTGACTCATCATTAAATATATTGTATTAGATGTAAATTTCCAACTGGGCGAAAAATGTCCGGACCAGGATTCGAACCCGGACCTCCTGGCTGAAGCCGCCAGTGCTCCGCCATCTGAGCTATCCCGGACGATTCTGGTTGAACTTTTTCACCCAGCTAACCTTGATGATTACAGCATCTGGTCTGAAACCTGGTTCAGCTCAACAGAATAAATCTCAGGTAATGGAACTCCAGAAGTCGCTGGATACGAATGTACACTAGATTAATTTTAACACAATTATTCTAATTGGCTTCAACCAGTAGGTCTCGGGTTCGAATCCTGGTCCGGACATTTTTCGCCCAGTTGGAAATTTACATCTAATATGATTTGTTTACCAATTAGAATAATTGTGTTAAAATTAATCTAGTATTAAATATATTGGTTTTGTAACTCGTATATAATTGTAACCGCAAAGATTAATTAATTAATATTTATGTATGTATTTATTACCCAAACACTTTTTTTGCACATTTTCGTTTTCGGCCGAAATTTAGAAGATTACCGAAATTCTGTTTCGGTTTCAGTCTTAAAAAACTTTTTCGGTCGTTCCGTACTATTAATTGATTAAATCGTATTTTTAAATATATATATTAAACTATTTATGTTTTATTTATCTTATCTACTTTATAATATTTAAAACACCACGTTGTTGCAGGTTCACAGCCAGATGGCTTTTTCTGGGGAGGGTGGTTTGACTTATCATTAAATCTATTGGTTTTGTAACTCGTATATAATTGTAACCGCAAAGATTAATTAATTAATATTTATGTATGTAATTATTACTTAAACACTTTTTTGGACATTTTCGTTTTCGGCCGAAAATTAGAAGATTACCGAAATTCTGTTTCAGTTTCAGTTTCAGTCTTAAAAAGTTTCGGTCGATCCGTACTATTAATTGACTAAATAGTATTTTTTAAAATATATATTAAACTATTTATGTTTTATTGATCTTATCTACTTTATAGTATATAAAACACCATGTTGTTGCAGGTTCACAGCCAGATGGCTTTTTCTGGGGAGGGTGGTTTGACTCATCATTAAATTTTTTTGGTTTTGTAACTTTTATATAATTGTAACCGCAAATATTAATTAATTAATATTTATGTATATTTATGTATGTATTTATTACCTAAACACTTTTTTGGACATTTTCGTTTTCGGCCGAAAATTAGAAGATTACCGAAATTCTTTTTCGGTTTCAGTTTCAGTCTTAATTCCTGTTTCAATCGATCCGTACTATTAATTGATTACATCGTATTTTTAAATATATATATTAAACTATTTATGCTTTATTTATCTTATGTACTTTATAATATTTAAAACACCACGTTGTTGCAGGTTCACAGCCAGATGGCTTTTTCTGGGGAGGTTGGTTTGACTCATCATTAAATCTATTTGTTTTGTAACTCGTATGTAATTGTAATCGTAAAGAATATTTGTTGATTTATCAGCGAAATTTTTTTCCCAAGCGTGTTCGCCGATCGGAACTGTAGCTCGTAATCTCATTGGTTCCTGCCTTTTATTTTAAGCTGCAACGGTTTGACTTAGTAGTCACACGTTAAACGTCATACCACATAGCCTTGTGGTATGACGTTTGTCTGTAAATCTGAGTACTTAAGTTCGAATCCAAGCATGCGGGAAGGTGGCTAAAATTGTCAATGATTAATTAAGTTATGAAAAATATTTTTTAATATTTAATTATAACATAATATTATTAATTAATTCATTAGTATATAATATAATTATGGGGAAAATATCTTAAAATTAAGTTATTAATTTATAATTAAGTTCTAAAATTTTTGAAATGCTGTATTGTCATGGGTAACACACCATTGTACGTAATTTTTGTAATTTTATCCCATTTGGAAGGGTGTTAAAAATCGATTATAAAATTTCATCTTTTCATAATACAAGAGCGAAAAATCATGCATTAAGCATAGTTTATGAAACACTTTCCAACACATTCAGAAAAATGCAAAAATCTTTTTAGAATTTATTAAGATTAAATGCAGTAGAACCTCGCTAATCCGAACTAATTTGAAACGGTGCCTGTTCGGATTACAAAAAATCTGGATTACCCGAAATTCCGATAAAAATAGAAAAGAAAAAGATGCACGATAAAAAAAAGTAATTTATACAATAAATTAATAAAAGTAAGCTACTCAGTAGTACAGTAAACATCCTCCAATCCGGCATCCTAAGGTCCGGCTTGCTGGATAATCCGGTACGACTTTCCGAAAATATAGTATTCCTTGTTTAATCGCTCCTGATGTTTGTAATAATTCAATGGAACTTTAGACTGAGTAATTACGTAACAATACATTACAAACGGTTAAAAATCCCAAATCACTAAATAGCTCAGTCTCCACGTCGACGAGAGGGAACAAACTGATATTTGTGTTGATAATTTGCGAAATCAAATTGTTGAAAGAAGAAATAAATTTTTATTATCTGAATTAAATACTTTTTGCATTTTAGAAAATAATTTTATAGTGACTGGCAAACAAACTGTTATTCGAGAATTTTTTTAAATGACTTCTACAAGTAGGCCTACAGTGCACAGTTTCATTTTATATTTGTGTACATATGTGCTAATTTTACATTATTGAGTATTTTTTTATACGTTCAAGCTGTTAAAAAAAAAAAAAAAAAAAAAAAAAAAAAAAAAAAAAAACATGCTTTACTGCCATTTTCTATTTAATTCTAACTTTTACACGTTTTTTCCGATATTCATACTGTAATCCGGAAAATTTCGTAGTAAAAAGTACTTTTTTGTGTTTAGTACAATATTTCAACCTGTTCAGTTAATCTGTTCAAGTACAAATTTTCGAAAATAAAATCGGTTTGGATTAATCGGAATTTCGGATTAGCGGCATTCTACTGTATGTATAAATTAGCCATTTAGAAAATGCATAAAAAATTTGAAATGTAATGTCTCCATTTATTGTGGACAGTCGGAAAATATCCAATTTTTTTTTGTTCAACTCTGTCTATTATTTATAGATTTGTATTTATACTACCAGCTATTCGAAAAGTTGTATCAATGAAACGCATGCTAAAGTTCAAAATTCCCATTCAGCTATTTCCGCCAATAAAACGGACATGTACATGAGATCTTTTGTGTAGCCTTCTAGAGGATCTATAGAATTTATGCATACCAAGTAATAAGCAAAAAAAATTACATTTTAAAAGGCGTACCAGTACTGAAAACGTGCTTCCAGCAATTATTCCTCCTATACAGTACTATAGCCGAACACTTTTGTGGGTCCCTGTATATGAATGATAAGTGCTATGCAAACACTCTTAAGAAGAAAGCATATTTTTATGCATCTCAGTGATATATGTATAATTCAATATGTTTGAAATAGTGTAATATTATTAAATTACACTGTAAACAATTTTTCCCTATGGTCCATAATGTAACAAAATAGTTTTGCGTGTCCCAGCGAACGAACTATGAATGTTACGCACTTTATTTTAAATATAAGACATACCATAGAGAATTTCAATAACATACACAAATTACACACCAATCCTACTATGTTTACGCGAGTTAGAGCTGAGACAATTAAACGACCAGACAAACCTAATTCATAAAGACTTTTCAACTCTGTTAAAAAGTGTTAAAAATCATGCGTTAAGCATAGAGTATGAAACACTTTCCGACAGTTCCAAAATACAGCATATATTCGCTTTGTAATAAAGTAAATAAGATACTTTTGTGTGCATATGATCTATAGATTTCTACATATTCTACATAGTATGCTAAAACGTAATTTAATTAAATAACGCATAAGACAGTTGAAAATTCATCTTCGGCAATTTCTACCAATGAACGGAAATATACTTGAATTCTTTTGTGCAGCCCAGTATATTATCTACAGATTTTTATACGCGCGCTACATATTAAGCTAAAATTTTATTCAGGTAAAACCACGTGTACACTGTAAAAAAAATTACGCAACGTTCCTGGGAAAAAATGGGCAGCTGATTTGCCCATTATTTCCAGGAAACATTTCTTGAAAATGACTGGAACTTTACTGTATATGTTAAAAACATTCTACAGAAATGCCAGTAAGTTTCCTGCGAAATACCAGGAATATTTCTGTTGACAGCAAACCATTACTGACATTTCACAGCATGCGGGATCCGCAGACGATTTTTACATTTCCTGTTGACAATTTTCGCTTTATTATCATTATTTATTGGAATGAAAAAATATTTTGAAATTGACATCAAAATTATTATTTATATTCAAGGCTGGAGTAGCACAGTTGAAGTTTATTCCAACAGAGCGAAAAATGTTCAGACCAGGGATCGAACCTGGATACTTGGCGTGCCGTGCCAATGCCTTACCTGTTAGGCTATTCGGACCGATACCTGGCTGACATAATTCACTCTTATTAGTTGGACTTGGCTGCGAACTGCAGCGCTAGTTACTATTTATAATTTACACGAAAAAATAAATTTCCAGTTAAAATTCAATAAAGTAAATATATATATGATATATTGTTTCTGAACTTTGCTTAAAATATAAAAATATAAAAATGTAAATAATAATTAGAAAAAAAATCTAGACATAAAATATTTTGGATTTTCGTCAGTAATTATGTTAGTTTACAAGTTAAATAAAATACATATAAATTTTCATGAAAAAAAAAAAATCCTAAACGTAATTGTATATTTTTTCCGAAAAAAAAAAAAAAAAAATTCAAATTTGCAGCAATTAAAAGTGTCAAATATATATCAAATTTAAATCAAATTGTAAAGTGTTAAAATATAAAATTAATTAAAAAAAAAAGTCGAGAGGTAGCATCGAACTCGGGCCGTACGGGTGGCGTGCGAACCTTCTGCGTCCACACTACGAAAGACACATTTAGAGCTGCAAACTAATGGGTATTTGAAACGTATGCTAAACCTCGGCATCTAATTTCTGAAAATCTAAGGCCCATTTGAAGAAATTCTTTCACAAGAATAATTAGAGATAAGAACTCTAAAACATACTTTAAATTAATCAAAATCGGGGAGAATCATATTTGATGGTCCCCTGGTTAATGGAGATCAAATAATAGGTGTATTTTTTTTACACGGTCTGCTCCTTAAACCTTCCACAGACAAGTACGAGAGATAATCTCTTAGCGATGTCACAGAGGTATTGTATTTTCATCTGAATGGTCTTGGCAATAGAGACGTAAAGGATTATGTCGTCTATTGATTTATTTGCATTCCATATTAATTTTTTTACATTCATTTAAGGAATTCGTTTTCGACACTCGCGCGCGAGCAACGGATTATAGCAAAAAAATAATAAATGGCGGCCGCAGCGTTTTGCTGTTTCCAAATTTTGTTCAGGAACGTTTCAGATAAGAAAACCAGAATTTCACAGGAAAGAGCTAAATTATTCTGAAAACCTGAGAAAAGGCGAAACGCTCCTGGATTTTACATGTAACGTTACCATTTTTTTTTTACAGTGTAAAACTACTGAAACCACACCCACAAATAAAGGCGGTAGTGCATTCAGTTCTTTGCATAGCATTGTATATGATTTAATCTATATTCTACAAACAGTATACTAAATGTAGTTCATCTTCCAGCAATTATTCCTCTTAGGCAGTACTGTAGCTAAATACTTTTGAGTGTCCCTGAGAATGACCGACATACAGCATGAACGGACGACAAGAGAAGACAAGGCGAAGAGGAGGACAAGACAAGAGAGACAGACAGTCGGCCAGACAAACCGAATTTATAAACACTTTTCAACTATGTTGAAAAGCAACTAAAAATATTACAATCATTCATTCATAAAACCTTGTGAGGTTTGCTATATATGTTTGTCTACTGCATGTACTAAAATAATTTTAACTTCATGGATATTTTGAAAATGATTGACTGTTATTTGTGTAAAAATATGGTAAAATTGTTGAAAATCCTAAAAAGCAGCTGTTCCCAAACTATAGCTCGCGACACACTGACAGGGCTGCTACAGGCGACTATTTTTCTATTCTATTCGCATCGTTATTTAAAAAAAAAGTTGGGGAGTTAAGGGAGGTATGATACACTTTTTTTTACTAATTTTTTACAATCCTTAGAAAGCTATTTTTAAACAAAATTTTCGTGTTTTCTTATAAAATGACTCTTTATTCATTTATTAAAAATATTATGAATTTAAAAAATAGTCATTCAAAAAATATACCCCAATTATTTTGAATGGTTACTACTGTATCAAATCTCCCCATTACTGGGGAGGATTAATACACTAGCAAGGGAGGTTTGATACATTGTTATGTAAATTGAAAAAAAAATGCAGACAATTCAATTTATGCGTCATACAATTTTTTATGATAAATCTAGAAATATTTAAGTAAAATTTGAAACGAAATGACATTGACATATTTTTGTTTCACAAATGTTTTTCACAAAAATATTTAAACTATTGCTATTACTTAAACAATCCCATTAACACACATTTTAGAAAATAAATAATGAAAAAATAACCCTAGAGATCTAGCTGAAAGGAAAAATGAAGTAAACATTGCTGATTTGCAAACAATTTAACATAAATTTAGCACATTTAAGATTCCTTTAACCCTTTCAGGGGCAAAGCATTTTCAATGCAAAAGTGTTGAATAAATAAATGGCACCGGAATTTACCAACAAATTTAATTAGAAATAACAAAAGGGATTTATTTCACTTTCATAGTAAATGGAAAATATTTTACTAAAATGCTGGTGCCAATGTGGCGTTTGGGAATTAAAATTAAGTGTTTTCATAAACATACCATCACCCCTGAAATGGTTAAAAGAAAAACTAATAACTCTATCGTTTTGATAAGTAAAATCGGGTAGATTTAACATTTTTTTCAATTTGCCCTTCGTAAATTACAGAAACATTTTCCCTTTCAGGCCATTTAAACTTTTTCCCTTCTACATGAAAAGCAAAGCGAACTATTCAGTAGCTCTTGCTGTAAAACAATAATGAATATTACAGTCCTATATTAGTTTGAAAACTTAAAACAACTATTAAATTTCAAATATACAAGTCTATAATTTCTCCCCACTACTAATGTATCATTTCTCCCTATTATGCCTTATTGGATTTTCAATCACTTTGTACAAATGCAGTTGCAAAATGGTAATCTACTTTCTTGTAAAACTAATCCTAACAATGTTCTTTATAAATAAAAAATATTGCACGATATTATCTACACAATAATAAGAGTTATGAAAGAAAATCAGTCAGTGAAAAAATTTGCATTGACATTCCAAAAACCTTCAAAATTAAAAGAAAAGAAAAGTTGTCAGTTCTTCACTGATTAGTCCAGCTAATGATGGCTTCAGCAAATAAAATAAGTCTTCACATGTGTTAGAATGGTTTTTAATGCCATTTGTTGAGAGAAATTGTCAATGTATCAACCCTCCCTGTGTATCAAATCTCCCCTACCTCCCCTACTATATTTCTCTTGTAAATGTTCTCAAACAGTATATCAAAGATTTTTGTTTTGAGAAAGTGGTACGAAGTAGAATTAAAAAATAGTCGCATGTGGCAGCCCTGCACTGGTAGGTCGCGAAAAAATCGATGGTTCCCGCAAAAATATATCTATTAATTCTTCTGTTCAAAAACAAAAAAAAAAAAAAAAAAAAAAAAAAAAAAAAAAAAAAATACAAATGAAACTTTTGCAACCGCAATAATCATGAAAGGTGTTAGTTTAAACTAAAATTTCGTGAGAAGACAGTGGCACTTTAGGGCACATGGAACATAAAATGGTTCAAATTTTCGAGTTTTTAATTATCGCCCTAAAAAATAGAGCCAAAAGATTATGGTGCTAAATGATCGTGGATCTAAAAGATTATGCTGCTGTAAGGTTTTAAAATAATATATTTTAAGCACTGCTGGTGTGTATATATATATTTTTTATTTTTATCGAAATGTGTAATTTTTTTAATACTTTGGTAAAATTCTATTTTAGGTAAACAGTTGAAACTTTCCAAAATTGTGTAACTAACTTGTTTCTTTAAAAATATCGAACAATATAGTTTTGAGTGAAATGATTTTTAAAATAATGAAAAATATTTTCGTAAAATTTTCAGAATTTTCAAAGTTTTTTAGTAAAATATTTTTAATTTTATTTCATTTAAGCCAAAATGAAAATTGCTTCTTATTACTGTCAAATAGTACAGTCGTGGAAAAAAAAGTAAACGCCCTCTACTAACTCCTCAACAAATTATCGTAGGAGAAAGTTACTGGTACCGAACGATTGGAAATAAAGTCTACTTTTAAATAATGTATATAAAATTTGCTTAGGAGGCCATCTACTTATTAAAAAAAACCATAACTTTGTTTTTTTTTCAATAGCAGTACACAATTCTGACAACATAAATAAACTCTACACTCTTCAATTAGCCTAACGGCAAATTCTTATGCAATTCCTACCATAAGTTTTCGAGAAATTCATTATTTTAAAATAAGCGTATTTTAAGGGCTGTATCCAAATTGAAGTTCCGTACTCGATTGTACCGAGAGAGCCACCTTCTTGATCAAGGCACCGCTCAAGCAGTCAATGAAGCCCACTAGATTAACGATAGCAGAAGAAATTTCAAAATATCTAGTCACTTCTATCACAGACGCCCCTTAAAACACCCTTTTGCCGTTTTTTAAACGTAATTTGAAATCTACTTGGAAGAAAATTGTGAAATTTTGGATTTCCATAAAGCAGGACTTAATAAAACTAAATCAATCAAAAAAACTGTAGGTTGCAATTCAGAAATTTTTTGAGTATTAATTTCATAATTCATAATTCATATCATAAAATTATAAAAATTGCAAATTTAACGTATTTATGTTTGGGTATATTAGTATTATTGCTACACAAAAAATTAGCACATTAGGAGCATAATTTCAGGAGCTATAAATAAAAATATGAAAATGTAATTTAACATTAAAAGCATTAAACTTTGAATGTTTATAATTCAAAAACTTATCATTCAAATGACTTGAAATTTGGTGTCTAGGCATAGTTTTAACCGAAAATTTGAAATATCTGGTTAAAATTGGGTATTGCCAGTGAAAAAAATGAAGTTTGATTTGTTTTAATATGTAGATGGTCCCCTAAGCAAATTTTGTATGCATCATTTAAAAGTAGACTTTATTTCCAAACGTTCGGTAGCAGTAACTTTCGTCTACGATAATTTGTTAAGGAGTTAGTAGGGGGTGTTTACTTTTTTTTTCCACGTCTGTACATTTTCTTACACCACAACAAATTTTTAGGTGATATATTCGCAATTGTTTAGAAAAGTGTACCGAAGAGACATATTGTTCAAAAAATATGTAAGTTAGTTCTTGAAAACTCATTTATGATTGAAATTAATTTTTTTTTATTTGTATGTGGGAGATTTTTTTTTTCATTTCTATCTCAATTTTTAAGTAAAATACGTGATTTTAAATATTTCGTAAAAACTGCTTTTCATTTTTAAATGTTCCATGTTTCTTTAAACTGTCAGTCGGTATTATGTTATGGTCTCGTTGTAAGAGATGTCAGTAGTGGCGCAGTCATTCTGTCAAGCCATGAAAAATCCATAATTTCCTTCTGGATGAACATAGGAGCAGAATATCCAGAAATATCTAAATCAGCAAATCAGCTTTGAGGTCCTTGATGGTGTTAACATGGCATACTTGTGTGAACGTGCTTTTTCTACAGTCGTGGCCAAAAGTTTAGGACCACCCTGCAGAAACTATCGTTTTTACTATTGAAACCACTGATAACGTCATAAATCAAATCGATTGTATCAGATGGCGTCATTCTGCCTGGCAGGGCAGTACTGTATTCACTTTTCGTTTGATCTTTGAGTAATAAACACCGCAGACGCAATTGTTGCTTGTTTTGCAAGTTTTGAAAACCTATGAAAATGGGTCGAAAATTGTCAGTTTCTGAAGCTTTGCGTGCACAAATTGTTATTGCTCATAATGAAAGATATTCTGAACGATTAATTAGTGAACTAGTAAGACGTAGTAAGAATACTGTTCACAATGCAATCAAGAAATTCAAAGAAACAGGGACTTACGTTAATGCCAAAAGGCGTGGTCGACTTCTTAAAACCACACCTAGGGATGACCATGTCATAAGGAGAATAGCAGTTCGTTCTCCAATGAGTTCAGCAAGCAAGATACTGTCAGTACTGCTTGCAAAATTTGTGGATGTCAGTCGTAGAACAGTAAGTCGGCTTTTGTTCGACGACTTTTATTTAAAATCCCATAAACCTGCGAAAAAACCCAGGTTGACAGCGGCAATGAGAGCTAAGCGCTTGGACTTTGCCAAGAAACATGCCAAATGGACAATTCGTCAGTGGCAACAGGTTTTTTTGCGGACGAATCTACCATACAGCAGTTCTCTACACGCAAGTACTATACCCGTAGACCTCCTGGAAAGCGATTCGTTGAACCTTACACTTTACAGACTGTTAAACACTCCCCAAGTACCATGATTTGGGGTGGAATGTCAGTGAACGGAACGGCTGCATTGTTCTTCCTACCACCAGGAACGACTATGAATGGCAAAAAATACGTGGATTTGTTGAATGAGAAGTTAGAATTACACATGGCCGTTCATAAATGCATAATTTTTATGCATGATGGTGCACCATGTCATTGCTCAAAAATTGTTACTCAGTTCCTGAAGACGAAGAAAATTCAAATCCTTGACTGGCCTGGAAACAGTCCCGATTTGAATCCAATTGAAAGCTTATGGACTTTCTTAAAGCACAAGGTCTCTGAGAAACAGCCAACAAGTGCTAATGAACTGGAAAAAGCAATTAAGGAAGTTTGGGTGAAATAATTATCTGCTGTATACTGCCGAAGTCTGGTAGAGAGCATGCCAAAACGTTTGTAGGTCATAATAAAAGCTAACGGCGGACCAACAAAATATTGATTTTTTTGTAAAATTTGTGTTTAATGTATGTGATTTATATGCGTTGAAGTGTAATATTCATGTAATAAACGGAGTTTATAATTTTACTAAGGAGTAAGTATTCAATTTTTTATCTGGATCTTAATTTTCAGTGGTGGTCCTAAACTTATGGCCACGACTGTACTTTGCTGTTTTAGAAAAACAAATACAGAAACCGACTGTGATTGTCGTTTTCTCTATAAGAATCTCGTATCAAACGAAATATATCTAGAAAAGATAAAATAAAATAAAATAAACTTTTTTCTAAATATCTAGTCAAATATCCATATTTGTCTTATTCGTATAATCTTACATTATCCCGTTCAAAGTCGATGTTAACGACTTAAGTGGTCTCAGGACTCTTAAAATTGGAAAAAATGAAAAAAAAGGACCATTTTTAACATTTAATATCTTAAAATGTATTTGATATTAAGACACAATTTTAAATGGGAATGAAAGGTACAAGTATGTTCTTTCATTTCAAATATTTGAAAAATTGCAAGATGCAGAATTAGCATTTATAGGGGCCTCCAAACTGTCAGACATTTGAGGAGCAGAAAAATCGGCATAACAGCTTATGCGCACGATTACAAAATATATTTTGCAACTAGAATGAAAATTTTGGTGCCTACTTATACCTCAGATTATAATAATTACACTGAATCTAAATAAATTTGTATTTACAGCATTTTTTTTATTTTTAATACAAAGTTGTATTTAGCTAACGCAAAATTTAGAAAATTTCAACAATATAACCCCCTAAAAAATATTTTCTTTTTACAATAAAAAGGAAATTCTAGGTTCAGTTTATACAGACTAACATGAAACATATGTTTTTAAAATTTTATGAAAAAAATATTCAGAAGTTTTTGAGATATCGTGCGCGTTATGCCCAAAAACGTCATTTGGAGAAAAATGACTTCAAATTTTTGGAAACACAGCTTCAGCTATTGAGCGAGTATAATTCTAAATGCCATAACTTCTGTTCTAATGGGAATTTTAAGATAACAATTATATCAAAATGTTCAGAAATCATAGAAGTTTAACATATAAAAAATTAAAATTTTGAAAATTTTAGAGCTTTAAGAGTCCTGAGACCCCTTAATAGACAAAATAGCTCTAAAATCACTGAAGTACCTGTGTTTACTATATGTTTTTAGTACGTTTGTTATCTCGAATTTCCCGCTTCTACCTAAAACAGCTGCTGAGATATGCCGAAATGACCTAAAACATGCGACCACCCATTAAACCCCCTTAGTCGGGAATTGCTAAAATCGATAAAATACATTTTAAAATATATTTTAGTAGATTATTTATCCTGAAATTCATGCCTCTATCTAAAATTGCTGCTGGGATTTGGCAAAATGATCTGTAAGTTTCGACCCTCCAATTAATCATCTTAGGCAGGGTTGAAGAATTACTAAAATAGCTGAAATATATATATATATATATATATATATTTATTTATTTTTTCAATATGTTTGTTATCCTGGATTTCTCATTCCTACCTAAAATGGCTACAGAGATATGCCAAATGTTTTAAAATGTTCGACCTGCCCCCTTTAACCCTCTTATGCAGGGGTAATTTCTAAAATCGCTGAAATACATGTTTATTTATTTTTTTTTATAGATTTATTTTCTGGAATTTCACGCTCCTACCTAAAACGCCTGCTGAGGTATGCGAAATGTTTTATATTTTCGACCCCTCTTTTAACTCCCTTAGTGATGGAATTTCTAAAAGAGCAGATATATATGTTTAATTATTTTTGAGTAGATTTATTAATCGGAATTTCACGCTCCTACCTAAAACGGCTGTTGAGATATGGTCAGATGTTCTAAAATTTTCGATCCCCCCTTTAAACCCTTAGGGGGGGATTTTCAAAATTCGACGAAATTCGACGAATGAAAATATTTAAAAAAATTGATTGATTGAATTAAAAAAAAATTATAAAAACAATTACAATAATAATTAATCAATCTTATTATTGACTCCCTTAGCGATGGAATTTCTAAAATTGCTGAAATACGTGTTTAATTATTTTTGAGTAAATTTATTTTCTGGAATTTCAAGCTCCTATCTAAAACGCCTGCTGAGGTATGCGAAATCTTTTAAATTTTCGACCCCTCTTTTAACTCCTTTAGAGATGGAATTCCTAAAATTGTTGAAATACGCGATTAATTATTTTTGAGTAGATTTATTTTAGGGAATTCCACGCTCCTGCCTAATACACCTGCTGAGATATGACAAATGTTTTAAATTTTCGACCCCTCTTTTAACTCCATTAGAGATGGGATTTCTAAAATCGCTGAAATATGTGTATAATTATTTTTGAGTAAATTTATTTTCGGGAATTTGACGCTCCTACCTAATAGTTCAGCTGAGACATGACAAATGTTTTAAATATTCGACCCATCTTTTAACTCCCTTAGAGATGGAATTTCTAAAATCGCTGAAATACGTGTTTAATTGTTTTTGAGTAGATTTGTTTTCTGGAATATCAGGCTCCTACCTTAAACGCCTGCTGAGGTATGTTAAAAGTTTTAAATTTTTGACCCCTCTTGTAACTCCCTTAGAGATGGAATTTTTAAAATCGCTCAAATACGTGTTTAATTATTTTTCAGTAGATTTATTTTTGGGAATTTTACGCTCCTGCCTATAACGCCAGCTGAGGTATGCGAAATGTTTTAAATTTTCGACCCCTCTTTTAACTCCATTAGAGATGGAATTTCTAAAATTGTTGAAATACGCGATTAATTCTTTTTGAGTAGATTTATTTTATGGAATTTCACGCTCCTGCCTAATACGTCTGCTGAGATATGACAAATGTTTTAAATTTTCGACCCCTCTTTTAACTCCATTAGAGTTGGAATTTCTAAAATCGCTGAAATACTTGTATAATTATTTTTGAGTAAATTTATTTTCGGGAATTTGACGCTCCTACCTAATAGTTCAGCTGAGACATGACAAATGTTTTAAATATTCGACCCATCTTTTAACTCCCTTAGAGATGGAATTTCTAAAATCGCTGAAATACGTGTTTAATTGTTTTTGAGTAGATTTGTTTTCTGGAATATCAGGCTCCTACCTTAAACGCCTGCTGAGGTATGTTAAAAGTTTTAAATTTTTGACCCCTCTTGTAACTCCCTTAGAGATGGAATTTCTAAAATCGCTGAAATACGTGTTTAATTATTTTTCAGTAGATTTATTTTTGGGAATTTTACGCTCCTGCCTATAACGCCAGCTGAGGTATGCCAAATGTTTTAAATTTTCGACCCCTCTTTTAACTCCATTAGAGATTGAATTTCTAAAATCGCTGAAATATATGTTTAATTATTTTGGAGTAGATTTATTAATTGGAATTTCACGCTCCTACCTAAAACGGCTGTTGACATGTGGTCAGATGTTCTAAAATTTTCGACCCCCCTTTTAACTCCTTAGATGGGGATTTTCAAAAATCCTTTCTTAGTTCTCGTTTATGCCACAAGAAGTATGCCCCTCCCCCCCATTTTTATGCTTCTAGGTTCGGTAGTTTGATCTGTGTGTTGATTATCAGCCTTTCAGTCGAGTCGAAACCCGCCGAATTCGACGAATGAAAAATTATAAAAAAATTGATTGTCTGAATTTTAAAAAAAATCCTAAATAATTACAATAATAATTAATCATTCTTATTATTGGGTGGCCCAACTCTTAAATCAAATATAATTTTAAACTAAAGTTATATTTTAACTTTTCAAATTGCTGAAAACCTAAACATTATTCCGATACTTTATCAGTAACCCTCAGTTAACGTAAGAAATTATGAAGCTATTGATTGATCCTTTGATCTTTGTAATTACGTAATGAAAAACCAACAAAAATTGCGCCATTATGACACAATTAGAATTTTTTTTTTCAAGGAAATCTAAAAATAACGTCGTTTCCCCCGTCGCAAAATTTACATTCTTACTTTTCATATTTATATTCACTATTTAAAAAATATTTTGACGGGCAATAGATTATTAATAAATATATTCCGAAGATTGCTATCACGTTTGTCAGTTACAAGTTTGCATGCAAACCTTCGCACTCTTGACTTGAGTTTCTAATCTGAGTGTTGTCTAAATCCAGAAATTTACTTTTAGACGCATTCGTAGTAAAATATTTAGTTTTATCAGAGAAAATACTCATTTAATTTTTTTCTATGACATCATTTTCACTTACTAAAGCACTCTGAGATTAACATCTCAATCTCAGTATCAGCGGAATGAAAAGAAATATTGAAATGTAACAGCTTTATGACTAAAATAGCATATATTTTTTAAGTTGTGACATCATTTTCTGTTCAAAATTTTTAAATTTAATACGAAAATGGCGTTCGTAATGATATGGCAATTTCTCATTGTTTCCTTCTCTCTTCAACAATATAAGTAATCCGGTTGCCACCAATGTGAAGAAATTTCATAAACGACATTTAAAACTAAAATTAAAATGTAAAAATGGGATTATTTAATCCTTTTAGTGCGGGAGTCGATAGAAGTCGGCATAGGGGTCCGAGTGCGGGAATGCTAAAATGAAGCAGATATAAGTCAACAATTAAGTAAAACAATTGAGTAAATCTTGCTATTTTGTGGTTTTCACTCACTGTGAGTAAAACAGAAACGTTTCCTGTTGTTTTGGAATAAATCGCTTTTTTGGTCAAAATATTCCGCAAAGGGCATTAACCCCCCCCCCCCCCCCCCAAAAAAAAAAAAAAAAACCGCACTGAAAGGGTTAAGAAATAGTGAGTGCGGACGCATGTACA
Source organism: Maratus speciosus (assembly GCA_963932465.1). Classification (NCBI taxonomy): domain Eukaryota; kingdom Metazoa; phylum Arthropoda; class Arachnida; order Araneae; family Salticidae; genus Maratus; species Maratus speciosus. Next base: position 163,565,992 of record OZ010800.1, on the reverse strand, counting down.
AAATGTTTTCATTTAAAATAAACGGTCAAATGCGAGCATTACTCGCGCTCAGCGGGGTACGTAAATAAATATATGAATTATTAACTGTATTATTAAAAAAAATTACTAAAAGAAAAATAAGACTTTATACAAAACTATGCAACGTAGAAGGTATATATAAATATTATACAAACATACATACAATAAATACAATAAACCCAACTGGAGAGAAAAATTAGCCAGAGCCAGAAATCAATCCCGGGACCCCAGTATACAAGACTGCTGCTCTAACCACTGAGCTACTCCGGCCAATACCTGGGTCTGCAATTTCTCACTAATAAACCATGTTGGGGAAGTCACCAGCCATCTATACAACAGCCTTGGATGACCGGACAACGAAGAATAGATTTTACTATTACATCGATCTACGATAAATATAGTAAAACACACATACTACAGTATATATTAAAACACACATACACACACCCAGGTATCAGCTGGAGTAGCTCAGTGATTAGAGCAGCAGCACTGTATACTGTGGTCCCGGGTTCGATTCCTGGCTCTAGCTAATTTTTCACTCCATTTGGGTTTATTGTATTTATTGTATGTATGTCTGTATAATATTTATATATAACTTTAACTGTTGAATGCAGACGTTAATTATGTGTGTATGGGTGTTTTAATATAAATTGTAGTATGTGTGTTTTATTATATACAATGTAGAGATTGGTATAGTTGTATATATACTAGAAATGTATGAATGGGTGTACCGTAAAAGTTCAAAGATATATGAAGCCTAAACAATATAAAATATTGCTATTCTGTATAACTCTTCTTTAAATCTTATCCCAATTCGTTTATGATGAAATTAATTCGGCACTGGCAATAAAAGTAGTGCATATATAATCTTAATTTGGCATTTCATAAAACTAAATTCAGAGTCGTAATATCTCCTTTTTACAGTGTACCTAAAGTAAAATCCTTATCAAAGTTTAAACTTGCCATTTTGATAAGCGCGCTTCGAAAGGAGGTCGCAAAGTAGTAACGCCGCCTTGGTACGTGTCGCGTTTTTCCAGATAGATTTTTAAACAACTTTTAAAGACACAGGAGGCGTATTGGTAGATCGACTCAATGGAAACTAGTCGCGAATCCCATAGCATTTATGTGATTAATTCCAATAATATTAGTCTGTTTTGAACAATTTGACGTTTATTGTTTTTATAATGATACTGGGTATGGTATTACACAAATGTATCATTAAAAATTGTTATCTAGGCTTTAAAAGCCGATGGTGCATAGAGTAACGCCGCTACTGTCATTATGCACTTCCGAACCGCCCGTGTCTTTAAGGGTTAATATCTCTGCGAATTACCGATGATTTTTTTCAAAAATCAGTATCAACATTTCTTTTATTTTCCTGCTACGGTAGGTACCTCCAGCGCTCTCCAAACTTTTGCTGAATGCCCGCAAATAGAAATTTGTGTGTAACGGATAAATGCGCTTTTCTCAAAAACTATGTGACCTAGGATAATCGCTATAATTTTCCTGCAAGGTTTAAATTAACGTTTATTACCTCTAAATTTTTCATAATTTTAGTTTCAGTAGATGAAATGGATGGCTGAGGGACATATTTTTGCACGACATTTTCGACCATATCTTTGAAAATTTAATACCTAAAATTAAAATAAATGTGCTTTCGAGTTCATCGTTGCAAAACCTTTCACACGGCACCCACACGATAGACAAAGAATATATTTTTTTTTCAAGTAACTTAATACGTCCCGCTACATTTTTCCTAAAAATATTTGTAACTGTTTAATAATCTGTAAATATGTTTGACAATAGTCTTTATTACTTCCCCCAATTTGAACTTTACACGTTCCATAGTTTAGGAGTAAAATGTTTGTGACAGACAGACACAGGAGTGATCTTATAATGGTTCCGTTTTTACTTTTTAAGTACGGAACCCTGAACAAGAATTAAGAAAATTGGTTCAGTAGAAATCTCAGGCCAGATGGTTAAAAAAACAACCTTTATATATATATATATATCATCATGATCATCATCAACAACCGTTTTCAATCCACTGCTGGATGTAGGTCTCCCCCAGATTTTTCCAATGTTTCCTGTCTAGTGCTTTAGTCATCCAATTTACACCGGCTACTTTTCTGATTTCATCACTCCATCTTACTTGAGGTCGTCTTCTTGGCCGTTTTACATATCTGGGATACCACTGTAGGGTGTTTGTGCTCCATCTATTGTCTTGTCTTCTTGCAATGTGCCCAGCCCATTTCCATTTTAGCCGTTTAATTCTTTCAATGATGTCAAAAACTTTCGTCTGACTTCTTATCCAGGTTATTCTTTTTCTGTCTCTTCTAGTTATACCTAGCATAAATCTTTCCATACTTCTCTGTGTTGTTTGTAATCTTTGTACCATCCGTTTTGTTAGCGTCCATGTTTCTGCTCCATAAGTTAGCACAGGCAAAACACATTGGTTAAATACCTTTCTTTTCAAACAAAGGGGCATGCTACTCTTCAGAATAATATTGTTCTTCCCAAAAGCACTCCATCCATTTCTTATTCTTCTATTGATTTCATTCATGATACTATTATCTGATGATATTTCCTGCCCAAGGTACACATAACTTTGCACTTCTTTAATTTCAGTGTTGTTGTAGACAATTTTCTTTTTTGATGCAAATAAATTGAACATCACCTTAGTCTTTTCCAAGTTTATTTTTAATCCCACATTAATGCTAGCTTCTGCCAACACTTTTAGCATATTTTCCAATTCTTCAGGACTGTTACTGAAAATTACAATGTCGTCAGCGAATCGGAGATGACTTAAATATTCCCCATTTATTCTAATCCCTTTGTTTTCCCAATCCAGCTTCTTGAAAATATTTTCTAAGACAGCAGTAAAAAGCTTAGGCGAAATGGTGTCTCCTTGTCTTACCCCTCTTCCAAGCTTGATCTTTGCTTTTCCTTTGTCCAAGCGGATGGTTGCTGTTGCTTTCTTGAAATCTTCTTTACAATATTGATGTAAGGTTTGTCTATACCAAAGTCCTCCAGAGATTATACTACTGCTGATGTGTAGACCGAATCAAATGCTTTTTCATAATCAATAAAGGCAAGGCAAAGAGGTAAATTATATTCCTTATGTTTTTCAATGAGTTCCCTTACCGTTTGGATATGATCCATTGTGCCAAATCCACTTCGGAATCCTGCTTGTTCTCTAGGTTGAGCTGAGTCCAGAGCTGATTCAAGTCTTGTCGTTAAAACTTTGGAGAAAATTTTATAAATCACTGATAGTAAGCTGATCGGACGGTAGTTTTTAATGTTTTCCTTCTCTCCTTTCTTGTAAAGTAGCACCATCACAGCATTATTCCAATCTTCCGGCACATCTGACTTCTGAGACATTTGGAAAACAGTAAGGATAGCATTTTTGCAAATTTTTCTCCTGCTTCTTTGATAAGGTCGACTGTAATTCCATCTTCTCCTGGGCATTTACCTTTTTTCATAAATTTAATGGCTTGTAAAACTTCGTCTGTCGTCACTGGGATTATGGCTTCGGTTTCTGTTAAGTTTTCTCGTGGATCATATAGGTTGATTTCTCTTTGGTCTTCACATTTATATAAATCGTTATAGAATTTTTCGACAATGTGTACTATTTCTTTATTGATTTTGGTGATTGTTTTATCTGCCCTCTTTAGTGCAAAAATACCTTTTCTTCCAACACAAAGTTTGCGCCTAGCTGATTTTAAACTTTTGTTATCATCTAGAATTTTCTTGACAAGATCAGAGTTAAATTTTCGGATATATTCTGTAACACATTTTCTTACCGTTTTACATAATTCAGAATATTCAACTCTTGATTTAGGATCATTTTTCTTTATTTTAAATTCTCTGCGTTTCTTCATCAATCTTCTTGTTTCTTCTGTTATTTTCTTTGTCTGCTTTACTTGTGCATCGCCGGCTATCTTCTTTGCAATATCTTGTAGAGTACTGGTTAGTTTCTTGTTCACTACTGTAACATCTTGCTCTTCTTCTAAAGTTGATTGAAGTACTTGGAAACGGTTTTTAAGTTCCAAATGGAATTTTTCTTTATGTTTCTGGAGATTATTTATATCGATTGATTTCTTTGAGTGTTGCAAAAGCTTCATTCTTTCAACTTTAGTATTTAACAGCAGTTTGCATCTAACCAACCTGTGATCACTTCCTGTATTGAAGTTATTGAGAACGCTGCAATCCTGAATAAGATGCTTTTTGTTTGTTAAGATGTAGTCGGTTTCACTTGTTGAGCCATTTGCACAACGCCATGTCCATTTCCTTTGTGGCTTTTTCTTGAAAAATGAATTCATGATATACAACTGTTCACATTCTGCAAACTCAATCAATCTGTTTCCTCTTTCATTTCGCATCCCATATCCATGTTTTCCTACTGATAACTCGACTTTCTCTTTTTCTCCAATTCTAGCATTCCAGTCTCCCATTATTAATTTTATGTAGCATTTTCCCTTTTGATGCATTGAAGCTACTTCTTCATAGAAATCCTCAACTTCTTCATCAGTATAGCTTACTGTTGGTGCATAAACTTGGGTAATTTGCAGCTTGTATCTTCTGGACACCTGTATTACTAACCTTGCAACTCTATCTGATGCACTATCATATTCTACGATGTGATTCTTCCACCTTTTATGAATCAGAAATCCCACACCACTTGTTCTTCCATCTTCTGTGCCTCTGTAGTATAATACATGCCCGCTGGCAAGATCTATCTTCTCTTCTCCTTTTCTTCTTACTTCACATAATTCTAGGATGTCCCAGTTGATTCTTTCTAATTCTTCTTCAAGTTCCTGTAAACGATTTTCCGAAGATAGGGATCGTCCATTATACGTAGCCAAGGTCATCAACTTATGGCAGCCTAGCCGAGCCCGGTTATTCTTAGCACCCTCCGTCTTCATGTCTTTCTGATCGCTGCCGTAACCAGGAACATTCAGACCGCCGGGAATTAAGGGCCGTAATTTATTTTGTGAATTCATGGTAAAATAAGGGGGGTAGTTGGCCAAATTCCTCCACGCTGGCCAAGCGGGTTGGAGGAAGCCCATCCGCGTTCGTTCTCCATGCACTAGGCAAGGGTACTAACAGGCTGCACCGGTGGAAGGTGCGGATTGGACATGAAGTCTCCGCTCCCAGTCGATTCCTTTACGTCCTCCTCGAAGGCAATTAAAGGGTCTTCTCCTGGTTAATAAGCAGAGGCTATTAAACAGCCCATATATATATAAAGGTTTATTGCCGGTTTAACGGCCGGTTTATTGTTGGAAAAAGACTTAAAGATATACAGATATATAGATGATGTTTTGGTGGTTGAGCTGAATAACAATAAAGAAATTTATCAATTTAAATGTTATCCAGACACTTTAAATTTGGAAATTATAAACGGAATTTTAGTATATAGTATTTATGATAAAAGAAATTATTTTGATTTTGATACAATAAAAATATAAAACTTTAATAGTAACGTGCATGTTTCAATTTTTAGAAATATATATTTAAATGGTTGAAATCGTATTGCAAATTTGTGTTCAAATGTTGATAAATTGGTTGGTGAAATTTTTAACCTTTACATAAACGCCAGTAAACAAAATTACCCAATACATTTTGAGCGCGTTCACGGACCGCACCCTGGGTTCCCCAGGTTTACCACGGGTAACCCGAAGCGTTCAGAGACCCATATCACGTGATTTTTTCCGAGTTCCCCGTAGCGTTCACAGCCGGAGATTACCCAAATTTCGGGGAACCCACATTACCTGAAAAATTTTGTTGGGTAAAGTGATCACGTGGTTGGGAAATCTGATTTGTTTACCATTTTATAGCTTAACTGTGACTGTTAATCGGAATAGCACTGTTTTGATCAGTTTTATCGCACATTGTTACTGTTTTTTCATATTACAAAAATAATAATAAAACATATCTGGTCTAAGTTTAACTTTTAGATAAGTTAGAAGATAAATGTAAATTTTGCATATGACAAATCAGTTCACGCTTGGAAGCCTAAAATGGCTAGCAAAACCTTCACTGTTAAAAATATCGTGAAAGATTACCTCTGTTTTTAAAGGCTATCAATTTTCTGACCAATGAGAAAGCTACATAAACGCCTATAAAGCGCTCTCATTGGTCAGAAAATAGATAGCCTTTAAAAACAGAGGTAATTTTTCACGATATTTTTAGCAGTGTGTGATACATATTTGTTGCGATAGTATTCCCCATAAAAATTAACTTTTGAACAGTTTCCCATCTAAAAAAAGTGATAATTGAATCTATTTGCACTGTCGAAAGTGCAGCTGCCGCCATATTTGTAAATGTAAATAAAAAAATCACGCAACTTTACCCGAAAGCGTTCAGAGCCGTTTTTACCCAACCTTACACCGAGAAACCAGTAGGACGTCATTCCCCAATTTTCCGAGTTACCCGTGTTTCGGTCTCTGAACGCGCTCTTTCTGAATGATTTAACTCTCAATTTTATCAAGAAAAAAAGCTATCGAAATAAAACATTGGAATTGTTCGATGATGGTGATTTATCGATACGTGATTCCTATCGAAAATAGCTTAGCGGTGAGGATATTCACGGACTTCATTTGACGGCTTTTGGGTTAGTTTGTGGTTTTCATTTTTTCAATTTCTATTTGTTTGGTCTTGACAAGTGAGGGGGAATGTTGTGCACGTAAAACATGTTTAACCCCGCAGAGCAAGTCTTGCCACTTGTCTTCATATTTATTTTTTTCTTAGTTACTCTTGGTTTTGTTAATTATTGTTTTAGTTACAGTTTGTTAGATGTTTTTTTTCGTGTACTAAATTATATGAATTTGGATTTTTCAATATAATAACCTGTGGAAATTGATGGCGAAGCTACGTTTGCACTAGGTTGAAATTATGTGTATATGGAAGGTTATGAGTTGCATGGATTTGTGTAACAGTGAACTTAAGGGCGGAAGTCGAGTCAGATATTACACTATGAACTGGATATGGACGGAAATGTGGTTCGTTAGTTTATATTGTTAAGAGTTAGAGTGGTGAGTGGTTTTTTGGTTCTTATGGATTTAATGTTTGTTAATTAATTGATTTATTGTGTTAATTATTCAATGTTTGCATGATTCTGGTTCTCCCTAATCTTCAGTGATTAATGGCTTTTGTATGTCCGATAAGTGCTTGATATTGTTGGAAATTATGTGGTTATTGAACTTGGAGTAGTTGTTGGCGTATTAGTTTAGATTTGGTAATATATTGAAGTTGATAACATTGTGTACCGTTTGTCTACACATAAAATTTTCTGAGTCATGAATTGTAAAAGTAGTTTTGATTACGATACCGGCAAGATATGGGAAATGAAAAATGACCATAGTGCCCGGTCGGCTTCTGATTACATGGTAGGAAGTGGATCGACAAAAAGTTACCATGGTTCGGATAATAAAGTGAATGAACAGACTGGTGAGAGTGGAGATACTTTCGGGTATGAGGAGGAGAGCCGGGATCATGTAATTTATGAAAAAAGCAAAAAGTTGAATAAAAATAAAATGTATGGAAACTACAGTAAAAATAGTAATTTTAATTGTTATAAAAATGTTATGGAATCAACAGTGAGTGGTAGAACTAGATATAAAACTAGATATGTTTACAACAGCAAAATTTCAGATATAAAGGAGAAGGTAGAGAAGACTAGTATGGTAGAGAAGAAGTATATAACTAGATATTTTTACAATAAAAGTATGAGAAATGGGGGGGGGCAATTATTCAAAATTTAAGAAATGCAAGGATAAAAGATGTAAAGTCTGCATCCATGCTGAAAAGGATAACTGTAATGCCGTGGATGAAAATTGTGTAAATTTTTGTAAGGTATATAACTGTATGTATAGATTAAAATGTAAAATCTGTAACATGTCTTACATAGACAAATGTCTGGTCCTTTTAATAAGAGATTTAACAATCACAAAGAAGATATAAGAAAGATAACGAATGCGAGGGAAGAACAGGAGATTGAAACAGTACATTTCGCAAAACATGGAATTGAAAATATTGAAATATCGATTTTGCATATAGTTGCAAACAAGGCTGAAAGATTAATATGTGAAAGGAATATGGTGGTTAAATACGGAACAGTGTACCCTTATGGTTTAAATGTTATGTTTGATCAAATTAATGTTTTGAAGAATTTTAGAAATACAATATTGGAAGAGTCAGCCTATGGAAAAATTAATCACGATTTGAGTAATGAGTATGAGGTACATAATAAACAAAATGTCAAAGTTAATGATCTAAATTGTAGTAAGGATATTAAAAGTGCTATTGTCAATTTTAATTCCGGCAATATTGTTAAAACAATAAAATACATAATTTTCAATGTGAAAAAAGGAGTTAATACCCGATTTATTGACAGAATTATATGAACATACAGGTAACGGAAATATAGATATAGGGTTTGATTTGTTGAGATTCAGAATAGGTAAGCAGAAACTTAATGGTTATATCGAGTTGAAAAACAACAAAGTTAACATAGAGAATAAGATTTATTTTGTATTGGATTACATGGGGCACCATTTTAGGGGTGCTAATTTTAAGGGAATTTTAAATAAGTATAATGAATACCTGCCGGATAAAAACATGCACATTATTAAAGCTTACAAATACGATAAACCATTAGGCAGAGTTATATTTAATTACAACAGTTACTCTAGGAATTTGCAGAGCTGTATTGAGAACAGTATTTGCCATTGTAATAAAGTTGCTTATAATAAATACGTTAACTCAAATTACGGACATATTCTTACCGGAGATCTTACTATAGTGGCAGACACAAATGTCAGAAATTACATGAGGTATGGCACAAAATACAGATTGAGGAGAGTCGTGAGTAGAGGTATAGCTACAAAACATTTGTCAAATAATATAGATATCTTCATTCAAAAATTAATATATAAATATGGTTTACCAAAAAAGTGTTTTTGAGGAATGAAGGCACTATATTTTAAAAGAATTTCAAGGCTTTTACCATAAAGATTTTGAAGGTGTCTCGGGAGAATCTTACAAAGATTTGATTAAATCAGTAAAAAATCTACAAGATGATTTTATCATTACGTATGTGGATAAAGCTAACACCAACTATGCTATAAAATGTAAAAAATTATACGGAGATATTCTAAGAGAAACCTACAATAATGAAGGAAATTATCAACTACTAAAAACTACTAAACAAGTTATTGTAAACAGAGTGAAGGCGTTTTATAAAAAAATAAAATTAAAGCAAAATAGTGCGGAATTTCCATATCTTGTAATGATTCCAAAATTCCATAAAAACCCAATTACTTTTAGAACCGTAAATTGTGGGTTTGGTTCTTACCTGGAATGTGTAAATAAAAAATTGTTGAATATATTACAAAAGATTTTCGATCAGGTTATAAATGAAGTTTCTTCGATAGTAATAAAAAATAGCTATGAACTTATAAAAAGTTTAAAAAAGCTGAAAAACATTACAGGATTGTATACATATGATTTCGAGGATTTGTATAACAGCATAAATTTAGATGATTTGAAGTACAGAGTTATGGATTTTTTCTAGAAATCTAAAGAGAAGGATATCAGTATTGAACTATTCACCGATTTATTTCAATTTTTTGTTTACGAAAATTATCTGTTTGAAGGGAAACAAATATATAAACAAGTGAGAGGTATTCCAATGGGGGGGCAGTTGAAGCTCCATCCTTACAGATATTTATCTGTTTACATATGAAGCCGGTTTATTGTTGGAAAAAGACTTAAAGATATACAGATATATAAATGATGTTTTGGTGGTTGAGCTGAATAACAATAAAGAAATTTATCAATTTAAATGTTATCCAGACACTTTAAATTTAAAGAGTGCTTCGGATAATCAAGGCAACGTCAACTACTCGGATGTTAGGTTGGAAATTATAAACGGAATTTTAGTATATAGTATTTATGATAAAAGAAATTATTTTGATTTTGATACAATAAAAATATTAAACTTTAATAGTAACGTGCATGTTTCAACTTTTAGAAATATATATTTAAATGGTTGAAATCGTATTACAAATTTGTGTTCAAATGTTGATAAATTGGTTGGTGAAATTTTTAATGTTTACATAAACGCCAGTAAACAAAATTACCCAATACATTTTCTGAATGATTTAACTCTCAATTTTATCAAAAAAATAAAAAGCTTTCGAAATAAAACATTGGAATTGTTCGATGATGGTGATTTATCGATACGTGATTCCTATCGAAAATAGCTTAGCGGTGAGGATATTCATGAACTTCATTTGACGGCTTTTGGGTTAGTTTGTGGTTTTCATTATTTCAATTTCTATTTGTTTGGTCTTGGCAAGTGAGGGGGAATGTTGTGCACGTGAAACATGTTTAACCCCGCATAGCAAGTCATAAGCCTTGCCAATTGTGTTCATATTTAGTTTTTTCTTAGTTACTCTTGGTTTTGTTAATTATTGTTTTACTTACAGTTTGTTAGATTTTTTTTTCGTGTACTAAATTATATGAATTTGGATTTTTCAATATAATAACCTGTGGAAATTGATGGCGAAGCTACGTTTGCACTAGGTTGAAATTATGTGTATATGGATGGTTATGAGTTGCATGGATTTGTGTAATAGTGAACTTAAGGGCGGAAGTCGAGTCAGATATTACACTGTGTACTGGATATGGTCTGAAATGTGGTTCGTTAGTTTATATTGTTACTAGTTAGAGTGGTGAGTGGTTTTTTGGTTCTTATGGATTCAATGTTTGTTAAGTAATTGATTTATTGTGTTAATTGTTCAATGTCTGCATGATTCTGGTTCTCCCTAATCTTCAGTGATTAATGGCTTTTATATGTCCGATAAGTGCTTGATATTGTTGGAAATTATGTGGTTATTGAACTTGGAGTAGTTGTTGGCGTATTAGTTTTGATTTGGTAATATATTGAAGTTGATAACATTGTGTACCGTTTGTCTACACATAAAATTTTCTGAGTCATGAATTGTAAAAGTAGTTTTGATTACGATACCGGCAAGATATGGGAACTGAAAAATGACCATAGTGCTCGGTCGGCTTCTGATTACATGGTAGGAAGTGGATCGACAAAAAGTTACCATGGTTCGGATAATAAAGTGAATGAACATAGTGGTGAGAGTGGAGATACTTTCGGGTATGATGAGGAAAGTCGGGATCATGTAATTTATGAAAAAAGCAAAAAGTTGAATAAAAATAAAATGTATGGAAACTACAGTAAAAACAGTAATTTTAATTGTTATAAAAAGTTATGGAATCAACAGTGAGTGGTAGTACTAGATATAAAACTAGATGTGTTTATAACAGCAAAATTTCAGATATAAAGGAGAAGGTAGAGAAGACTAGTATGGTAGAGAAGAAGTATATAACTAGATATTTTTACAATAACAGTATGAGAAATGGGGGGGGGGGGCAATTATTTAAAATTTAAGAAATGCAAGGATAAATGATTTAAAGTCTGCATCCATGCTGAAAAGGATAACTGTAATGCCGTGGATGAAAATTGTGTAAATTTTTGTAAGGTATATAACTGTGTGTATAGATTAAAATGTAAAATTTGTAACATGTCTTACATAAGACAAACGTCTGGTCCTTTTAATAAGAGATTTAACAATCACAAAAAAGATATAAGAAAGATAACGAATGCGAGGGAAGAACAGGAGATTGAAATAGTACATTTCGCAAAACATGGAATTGAAAATATTGAAATATCGATTTTGCATATAGTTGCAAACAAGGCTGAAAGATTAATATGTGAAATGAATATGATGTTTAAATACGGAACAGTGTACCCTTATGGTTTAAATGTTATGTTTGATCAAATTAATGTTTTGAAGAATTTTAGAAATACAATATTGGAAGAGTCAGCCTATGGAAAAATTAATCACGATTTGAGTAATGAGTATGAGGTACATAATAAACAAAATGTCAAAGTTAATGATCTAAATTGTAGTAAGGATATTAAAAGTGCTATTGTCAATTTTAATTCCGGCAATATTGTTAAAACAATAAAATACATAATTTTCAATGTGAAAAAAGGAGTTAATACCCGATTTATTGACAGAATTATATGAACATACAGGTAACGGAAATATAGATATAGGGTTTGATTTGTTGAGATTCAGAATAGGTAAGCAGAAACTTAATGGTTATATCGAGTTGAAAAACAACAAAGTTAACATAGAGAATAAGATTTATTTTGTATTGGATTACATGGGGCACCATTTTAGGGGTGCTAATTTTAAGGGAATTTTAAATAAGTATAATGAATACCTGCCGGATAAAAACATGCACATTATTAAAGCTTACAAATACGATAAACCATTAGGCAGAGTTATATTTAATTACAACAGTTACTCTAGGAATTTGCAGAGCTGTATTGAGAACAGTATTTGCCATTGTAATAAAGTTGCTTATAATAAATACGTTAACTCAAATTACGGACATATTCTTACCGGAGATCTTACTATAGTGGCAGACACAAATGTCAGAAATTACATGAGGTATGGCACAAAATACAGATTGAGGAGAGTCGTGAGTAGAGGTATAGCTACAAAACATTTGTCAAATAATATAGATATCTTCATTCAAAAATTAATATATAAATATGGTATACCAAAAAAGTGTTTTTGAGGAATGAAGGCACTATATTTTAAAAGAATTTCAAGGCTTTTACCATAAAGATTTTGAAGGTGTCTCGGGAGAATCTTACAAAGATTTGATTAAATCAGTAAAAAATCTACAAGATGATTTTATCATTACGTATGTGGATAAAGCTAACACCAACTATGCTATAAAATGTAAAAAATTATACGGAGATATTCTAAGAGAAACCTACAATAATGAAGGAAATTATCAACTACTAAAAACTACTAAACAAGTTATTGTAAACAGAGTGAAGGCGTTTTATAAAAAAATAAAATTAAAGCAAAATAGTGCGGAATTTCCATATCTTGTAATGATTCCAAAATTCCATAAAAACCCAATTACTTTTAGAACCGTAACTTGTGGGTTTGGTTCTTACCTGGAATGTGTAAATAAAAAATTGTTGAATATATTACAAAAGATTTTCGATCAGGTTATAAATGAAGTTTCTTCGATAGTAATAAAAAATAGCTATGAACTTATAAAAAGTTTAAAAAAGCTGAAAAACATTACAGGATTGTATACATATGATTTCGAGGATTTGTATAACAGCATAAATTTAGATTATTTGAAGTTATGGAGTTTATGGATTCAGAGTTATGGATTTTTTCAAGAAATCTAAAGAGAAGGATATCAGTATTGAACTATTCACCGATTTATTTCAATTTGTTGTTTACGAAAATTATCTGTTTGAAGGGAAACAAATATATAAACAAGTGAGAGGTATTCCAATGGGGGGCAGTTGTAGCTCCATCCTTGCAGATATTTATCTGTTTACATATGAAGCCGGTTTATTGTTGGAAAAAGACTTAAAGATATACAGATATATAGATGATGTTTTAGTGGTTGAGCTGAATAACAATAAAGAAATTTATCAATTTAAATGTTATCCAGACACTTTAAATTTAAAGAGTGGTTCGGATAATCAAGGCACCGTCAACTACTTGGATGTTAGGTTGGAAATTATAAACGGAATTTTAGTATATAGTATTTATGATAAAGGAAATTATTTTGATTTTGATACAATAAAAATATAAAACTTTAATAGTAACGTGCATGTTTTAATTTTTAGAAATATATATTTAAATGGTTGAAATCGTATTGCAAATTTGTGTTCAAATGTTGATAAATTGGTTGGTGAAATTTTTAACCTTTACATAAACGCCAGAAAAACAATTACCCAATACATTTTCTGAATGATTTAACTCTCAATTTTATCAAGAAAAAAAGCTATCGAAATAAAACATTGGAATTGTTCGATGATGGTGATTTATCGATACGTGATTCCTATCGAAAATAGCTTAGCGGTGAGGATATTTGACTTAATTTGACGGCTTTTGGGTTAGTTTGTGGTTTTCATTTTTTCAATTTCTATTTGTTTGGTCTTGGCAAGTGAGGGGGAATGTTGTGCACGTGAAACATGTTTAACCCCGCATAGCAAGTCATAAGCCTTACCACTTGTCTTCATATTTAGTTTTTTTTTAGTTACTCTTGGTTTTGTTAATTATTGTTTTAGTTACAGTTTGTTAGATGTTTTTTTCGTGTACTAAATTATATGAATTTGGATTTTTCAATATATATATATATATATATATATATATATATAATAATTAAAAATCTTACGATACTCATCAGCGTACATGTAAATAAAAACTATATTAAAAATACATTACAAATTATTCCCAACGTTTCGTGCTCTTTCTAACGAGCCATCTTCCGGGTGAGAGATTCCTTGACCTCCTCGGAGCGAAGTCTCCAACTGCACTTTCACGGTATCACAACTAAAAACATTACGGTAACTGATCATTAACACAACCAAAATCAGTACTGCGTTGGATATGGCGCCATCTGTTGTTAGGTTAACACACTACAATAAGAATCTAGGAAAACTCGAATGTATTTCTTTTAAAATATTCAACCAAACATTAGAAATTTGAAATGAAATATTGTCATTGCATACCCCGTTTTTTCTTAGACTTATTTCTATGGATTCACGTATAAGGGCTTTAAGTGGGTTGGAATATTTAGAGATAATTTTTACATTGTCAAAATAAACTGCTTTGACACTGCCTTTAAATGCTAATCTAGATAAAGCTGTAGATAGTCTATTGAATTTTAAATCACTTTTATGTTCTTTAATCCTTTCAAACAGGCATCGTTTTGTCATTCCAATATATGAATTTTTTGAGGAGTTGAATCATCTCGACGACAATATCAAATTCACCATAGAAAATGAAGTCAATAACACCCTCCCATTTTTAGATGTCTTAGTTATAATATCTGGTAATAAGCTTAAAAGTAAAGTTTTCAGAAAATCAATGAAAATAGATTGCATTATTCCTGTGACTGCTTCAACCCCATGGGGTTATAAAATGTCTGCGTTTAATTCTTTTATTAAGAGGGCACATATTGCTTGTTCGGATGAATTTTTGGAAGATGAACTGAACCATATTGTCAAGATTGGAATAGATCACGGATATAACCCACAGGTTATCCATAAATTAATTGAGAAGTTCAATAGTTATCCTCAAAGCGCCCAGTTAACCCGTCCTACTTACAGAAAAATTTCTTATATTCCAGCAATGTTTGAAAGATTAAAGAGAATTTTCAATATATTCAGAATTCTTCTTGTTGCCCCCCCCCCCCCCCCTTCAAATAATCTGTTTGCAGCTATTACCAGAAAGCAAGATCCTCTACCAATTTTATTCCATCCTGGAGTTTACGAAATCCCTTTTCAACTCAATACTGGTCTATTAACTTCATATATTGGAATGACAAAACGATGTCTGTTTGAAAGGATTAAAGAACATAAAAGTGATTTAAAAATTCAATAGACTATCTACAGCTTTATCTAGATTAGCATTTAAAGGCAGTGTCAAAGCAGTTTATTTTGACAATGTAAAAATTATCTCTAAATATTCCAACCCACTTAAAGCCCTTGTACGTGAATCCATAGAAATAAGTCTAAGAAAAAACGGGGTATGCATTGACAATATTTCATTTCTAATGTTTGATTGAATATTTTAAAAGAAATACATTCGTAGTGCTTATTTCGAGTTTTCCTAGTTTCTTATTGTAGTGTGTTAACCTAACAACAGATTGCGCCATATCCAACGCAGTACTGATTTTGGTTGTGTTAGTGATCAGTTACCGTAATGTTTTTAGTTGTGATGCCGTGAAAGTGCAGTTGGAGACCTCGCTCCGAGGAGGTCAAGGACTCTCTCCCCTGAAGATGGCTCGTTAGAAAGAGTACGAAACGTTGGGAATAATTTGTAATGTATTTTTAATATAGTTTTTATTTACATGTACGCTGATGAGTATCGTAAGATTTTTAATTATTAAATTTTGACAGCGTAAGTCCAAGTTTTTCTTATATATATATTTAAAGTTTTCTTTCTCTTTTAATATTCACGTGTAAATAAATTTTTAAGACGTAATTTTCAATATTTTCCTGCTTTTAATCATTTATTTCTAATTTAGAAAAAAAAATCTGTTTTTAACTGTCACGTATAAATATTTTTTTAATTGAAAGGAAATATTATTTTGTGCGTTGTTTTAACAAATGAAAACAATTTAAAGTAATCAATTTTTCTAAAATATGAAAAAAATATCTCTTGGAATGATTAAACTTTAATTAAAATAAATACGAAATTACTATTTTTTTTTCTATTAATAATTACTATTATTTAATGAATTATTTTTTTCAATTTTTCGTGGAAAACATAAATTAATCACAATAAGTATTTTCTTCAGTTGTGATGGAAATAAAAGAAAATTCCAGTTTCAGTTTTAAAATGACAAAAAAACAAAAGAAATCTAATAATCCCTAAATTTCACTTTTCTCTCTTTTTCCACAAAAATGGAGTAATTTTGATGCGATCATCACATGTTCTTAAAATTAGAAAAAAACTCAATATCTCGA
Organism: Maratus speciosus; assembly: GCA_963932465.1. NCBI lineage: Eukaryota > Metazoa > Arthropoda > Arachnida > Araneae > Salticidae > Maratus > Maratus speciosus. Next base: position 163,549,371 of record OZ010800.1, on the reverse strand, counting down.
AAACTAAGTCGAATTTAAAAATTCTAATAACGTTTTTGACATCCGCGGATCAATACGGATAAACTGTGTTAATTTCACCGCCAAACGTCGATTTTTTAAGGAGAAATAGCTGTAAAACATATTCAGTCGTTTCATAAAATCGTTTTATAATGTCGTTTCATTGGGATTTTATATATATAGGGAATATAATCTTAGAGGTAAATTATTATTTTTTATTAAAACTAAATCAAAAAGTGAACACAATGTTTCTTTGCTTTTCAGTTTTTTAAGTTTTTCAAAAAAGGACTTTCAAAATAGCCAGATACATTCAGAGGAGCAGGAAAATTTGAAATAACGGAAATTGATTTCAATTTGACCGCCCATTAGGAAGCCTGTAATTAATTTAGAGAATAATTTATTTTTCAGTTTGTTTATTTATGTTGGAAGTAAATAAACTGTCAAGTGCAAGTAGTACTCGCGCACAGAGGGTTCTATGCTGGAAATATATGAATTAGCAACTGTGCATTGCATTACACAAATACATCATTAAAAGCTCTTATTTAGGCTTTAAAAGCCGATGGCGCATTGAGTACGGCGCCGGTACCTTTATCTGTGTCCAAACCGCCCGTGTCTTCAAGGGTTAATATCTCGGCTAATTACCGACGATTTTTTTGAAAATTCATTATCAAAAGTGCTTTCATACTTCTGCTACGATAGGCACCTCCAGCGCTCCTCAACACGAAATTTGCGTGTAACGGAAAAATGAGCTTTTCTCAAAAACTATGTGTACTAGGGTAATGGCGAAGTTTTCATGCAATGTTTAAATTAACGTCTAATACCTCTAATTTTTTCACAATTTTAGTTTCAGTCGATACGGAAATAGAGGAGGGGAACATATTTTTGCACTATATTTTCGATGATATCTCTGAAAATTCAATACCTAAAATTAAAAGAAATGTATGTTTCACTTCAGTGTTACGAAAGCTTTCACAAGATACCTCACACGATATACAAATAAAAGATTTTTTTCAAGTAACTTAATTAGTCCCTTTACATTTGTTCTAAATATATTTGTGAATGGTTAGTGATCTATAAATATGTTGGTCAATAGCCCTTATAACTTCAGCTAATTTGAACTTTCCACGTTCCACAGTTAATGAGTAAAATGGCTGTGAAAGACAGACACATGAGTGATCTTTTAATGGTTCCGTTTTTACTTTTTAATTACGGAACCCTAAACTTAATAATTTAAAAAACAATAACGAAAATTGTCATGTTGAAAGAAAAAATTAATCTCACAAAACTAGTTTCGAAAATCGCCAATGCAAATAAAATTGAATTCAGGAAATGTATAAGAAACTGACCACTTTGTATTTCACTTCAGAAATATAATGCAAAACAAAATTGAATGTTCTTAAATAAGAAGCAGCTTATATCCCTTTTATATCTTTATTATACCGAATTACTTAGTCAAATTTGAAATAAGGTTTTTTTAGTGTTCATAAAATAACTGGATTTTCTCTATTTTCACAAAAATATCTTTCAAAATATGCCTAATGCATGAAAATGGCCATTTTAACGAAATTACTTAGAGAAATATCTAAAATAAATAACTCTGTATATTCGCATATACATAGCTATTTTGAATGCCTGTGGGGGATTTCTGAGATAAAAATTTATCGTGCGTCAAATGGTACTTTTTTTCCTTAAGGAAATAAAAGCGATTTCAAATATGAAATTTTTTCAGATAAACGCAAAAAAATAACCAGTTCTTTAAATATAGTTATGGAAGATTTAACGAAATACATAAAAATATAGAACACAACGATAGATGCTGTTTTGTTTGCCATTCTCAAAGTCATTGACATTTGCTTTGATTTTTACCGATACAATAACAAGTATTTTTTGTAAATGTATTATTTTATGATGTCATAAAAGCCAATTCCATCGTAACTGACATAACACTTGATCATCGAATTTTGTTTTCAAAACTGTGTAGAAAATTTACAAATAAAGCTAGACATATTTTTTTCAATTTAAAATATTTTTTAATAAGCACTTAATACCCAAATAACTACAGATTATTTCAATCTTTCTTTTGCCCCGAAAATTGCAATTAAAAATTCTGTAACTGATGTAACATAAAATAGACAAACATTTTTTTCTGCCTTCATTGAAGTTTAAAAATTATCAACACTATCCAGTTAAAAAAAGTGATTTAATGTTCCAATAACAGTAAGTAATGGAAAATTATAACTGTAACATGTTTAATTTCTGCACAATAAAAAAGAAAAGAAATGACATTTACGCATGTAACTGGCGTAACATTTATTGTGTAACAGACGTAACATTATGATTTTTAAATTCATAAATAAACCCTCAACAGACAAAAAAAAAAAAAAAAAAAAAAAAAAAAAATATATATATATATATATATAATAATAATAAAATATCGGAAAATATTTGTTATTCAATTCAATTAGAATCGGTCAAAACCATAAATAAAAATTGTTACTGTTTTGTTATAGATGCCTTTGCGATTTTTTTTTAAGCGTGCCGAAATTTAGACCCAACAAGTGAGATTTGTTGTAAAAAATATAAACAACTATGAAAAGAAATCTGATGAACTTTTATGTTTGTTTGTATATACAGGGTGTCCCAAAAAGGAGTACCTATTTTTTAAAATGAATAAGAAACAAGCGAATTTTTAGATTTATTTAAAAAAATTCTTGCAGGAAACAAATGTGTGAAGTCTGGAATTTTGCTTAGAGTACTTAATTATGTTAGTTCAAATTCTTACCGACAGATAGCGCTGCGGCTACTGCAGTCATCAGCAATAGTTGAAAATTAACTGACAATATTTTCAATATGTCCTCCATTCATCACAATAACATGTCGGCTGCGGACCTCTTTTTATCTTAAATCTTTTCTGGAAACTCCTTCTTGTGGATGAAACTTTCACCCAATCGGTGATATTCTAAAACAATGAAAATTCTCTCTTCCAACGAATACTCCCTATTGAAGAATTTACGCAACGACAACTACTGTTTCTCTTGAAATGGTTACTGCTGCACTTTCACTGACCACGTCTACTTCTGTCTGGTCTTCATGCATGCTCCATTTATTCATGTAACCACCAAAATGTGCTGTAACACCATCTGTCGGTCAGAATTTGAACTATCATAATAAAGGGTTCTAAACATAATTCCAGACTTCACACATCCGTTTCCTGCAAGAATTTTTTTAATAACTCTATTCGTTTGTTTCTTATTCATCTTTAAAATTATGTACTCTTTTTTGAGACACTGTATATTTAATAAATTGTCTGCTAAATTGCAGCCATAGCAAATAACCTTGCATATTTTGGATTTATTATTATTATTATTATTATTATTATTATTATTATTATTATTATTTATTGATCTTGCAGTGAGTGACATTTGTTTTCCATTTTGTCCTTTTGAAGTCTGCTTCTCCTAAAATTAAATTTGTTTATTTGGGGATGGTTTACGCTAAATCTCTATCTTCTAGGGTGTGAATCAAATCATTTTCGCACAATCTAGTGTCCGAAATGCTAAAGACAGATGGAAAGACCTCTCTATACTTCTTGATATGATGTTTAATTGCCGCATATACAAAAATAAGCTTGATATTGCTCAGACACGTGCCATCCTTAAAACTTAAAGTGTTCAGGATCTAAATCTTTCGTAACCTCTTTCGTGTCTCTCTAAAACTCTTTAAATCTTTCGTGTTTAACTGCGTCTCTGTCGTCCGGAGTCGAGGCAATTTGAACCTTCTATATCTGTCTTTATCGAAATATTATTTAGACGGGATTGCAAAAGAAATGTTAGAATATAGAAAGTCAAATTCGGAACTGGACTCGAGCAGTCATTCCCTCTGAGCGGTTTGGACGTATTTTTCCGTTTCTCAAAAACGATTTAAATCTGTTGTAGAAAAAAATATTTTGAACAGAATTGTATTTTAAAATAAAATATCAAATAAAGGGGTATGGAGTGTATTTTAGAAACAAACAGGGAAAGAAAATTTACATTAAGATTATTTTTATAAGCATTTTTATGAAAATGCAAAAAAAGCCCTTAAGACGCTCAAAGGGTTTTAAGGGACGGAAAATTCTATTCACTCGTGGAAGCGTCTAAAACTATTCTCATCTTCGTTGTCGTTTTATCTTCGCGTATTACCTCGTGATGTGGCATATAATACAGGGTAATCATAAAGTCGTTCCTTGATTACAATATTTTTTTGCAGAAAAACTAATATAATTAGACATATGCTTGTTACAATATATTGTAATGACATTTATGAAGTTTTTAATACAAGTACTTACATCAGTAAATTTTTATGTGACTACTCTTGGTAGCTCAAAGAATGTAAAAACCTTGAGTGTTTCACAAGGAGACGACAAGGGTGTCGGGTATTCAAATCAAAGTAAGGTTATGTGTGTAATCAGTACTGAGAGGACACGTACAACCAAGCTGTAGCACACTCAACTTAGTAATTATTGAGAAAAAAATTTACCTTGATTTTTTTGTGTGTGTGTTCCCACACAAAACACACCCTTTCAGAAGACGGAGAACTCTGTTCATAAAATGGTGAAATAATTGACTAACACCAGACTTTTCAAATGAATTTTTTAGAAAATAAAAACTTGTTATTTTGCACTTTCACTACGAAAGCAAAATTTTATTAAAATATTCTTGATGTCATTTGTCAATTTTGGAATTAAGATTAAGTGGCTATATCATGTAGTCTCCGCCCTTTAAAGGATTAAGGGGGACTTAAGTGACATTTTTTGAAAAAGAGTGATTTTTTTTTCATTACTGACTTAAAAAATTCTTCGAACCTTTCTAAATCTATTGGTATGTCCAGTTTGTTTTTCTGACCATTGGAAATAATTGTAAAAATTCAAGGGGAGACAAGAATGGGACGCCACGACCACTGACATGCGCGACGTTTTTTGAAAAAAAAATGATTTTTCTTTTCATTATTGGCTTAAAAAGTTCTTCGAATCTTCCCGAATCTATTGGTATGCCCATTTTTTTTCTGACCATTAGAAATAATTATAAAAATTCAAAGGGGAGATAAGAATGGGACGCCAAGCCCGCTGACATGAATTTTACTCTACTATTTTATACTCATTTATTATATGTAACAAAATTTTATCCAATAGTTTATATATACTATTTTTCATGCGCTTTTTAAACTGTGCAAGAGCTTTACACATGTTATAAGTGTCTAACTGCAAGAGATTGAATCATAAAAAATTCTCATACAGTAATAAAAGAAAAAAGAAATTCTAACTTAATTTTTTTTTTAATGAAAACTCAGTAGTGCGCGCTACGATTTGGTCATCTGAGTTCTCTACCCTACACCCTTGCCGTCTCCTTGTCAGTATATTTTACAGGTGTTGCAAACGTAGGCCTAAGCTGATATTCATGGCGAACTAGAACCTCTGCTCATTATGTCACACTAGGACCACTTCCACTGAACTTTTCATAATAAAAATTTTTCAGTATTACATTCAATGTTATTTCGTAATCATTTTTTGTAATCAGGGAAAGACTTTATGACCACCCTTGATATTTTAGACTCATCATCAGCTTCATTTTCATTAATCCTTTCCTCAATCTATTGAGTCATGTTTTTTGAAATTATGCTCTTGTACTATGAGAATTTCGATTTTTCTTGAATCTTTTAACTAGTGTTCATAAACTTGTCTTACAAGGGAACCACTTTTGGTGTTGCTCGCACCTAGCGTTGAGACCTGGTGCATTTTAAAGCCCTATATTATGAAGTTTGAGAATCGATAAAATTTTTCTGTTAAAATAATATTTCTTGATTATACAGCAGCATAACTTTCTGAAAATGCAATTTTCGAGACTACTTATCGGACTATTAACATTGAATTTTTTTAAAAGAAACGCATTTAAAAATAAAAATTAGTTAATAATAAGTATAAAATATTGAAAAAAGTTTGAAAATTCCTTCAAAAACCTACAAATTTGATTTTGAAAAATTGCAACTTTATATTCATATTTTTGGCGGGGAAACGGTTGGCGTTTGTTTTCAAAAGTAGAGCTTTCCGGCAACCCTAGCCAAATGTCATAGCTGAATTTGTAATAGCAAAAAATTGCAATGTCCGACATATTTCGCCGCAGTAATTTTTCTAAATTGTGTAAAAATATTAATTTACATTATGATTACTTTTACCGAAGGACCATTTAATACAGCAACATTTCATTTTAAACATTCGAAACTTTATTTCATTCGATTTCAAAAGAAAAGTGTTTGCTTATATTGTATCTCACTAAAAAATTGTTTTCAATGATCTTCGAAGCTTTTATAGAATTATATTTATTACTTATGTATTTATTGTCTGCATAAAAAAAAAACCTAATATTTGTTTCTTATGCTATCAATTATAAAAAAAAAAAATCTCATATAATTCTAGTAATGTTCTGTACATTTTCTCTTTTAATAAAGCGGGCGGAAAAATTGTAGCGCCATATTTGGCGACTTAACTCACTTTTGGCGTGAAATGAACAAATAAATATGTTATAATAAAGATTAACAGTATAAAAAAGTATATAAAATACTAGGACTTCCCTCAGAGGGATTAGTCTGAGCGATATTACTGAGAACATAGATTTAATAATAACATGTGGAAGCAAAGAAAATGAGATGTTACCTTTAATTGTCCATATACTGCGAAAAATTGAAATGATAAAAATAAACAAATTGTAGAATTACAAAATCTTATATATAAATTCTTATACACTGTTTAAAAATATGGGAAATCAAACCATTCAAGACAGCCATGCATGGATATAAAATTGAAAGTACGCAATATATTAAAAGTAAAATAGAAAATGAAACACTAATTTACTTATATCGGAATTTTAACTGTATAAAATGATGTCAAGAGCATAATCAGACGCTCCGCACCAATTTGAGTAACTTTAAATGACAAATATATGATGTTTAAAAAGAATGGACTATACTTTATATGGTGTGTGCTCCCCCGGAATAGTTAATATTGTACAGTATCTGTTTTCCACGGATGCAATGAGGTTGTCGATAACATTTAAGGAATTCTCTTCTCAAAATCTAATATAGTATCAAAGTACCGAATACATGAAAAGTGGCATGCAATGCTTCGTTAGAGTGTGTTTTAGATATGCTCGATCGGATTTAAATGATGAGTGTATGCTGGCCATTACATACGCTGTATTGTTTGTTTTCAAACATATTCTGCACAAGTTGAGCTGTATTTAGCATGTATTAAATAAAAGAAATCGGCATTGATTACAACATTACGTAAGACACAAGATCTGAATATATCGTCTGCATAACTTTTGAGCTGTCAAAGTGTCATTTGAAGTAATTTACAAACCCATACATATTTATTCAGCAAATCATGCAAGCTAACATACGCCAATATGAAGCTGATAACAAAATTTCACCAGAATAAGTTAATATATAAAAAATATACTAATGATAATTGAGAATATGACCTTATGATAAAATGTCTAGAAAAATGAATTGGATAAAAAATTCATATCACATTTAAAACGGCACTTCCCTCTGTTAGCGGCCTTGGCGAGAGAGAGAGAAAAGCCTAGAGAAGGAATACTTTAACAAGTACTTTCGGGCAACCTACTCACTGTTTCATACAGGTCTTTATTCAATATTTACACAATTTATTTAATGCTAGGTGGGTATCTATCAGTTTTGTAGCATTTAAATCGCATGTTTTGCGGAGGAAATGCAGCATTATGAAATATTTAAAGTTGCTGTACCTAATAATTCCAAATTAATGGTAATTGAGATCCCTTTCCGTTAATTTCAGCTTTTTAAATTTTAAATTTTTTAGAAACCATTCATAGAGACAATTGTATATTTTAAAACTAACCCGAAGCAAAATTTCAAGATTTTGGGCTCAGCAGTAACAGAGAAATAGAAAATTTTTGAAAGTTTTTTGTTTCTGCACTGTTTTTTATAGCGACATTTTTAGAAATTGTTATATTGCGAGAATTTACGTCATAATAAATACAGCCATGTCAATTTTCATGTTTATATTCCTAACAGTTCCATGTTCTTCGTTACTTAGATCATCTTTAGATCTTTTTCCGCTTTGTTTAGTCTTTCTATTTTTTAGAATTCGTTCTATAACGAGCATTTACATCTTATTAATTACTACCATGCCAAAGTTCTAGTTTCTAACCCCAACAGTATCCCAAAAATTTCAGTATTCCAAATAAATCATAGTTTAGAACCTTTCTAGAAATTTTTACGTTTATCTGTCAAATTGAACCTTTTAGAGAGCGTTCATTACGAGTATTTACATCTTAAAAGTAACTACCGCACCAAATTTAAAGTTTCTAACCCAATCAATATCTCAGAAATCACAATTTTAGAACTTTTTTGCTCCTGCAGCGATGTAGGTTCTTGCACTGACCTAAAATAGTCTTTTTCCGGAGCAATGATGTCCACTAACATTTTTTTTTTAAGTTGGCAATGTAGTTTCAGAGATAACACCTCACAAACGTACAAGCATTAATAATATTGTACACTTTATAATATTATAACGCTTTAAAATATTAGCATTAGATGTACAGATACAAAAGCCATTTATCTGTTACAAGCTAAAGTGCCGGCGTTGCCCAGAATTTGAAGGATGTTTGTTCTGAAAAATCAATTTCAAAATTTAACATACAACACAAAACAAACATTAAAAAAAGCAGTCGAAATGTTGTTGAATGAATCATATGAAAACGCTATATAAAAATGTATAAATGTATATAACAGACGCAAAAGAATACAGCTATAAATGAACTTATTTCAATTTATAATTGGAGCAATAATGTTAAAATACGCCAATATTTCCCTAATCGGTTTTTTATTATGCTTCAATACATTTTTCACACTCATATGACGTTATACAATATCCACCATGCCCTTTATATTTATAATATTTTACTCTTTCACGTGGAAACCTTGAAATAGAAAAGTTATGAAGTTATATTCACTTTCATTTAAATTCGACAAACCATTTATTTCATTTTCATATTTCACGTGAATATCTTGCAATAGAAAAGTTATGACGTAATATTCACCTTTTTTTTAAATTCGGCAAACTATTTATTTCATTTTCATTTTTCACGTGGAAATCTTGCAGTAGAAAATTAATTGTTGTAGTAATAATTTTATTGTGTTTTTTAATTGTTGGCAACTGCTATAACGAAAAATGTTTAAATTTGATAAGAAATTGCTGTTAAATTGGTGGTTTTTTATTAATTAAAAATTAACTATAAGTTATCTCGATTCCGGATTACTTTAGTTGTCTCGGCCATGTTTTAATACACATGTACGTATCTCTTCACAATTTTGGCTTCCAAATTGTGGATTTTTTATAGAATTACAAACAGACAGATAGACAAGTTTTCATTTTTATATATCTCTCTATTCTATGAAAAGTAACTAACGCTGTCACCGCCGCCGCCGCCGGTTTTGAATTTTTTGTGATCGGAGGTCTTTCTTCGTTAATATTAAGAAAACTATTGCATACAAATATATGAAAATCGGTGGTATTATAGCGAAATGTTTGATCAACACACTAATGCATACAGTTTTCAAATCGAAGAATTATTTTTAGAGATATGTAATGCTAAATTTGGACAAAATGTTCCATTAAAAAAAAATTATAAGAGCAAAAGCTATACACGGGAATTTAATCATTTTTAGATCATTTTATTCAATAGAAGATCCCGGTCTGCAGATTTCATTAATTTTTTTTTAATTTGACTCATTTTTTGAGGTTTTATTTCTATTTTAAATTCAAATATTTAGCATTTTGACAGATATTTTTTACATATTTTAGAAAATGGTATTAATTTAAACTGTTGCCAACTGTATAAATAGCGCAAACAATAATGTTTGCTTCAAATAAAAAAATTATTTACACGTTACTAATTATAAACAGAAAAAACCTTCAAATTACAATTAAATAATTAGGTATAAAAAGCAGGCACTTATTGGAAATTACGCCATAAAAACTATATTTACATGTGAATTTTAAAAGAGAAAGGATATTGTAAAATAAATTCATTAACACGCGTTAGAAATCTGAAATAGAACAAATTACGTCACATTACACTTATTATGCGAAATGAACAAAAAATAGTATTGCAAAACAGTTTAAATTTAAAAATTGCGCGAGATAAAATATTAGAGGTTAAATATTAGATTTTTTCAAAATTTTATTATTTGTCGTTTGATGTGAGGTGTTCAGCTATAAGTATGCAAATTTTTATGTTTCAACATAATTAGGGGCTGAGTTAGAAAAATTGCTTTAAATACACAAGTTAGAGACCAGAGGGTTAAATATTAGACTTATTTAAAATTTTACTATTTGCTGTTTGATGTGAGGTGTTCAGCTATAAGTATGCAAAATTTCATGTCTCCAACTTGATAAGGGGCTGAGTTAGAAAAATTGCTTAAAATACACAAGTTAGAGCCCAGAGGGTTAAATAATAGACTTTTTCAAAATTTTATTATTTGTCGTTTCATGTGAGGTGTTGAGCTATAAGTATGCAAAATGTCATGTCTCCAACTTAATTAGGGGCTGAGTTAGAAAAATTGCTTAAAATACACAAGTTAGAGACCGGAGGGTTAAATATGACTTTTTCAAAATTTTATGATTTATCGTGTTATCGCAAGTGTTCAGCTATAAGTATGCAAACTTTCATGTCTCCAACTTAATTAGGGGCTGAGTTAGAAAAATTGCTTAAAATACACAAGTTAGAGCCCAGAGGGTTAAATATTAGACCTTTTTCAAAATATTATTATTTGTCATTTGATGTGAGCTGTTCCGCTATAAGTATGCAAAATTTCATGTCTCCAACTTAATTAGGGGCTGAGTTAGAAAAATTGCTTAAAATACAGAAGTTAGAGACTGGAGGGTTAAATATGATTTTTTCAAAATTTTATGATTTATCGTGTTATCGCAAGTTTTCAGCTATAAGTATGCAAACTTTCAATTCTCCAACTTAGTTAGGGGATGAGTTAGAAAAATTGCTTAAAATACATAAGTTAGAGCCTAGAGGGTTAAATATCAGACATTTTACAAAATTTTATTATTTGTCGTTTGATGTGAGGATTTCAGCTATTAGAATGCGAAATTTCATGTCTCCAATTTAATTAGGGGCTGAGTTAGAAAAATTGTTTAAAATACATAAGTTAGAGCCCAGAGGGTTAAATATTAGACTTTTTAAAAATTTTATTATTTGTCGTTTGATGTGAGGTGTTCAGCAATAATTATACAAAATGTCATGTCTCCAACTTAATTAGGGGCTGAGTTAGAAAAATTGCTTAAAATACAGAAGTTAGAGACCGGAGGGTTAAATATGACTTTTTCAAAATTTTATGATTTATCGTGTTATCGCAAGTGTTCAGCTATAAGTATGCAAACTTTCATGTCTCCAACTTAATTAGGGGCTGAGTTAGGAAAATTGCTTTAAATACACAAGTTAGATCCCAAAGGGTTAAATATTAAGCCTTTTTCAAATTTTTATTATTTTTCGTTTGATGTGAGATGTTCAGCTATAAGTATGCAAAATTTCATGCCTTCAACTTAATTAAATTTGGGGCTGGGTTAGAAAAATTGCTTAAAATACACAAGTTAGAGCCCAGAGGGTTAAATATTAGACTTTTTCAAAATTTTATTACTTGCCGTTTGATGTGTGGTGTTTAGCTATAAGTATGCAAATTTTCAAGTCTCCGACATATATAGTTTCTGAGAACGGGCTCTGTGACAGACGGACAAATAGACAGACAAAGGAGTGAGACAGGTAGAGTTTCGTTAGATGGACGAAACTCTAAAAACATGCTGCGGATGACTGTAACAACATCCTAAAATTACATTACCACCAGCGATCTACCAATCCCGAATTTAGTTTATATTCGTTTCATATATTGTTATTCTTTTGTGCGGCCCTGTAAAATAATTATCAATATTATATACCGTAAAACCTCTGAATAACGGACACCCCAAAAATGCAGAATTTGTCCTCTATTTAGAGGTGACCGCTACTGAGAGTAAAACATGTACAGTTATTTAAGAGTTGGTACTCGAAAAAATGTCCGCTAAATAGAGGTATCCGCTAATCCAGTGTGTCCGCTATGGAGGTTTTACCAGTAAAACTTCTGAATAGCGAACACCTCGGGAGGGCAGAATTTGTCCTCTATTTGGAGGTGTTCGCTACTGAGAGTAAAAAATGTACAGTTGTTTAAGGGTTGATAATCGAAAAAATGCCCGCTAAATAGAGGTGTCCACTAATCGGGTGTGTCAGTTATGGAGGTTTTAATGCATAATAATATCATCCTTTACAAGAAAATTGCATGTTGTATGATAGACAGACAGACATCCAGAGAAAGATAACCTCCGGATCAATAAACACTCATGTCTTTTGTTTTAATCATCCACAATTGTATGTCATACAACATGCCAGATTTTATACAACAGGCTAAAAACGGTCACCGTGGTACGGAATACTGTATTATTATTTGTTTGCCCTCCAAAACTGGTTGCCACGGGTTGTTGCAAGGTTTATGATCACGTGGTTGAAACTGATCTATTCAATATTACTGCGTACATATTTTTTTTTTTTTTTATTTGCGCCATGTGTTCAAACCAGTTGTCTACGAAAACATCAACCCGTGAAAGTGACGCACACCAAATTTCTGTGACGTATGCAGATAAATTGTGCTTTTTTAAGAGTTTTTTCTATATAATTTTTAAACGGTTTGGAACTTATTTTTCATAGTAGGTGCATTCAGTAGGCGACCCTCATAGGTACCTTCTGGTGCAATCAGAAACGAAATCCGACAAATATTTTTTGAGTTATGCTTGACGAAAGGTTTTTATTAGGCTTTTTTTATCAGTAGGACATGGCGTTAATATCCATCGTAGTAGTAAAGTGTCCGGACAATAATATTTCGCTGAGTATTAGCCTTCGCTTCGCTCAGACAATTATTTTAACAGAGAAATTTTTTCGGTTCTCTAACTTTTATGTATAGGGCTACAAAACGCACCAGGTCTCGATGCTAGGTGCGAGCAACATCAAAAATGGTTCCCTTGTTAGTATTACTATAGTTATCCCATAGTGACTCGGAATGTTTGTTCCACGGTAGTTTAACTTGGTAGGGAACTTAGATTAATTTTGTGGAATTTTCAAACTGTTTTACAATTTCGTCATCTTCGGAATTCAATTTGTGACTACGCGAGTTTCCTAAACTTTCTAAATAAAAGACCCTTTTCAAAATGACTTTTTCTTTTGAATTTTGATTACGTACTAATTAATTTATTTCACTAACAATTTAAAAAACTGTGATTCTTTCTTTAGAATCATTAAATTCATAACGTAGTTTCGTTTCACTTCTCTCTAAAGCACCGGACATTCTTTTGATGTAGATATTTTCCAGCAACAATCTGACCCGATCAATAGTGTTACTTTTAAACTTTTTGGCCCTTATTTGCACTAAAAACCTTGAACAAATAGACGAGAATATACAGAATAAAGTAAATTTTGAGACACGATAAATACCTTAGCCTGTACCGAGATTCGAGCCCGGCATCTTATATTAGCAGCCAGAGCATTTATTAAATTATTTTGTTTGTTTCGGGTCTGACATGACCCAACCCGCGAATCGAGTTTAATTCTGACTGTAAACCCGTTTAATGTTAGCTGTTGTCTCAAACGCTATTTATAAGATGAAATTTCTATTCTTCAGTTTTCTCTAATCTGCTATCTACAAAGATTTTCAATATAACAGAATATTTTATTGGTTATTTCTAAGCTTATCTAAAATTTTTTTAATTATTGTCCTGGGACCTACCCAAATAGTTTAACTATACATAGCCAATATTGCCTATCTTTGCATATTGGAATATTGGCTAAATATTGGTCTGAAATAGTACCTCAACGTAATTCCAATATTTCAAATTTAAAGCCAATATTTTTGAAATATTGACATTTTGTTGTAAACATTTGAATTAAAATATAAAGAAAGAACTTTCGGCTCAAGACTGTCTTTTTGGTTATGCTGCATGTTATTCTCTTCCGTATCTTCAAATACTAATCTTCGGTTCAGATAATAGTGCAACAAGGAAAAATTAGTCTTCGGAAATACTAGTGACAATAATATACAATCCCCTGAAAATGGGCAGATACGTGCCGCTTCTACAAAAATGTAACTCTAGTTGTTTTCTTAATGAAATACTCACATTTTAGTATATGCTGTAAGATTTAAATATTCAAAAGATTTTTTAACGCAACATTTTTTTTTTTTTTTTAACAATTGTATGTGAAATATTTCGAAAGTTGAAAAACTCGCGATGTTGCGTCTAAATGTTTCACCCTTTTTTTAATATTAAAAATGTAATTTAAAAATTTAAGGATTTCATAAATTTTATTTTGTTCAAAGTAGTATGTCTATTTTCTGTATTCCAGTAGCGTTGCATGACATTTATCTTGAAAAAAAAATTGTGACATTTATAAATTACACGAGGAATTAATTAAATTTTTTGAGAATATACACATGAATTTTTTAATGCTTATAAATTTCCAGTTTATGAGCTTTACAAACTGAAAGAAGCTTTTAATTTAATTTTAATTTAAATGCCTGTTAAACCACATTTTTTTCTAAATCTTGTCATGTTTAATCAATATTTAGAATGAGACAATACGGGAATTTAAAGATGTAGAGTGGGTGTGGTAAAAACTAAAATATCACGAAAAAAGATTAAAGATGAAAATTTTATTTTATAAAATGTAAACAACGATTTATAAAAATAGCATCGTATCTTTCAATTTCAAAATAGGCCCCACCGGTGGCTGAGAGGTTCTGCTCTCGAAGCTGGTAGACGGGAGGTGCTGGGTTCGATCCCAATCGCTCCCGTCGGCCTAATCGTTTGGAGTTTTCGTGGTTTTCTTCGAACCATGGATTTCCATGCGTAAATACGGATTAGGTTCCCTTAGAAAGACCCCCCACGAAGCCCCCCCCCTCGGGCCTATATCCGTAGAGTAGATAATCGGCCGTCAAAAATCAACCATCAACCAAACATCAATTTCAAAATGAGATTATAAGAATGATTTCATTTTGGCGATAACAAAAAAATGTTTATGTCACAATTTGGTGTCACAATCGCTTTCTCGTTGCAGAAGACATGAATTGATATATATATATACAGTATTATTCATAAAAGTGGTGTCTAGGTGTAGTAAAGTAGCCTTGCGCTACTGAATGCAACCGCCGACGGCGCCACCTGATGGAAAATTGCGGAGTTTACATTCCCATCTCTTAAACGAAAGGAGATTGGGAAAAAAGTGATTTACAAAGTTGTAGAACATCCTCGATTTAGTACGAAAAGGCACCTTGTGGACGTTAATACGAAGAATAGAACGGTTAAAGTACGCCTTTGTATTTTCGTAATTTCCTACACTATGACTTGACAAAATGATCTTAGAAAGAAAAAAAATAACGTTTTATAATAATATACATTTATTTGAGATGTTCAAACTACTCACTGCCAACTGCAATGCACATTGGGATCCCTGTTGGAATTTCACGTTTCGCACGTTGGAGTATAGAGGGTGACACGTTGGCACAAGCGCCCGTGCTGCGCCTTTGGGGATCTTGCAATGTTGACGTAGGGGTCACATAACCTGCTGTTTCAGGTATCCCTACAAAATAATCAAGTCTCCTTTCTTTCAATTTTCATGACGTCACAGTTTTGGAAATCGCGAAGAAAAAAAATGCCAATTTTAAGCGTTCTGTTTTTAGCATTCATGTTCATAATGTGTCTTTTCGTATTAAATTGATGATTACAAATTTGTAAATCCCTTTTTTTTCCTACCTCTTTCCGTGTTTCAGATAGAAATGCTAACTCCACAGGTTCCCACCAGGTGGCGCAGTAGGCGGTTTCATTCAGTAACGCATGACTACTTTACTGCACCTAGACACCATTTTTATGAATATAGCAGCAGCCATTCCGAAGTTAAGTGGATGGCAAGGGATTTTAGTGGGCATACAATATATTTTATTTTACCTAAAAAAAGAGATAAAGGGCCGTACATTGATTTCATGTAGGACATAACCTATGTAGCTCATATTTCTTTGTGATTTAAGGATACATAACTGATGTTTAAATAATACTTGGTAATTTGTTTCGCAACTAAATTTTTATGTGATCTTCTTATTGAAAAGTGGTTCTCGATTAAGAAACACAGCTTGAGAAACACAATAAAAACGGTCAATCAAAAATTATTCAAATAACAGATTTTTTTTTTTTTTTTTTTTTTTTTTTTTTTTAATAATGATAGTTTTATATTTTTCAACTAGTTTATGTATTAGGTATTATTTATAAACTTTTAACACCAAATATTAAGTAACATAAAATCAATATTAATTATTAAGTATTAAATAAGTTGGATTTACTGGAAAATACAACACATATGTCGTAAATGTTATAGCATTTTTCATAAAATGACTGTTATTTCTTTTTGATCCTACATTCCATTCAAATAATTAGCTTTAAAAAAAATATTTATTCATCGAAAATGATTTCGTCGACATCAAAGTAGAAATCATCTAGTACAATAGATCTACATATTTGACTCAATCCTCCATAAAATATTATAGGCTGATTGAAATTTAGCTTTAAGCTACTTCAGCGAATTTTATTTTATGTCCTCAATTGACACAAAACACCCTCTTCAAAGTGGTAATTTTATATTCGGAATAATTATCTCTAAAAAACTTATTTATTCATCGAAATTTATTTCGTCAACATCAAAGTAGAAATCATCTAATGCAATATAACTCAATCCTCCATAAAATTTTCGTAGGCTGATTGAAATTTACCTTTAAGCTCAACCGTGTAATGACAAATATCAATAATATTTATTATGAATTGTTTCAATAATTTTTCTTGTCGATTACACTACATATATTTAAACATTAAAAAAATTAAAAAGAAGATTTAAACTTTTGTTAACCGATATATTTTATTTGGAAGTTATTTTCAAAATTTTACGATGTAGTGAATAATTTATTTATTTTTATAACAAAAAAATAGTTTGAAAATATGCAGAATTTCTTTATTCACCTAACTTTGTTAGAAAAAGAATTTGTTTGTTTTATTTTCTGTTTTTGAATAACGTTTTACGACTTGTAGCATTTACAAGAGTTTTCCAACATTTAAATGTAGAATTAGCTTTTTAACACTTTCAATCACAGTTGAAAAGCGTTTAGGAATTGGGTTTTTCTGTTCGTCTATTGGTCCGTCTGTTTGTCCGTCTGTCTGTCTGTTCATGCTCTAACTCGTCTAAATATTGTCCGATTACTATTAAATTGGTAGGATAAAGTGCCCATATTTCGTCCCCTCCCCTAATTTCGTCCCCATTAACTTCTCCACTTCTGCGAAAGTTACGCCACTCATGACGCAAGGCACAGGGGACGGGAGGTAAAAGGGGCCAGTGTTGAAAGTTTCGTTCGCCAAGACGCATACATAAATTAAAGACGGCAAATTATCTATTTTTAGAAGACCTGAGATCTTATTACGTCGTTTGTAGAACGTTATTTACTGTACTGTAAGTATTTATTTCTTATTCATTGCAAGTATTTTACGTTGGTAAGTTGCTGACAGTTGCATACAGTGAGTTTTAAGACGCTCAGTTCATATTACGGGAACTGAAGCTCCGTCATATAGGAAAGTAGCGTGGTCCCAATTTCGTCCATCTTGTAGTTCTTATTTTCGTCCCGGGGACGAAATTAGGAATGCTTTTTCATGACATTTTTTCAATTTTTTAATCATGTCCTGATGGCTAATGTTTCGTTATGTTATTCTTCCACTGATAATTAGTACATTTTTTGTACCTTACTTTAATGTAAATTAAATTACTTACTCATCTAGAAATAAATTTTGATTTAGTTATAAGTTAAGCCTCGGCGTATTGGATTTTTTGGGGGGACGAAATTGGGGCTTTTTTTTCTTTTGCATTTTTTAGATACTTTTGAAAAAAGAATATTTCGCATCGTTAAAATTATTTTTTACGATATTTGCACATCTTTCTATGTGCGTGGGTAGTTAGTCTATGTAAAATTCAAATTTGGTAGATTTTCACTGAAAATTACAACTTCCAAGGGCTTAAAAGTGACTGGGGGACGATAATAGGGCACCTTACCCTATATATTTTTGGGTATCATTGTGGTATGTTCTGAATTGAAAATGAAGACCCGCATTTACGGTTCATTTACAGGGACACCCAAAAGTGTTAAAGAATTCCGTTACATTAGGGTCTATGGGGAAAATTTTAATGAATATTATACTATTTTAGAAATATTGAAATGGATATATAGCACTATAGGTTCTTGTCACACCTACAAGGTTTTTACTATAGAGCGTGGTGAATAAAGAATGTATCGTTAATTTACAGGGACGCACAAAACAATTTGACTAAAGAAGAAAATGAACAATAATTGAACTACTGGAGCCTTACGAACAATCATCGATGGATGTGCGTTTTCACTTGTGGTAAGCGTAAATTTCATTATTTATTAAATATTATTTGGTGTGTATAAATTCTATAGATCCTATACAGGACTGCGCAAACGTTTATAACAACGTCCGTTTGTTGGCGGAAATTGCTGAATGGAAGTGCTATGCATTTAACTGAACTAATTTTTAGTATACTATGTAGTATACATACAAATCTATAGATCATATACAGAGCTGCAAAAAGGGTATATTTTCCTGACTATTCATGGTAATAGCAGAAATTGGGTTTTGAAATGCATTATGACCTTTTCAAATTGTTCATTTAGCCGTCATCTTTCACCTTAGTAAATAGTGAAGTTTTGTGACAGAATTATGAATGTGTTGGAAAGTGTTTCATAATCTATGCCGTACGCATGACTTTTCGTTCTTGTTTTATTGCTGATTTGATTAATTATAGTTTATCGATTGTAACAATGCAACAATTTTGTTAATTTCATTTCAACTAAATGGCAAGCATTTTTAGTAACATAATTTATTTTCACAGATTTAAAAACATTTAAATAGAATTAAAATGCAAGAACGATAATTCATACATCAGACGTAGATTATGAAACGCTTTCCAAAATTTCATATTTCACATAATAAAATGCGATATGTAAATAAGCAATTCAAATAGAATTCACAGAAAACTATACTTTGCCGTAAACCACTATGTAACTGAATTCTTTCTTGTGACCCTGAAATCGAATTATACATACTATGTACTTCCTTTTCAATAGCGAATATTCTATAGTGCACTGCATTAACATAAAAAAAGTACATGCCAATCCGCGTTTATTTACGCCGGTTAGTACAGCAGCATCGATAAATTTACCATCTATCTTATAAAAAAATCAACACACAGCAGAATCAACATCATCACCAATTACCCGCATTTAAAATCATAACGAATTAATACCCCAGTGGCAAGGCAGGTTAGACGAACGATTCCCAAACCCGAGGTAGTGAGTTCTGTTCCCTTCAGAGGAAAATGACCCAACATAATTCGACCATTCAAATAAATACTTGTTCTTCCGAAATTGTACTAAGATTGTGCCACTAGCGATTTTTTATGCACAATTCAGTTTGCACTTTTTCGGTATAATCAGAAGTGCCAAATATATTCAGATACTGTGCATTTTATTTTGTTCGCATTTTTTAAACTTTTTCTAACTGGGAGAGCCCGGACAAACTGGAGTCATAAACACTCACAATTATGTTTGAAAGTGTTAAAAATCTGAAAAGAGGTCGTGGAAAACAACAAAATTTGTTTAAAAATAGATAAATTAATGATTAAAAATCTATTACGCAATATGTAAACAACAATAAAATTAAAAAAAAAATGAAATTTTGTCTTTTTCTTTTAAGTATTCTGAAAATACTTCCAACTTTGCGATAACGAAACGAATTTTATTGCATACATCGGATTTTTAATAGTTCTTTCCTCGCAAAAGAGGTAATAATTATCATTTCTTTTAAATAGAAAAGCGAAATGAATAGAAAAACATTATATACAATTTATTTATTATACAACGCTTATATAAGCCTGATATTTCATTGTTTATGTACCGATACATAATTCCGGCGTAGGTGGATGTTTCATCGGCTTTTCTCAAGATATATCACAGGATTATTCGTCAAAGGTCAAAGATTTAAAATTAAATATCTCACAGAAATATATCAAACAGGATGTATAAGATTAAATCTAATATATATATATATATATATATATTTACTATGTTTAAATTATTTTAATTCCATATTCTATGTTAAATGTTAGTCAAATACATACAGGGCTATTTTGATTTAATCATCCAAAAAAGTGTGATACAGCCATGTGAACCTTTAAACACCTTAGAGGAGTATGGCATTGTTGCAGTTGTTTCATACACCCACATGTGGTCTAGTGCCATATTGTAAACAACACATACTTAGAGTTTCTGGAATATTTGATGTCATCCTGCAGGGTAGCTAGAGAAAAATCATCTTTTAAAACAATGGGAACGTTCTTCAAATGTTTTTCGCGTCTACACTTGTAAGTATTTATGTGCTAAGTATACGCAAGACATTGGTCGTTCATGGCCAATTCAATAGCCACCAAGGTCAATTGGAGCACAAGTGTGCCTAGCGAGCAATTGCAAAACATCCAAACCAAATACGAAACATGAATTGGGTCTGAAAGGATGACTTTCGCTTTATAAATTAATTTTGTTATGCGTGATGATGCCAGTTATGTAATTTTAAACTGGCTTCACGAGTGATTTCAGCGCCGTATTGCAAATGAAAGGCTAAATTTTGCTTCAAATACAACGGCGCTTTAGGCTCATTCAACAATCGGTAGAATGGACATGTTTTTTGGTAAATTTGATACATTGTAGCTTGAGGAGTATTTGTAATATTTCCGTGCAAAACATTATGGATAATTCGGTTTTGCACTTAGCTAATACTTTAAAGGTTACAGCTTACCTGTAAATATAAAAGTCCTGACGCCATTTATTATAGTACGTTTAAGATGTATTCCTTCCACTTGCGGGCTTATTTTTCGTGCAATATTTTCAGAAATTTTACAATATTTTAATCTTTTAGACCACACACAGACTTGATACATTTTCCTTTTAACCACCAAAACTCCGAAACGATTAGAACTAGAACAGTGTTGCTATAGGGTTTTATGTTCACACGGTTTCTTTTATCAACATCTTTCGTTTGGAAGTTTAGGTCCAATTTACACTGTACAACATGATTTATAGATAATAATTACATTTAATTATTTTAATTTATTCACCTTTTTAAGCATACACAAACTTCAATCGTTTTTAATCATTGTTGGTAAAATTATAGATTTTCTTCCTGAACATCTGTTTATAAAATTTTGCAAAACGGTTGAGGTTATTTTAGTCATCTTCATACATAATTTGTGTAGAAATTGTGAAATTTTTAATTACACATTTCTTCCCAGTACTACAAATTTTCTTATTTTCCTTTTTTTTGTTGTTTCAGTAACGTTATATTATTTGTGTATGCATGTAAACGTTCTGTAATAATTCTTAAAAGACGTATAGAAGTAATTATTTTTCTAGACTGTGGAGATTAGTATTCTGTATTATTTTAAAGTTAGTTTATCATCCATAGAAAGGAAATGAATTCCATAATTTCCATTAAAAACATACAAGTTAATATTCTTGTTTGATTTTAAACATTTAGAAAATACTTAAAAGGAATCAAAATACAAATTTCAAAATGTGAAAGCAACTTGTAGAAGAAAATAAGAAAAACTAGCAAGGTAACAGAATGACAATTTGATGATAAAATTTGTTTATGAGCATTCTATTTAATGATGAAATGGAAGAGTATCGACTTTTTGAGTTTCCAAAATGTATTATAACAATGCTTTCAACTTGAAGATAAGAACACCTTGCCATATTTTGCTTTTTAAATCATATTCTCGCTGCAGAGAGATAAAACACATAATTTAGATTTGAATGAAAATTTGATGATTTTTTGTGAAAAGTGTCTCTCGTGAGTTCCTGTTCAAAGGAAATTCTGTATTTAAAATCAAAAATAATTCTCCAAAGTATTTCAAATAGCGTCTTTTAAAAAATATCAAAAAATGTTTTATTTTGTTGCAGTCATTTTTTTTCGATTAAGTTATACGATAAATATTGTTCGTGAATGTACCATATGGATATATATTAATTATTATACATTATTTCAATTACTGTATTTTTTAATACTCTATACTTACCTCGATATGTTTAATTTCTTTCGCAGGTCCACAATAAAATTTTTCTTTCGAGTAATAGGGATTTCTGATGTACTTTTCGATGATAATTTCGAAAAGAAATATTTAAAAATATTTGTTATGACCGGTTTGACCCAAAAAAACAATTTCTGTCTCGTTTTAAATTTTAAATTTAATAATAAATATTATAGAAAATGTATACATTAAACTATAAATTTTGTTATAAAGACAACATGTACCAAAAAATATATTAGGCTACTATCGATTACATAAAAATGTAAAAAAAAAAAAAGAAAAAAAAAAGAAAAAAAAAAGAAAAAAAAAAAGAAAAAAAAAAGAAAGTGGCACGAGACTAAGGAAACGGGGCCCCAAAATTTTTACTCAATTAAAACCATTTCGAAATTCTAATTTCTTTTCAAATTATTAACTCATTTATATATATATGTAATTACGTAAATTTATTAAATTGCTAACAAGGCGTAAAACCAACAGAGTGAAAAAGTATCCAGGACAAGATTCGAACCTTGGTCTTTGGTTCAGCACACAAACGCTCTTACAACTAAGCCACCTCAAAAGACACATCGAGCCTGGAACCTTTCACTGTTATATGTTGGTAAGGCTGAAAACGCAGCACAAGGTGGGATAATTTCATGAACCACAATCTTGCGGCAAACATGAGTCTCAATAAATACAGCATCGACAATATATATGTAATAAATTTAAACGTTGACTAACGCCGGAGAAATCTAAATTTAATTACGTGAATTTTTATTCAAATTGCTAGCAAGGCATAAAACCAACAGAGTGAAAAAGTATCCAGGACAAGATTCGAACCTTGGTCTTTGGTTCAGCACACAAACGCTTTTCCAACTAAGCTACCTGAAAAGACACACCGAGCTTGAAACCACACTGTAAAAAAAGTGGTAACGTTCCATGTAAAATCCAGGAACGGTTCGCCTTTTCTCAGGTTTTCAGAATAATTTAGCTCTTTCCTGTGAAATTCTAGTTTTCTTATCTGAAACGTTCCTGAACAAAAGTTGGAAACAGCAAAACGCTGCGGCCGCCATTTTTTTTTTTTTTTTTTTTTTTTTTTTTTTGCTATAATCCGTTGCTCGCGCGCGAGTGTCGAAAACGAATTTATTAAATGAATGTAAAAAAAATCAATATGGAATGCAAATAAATCAATAGACGACATAATCCTTTACGTCTCTAATGTCAAGACCATTCAGATGAAAATACAATACCTCTGTGAAATCGGTAAGAGTTTATCCCTCGTACTTGTCTGTGAAATGTTTAACGAGTAGCCCGTGTAAAAAAAATACACCTATTATTTGGATCTCCATTAACCAGGGGACCATCAAACATGATTCTCACCGATTTTGATTAATTTAAAGTATATTTTAGAGTTCTTATCTCTAATTATTCTTGTGAAAGGATTTCTTCAAAGGGGCAATAGATTTGCAGAATTTAGATGCCGATGTTTAGCATACGTTTTAAATACCCATTAGTTTGCAGCTGTCAACGTGTTTTTCGTGGTGTGGACGCAAAAGGCTCGCACGCCACCCATACGGCCCGAGTTCAATGCTACCTCTTGACTTTTTTTTTCTTTTTTAATTAATTTTATATTTTAACACTTTACAATTTGATTTAAATTTGATATATATTTGACACTTTGAATTGCTGCAAATTTGATTTTTTTTTTTCGGAAAAAATATACAATTACGTTTAGGATTTTTTTTTTTTTTATGAAAATTTATATGTATTTTATCTAACTTGTAAACTAACATAATTACTGACGAAAATCCAAAATATTTTATGTCTAGATTTTTTTTTCTAATTATTATTTACATTTATATATTTTTATATTTTAAGCAAAGTTCAGAAACAATATATCATGTATATATTTACTTTATTGAATTTTAACTGAAAATTTATTTTTTCGTGTAAATTATAAATAATAATTTTGATGTCAATTTCAAAATATTTTTTCATTCTAACAAATAATGATAATAAAGCGAAAATTGTCAACTGGAAATGTAAAAATCGTCTGCGGTTCCCGCATGACGTATAAATTATGATATATATTTTTAAAGAAATCTTTAGATAGCGTTTCATAATAATATCAGAATAGATTTAAAAAAAATATTGATATATTTTATGTTCTTTTGAATACAAGTACTAGGTAAGAAGTTATGCTCTATTATAGGAATTTTTTTTCGTATGAATATTCCGTTTTGAATATCTCTACAATATATGTCACTCGATTAATTGTATATTTACTAAACTTAAATGTCAAAGTCAGTAACAGCAAACAATTTTGTATTTCATCATTTGTCATATTTTAATATATTGAACAAACCAAATATTAAAAATATATTTATTTTGTTTTTGTTTTTTCTAATAAAATATTGTGCATTATTTGAGACTTGTATTTAAAATATAAAAAGGTAAATAATAATAATATTATGAAAACAAACTTTCTGCACATACTAATTTTTATTTCCGTCAACGGAAAGGTTCGTTTAAAAATTACAGAAAAAATAGAAGTTTTCGTGAAAGATCAAAAACATAAATCGATTTTGAAAATATCAAAATTTCGAAGCTGTAAAAATTCACAACTTTGATTAAAATTTGTAAAGTGTAAAAAATATGAAATTAATAAAAAAAAAATAAACAGTTAGGAGGTAGCATCGCACTCGGTTCCTCTGGCTGGCGGGTGAACACTCTGAGATCACTCCACGTAATACTCGTCGGAAGTTGCAAACTAATTAGTATTTCAAACGTATGCTGAAGTTCGGCCCCCAATTTCTGGGAATCTAAGATCCATTTGAAGAAATACTTTCACTAGAATAATTAGGGATAAGAGCTCTACAATATACTTTTAATTCATAAAAATTGGTGAGCATCATGTTTGGTGTTATCCTTATAAGACTACATATTAATTCTAAATCTTTAGTCTAAAACTAGGTATTCTATGTGCGCTTGGTTAATTTAAATGAAAAAAGAAATTAATCAATTATATAGAACATCCTTGTTGGACATAAAAAGTTTTTTTTTCTCCTATTTAAAGGATTATAAATTAAAAGAAAAAGAAAATCGTAAAAGAGTAAGTTGCTATAAATATAATATTCTATCTTGTTCCGCTAATATTTTTTATATGCTATATTATTTTTAGAACAAATTTGTTTTTAACAAATATGCGCCTTAATATTATTTATGTTTTAATGGGTTTGCATTTAAGAATTATATATTTATGTCTAAGATTTAAAATTAGTTAAACCACATATACGCTATTGTTTTCTATTTTTTTTTTCATTTTCACTCTATCTATATAACATGCAGTTGTACAGTTTTATTTATTTTAGCTTAGTGAGCTAAATCCAGAAGCAATCCAGAAATGTTATTTGAAAATAATGGGCAGTTGGGTTGCCCATTACTTATACGAAGTGTTTCTGGAAAATAACAGACACCTTTTGAGCACTTCTGAAACGTTCCGTAGAAAATAAGGTAAGCTTTCTGTGAAATGTCAGTAATGTTTTGCTGTCAACAGAAATATCCCTGGTATTTCGCAGGAAACTTACTGGCATTTCTGTAGAAAGTTTTTAACATATACAGTAAAGTTCCAGTCATTTTCAAGAAATGTTTCTTGGAAATAATGGGCAACTCAGCTGCCCATTTTTTCCCAGGAACGTTGCGGAATTTTTTTTACAGTGCATTCACTCTTATATGTTGGTAAGGCTGAAGCCGCAGCACAAGGTGGGATAAATTCATGAACCACAATCCTGCGGCAAACATGGGTCTCAATAAATCCAGCATCGATAATATATATGTAATAATTTTAAACGTTGACTTACGCCGGAGAAATCTAAATTTAATTACGTGAATTTTTATTCAAATTGCTAGCTAGGCATAAAACCAACAGAGTGAAAAAGTATCCAGGACAAGATTCAAACCTTGGACTTTGATGACATTCCTGCAGGCTAGCGAGAGAAAAATCATCTTTTAAAACCATGGGAACTTTCTTCAAATGTTTTTCGCGTCTACACTTGTAAGTATTTATATGCTAAGTATACGCAAGACATTGGTCGTTCATGGCCAATTCAATAGCCACCAAGGTCAATTGGAGCACAAGTGGGCCTAGCGAGCAATCGCAAAACATACAAACCAAATATGAAACATGAATCGGGTCTGAAATGATGACTTTCGCTTTATAAATTAATTTTGTTATGCGTGATGATGCCAGTTATGTAAATTTAAAATGGCTTCATGAGTGATTTCAGCGTCGTATTGCAAATGAAAGGCTAAATTTTGCTTCAAATACAACGGCGCTTTAGGCTCATTCAAAGACCGGTAGAATGGACAAGTTTTTGATAAATTTAATACATTGTAGCTAGAGGAGTATTTGTAATATTTCCGCGCAAAACATTATGGATAATTCGGTTTTGCACTTAGCTAATACTTTAACGGTTACAGCTTACCTGTAAATATAAAAGTCCTGACGCCATTTATTATCGTACGTTTAGGATCTATTCCTTCCACTTGCGGGCTTATTTTTCGTGCAATATTTTCAGAAATCACACAATGTTTAAATATTTTAGTCCACGCAGACTTGAAACATTTTCCTTTTAACCACCACAACTTCGACACGATTAGAACTAGAACAGTGTTGCTACAGGGTTTTATGTTCACACGGTTTCTTTTATCAATATCTTTTGTTTGGAAGTTTAGGTCATATTTACACTGTACAACATGATTTATAGGTTATCATTACCTTTAATTATTTTAATTTATTCCCCTTTTTAAGCATACACAAATTTCAATATTTTTTAATCATTGTTTGTAAAATTATAGATTTTCTTTCTGAACATTTTTTTATAAAGTTCTGTAAAATGGTTGAGGTTATTTTAGACGTCTTCATACATAATTTGTGTAGAAATTGTGAAATTTTTAATTACACTTTTTCTTACACTTTCTTTGTTTCAGTAACGTTATATTATTTGTGTATGCATTTAACCGTTCTGTTATAATTGTAAAATGACGTATAGAAGTAATTATTTTTCTGTATTGTGGAGATTAGTATTCTATATTATTTTAAAGTTAGTTTATCATTCTTAGAAAGGAAACTAATTCCATAATTTCCATTAAAAACATACAAGTTAATATTCTTGTTTGATTTTAAACATTTAGAAAATATTTAAAATCAAACAAAATACAAATTTAAAAATGTAAAAGTAACTCGTAGAAAATAAGAAAAACTAGCATGGAAACAGAATGACAATTTGATGATAAAACTTGTTTATGAACATTCCATTTAATGATAAAATGGAAAAGTATCGACTTTTTACGTTTCCAAAATGTATTATAACAATGCTTTCAACTTGAATATAAGAACGCCTTGCCATATTTTGCTTTTTCAATCATATTCTCGCTGCAGAGAGATAAAACACATAATTTAGATTTGAATGAAAATTTGATGATTTTTTGTGAAAAGTGTCTCTCGTGAATTCCTGTTCAAAGGAAATACTGTATTTAAAATAAAAAATAATTCTCCAAAGTATTTCAAATAGCGTCTTTTAAAAAATATCAACAAATGTTTTATTTTGTTGCAGTCATCTTTTTCGATTAAGTTATACGATAAATATCGTTAGTGAATGTATCATACGGATATATATTAATTATTATACATTATTTCAATTGCTGTATTTTTTAATACTCTATACTTACCTCGATATGTTTCATCCATTTCACAGGTCTAAAATGAAATTTTTCTTCCAAGTAATAGGTATATCTCATGTAATTTTTGATGATAATTTCGGAAAGAAATATTTAAAAATATTTCTTATGACCAGTTTGAACGAAATAAGTAATTTCTGTCTGGTTAAATTTTAAACTTAATCATAAATATTACAGAAAATCTATATATTAAATTATAAATTTTGTTATAAAGGCAACATGTACCAATAAAACGATTAAAATACTATCGATTAAATAAAAATTGAAAAAAAATGAAGTGGCCCGAAATTGAGAAAACGGGGTCCCCACATTTTTATTGAATTAAAACCATTTCGAAATTCTAATTTCTTTTCAAATTGTTAACTCATTTATATATAAATTTTATTACCTAAATTTATTCACATCGCTAACAAGGCGTAAAACCAACAGAGTGAAAAATTATCCAGGCCACGGTTCGAACCTGGGTCTTTGGTTCAGTGCACCAACGCTCTTCCCTCTGAAACACCTGAACTTCATGAACCATAATCCAGCGGCAAACAAGAATTTCAATAAATCCAGCAGCGATAATATATACTATAAAAAACAATCTATAGTTCTACAGATGTAAACTTACATGCTTACTAAGCTTTCATCTGTAACTGTACAAAAAAACCCCTTCAAATCTACAAAATTAGTTTTTGTAAAGCTACAAAAGTCTAACTTTACAAATGAATCTGCTAAAATTAAAGTAATCTTACTAAAATGTTATCTGTAACGCTGGTTTCAGTTACATGAAAAGTTCTAGGCATCCCAGTTTCCTAAAAAATTCTTGGTAATCTCGCAGATTTTTTTTTTTTTTTTTTTTTCGCCGCAAACGTGTGTCTGTTACATGGATTTTTGTTGTAGCCGTTAAATAAAAAGTTCTAGGAATCCCAGTTTCCCAGAAAAACTTTAGTAACTTTACAGATTTTTTTTTCAGTTTATGTAATAACTTTAAACGTTGACTTACGCCAGAGGAATCTAAATTTAATTAAGTGAATTTTTATTCAAATCGCTAACAATGCATAAAACCTACAGAGGGAAAAAGTATCCAGGACAAGTTTCGAACCTAGGTATTTGGTTCAGCAAACAAATGCTCTTCCAACTATGCCACCTGGAGTGACACACCTAGCCTGGCAACTCTCGCTGTATCGCTACATCCAGTATCGATAACATATATGTAATAATTTTAAACGTTGACTAACACCGGAGATATCTAAATTCAATAACATGAATTTTTATTCAAATTGCTAAAAAGGGGTAAAACCAACAGAGTGAAAAGTATCCATGGCAGAGTTCGAACCTGGGTCTTTGGTTCAGCACACAAACTCTTTTTTTTAACAAAATAAAAAGAAAAGGCACAAGAGAAGAGGAAGAAGAATTACAAAAGTAATTTCCACGCTGGAGATGGGAAAGGAGTTGATGGGAGATCATTAACAAGATTAGCAGAATTTTTAGAAATAAAATATGCTTCATTAAAATCCAAGTGAGAGGGAGAGGCAGAGTAAGAAATAATTTTGGCCATGGAGAAATTGAAACAAATACTGGAAGACCAACAGTGAGAAGCAATCGAAGATTTAGAGATTTCTTGATTTGCAATATACCTCTGATGCCCGCCTAATCTGAATTTTAAAGCTCTCTTTGTTTGACCAATATAATCTAAATTGCAAGAGCAAGGAATAAAATAAACACCCCACCTGTTCTCAGTAGGAATAGGATCTTTTAGAGAAGAGAATTTAATTTTATTCATAGGTTTAAAGATAACTTTAAAATTAAAACGAGAAAGGATTTTAGCAATTTTAAAACAGAGAAGACAATAAAAAGGCAGAACTATTATAGAGTCGAAATTAGGAGGATTGTTTGAATCAGAAAAAAGGACGTTTAGGCTTATTAAATTTATACAAAGCTTTATCCATCAAAGAGGGATTATAACCACGAGCAAGGGCAAGAGATTTGAGATAATTAATTTCATTATTCAGAGCAGATGAGTCAGAACAAATGTGTAACGCCGTAAAAACAAAAATATAAAAAGACGCCACTTTTTGTTGAGGAGGATGATTTGAAAGAGCATGAGGAGGAAGAGATACAGCGAAAGGTTTTCTATAAACGGAGGTAGAGAAAAAAAAAAGCTATTTTTTTTCTTGTTTTATTCTTTTATATTTCTTTATTTATTATTATTATTTATGTTTTTTAATTTATTTCTTTTATTTTATTTTAATTTTGTTTATTTCTTTTATCTCCATTTTTCCCTACCAATTTAACGTCTATCTTTTTGGCAACACTTTTCTCTTGTGCATGTGCGCCTTTTAGCTAGCGCTATCTGTCGCATTCTTTCCAACATTATCTACCTTTCAGTTCATTTTTGACCTTGTCCGCGTACGGTCACGGGTTTACGGTAGCTGATGACGAGCTGTTATATTTTTTAGCTCGAAACACGTCCTTTGTATTGTTTTTATTTTATGGTGATATTTTACCAAGTTTTATTATTTTAATTGCTTCATATCGCCAGTTTTCGGTGCTGTTTCGCTATTACCTATATAATAAGCATAAAACAAAATAATATAACAATACAGAATTTACAAGTTTTGAAGGGACAAAATCAGAAGATTTTCGCTAATAAGCCAGTCTTTTGCTCAATTAAAAAACTTTTCATATAAGGCAGGCAGGGGCTTGTTGGCCCATTTCTTATTCAATATTTTTTTATTAATATATATGTATATATACATATCTTTTGCTTGTACAATCAGCGTATCTTAAATCTTTACCACATATGAAAAATTTTGAAAAATATTAATTGTTTCTATATGAACCTCAGAAAGACATCAAGTCAGTAGGCGAACCTACCCCATCGAAAGGGGCCGGTTAGCCGTCTTAATTGATTTGATTTTAGGATTACTAAATGAAATGAAAAACACATAAAATATCAAATATAAATTTAATTTGGTATATAAATGATATAAAGGATAAGAAGAGATATTCTATTCAACTTAACTACTGCCTGCAACGAAATCTTACTCATCATCATAATGAATGTAAATATAAAATATCCTGTCCACGTGTGCCCAACGTCTGTACCTACTACATTTCAATCCACTCTTCTCTTATTTGCCTTTTAGTTAATATCGTCCTGCACAGTAGCACATATAAATCTGTAACTTTATTGACTTTTATATGCATATGAATGGTGGAAACTTTTGGACTACGGGCCAACATTCCCAGGAATAAATGGGCCAACTTGCCCCATGTCGCCATTTTGCTTTTTGATCGTCGTTTCAAATTATCCTATTAATTATTTTTTAAATTGGTAGATAGAAAATAAACTTTGAACAACAGTCTTTTAGATTGCCATTCACCAAAATGAAACTTTAATCTAGAAACAAATCAAAAACGATTATTTATAAGTGAAAAAATTTTAACTGAGTGAAAATTTGAAGTAACTTTCGTATGATTGCTTTTTTTTCGGCTAACGTTGTTATTGGTGAAAGATGTGTTGAAATGATACACGGCTCTCGGCTAGTAACGACATCTAATGGATAGTTTGTAAAATACTGGCGCATGGGCCAAGGTGTCCCGGTCTACCCTGCATAATATTAATTGTAGAAATAATATAGTGCAAATGTAATAAATTTATAATAATATTTTATTAGTGTTGAAGATTGTACACCACTGTAGCACAAATAGACCTACAGGAAAAAAAAGAACTTTTGACTAAGAAAACAGCCTTTAAGATGTTTTATCATAATTTTAAATTTACCGCTTACTAGTTTTGCCCGTACCTCATACGGGCAGCGTATTTTCATCGAACGTGATTTGCCCGTGCTACGATATTGTTTAATCTAGTTCACAATTTTGCTCATAAATTAATATTTGTATATATCATCTTTATTTTTTAACTGTAATTACTTTTTAAAACGTATTTCATTTAAAAATGGCACGAAATTTTGATTTTTGCAATAAAAAAAAAATAGGCATTTTTTGAAAGTTTTTTTAATATTGAACTGGTAAATTGTTAAACAGAAATAACAGGATAGATTTCGTGTTACCATGAAAATATTTAAAACAGCAATGGAAATCTTAAATACTCTTTATGCACATGTCAATTAATTTTATAAATGTGGATTAATGATTATATATGTGGGGCCGCAAACGAAAGTTCACCGGGCCACATGCGGTCAGTGGACCGCAGGTTGAGTATGGGTGATGTAGACTTTTGTGACTGACTGTAGATAATCCTAATTTACATAAAAAGATCCCGTTTTAGATGTATTCTGTGTTTTATGTACTGTTTTAGCTGACCAAAGTCATGCAAACAGTCTAAGTGTGGACTGGCATGGGTAAAATTGTTAGTTTATTAATGGAGTCCGAGACACAAAAATCTTCAAATTTTCAATTTTTTAAATTGGATTAAAAATATCTCTGCCATTTTTAGCTTAAAATGACGTTTAAATCCTGTTTCTATCTTAATTAGAACAGGAAATATTAATTTTTTCGTTTTGGTTCGTTTTCAAAATCTATCCTTCAAGTTAGGTTGTCAAGAAAACGACTTGTGAAATTGCGTTTTTCTTCATGATGGGAATTTTTACCATTACTCATATTTAAATTGTTATAAATCAGAACCGTTACAGATAAAAGGTTGAATCTTGGAACAAGTCTTTTTCAATAGCTTTACTTTAATTTAGATTCAGCAAATTAAACTAGTATGTTGTGGCCATCACAAAACTTTCTTCTATCTCATACATGTCAATACTTCAAAATTCGCTACCACAGTGCCAAATTAAACGGCAATCTGTGCTCATCAAGAGAATTCTTAAAAGATTAAATTTCGTGCATTAGTTCTCGAGCTACGACTGTCACTGAAATCATGTAAATCCAGCAAAATGCAGAATTGCAGCGCCACCTATTGGGTTATTTACACCTGAACCTAATTATCATCAACTTATGTCAACGTCTAACTGAATATGAAGTTTGAGGAAAATTTGTGCATTAGTTCTTGAGATAGATCTATTGCGCAAATCATGACAAATGCAGCATAGCAGCGCCACCTGTTGAGCGATTTACACCAACACATAATCTGCAGCAATATTAAGTTATACTTAAATCTGAAGTTTGATGAATATTCGTGCATTAGTTCTTGAGATAGAGCAATTGAGGAAATAGTGCAAAACGCAGCACAGCAGCGCCACCTATTGGACGATACACCAACACGTAGTCAGCATCATTTCATATCAAGCAGTAACTGAATATGAAGTTTGATGAAAATGGGTCCATTAGTTCTTGAGATAGAGCTATTGCAGAAATCGTGTAAATCCTGCAAAATGCAGCATAACAGCGCCACCTGTCGGGCGATTTACACCAAAACGTAAACAGCAGCCATTCATGTCAAGGACTAACGGAATCTGAAGATTTATGAAAATCCGTGCATTAGTTCTTGAGATACAGCTATTGCGGAAATCCGGAAAATGCAGCATAGCAGCGCCACCTGGTGAGCGATTTACACCAAAAACCAATGAGCACCAATTTATATCAGGAACTACCTGAATATAAATTTTTATTAAATTCCGCGCATTAGTTCTTGAGCTAGAGCGCCCAAACAATTTGTGTCACACACAGACAGACAGACTCACAGACAGACATTTTGTAAAAACATGTTTTTCGGGTTCTCTGACCCCTATAACGTGTAAATCCGTCGAAAACCGGAATTTGAAAATTTTCATGAATCCAATACTTTCTTCTTGTAAAGATAGAAGAAAGTAAAAATGTATATTACTTTTGAAAATATGATATTAAAAAAAAAAAAGTTACAACATTCTTGTTTTAATTTTTACTTTAAATATTTTTTTAATTAATATTTTTTTAAATGCTGAATGTAAATAAAAGCTTAAATATTTCTGTTTATTTAAATGACAAAAAAAAATGAAATTTTATAAATAATTTCGAGTTATAACGATTCTAAACTACCCCACTTTTTTAACAAAACTTAAATCTTAATTTTTTTGAAAAAAATTATGAGAAGTTTTATCGTGTGATTTTATTTACAAATAATATTGTTAACCATCACAAAAAAATTAAAAATTTTAGCTCAATAAATAAAAAAAAAAAAAATGAAAATTTATCCCGGACCCCCATCAACCAACAACAAAGGGATCTAATGATCTAAAACTAGAGGTTGAATAATATTTGCCCAATCCTCAGTGTCATACGAGCTTCTGGAGCCTTTTCTCGTCACTCTGCTGACCAAAGATTTACTTTTATCAGTTTTTTCCTCAAGTAAGTGGGGTCAATCCATTTCAAGTGGTCCAGCACTGGTTGCTCGACCATTTTTAAAAAATCTGAAATTCTTTGTACATCAACCCTAACATGATGGAAGTTCAAAATGACTATTATTTTAATTTTATTAATTTGTGTTTGTGCATGGCGGCCATCTTTGTTTCATCGTCTGCAGCAATTTTCTCACAAGAAGGGTTTACGGAATTGTAAATAATTCATTGTTTATTTATCCAATTCAAGTGCTGATTAAAGCAATTTGTACAAAATACATTGGGCTAAAAATTTGGTAATGGAGTAGTTTCCGAAACTAACTGCTTGTTGGTAAAATTTAAGCATAAAGTTTCAGTTTTTTTCCAAAATTTGTCCGTTTACAAGAGGAAAGTTTTCTAGCAAAGAAAACTGTCAACATGACATAATTTTTTTTTACAAATAGGCTGAAAGTACTTGTACTCACACGCCGAGTTCCAGATCTTGGACTTGCTTTCTCTTCGCTAAAAAAAATCCCAAATTTTTCAAAAATGACAAAAATCGCACTTTTCAGGCTTTGATATTTCTAGTGGGGCACGAGATAAAAAATCTGATTTTTTTTATAAGAGTATTGTATGGTAGTGTTATGCACAAGAAATTTCAGGATGGAGATTTGACTACAAACTGAGATATGGCAAGGGCAACATGTCAAGACAAAACTGCCAAACTATTGTTTTGTTCTAGTCGCAGCTAAGTATTTATCTCAGAGTATCATTTAAATTTATTTTTTAGATTATCTTTAAATAATAGTAACAGAAAATAAAGCCTTTTGCAATTAATTTAAAAAATAATTATGCCTAAGGTCTACATTTTGTATGGTTTCAGTAACTTTTGTTGTAATTTTAGTAACTAAAAGAAACCTCAGCACTTTCACATAAATATATATTTATATATATATATACAAGACCTGAGACAAAAGCAGAATAGGGAAAGAGAAAAGCTGCTAATGTTCACATACTTTTTGAGACATGATCAAACGTGTCAAAACACATTCCAGCTTGTTGGTTTAAAAACCACAATTTTAATGCTGCTTGCCAGTCACTGAAAATTGTTCCTACCATAAGTATGTTCCTGTAAATGAAATATTATGCGATGTTACCATGCATCAGCCTCAAGTAATTTTCAGAAAGTAAAGATACCCAAAGCCTTTTCAAAATTTATACTGCGGAAAAATCACATTTTTGCATAAGAAGTAAGCTAGGAATTACTTTATTAGGCTATTAATGAATTAAGACTTGCACATAGTGATTTCAAAGTATACTTCTATGAGCCAGCCGGGTCAAGATCTTCATTCAAATTATCAAGAGATGACAATACTTGGTTCCTACAAATAAAATTTTGAGAAAGATCAAAATTGTAATTTTTGAGTCAACAAGCAAGAATGTGCTTTGACACGTTTGATCATGTCTCAACAAGTATGACAACATTAACAGCTTTTCTTTTTCCCTATGTTGTTTTTGTATCAGGCCTTGTATAAAAATATTTTTTTTCTTTGTGTAAAAGTGCTGAGGTTTCTTTTAGTTACTAAAATTACCTACAACAAAAATTACTGAAACCATACAAAATGTATGGCCTTAGGCATAATTATTTTTTTAATTAATTTCTAAGCTTTGCAAAGGGCTTTATTTTCTGTTACTATTATTTAAAGATAATCAAAAACATAAATTTAAATGACACTCTGAGATAACTACTTAGCTGTGACTACAACAAAACAATAGTTTGGCAGTATTGTTTTGACATGTTGCCCTTGCCATATCTCAGGTTGTAGTCAAATCTCCATCCTGAAATTTCTTGTGCATAACACTACCATAGAATACTCTTCTAAAAAAAAATTCAGATTTTTATCTCGTGCCCCACCAGAGATATCAAAGCCTGAAAAGTGCGATTTTTGACATTTTTGAAAAATTTGGGATTTTTTTTAGCGAAGAGAAAGCAAGTCCAAGATCTGGAACTCGGCGTGTGAGTACAAGTACTTTCGGCCAATTTGTAAAAAAAAAATTATGTCATGTTGACAGTATTCCTAGCTAGAAAAATTTCCTCTTGTAAACGGACAAATTTTTGAAAAAAACTGAAACTTTATGCTTAAATTTTACCAATAAGCAGTTAGTTTCGGAAACTACTCCATTACCAAATTTTTAGCCCAATGTATTCTGTACAAATTGCTTTAATCCGCAGTTGAATTGGATAAATAAACGATGAATTATTTACAATTCCGTAAATCCTTCTTGTGAAAAAATTGCTGCAGACGATGAAACAAAGATGGCCGCCATGCACAAACAAAAATTAATAAAATTAAAATAATAGTCATTTTGAACTTCCATCATGTTAGGGTTGTTGTACAAAAAATTTCAATTTTTTAAAAAATGGTCAAGCAACGAATTGAGGATTTTCCGGACTACTTGAAATGGATTGACCCAGTGATAAATATTGAGATAATTTTTGTACAAACCGTTACATCTGTTAATTTAAAAGTAACGGTTTAAACTGATTTGTTCAAGTAACAAACTTTTTACTTATGTGGGTGAAGCAACATTCGGATCACTAAACATGATCTAAATGGGATGGGTGTCTTTTAGTGACTATATCTAATTACTTTTGTCAAGACCGTCACACTCTAATTTTTAATAAAATATTTTTGGTAAATATATTTGATAAATTAAATTTATTGAACCATGTTGAGATCGCTAACTAATAAATGCATCTTCCCGAAACCGAGGTTAAGGATCAATCTTTTTTCAAAATATTTGAAAATTAAAGACCGTCAGATGGAATGTGATAATCTTGACAGAAAATGTAAAGACCGTCACAAGGAATGTAACGATCGTGAGAGAATATGCAAAGGCGGTCACAGGAAAGGCATTTTTTAAACTGGTAAGTGGCCAATAAAATCAACATCCCATGGCATAAAGTGTTAAAACGTCTTTTATTACACAGAAGTATTTTGGTTCTTTGAAATAAAAAAGAAGAAATATGGCGGTAACTATGGTTGTGCTTGATAGTTAGGGAAATTCATAAAGAGGTGTAGAGGAAGTTTATATTAACTTCCTCTAAAAGCTGATTTTCATCGAGCAAGAATTTTTGCAAAACTGTGAATCCTTGTTACGTTAACAAGTTGATCATGTTTGACGTTTAGACTCCAAAATAAAGCGGCAAAACAATAAATGAGGAGGAAATGAAAACAAGTGTTTTATTGGCAAAACAATAACAGTAAGTGCTCAAATGTGCCCTTACCAACCTCGATACATACATGACAGCGTATAGTAAGTGGTTGGCTTACCCTTTTGAAGGTTCCAGATGTCTCATCTATGAGACACCCGTTGACTCTGAAGATTATTTCATTACAAGACTTTCAATCGTTGCTGCAAATATTCTTAAAACGCTTGTAATCTGCGAAATGGTATGCCAATCACTTACTAGACGCGTCCAGTGGCAGATTTGATCACTTACAATACTTTATAATGCTAGTTTACATTTCCTCCGCATTTCTTGTTTTTCGCCAAAACTTTTCATTTCCAACCATGCATTCCTACACAAAACATACTTATTTTAGTCAGCTGCACCACCCCTCCAATTTTGTCCCATGATCGTAGAAACACCGTGTATATTGCTATTGTTTCTTACAAAATAAAAGTAGATTTTAGTAAACGAAAGGATTTTTCTAATAAATTTCCTTAAAAACTAATTTTCTATCCTAGAAAAAATCTGAATGATAACGACGTTATCGAGCAAGCTTTAAGAAAGAAAGTACTTTTTCTTCAGTAATAACAAAACTTTCATATGTGTAAATAATGCAGTTGAAATAGCAATTACCTTTTATTATTTGTCTTTCAGGAAGGTAATTATGTATATAAAAATATTTCCGTCACTTCATCACAAAAAATACTCTTACAAAATTCTAGTCCTAATAACAACGAAAGATTGACAAAGAATTTAATATAGTTATTTGTTGAAGAAAAATAATATGAAGATATGAAACAGATATGAAACAGAATTTATTTATATTTGTAAGATCATCAAATTTATCTATGTTCGGACAAATAAAAACAAAATGCCATACATTTTTTTTCCAAAAAAGAACAGAAATATCTAATCGACCGGAAATTGGAAACTGTATCTTCTTTCAATTGATGCTAAAAAAAAAAAAAAGGCTTAGGGCGTCGTGTTCATACAGAAATTGTACCAAACTCTAAATTTTCAAAAACAATCACCTTATATTTACTTAATATTTATATTTTTCCGTAAAATATAACTTTTCATACCTAACAGGTAGTCCTTCGTTCGAATAATTTAGAAATTACGAAAGATTAACGTATGAAACTCCTAAAGTTAAATTAATTTTCGATCGCTACAAAACAAATTGCAAATTGTTTTTTAAATACATAGTGTCTACAAATTCGTTATGTAATTTCGTAAGTTAATAACTTCCGATATACTAAATGAAATCAACTAGTTGAAAGACAGACTAGTAGTAATATTGCCGAAGTTTATTCATAGATGGCGTTAAGTGTCATAAGTGACGCTGTCGCTTAGCGAGCAGAGGTGTTATTCAATGGCCACCACGATCACAAGATCTTTTACCGCTTGATTTCGATGTATGGGGTTATGTAAAGGTTCAAGTGTACAAGCCGCCGCTTCCTGCATCCATTCCTGAAATAAAATCAAGAATCTGCACTGCAATTAATTTCATTGACGGAAACATGCTGACAAATCTGTGGCAAGAAATGATTTACCGATGGGACATTATCAAAGTCACGAAAGGAAGTCACAATGAACATTTTTGATAATGATAAACTTGAACTATTTTTCTATCTTACAACAATATGTACTTTAATGTTTTTCCTGTCTGTTCCATTCATTAAATCATTCTTTTTGTCCAACTAATTTGTAGACACCCTGTATAACTCGAAAACTAGTACTTAGCAAATGAGTTGTAATTTTGCAATTGCATGCTTAAATC
Organism: Maratus speciosus; assembly: GCA_963932465.1. Classification (NCBI taxonomy): domain Eukaryota; kingdom Metazoa; phylum Arthropoda; class Arachnida; order Araneae; family Salticidae; genus Maratus; species Maratus speciosus. The sequence continues at coordinate 163,510,032 of OZ010800.1, read as the reverse complement.
TTCGAAAATCAATTTATCTAAGAAAATTTATAGGATACAATTTATATTTGTTTTAAAAATGTATTTCTAAACTATATTTTTAAAATTATTTTTGAAACAAATACAGTAAAGCACCGTTTATGGGCGATTCTCAAAAGGTTGGCACTGGGCACACGTCATAACTTTAAGCCTTTCAAAAATAACTTTAATTATCATTGACTTTAATTATTTTTTTGCACTGTTTTTAGTTCTATTCAGAGACAGAAAATGACATAATTTATTGTAAAAGCTTTGTATAAATATCTTAAAATTATATTATTTTATGCTAAAGAGGCCAATTTTGGACATTCATAAAGTTAACTGCTCCAATGTACCACCAAGAAAAAGAGTTTTAACTTGCTTCCAGGTGGTTCTAATGGTAAACAACGAATGCATAAAGGAAACAGATGATTTTTTGATAATTTCGTGAAGAGGCGGCTGGCTGATTTATTGCTTTTTTGAAGATAGAAGGACTTTTCTATAAATAATTTTTCTGTATTTTGTTATGTTCAAAAGTAACGTACGCCACAAAGCTATCATTTCCACGAAAAATACATCAAGTAAGTACTTTAAACTCTTTTATATAACTTTCAAATCGTTTTAAAAAAAATTAAATAATTTGTATGTGTTTTTGTAAGATTTCTTTGCAATAAATGCACTTTTCTCAAATAAGAAAGTGGAATGTGGTAACGGGTAACGATGGGGTAACGATGGAAACGCCGATTTTATTTTCGGTAAATTTATTTTTAAAGATGATTTGGTGTCCTGAAACGTATAAAAAAATATTTATTATAATGTTTTATCGTAAATAATTACCGTGTTTTGTATAAATAAAGTGTATTTAGTACGTGTAATAATATAACTTGACTTGAAGCATGCTCAACTAATGCGTGTAACGATAGACACAATATGGCGACTGCTGCAATCGTTACGAAATTTTGGACATGCTTATTTAAAAGTATGATTTAAAATTAATAGTAAACTTCTTTTTTATTTCAAAAGTAATTCTTCATTGATCTTACGTGTTTTTATGAATTTTGCAAAGTTTTCTTTGTAGCAAATGTACCCCAAAAGATTATTTAATAACAATTTCCAAATCGTGGAACAATACAAACATTAATAATTTTAATTTTCTAAATACATAAATAAATATATTATTACAGAGTCCATTGTTCTAACATACATCTTAAAAAATAAAATAAATATTTTTTCTGTTAAATTATTGTATTTGAGTTCTTCTTTTTTTTTTTTTTTATTCAAGGTTTAAGAATCCCATCTCCTTAAAATTCCTTTCTTCCTCTTTACTCCCCCACCAAAATGCAAGGCAAATAAAAAGTTTAAGTCACTACGTTCTGTAACACTTTGGTTTAAAAAAAAAAAAAAAAAAAAAAAAAAAAAAAAAAAAAAAAAAAAACAGAAATTGACAGTATTTAAAGTATAGAAGACAGCCAGCGGAAACTGTTAAAGGTACTCAAAAGATTCACTCCGTACACACGACAAGCAAATTTGGTACTATTCAAATAAGAAATAAATCTGGTTTTTACAATCTCTGTAAAAAACAACCAAGAATGCATTACCAGTGAAGCTGGTGAAAAAAAAAATATTGTTTGTACAAGTGACTCCTCATAGTTGAAAATAGATTGACATTGGTGACTGGTACTTTGCATTAATTTATGATGAAAACTTATGGCCAGGTATCACTGAAAAGATCAGCATTGATAATGGTGAACAAATATTTTCTATAAATTTTTTGTCTCCTTAGACAGACATTGATTTTAACATTTTCGTTATCAATCTAAAAAAGACAGCACAAATTTAAAATATGAAGATATTTTGTTGAAATCACCAAATCCACCTCACCCGGTGACAACAAGAGGAGACTTTTCTTTGATAAAGATATTATAGATATGTGCATTAAAAAATGGCAGTATAACTTTTTTTTTTTTTTTTGGTTTATTTTTTCAGAAAAAAAGAATAAATTATATGTTGGATACTTCTAATATTATGTAAAGGTATGTTTTTTGCATAATGTGTAATTCCGATAAAATGAAGATATTACTTCTAAAAAAGTAGTAAATATTTTACTATCAGAAATTAACATTTGATTTTATTGTTATTATTACTGGATAACAAAAAGTTTATTATACATATATATGTGTATACACATACAATTATAGGACAAATTTACTACATTCTTAGTCTTAAGAATTTTTTAAATACTAAGCGCAACGTCCAAAATCTGTAACCTACGTGCGAAAAATGTCCAAAATCTGTAACCTACGTGCAAAAAATGTCCAAAATTTGTAACGTACACAATTGCCAATTAAATGCTTGAATAATTAATTTTCCAGAATAGTTTGTCTTTTAACGTTTGTGTATAATTTTGTAGACTTATATACTATACTATTAAAAAAATGGCCTTAAATTTGAAAATTTTAAAAATTACATATAGTTAACGTTTAATGATCCCACCTTTTGAGAATCTCCCTTATACGTTTCTCCTTTATACGTCTTTTGCATTTATACGTCGTTTCAATGCGGTCCCGATTCATCCCTATGTATTTTAATTTTGTAATGTTTCATTTATATGACGCATAACTTCTGTTATACGTCGAAAGTGGCAACGAAAATTATTTGTAAAAGAACCGAAAACGGAACGGTGAGGCGGGAGAAAAAAGGAAGTGTAGAATGTTGTATTGTTATAACTTTGTGAAATGGAATTAATATTTTATCGTATCGTATTTGAATTGTGTTGCGTTGTCAGTGCTTATAAATGTGTAAAGTTTTACCGGTAAAAGTATTACTAAAAATCTACCCACATCATTCAAGTAATTTAAAACACGATTCGCTTCATTAATTTGTGTATTATTAGAACGTACGAATGCGGAATGTTAATTCACCAGCCGTTAAACGATATATTTCACTGATTTTATCATTGTGTATTTGCGTTCGTTTGTAATCCTGATGATGAGCAAGTGTTTGCTCGAAAGCGCTCGGTTTATATGAAAATAAAGTTTTGCATATAAAGTATATATCTTAAACACCTTCTGTAAAGTTTTTATAAAATGATATATGTGTTTTTAGAACATTTATATAAGTTTTAGTTATTCAATTTTAATTGATAGTTCAAGCTTTCTCCACTATTTAAATTACAAAATGAGATCATTAAATTAAATCTTTGCGTATTTCCTATTATTCGTAGATTGGGCAATTAAAGGTGTTTTCATTTTCAAGCTGCTTTTAAAACAATTTACAATTTCTAATGAAGGCGTTTTCGATGTCATAAAAGGGTATTAGATTGAATTCAGCGATCAGTAATAAAATTGTTTTAGCATCAGTCCCATTAATTGTGAATATAGAAGGAGCATAAGCATTAATTGCTATTGAAATAGAATTTTGTTTTATGCAATATTATATCACATTTTAGAGATAGATTTCCTTTAATGGAAATTGTAAAGCTTAGGTTATATCAATTAAGTAATTACTTTAAATTGGAATAATTTGCCTACAATAATAATAAATATTCAATCTATTAAATTCAACTGCTACAAATGGAATTTCCATTTAGCTTTTATTATAGTCGATTTAATGGTACCGTGTCTCCAATAGAAAGAGTTTAGATTTATCCTAATTTCATATGGGAAAATTAATACCTATGATAGTCTAAATTAGTTAACAGCATATTCTTAAAGAAATCGAAAGGTAACAGTTTATGACTTTACACATTTTCATAAGAGAAAACCTTTATTCACCGATAATGTGCAACAACAGATGAGATGCAATATAATTAATCACAATGAAGGGTTTTGATTGTTTCGCTCTAGGACACTTCGCATGCTACTTATGCACAAGTTTTCTATATAGAATAATAACTGTTGCTACAATGTAAGAAATATATCTTTCAGACAAATACACTTATTTCTATTCATAAACCTTTGGATCAAATATCTAAAATGGCACATAAAATTTATTTAAATTTTACATCTTTGTTTAAAATATCGGAATAAAGTGTGCGTTTGATAGCAGCTTATTGTTTTATTTTCATAAAATGTATAAAAAGTATACTGCAGTTCTAAATACAAAAATTATTTCTTTTAATATGCCACTTGTTTTTCCTCATCACCTTCAGTATTCGCTTCTTCTAATTATTACATTTGCTTACAAATTAAAAGAGGAATTGACTTGAATGCTTCTATCAAATCTGCGACTATACTTTACATAGGTCAAACTCTATCCAAAGCCGTTACTGAACTAAGATGACTAATAGTAATAAATATCATCTAAATCTATCATTCAAGATGCTATATCCGATTATCAATGAAATCGAAAATTCAATTTATTTAACCAAATAAATTAGAAAAAAATCGATTAACCTCTTCGGACCTGGAGTATGCTATAGGATACACATCTTCACAATTTTTTCCCCTGTATATAAATAATGATTAATAAAATGAAAATGGTGTGAATGGAATCTTCAAAGATAGCCAAACTAAAGCAAAATAGCAAATTGTTTCTTATAGTGCTTTTTTCTGCCATAAAATGGGATTTAAAAGTGACTTGCAGCAAAAATGAGGGAAATATACAAAAACGAAAAGTAAATAATTTTTTTATTCGTTAAAATACCACATGGGGAGCCCATTAAAAATAAAAATTTATTAAATGCATTATTATTTAATATTTTTCATTTTTTTTCCATTCAAAACAAAAGAAAATATCCTAAAAAATTATCAAACAATGTATTTATTGTGTCCCATGTGTTATATATGATATATCAAATTTTATGTACAAAAATTAAATTAATTTTTTTTTTATTTTCAATCTTTCTTAGTTATCACTTTGCGAATATAAATTCATAACTGAAGTAAGAAAATATATGAAAATAAACCCTGGGGTCTGAAGAGGTTAAACCTCGAATTAAATTTTATTATAAGAAGTGTAACATTTTTTCTCTCTCACGACATTCTGCCTTTAAAAGTATCCCTTTTTCTGCCTTTGTCTAATAAATTAAAATTTAATAATAATTAATAAAAATAAATTTTAGAAGAGCTGGACACTTCCACAATGAAAAGTTCAAAATATTAACATGAAAAAAAAATCAGAAATATACTAAATAGTTTATACAAAATTTTGTAAAGTCGAAAACTAAAAAAACACTAAAATGAAATGAAATTATAATAATAGACGTTTCGGTCATCATCTTTGACCATCTTCGGGTACATTGTAACAACGGTTATGCAACAATTCTTTTCCTGAAGATTGTCATAAATGATGACAGAAAAGTCGATTATTAAAATTTTATTTTATTGTTTGTTTATTTTTTGACTTTAAACATTTTCCATACACCATTTAGTAAATTTGTGATTGTTTATTTTCCTATTAATATTAATAATAATTATTGTTTTGTAATTTTTTGCTTTAATCGAGTTTGAAAAAAAATTGCATTATTTAGACCTTTTTGTTACTATCTAGAAAACGATTGCTTTCTGGGTACCTCGAGGGGAAAAAAATAGGGCAGTAATATTATGTATATTTTTAAAAGTCTTAGAAAATCTGATTAATGCTATTTCATTTATTTGGTTGGTATGGTGTTTAATGGTGCGAAGCCCTTTTGGGACATGCTGCATCAATTTAGTTCATTTTAAAGAAAAAAAGCCGTTTAAAATTTTAAATATTAAAAGATCGAGAATTTTATTCAAATCTATTACACGATAATTACTAAAAATACTTCACGAAATGTTATCCCAGTTCATTTGGCAATGCTTTAATTATCAATTTAAAACTTTTTTTCTGTCTTAAAAAGTTGTTTGATGACGAAAAAAATAAGCAAATCCCGTAAAATGTAAACAGATGGGCTAATGTTTTATTTCAGAAAGTAAATGATTCCAGTACCAAATTGTTTTATCTAACATTCATTTTTTTCACATTTGTGTACTTTTACAGTAAAGATTAGTTTCGCTTAAACTCGGATAAAATCTATGGCCTAATCATTTGCCATATAACAGGGAGGTTCCGCTAAATGGGAACAATCCAGTTTCGAATTTTAGGAAAATTATACGTTGCGGATGGCGAAATAATTTAAATAAAAAGCTAGATTAAAAGCTAGTAACACGCTAAGCTAAAAAGCAAAAGTTAAAATTCGCCACACACCATGACACACGCATAAGTAAATAAGAAACCACTTTCCAAACTAAACAATTATGTGAAGTAATTTAGTTAAAGGAGAAGATAAATCTGCTGTAAAAGAAAAATGAAAATGAACATATATTGCACTGAATGGTGATCTCGGGCAAGGAATGGTAGAATTGCATATAAATTATGGGCCAAATTATGACAAACTTAAGAAATTACTATAAGGAATTTTGAAGAGTTTAAAAGCAAATTAAAATGTCATCGGAACTAAAAGAACATTCTAATGAGAAAAATAAACATGTGGCTAGTTTACGGTTGGTAACTTTAGAATAGAATCTAGTAACGTACCTGAATAGGAAATTTTCGATCTATTGTAGTCGATAAAGAATGATAGCAGAACAAACATGAATTTCATTAATTTGTGTATTACTGGTGTTTTCTGCAGTAAAATGTAATGGCTAAATATATTTTAAATTTTTTTCTACTTTAACTTCTGCTTATACATAGCGTGTATTACATTTTATCTATTGTTTTCAACTAATAATATTATAGAATTACCATAAGATTTACGTTCCTCACTACATCCTAAGTAACGGTAAAAATTCTCATAAACTTTCTAAAAAGTACATTCGTAATGCAACATGAAATCAGAAAGCAAAATTTAAGAACATGGACGTAAAAAGAAACTCAGACGAACAACTTTGGAGTTAGTCTTTTTAAACAAAGTTAGTATGTAACAAATAATAATTTTCTACCGTTACTTGGATTTAGATGCTATCCGTGTAGCAGTGACATCACACTTCCAAAATTCGAGAAGAACAAACTTCACAATTCAGTGGATGTTTGTTTTTGGTAGTTGATGAATAACTTTCTCCTTATTAACAACTTTCACAAGAGTAGTATTTCTTGAAAAATCCACAAGAGAAAAAACCAGCACTGCTCTTAACCGTTTAAACGCCAATGTTCCAAAATTGGAACAGAAGTTTTAACTAAATGTTACAAATGTAAATAATTTTCGAATTATTACGGGTTGTTTGTATTATGATAAGAATGATTATGAAATATTTTTTTTTTATTAAATGTTAAAAATTAAATTTTATTTTTGTTATTTTTTATGATTTTTAGAAATTTCTTATTTTTGAGGTATTTTTCACTATTTCAAATAACATTCCCCAACACATATATTATGCAAAAAAATTAAAATTATATTTTATAGTCATAAGAAGAGAACTACTACTTGTAAAAAATTGCTAGTAAAAACTTTCTAAAATAAAATATAAATGTTTGACGCAGTTTGAAAAACTCATGTTCCGATTTTGGAACATTGGCGCTTTAGCGATACAGTTTTCAAAATGAGTAATCACATAAATAAGAAATTCAAATCTCATTATATAATCCGTTGACTGATTCAATGTTGGTATCGTCAAGGTCAAACAGCAGACCGTGTCAAAGCATTTACCCGGAAGAGTTTATTTTATTAGGTAAGTAAAGTGTAAATTGAAGGGAGGGGCGCAAATAGAAAGAGGGAAAAAAGCTTTTTCTTTTTCTTTATTTGAATGGAACGTTCGTGTTTTGTTGAGTCGCAGTTGGAATAATTTGTAGCATTATTAGAAGCTAAAGTAGAATAGATTTCTTTAGTAGAATACATATTATATTCAGCAGAATGTTTTTTTAGTAGAATATATGTTTTTTTTTCGATTTTGATTATAAAACATGTCGAAAAAATTTTTAACTGTAGAAGAAGCAGTAGCGTATTTAGAAACTCTTTCGGATTCAGATTTATCGGATGTTGATATATGTCAGTTACCTCCAGATGAACCAGGCGATATAACAGACGAAGAGGATATTGTGGAGAATGACTTTGAGCCCGTTATACCAGCTGACGTGACTGGAATGATAGACGTAATTTGCAAAAACGATAATAGTAGTTGCCGAGAAAACGTGATACTCAATGCAGAAGCCGGTCCATCGAATATAAAAATTGAACTTCCGGGAAGGAAACGTAAGTTGGAATCTGCAGATATTGTCCCGACTTCTGAAAAAACACAGAAAGTAAAGAAACCCCCTAAAAAGAAAATTGCATGGAAGAGAAAATGTGATTTTAAAAAACCTATTATATCAAACAGAATCGAAACAATTTTGCAGACGTTTCCTAACTTAGTAAATCTGTCGCCTGTCGACCTATTTTTTAAAATTTTGCCTCATGACTATATTGAACTCCTCGCTAAAATGACAAAATTGTACGCTTTACAAAAAGTAGAAGATATTGAAGTAGTATATGAAGATATTTTGCAGTTTTTTGGTCTACTTCTTCTAAGTGAATACCATTCTGTTCCTACTGAAGATATGTATTGGAGCACAGCTGAAGATACGTCCGTTCCTATTGTTCCAACTGTTATGACCCGTAATCGCTTTAGAAAGATGAAGAAGTATTTTCACTTGATGGACAATAATCAATTGAAAGCAAACGATAAACTTGGTAAAATAGCACCGATATATAAAGATTTATCCAAAAATCTGCAACAGTTTGGAATCTGGCACGAGAAGTTGAGCATTGATGAATCAATGGTCCCGTACTATGGCCGGCATGCATGCAAAATGTTTATCAGAGGAAAACCTATCAGGTTTGGATTTAAAATATGGATGATGTGTTCATCAAATGGATATCCATACGCTGTGGAGATATACAGTGGAAGAAAAGGATCCTCGTCCGTTGGACAGTTAGGCTCGAGAGTTGTGAACGAATTATTATCTAACTTGCAAGAAAATTCAAAGCATGAAATATATTTTGATAACTTTTTTACTTCCTACGATTTAATTTCGGATCTTGCAGCACGTGGAATACGAGCGACAGGCACAATTCGTGAAAATCGCACTGCCCTTTGTCCATTGAAATCTAAAAAAGATCTCGCTAAAGAAGACAGGGGAAATTATGATTTTCGTTCCGATGGAGCGGTATATATCTGCAGTTACAACGATAATGCGGTGGTCTCAGTAGCATCGAACTGCTACACACATGAACCCGTTGGAACAGTAAAGAGATATTCAAATGCAAACAAATGCAAAATTGATGTTACTCAACCTCATATTATCAAGAAATACAACGAAGGCATGGGAGGCGTTGATGTTTTAGATAAACTTTTAGGCAGTTATAGGCCAAAAATGAGGAACAAGAAATGGTGGTGGAATCTGTTCATAAATGCTTTAAATATGGCAGTGGTTTCAAGTTGGATTATACACTCTGAGGTGAATGACATCAAAATATCGCACTTGGAATTTCGTAGACAAATTGCAACTTTTCTTCTACGGAGAAAAGAGCGTCTGGTCATTCATCATGGACCCCGTTGTCATGTGAAAAAGGAAGTAAGAATATCTGATGGATATTATATTGTACCTACATCTCAAGGGCGTTGCGTAGTTTGTAAAAAAAACACAACAAAGAAATGTTTTCAGTGCGATAAACGCATTCATCAAAGTTGTTTCCTAGCATATCATGGGCACTAGAAATGAACATAATTCAAGAATTTTGTTTAGATTTTCCAAAATCAGGTATTTTATTATATTTTAATATTAATTAATTGTGTAATAATGTATATTAATTGTGTAATAATACATATATATACTCAGTAAATACCACAAAATATTATCTGTATTGAATATTTTCTTCTGTTGAAAATTTTGTATAAAAATGTAACCCACGAAACGCCAATGTTCCAATAATGGAACATAGCAAAAAAATAGGAAAACATTTTTTTTTCCAAAATTTTATTATTGTATTAGATAGAGGTGCTCTAAAGAAGCACAATTCCAAAATTTTATATTAATAGGAAGATCCGTTCATAGTACGGCGTTTAAACGGTTAATATGTGATTATTAACAATGACGTCACGCATGAAAATATAAAAATATCCAACTATTTACATTTAAAGCTCCACCTAAATTGCGGTATGATAATTCCTTGCTTGAAAGCAACTAAAACTCAGCTCACAGAATCAATCGCGGATACCTATCTGCATTTTCACTATTGTTCGACTGGCACTTTATCCTCCTCAGGCACGATGTATCCTATAGGATACACATCTTTACAATTTTTTTTCGCGTATATAAATAATGGTAAAAAAAAAAGGGAAATTGGTGTGTATGGAGCCTTAGAGATAGCAGAACTAAACAAAATAGCAATTTGTTTCTTATAGTGCTTTTTTAGTGAGATACGTGTTATATCAAAATGGCTTGCAGCAAAAATGCACGAAAAGTGCAAAAACGAAAACGTAAATAGTTTTTCAGTACGTTAAGATACCATTTGTAGAGTCCATTAGAAATAAAAAATAATTAAATGTATAATTATTTCATGTTTTGCATTGTTTTTTCAATGCAATGCAAAAAAAAAGTAAAATAAAAAATCCTAAGAAACTGTCAAAAAATGTACTTATTGGGTCCCCATGTATCGTCGAATTTTATGTACAAAAAATACATTTTAATTTTTTTCACTTTTCAATCTTTCTTAGTTATCGGTTTGTTAATATAAATTCATAACTGAAGTTAAAAAATATATAGTAATAAACCCTGGGGTCTGAATACATAACTGACTACTAAATTGTGCAAACAAGTTTTTATTTATCATTCGCACATACACAGTTAAAATTCGGTTCTTACAAACGCTCATATTTAATTAAATATTTATTATTATACAGTAGTCACAAAAGAAACTCTGTTTTTATAAATGCGCCACTAAATCGCGAAATTTTATTGGTTTATGAGGTTTCTATAAGTAAAGAACGCTTTTAGGAATAGTTCGCATCTCGGAAGAGGTTAATATATATTTTCCTATATTCAGAAACATTTTTTTTTTTCACAGCGCACCATAAAACTGTTTCCAATCTCGACAGTAGAAGATGCTACATGTGCGCTCCCGAAGTTTGATTAAGTGATCAGCGCCACCTAACTGATAAATTATGTAACTTGCAGTTGAGGTTCGTTGTCACCTGAACAACACGCGTGTAACGAGCACCCTCGCTCTCAAATCAGAAGCTCATTTCAACGTTTGCCCCTTGGCAATAATATAAATAAAAACATATGGAAATTTAATCACAGTCCATTCTTCTCTTAGTGCTCACGACACTACGGTGTAGGCAATAATGCGAGGGTGTACCTGTGCGACGACAGATTTTTTTGTGTGATTTAGAGTTTATGTGATTAAAGACTGTATGTTTAGAACTCCACATTACATTACTCAGTACAGTCGCAATATTACGTATCATGTATAGAGCAAAACAGCAAATCAATCGGAATCTTTGTGATCACTTCTGTAAGCACGCATTGCATAACTAATGCAGGGGCATTCGGGGAAGCTGCGCCAGACACCCCTTTCTAGGGAAGCCCCATGGGAGAATCAAGATTTTCAATAAAAGGTGCCAAATAGATAAAATGGACCTGAAGTGATCAAAATTCATATATTTTGAAACGCAAACTACTACTACTACTACTACTAGGTAGGTCAAACATGTTTTTATTTAGCATATGCACATACGTAGTTAAAATTTGATTCATACAAACGCTCATATTTAGCGAAATATTTATTATATTTATATTTTAAATATAGTATGTTGCGTCTATCGCATCTTGTCAAATTTACTAAAAGTGGCCTTACAATTTGGTTGAAAACTCTCCGAGATATAGAAGCGAATTTGGTTCATACAAACGCTCTTACACGGCTCAAAAAAATTAGAGGAGCAAGTAAAAAAAATGAAGAGAACAGTTGAGAGACATCCATACACGGGCATAAAATTGAGACTAACACCATATATCATCGTGCAATGCAGAAAAAAAGACGCAAAAAAATATGCAAGTGAGCTTTAACTCTTTGAAACGATGGATAGAACATGAAAAGATGGTTTAGGACAACAATTTGGTTACATGTAAATGACAAAAAAAGTACTGTTTAGGAATGATGCTAGAAATTTAATATGGCGTGTGGTTCCTTCGAATAGATAAAACTGTCGCATACCTGATTTCCATGGATTCGTTGACATTATCGATAAGTTTCTGGGAGTGCTGTTCCACTCCTCAAGAATTGCAATATCCAAGTTCCGAACAATAAAAGGAGGCCTCTGTCTCGCTGCAGTGCGTCGTCCGAGTGTGTCCCAAACATGCTCGATCGGATTCAGGTCAGGAGAGCATGTTGGTTATTCCATATGCTATATTGTTTTAACTTTAAGCATGATTTCCACAAGACGAGCTGTATGCGGTCTGCCATTATTATACATGGAAAAAAGGAATCATCAATTGCTGCAAAGTAAAATTCGACATGATGTCTCAGTTTCTCTTCTGTATAACTTCGGGCCGTCAAAGTGCCATTCAGAATTGTATGCGGGCCCGTGCTGATTCCACCTGTGCTGATTCCAGCCCATAGCATCAATTCACCTCGTCTCTAATGTGATCTTTCACGAACGAATGTGGGATTATTTTGAGTGCCCCTATCATTCCATGCCAAAACACATTGGATGTCACGTCCATACTTTATCGGAATTCGTAGTGGACAGTATTTGACTCTAACAACGTTGCCTCCAAACTCGATGTTCAGTTGCCTATCTTCTTTGGGCCGCACAGTTGCTTGAGGGCAACGGAATACAGACCATTGGTTGACGTGCATAGAGACCATCCCGATGAAGCTGATGTCGGACTGTTTGGCTGGACATCTTACGTCATGTGGCCAATAACAACTGCGTTTGCAGCTGAGTAGCATTCGCCGTTCCGTCTCAATGAGCTGTTAATAGGATATATCGATCTTCAGTTACTGTGGTAGCACAAGACTGTTATTGCCCTTCTCGATGTCTACCATTCCATGTGTCTTGTAATCGATTCCATAACCTTCCATTGACACTTCTTGCGACTCCAACAGCGTTTTCTACACTTCGTTGTGTTTCCCCAAGCCATGTATTCCGGTAAATCACATTGTTGTCACACTTGCAAGTCACCTTTTCAAACACAAGCTGGACAATTGAATTTTACAACTTGGAGTGTGAAACAGACGTTTCTGCAAAATCCCGATTTCTCCTTTTTCTAATTTTTGACGTCATAAACTTTGATTTGCATGTGAAGTTTTCATCATCTGTTTTCTGCTATGCTTTAAATTATGGATGTTTTATTTTACGTTACTTATCGCTGTAAATATTTGCGTAATTTTGTTAACGCCATGTGCTCCCCTAATTGTTTTGAGTAGTGTATTTATTTTAAAATGTATTATATTTATATTTTAAGTATAGTATGTTGTTTCTATCGCATCTTGTCAAGTTTACTAAACGTGGCCTCAAATTAGGTTGAAAACCCTCTGAGCTATAGAAACAAATTTGGTTCACACAAAAGCTCATATTTAGTTAAATATTTATTATATTTATATTTTAAATATAGCACTAGATGGAACCCGTCAAAAACTGACGGCAAACAACTTGATGGCACTAAAGAAAAAAAGTCTACTTACCGCTTTAACATGTTAATTTTTTTAAAGAATAATTATTAACAATGAAAAGAAACCGTGCATTTTAAATCTAGGCGGATGACCGGCAATTGGCACGGTTACACATTCAGACATGCTTCATAGAATTTCTTTCATCTGCTGCTTTTCAATTTACTGACATAATAAGATCAATAGGTTTGTCATTATTTGTTACTAATTTCATATAAAATACATTCATATATACTCAAAACAAAATCATTATCAGAATTGGTATGGGGTAAAGCGAGTAGTGCATTGAATCTATTCTGTGTGTGCTAATGTTAAATAATGACTAACGTCTACAATATATCGGTTTAATTTAAAAAAAGTGCTTTTAAGTTCTTTGAATTGAAGTATATACAGATTTGTACTACAGAAAACAGCGAATGCTTACATGAATAAATATATACAATACAGACGCTAATTGTTTTGCTACATGTACATTGTACAACTCTTTTCAAGGCACACCTGTTGAGAACCACTTCTAAAATTCCGCAGCCAACAATGCATATTACAGCTTGATTGGAAACTGTAAAAAATGTATCTAATTTTCATGAGTATCTATTAACATAAATAGTGTTTACGTATTATGCAGACCAGGTGGATAGATCACTAAAACCGGTTGTCAATCACCAGTTTTATTTATCAGTACTACCAATCGCCAATCACATACATAAAATCGTTTAAAATGATAATATTAAAGTAAACTAATACAAAACAATAATTTAGTATATATTTATTAAATACGCATAACATCAAATTGACGGCTTTTAGTAAAAAATTATATTAATAATCTAATAATGGTAATTTTATTTCCAGTGGTTTATTATTCCTAACAGAGTGAATATAATACAAATCATATGCAATATAAATAGAGTTGTCAGTGAAAATGACGCTGTATTACATTTATATGCTTTATCATAATATAACTAAAAAAATCATGCAATATGTCAATTGATCACGGGAAATAAATCGTAAATTCCGTCATTCGGTTGCGGGGAAATATTGCAAAATTTCTCGTCGCTCTTGTAAAAAAAGATCGCAAATAACCCCCCCCCCCCCCAACAAAAATCGGCAATTAGTAGAAGGAGAATATTGCAAAATTTATCGATTGGGGGCGGGGGGGGGAGTTGAAACATTCTTACTTTGTTTGTCCGAAAAAATCGCGAAATTTGTCGATCCATCGACTGAAAATAGAAAATTTGCCAATCAGTCTCAGGGGAAAACACTAAAATCGACAGTCAGGTAAAGAAAACACAAAAACCGCTAATCGGTGAAAGGAAAATATTACAAACTTCATATATTGCGGGGAAAATGTTAGAATGTTCTTCCTTCATTCGTCAAAAAAAAATCGAGAAATTCGTCCATCAATCGCCTGAATAATCTCAAAAATCATCAATCAGTAGCGGGAAAAATCATGAAATTCTTCAATCGGTCACGTAAAACACCCCACAAAAATTGCCATTTAGCAGAAGGAAAATATTGTAAAAATCACCAATTGCAGGAAAAAAGTTGCAACATTCTTCCTTCGTTCATCAGAAAAAATCATGAAATTTGTCATCACGAAATTTGTCAATCTATAAACTGAAAAATAGAAAATTCGTCCATCAGTCGCAGGAAGAAAATGCTAAAATCGAAAGCAACATTCTTCCTTTGTTCGTCAGAAAAAATGCTCAAATTTGGCAGTTGACCATCGGAAAAAAATCACAAAATTCTCCAATCAGCCACTTTAAAATATAGTGAAATTCTTCTGTAAACTGTCGGAAAAAATGTGGAAATTCTTCATTCTTCAAACGGTCGCCGTGAAATATCATAAAATTTGTCAATTGGTCAAGGGGAAAATGCTAAAACTGACAATTGGTCATGGAAAAAATTATAAACTTCGATTGGTCACAAAAAAGAAACACAAAAATCTCAAATCAGTAACTAGAAAGAAAATATCACAAAATTCATAGATTGCGGGAAAAAAAGTTAAAAAAAAAAAAAAAAAAAAAAAAAAAAAAAACGAGACATTTTTCCGTTCATTACTTGAAGAATTGCAAAATTTGTCAATCAGTCGCAGGGGAAAATGCTAAAATCGAGAGTCGGTCATGGGAAAAAAATCTGAAATTCTTCAATCAGTGCACGCAAACAAACCCCACAAAATAGCCAATCAGTAGAAGAAAAATATCGCAAAATTCATCGATTGCGTGAAAAAAGTTGCAACATTCTTCCTTCATTCGTCAGTAAAAATGCTCAAATTTGTCAGTTGACCATCGGAAAAAAATTACAAATTTCTTCAATCAGTTACTTTAAAATATAGTGAAATTCGTCTGTAAACTGTCGGAAAAATTGTGGAAATTCTTCATTCTTCAAACGGTCGCTGTGAAATATTGTAAAATCTGTCAATGGGTCAAGGGGAAAATGCTAAAACTGACAATTAGTCCTGGGAAAAAAATTATGAAAATCTTAGATTGGTCCCAAAAAATAAAAACAAACATCTCAAATCAGTTGAAAGAAAATATTACAAAATTCATAGATTGCGGGAAAAAAGTTACCACATTCTTCTTTTGTTTGTCGAAAAAAAATCGAGAAATTTGTCCGTCCATCACTTGAAAAATCGCAAAATTTGTCAATCAGTCGCTAGGGAAAATGCTAAAACTGACACGCGGTTCACGGTTGAGGGAGAAAAAATCATGAAATTCTTTGACCGGTCATGTAAAAAAAAAAAAAAAAAAAAAAAAAAAAAAAAGAAATTCTTCAATCGGTCGCTGTAAAATATTGTGAAATTAGTCCATAAACTATCAAAAAATTAAGATATTCTTTAAACGGTCTCTGTGAAAAATCGCAAAATTTCTCGATTGGCCATTTTGATTGATTGGCAAATCTTATCATTTCACATTGTGACTGACTGACAAATTTCACGTTTTTTTCGATGCCTAATAAAAAAAAAATTCATGTTTTTTACTACCGCAATGAATACAGTTATTTTAAGATGTTTCTCCGGCAATCGATCAATGCATTTCCCATGTTTTCTTGTGGAAATAGTCTAATTTCATATCTGACAAATTTCACTATTTTTTTCTCAGCTAATTGACAAAATTGATTATTTTTCTTTTATGACCGACTGATATATTTCAGTAGAAAATTAACAAAATGGGCATACAAAAAAGAGCAGTAAAGGGCCGGTGGGTGCATCTATCACGCGTAAAAAGGGTCACAGGGTGATAAAGTATTCAAAAGTAGCCACTGGCTGCTGAGCTCTGCCAAACAGACCTATAGTAAAAAAAAAAACAGTTGTCATCAAGTTACTTTTAACTCTACATTTATCTATAAGTTAAATATTGTTTTATTGGCTTATTAATTATTTTGTTAGTAAAAATAATAATTATGCATACAAACAGTTATATCATAAACATTTATCCACATGCCGAAACGATAATTTCGAAAAATAATGTAAATAAATAAACAGCCAAGACTTTTACCCCTTGTTTTCATTAATATATGGCAACCCTTTTCTGTCATTCAATAAAGTTTCTAAGTAAATAAGTATATTTTGTAGTTGCAGCTTTGAAATTAGTATATTTTGTAGCCTCAGCTTTGAAATTCGTATATTTTGTAGCAACAGCTTTAAATCAATATATTTTGTAGCCGCAGCTTTGAAATCTGTATATTTTGCAGCTGCAACTATGAAATCAGCAGCGGTAGAATTCACGAAAAAAGTCACTGGTCCCAAGGACAGTGAACATGACAATTTTCTGGTCCACAGTCATCATGACTGGGCCGCTACATAAAATTCTATCAAGTCCCCTTAACCCTTTGTGTGACCTCCCCCCCCCCCTCTTAGAATATAAACCAAACTTCCTTTACAGTTATCAAAACATTTCAACATAATAAAATGTAAAATTATAATTTACTAAAAATTAAATAAACAGTATATAAAAAAACTATAAAATTATTAATTAGACATTTTATTTCTGATTATTTATTTCAACTGACTAAGGTTTAATACAATTTTCATGTATTATTCTGTGATTTGTGTTTGGTTACGGTTTTCTTGAGGACAGTAAAATTTAAGTTTACTTGTGAGAGAGGGCAAAAAAGTTACTGGTCTTTCGGACCACTAAATTTTTCAAATTAGTCGTCTGATTCAATTTTTGGTGGTCTCGGACCACCAAGGATTTCGAACGCTGATTATTGGTATATTTTGTACCTGCAGCTTTGAAAAAGTAAGTTATTTATTAGGTGTCCATTTTGATGTCTTATTATTTTGTGAATTAAATTTATTATCACCTGCAAGAAAAGTGACACATCTCTCAAAAATTCATTTTGCATTTTATTCCACTAATAGGTCTGTTATAAGTGCGTCTGGCTACACAAACAGTTTCATAAGTGTAGTTGTGCGAAAAATAACTTTATTACGCTATACAGTGTGTTCACGTATAACCTGACCAACCTTTATTTTCGCAACCGTTGGTTCTAGATGCATACTTCCAATTACAAAAATGGTCAAAATTAGGTGCAGGGTTAAGATAAAAATGTTTGAAGCGAAAAAACAGTTTAGTGAGGAATTACAGAATCTAAATTTTTATACGGTCCCCCGGTCCTATAAGTTATATTTAGTAAAATTTCCCTGTTACACTGGCAAGTAAGGCAAAAAAAGCCCCGTTATTCTACGATTGAAATTGACCGAGTAATAGCTGTTTAAAATTGGAGTATTTTTTTTCTGCATATTAGGGGTCATTCACAAATTTAGTAGAAATATAATTTCGTCAGATATATTAAAGAAATGGTTGAGAGTAAAATTAGCATTGTAATATAAATTTGAAATCTTTAATCATTCTGACATATTACTGCAAAATGTGCAATTTGTACTGAACATTATAAGAAAATAAAAATAACAGATTTTTTGTTAAATAAAAGGTTCAAAAGCAACAGCCTCAAATCTTTACAAAATGATACATATTTTAACATGCTTTTAGATTACCGAATTTTGGGTTGTGGCATTTTTTTTTAGCTTTTAAAAATTAATTTTTATGTATTTTTTAGCACTAAATCCGAAAATGACCTTCATTTTAAACCACTACGTCAGGAATTTTCTCAAATCGCAAATTTCAAAGTTAAAAAGCTAAAAGTTAAAATTGACCCCCACCCCCCTCCCCTCCCAACCTCATCGGACTCTGAGCTGTTTAGCTGTAAGAAACCCAGTATAAGTCAAAAAATCTAATATATTATTGAATTAAATAAAAATTAAACCGAATAAAAAAGTCTTACATCTATTTTATAGTATCAGATTTTTCGCTATTTTTTAAACTTGAAATTTTCGAGTTGGGAAAAATCTTGACATGGTGGTTAAAAGTGAAGGTAATTTTTTGATTCAGCGTTAAAAAATACATAATATGTAATTATAAAAATTAAAAAACACAACCATCGCAGGTTTATGTTATCTAATCTAAAACTCTTTCTTAAACTGCTTGACGGTAATCAATCCGATTTTTTTTGTGTTATCCTCTAATATAAGTATGTATAAGATGGTAAGAGTCGAAAATCATAATAATATTACATTGTCATCGGATTTAAGTCAGTATGTGAAATTTAACTTCTGTCGGACACGAGCCGTTAATTCCCAAATTCGCTCAGCCGAAGTTAGCAATCTGATTCTTCGTTAATATTAATATTTTGGATTACTTTACTATGATTTTGATCAAATTTAACAAAATAAAGCAATTTAAGTCATTATAATTGCATTCTATTTTATTTTACACTACTTCATAAGAAAATAAATATAATTTTCTACTATATAAATATCAGTTTTAGCCAATCAGATTGCTAGGCTCGGCTGAGCCAATTTGGGAATTAACGGCTCGTCTATCGGACATTTGAAAGTAAGTTAAAGTTCGAGTACAAATTTTAAACTGGAAAGACGATCATTGCAAGTTAAATAAAACCTTATGAAAATGACATAATTTTATTTAAAATAATTCATAGCCTCAAATCCTTACAAAATAAAACATATGTTAAAATACAATTATTTTATCTAATCTGAAACTTAACTAATAAAAGTTAATCGTAATATTTGTACGATTTCTTTAAAAGTGCAGATACTTTGAAATAAGTTGAGGTACTTTATACACGACCCCTGAAAGCATGGTCGAAATCATCTGTTTTGATATGCAAAAAAGTGGTATAAGTCATGCATTTCAAAGTTTCATAACTCGGTCAATTTTTGTGTTAGATGAATGGGACTATTTTTGTCTTACTTGCTAGTGTCACAGTAAATTTTTAGTAAATATCACTTATGGGAGCGGGGGACCGTATAAAAATTTCAATTTCGTGATTTTTTAATAAATGTTTTTCCTGACCCAAGTCGCTTTTAAAATAATTCTTTACCTTATTTAAACCGTTTTTGTAACTGGAAGTATGCATCTCGGACCAACTGTTGCGAAAATAAAGGTCGGTGGTCTGGTTATGCGTGGACACACTGTATATGTCCATTTGTGACCACAAAAGAGGGTTGGATTGTGTAAGGAGGTAAAAGTGTCCAACCCTCCTTAACCTCATCCTACGTCTTTATTTTTGAGAGTTTTATGCTTTTATGCAAGTTTTTATTCTGTCATGCAGAGCTAAGTGCTGTAATTTCATGTTAAACTAAAATCATGCAAATTTTATTTTACCTCTCCCGCGAAATTTACTTTTGTCGAGATGCATCACTTTTCTTGCGGGTGAGCGATGTGATGGAAAGGAATATGAAGGTTACAATAAGGCACTACTTAAAAAAAAAAAAGACTAAATACAAGAACTGTAAGAACAAAATAAAAATTGCTATGCAAAGATAAAATTACCTCCATCCAAAAAACAAAAACTGCAAGAGCAAAATAAACATTATGTATGCAGTATAATGCTCATATAAAAAAGGTAGTCATTTTTAAAGCCATATAAAATTCCATATTAACGTATGCCATGTAGATCACAATAAAGTATTACTTAAAAAATGACTGAAAACAAATCTGTAAGAACGAAATAAAAAGTGTTGTGCTTTTCTGTAGCATATAAACAGACAGTACCCTAAATAAGCAATTTCTATCCGCTACGATTTCGTGTAAATCGTGGTATGCTAAAGCCATATTATTCCTTCGAATCAATCTGTATCTAGACAGTAAAGTCTTATGCCACACTGAACTCCCATACATCTCGAGTTTTTGACGCATGCGCATATGCCCGAAAAATCGGTACTTAAAAAATAGCTTTCTGTTTTAATATATAGGATGTTGCTACTGTCGCATCTTGTCAAATTTACTAAAATTGGTCTTACATTTAGTTGAAAATCTTCCGAGCTATAGAAACAAATTTGCTTCATACAAACGATCATATTTAGTTGAATATTTTTATATTTAAATTTGAAATGTAGTATGTTGCTTCGAAGTTATCTTGTAAAGTTTACTACAAGTCGCCTTACATTTGGTTGAAAACCTTCCGAGCTATAGAAAGAAATTTTTTTCATACAAACGCTCATATTTAGTTAAATATTTATTATAGTTATGTTTTAAATATAGTATGTTGCTTCTATCGCATCTTGACAAGTTTACTAAAAGTGACCTTACATTTGGTTGGAAACCCTCCGAGCTATAAACATGCGAAAATTTCTAGAATCATTTAATCCCTTGAAGTTCTATGGTATTTTAATGAAACCACTTAATTTTAATTCCGAAATGCCACATTGGCAACAGAATTTTTTTAATTACTTTTTTTTGTTTATTATATAACAAGCGCGGGTGACCAAGCTATGCTCTGTCAAAATTAATTTTAAGTTCAATTCGATAGAATATTTTCACTGCACCATTCCCTCTGTATTATTGCTATAAAACATGTTATATTATAACAGTAGTACTTATAAAAACATTCAATATGAAAAGTATGTAGTACATGTTTCCAAATTTTACACTATTTACACATTTACAATGAAAGGACACCAATCCAAAATACATTTTTACCTCAACTCTGGTTGGTTTAAGAATGTATCTCGAGTCCTATTAAGAATTAAAAAAAAATTCTTTCACATTCTGAATGCTTATGTTTTCGACAAAAATAAACGGATTTGGCAACATTCTTGCATTTGGCGCCGGGTATGTGTTTTGGCATTCGTAATCTTGAAACTCGATTTTCGGCCATATGTTGCCAATATTTCACCAACTTCGCGGTTTCTAGACCCTGACCCTCAGTGACACAAAATGAAGCACTAATCAAACCTGCTCGAACATGTGACTCAGCTCAATGGTCTGGTGTTTAAAACGGTAGGATACAAAATTTAGTCAAAATCATTTATACCGTTTTATAAATAAAATTAGCTTCGAACTTGTGCATTTCTCGAACATGTGACCTAGCCCAATGATCTTCCCATGCTCTGAAAAGGTAGAATACAATTTTTTTAAATCGTTTGAGCCGTTTTTCAGATACAATTAGCTTGACTCTGACCAATTGTGACCCCAAAATGACCCACTAATCGAATTTTCTTGAACATGAGACCTAGCCCAATGGTAGTCTTGTGGCCGAAAATGATAAAATTCAAAATTTTGTCAAAATCGTTAGAACCCTTTTCTAGATAACGTTAGCTTGACCCACAGTGACCCCAAAATGACCCACTAATTGAATTTTCTCGAACATGTGACTTAGTCCAGTGATCTTTTTGTAATCCAAAACGATAGAATACAAAATTTAGTCAAAATCGTTAGATCCGTGTTTTAGATAAAATGGGCTTGACCCATAGTAATCCAAATATGACCCACTAATCGAAATTTCTCGAACATATGACGCAGCCCAATAGTCTCCTCTTGCCCCAAAACGGTTGGGTCTAAAATTCAATTAAAGTCGTTTGAGCCGTTTTTTTAGATAATTAGTTTGACTCTGTCCCATTATGACCCACTAATCGAATTTTCTCGAACATGTGAAATAGCCCAATGGTTTTCTCGTGTCCGAAATTGATAAAATACAAAATTTAGTCAAAATCGTTAGAGCCGTTTTTGAGATAAAATTTACTTACACACACAATTTTTGCTTGTGTTATAGTCTAAGATATATGCGAATTATAGCTTTTCCTTATCTATTATATATATAAAATCCAAACGGAAATTTCGTCCCGAAAGCCTAGATTTCGAGTTCTACTGCATGGATTTTTACGGAACTTATACCGTTAGATAAGTATCGTTTCAGGGAAGATTTTAAGCTATAACACATCATTCTACCTAGATTAGTTATAGAATTATGATGGAAAGTTCTGTTATTTTGGACGATAAGGTTTGCCATTTTATTTCTTGACGAAATTTATCGTTGATAAAAAAAATAATTGAAACAGCTATTCCACCTCGAAACATAAAAGAAAAACTGTTACTAATTTTAATTTAAAAAAAAAAGAAGGAAGAAAAAAAGAAGAAAAAAATCTGTTTTAATGAGTGATAATATTAAAAAACGAAAATATTTAATTTAAACATGAAAGGGAATGTTCGTAATGCTTAAAAAATTACTCAGTTAAAATATTGCAATTGAAATAAGATTTGGCTCTTTATCTTTTGCGTCAGATTAAGTAAAATGCATCTGAAAAATTGATAGGATAATATCAAGGAAGTTTCGATAAGTGCATGCTCAGAAATATTTGAAAAATATCTTCTCATGAGGAATAGAAAGAAGATTCTTCTCGTGACATGTAATATGTTTATAAAAAAATCCGCAGAACCTCGATTTAGCGTGCGTTTGTAAAAAAATAATGAAAATTTATTTTTTTTTGGCGATTTAATGCTGGTTGGCGGCACAATAAAATTTTGAATGATACTTTTTTTATCATAAATAATTTTTAAGTAAAACCTTTTTCTACTCTTCATACGAAGATACTTAGATTAAGTTTAACTTAAATAAATACATTTTTATTACTACAGTTTTATCATATACCTTTATATGTGTATATATTAAAAATTTACTATCGTAATTATACGGTTTAAAACAAAATTTCAGTTTATTAAATTTTTTCAAAATTCAAAATTAATGTCCGATTCGGAACATTGGCAATTTGACTTCGATATTGTTAGTTTCAGAAACAAGAAATGAAGGTTATTGTTGCCATGGAAACAAGTATTTAATAAAAAAAAATGTTTAATGGTAGCATTTTCAATTAGCCAGCTACTTTTAAAACAAACTTAAAACAGTACTACTTGATTATCCCGTCGACAAAATAACTATCGCCAAACTATAAGATTAAATGCCAATAATAGCTGATCGTAAATTTTACATTAACTTGACATTAAACACGGTACACGTGTTTGTTGCGTCATCAAGCGATTTTTAATTTCACTTCTATTTGTAATTTGATTAATGTTTAAAAATGTATTTATTCTTTCGTTGTTCAAAATAAAAATTTTGTCAATTTGTATAATTTGGCGAGTAGTTTGGCAATTTATATAATTTGGCGAATAGTTTTCAATTTATATAATTTGGAGAAATTGGTTGGATGAATAATCAAATAGTACCCTTAAAACATTTCCAGCCGGTGAAGGCATGTAAAATTAAATAACTACTGCATCACGCTATTTTTTATATTATATACGCTTAAAGATTAAAAATAATACGCTAATCCTTCGTTTAAATTTAAATTCATTTAGTTTTAGGCATTTAAACACTTATTTCACAAGCAATTTTCAAATGCATTTAAATATCTTGCATTTGGGATGGAAATGTGTTGGCTAGCCAAATAGCGTGGAACGTTCGTCTTTTTTGCGCCAAATACTCGAATATATATATAGATTTTTTCAGATTTTATACGGAGATTCCGCCGCCAATTTGACTGATGTTTACTACATACATGAGTAGTTTTAAAAGCATTTTTCTTTTCAAAATAATTTGAGTATGCTCTTTTAAGGAGACCTTCGTTGTGGTAATATTTTTTTTTTGATTTGTTCTTTTTATTTCTAACTCTTCCATCATGTGACTCATAGACGAAACTAGCAGATGTAATTGTAAAAATGATGGTACTTATGATTTACATGTTATATGTTTATTTGTGATTTTTGAGTCCACTTTTGTCGCCAAACAATTTGATTTTAAGCCAAAAAGACGTAAGCGTGAATTGGGTTCAAGCGATGTTTACAATAAATGTGATTTTGCAAATGTACGAAAGCATTTTTTAAGTATTTTTTAAAATTCAAATGCACAATATATAAATAGTAATTAATAGTTTAAAAATGGGAGTCAAATATTTTAATTTTAGTATAAATGTCTCCCACACATGCACATACATATTGTAAAATAGTTTAATTTTAGACATTTAAAAGATTTCTCATCATAATTTACTGCGAAAGCATGTCGGTTTGTTTTCCCCAAATTTGTGACTTTTATAACCTCGAAGCCAGATTAGCTAATATTGTCCATTCTTTTTTTAATAAAAGACATATCGCCAATTTCCTTACATAAACGTTCAATGTCTGCAATTTTAGGTAGTAAAGATTATTCTTAAGAAAGTGTAAGCAATTATGCGTTATTTCTATCACGAAAAAAGACATTTTGCAATAAAAATTGCTTTCTGAAATCACTTTTCGATATTCCATTCCATTCGTCATTTCTTTTTTTTTTTCTTATCTTGCCTTCTTTTAGAAATGTTATAAAAAGATATTGGATGAATCTTCCATAATCAGCTACCTTACAATTGGCGAATTTACTATATAGTGTTGGAAGATTCGTTTATATTTGAAAGGAATCGTGGACGGTAAATCCGATTTTAGAAGATTACGCGAAATTTGTACTTTTAGTAATTAGCGATTAGTAAATTTATGTTTTTTTTTATTATGGAGCAAACGGACAAAAGAAGACTTACTAATAGATATTTTTCATGTGCAGTTATTCTACTATCACTATAAAAGCATTAATTTGAATGTACAAAAAAAAAAAAAAAATTCAAATGCCACAGGCAGCCAATGGAACAATATTTGTTCATTTAGCTTAGGTTTTTTAAAAAAAGTATCTCAAATTCAATTAAAATTTCAATCATTATAAAATTTTGGCTGATGCACAGCCCGAGCAGCTGATCGTGGTGACAAATTTTAGGTTTATTTTACTATCACTAAAAAAACATTACTTTAAATGTATTAAGAAAAAACTTTCAAATGCCAAAGGCGGCCAGTGGAACAATATTTGTTCATTTACCCTAGATTTTTAAAAACAGTACCTCAGATTCAAATAAAATTTCAATCATTATAAAGAAATTTTGGCTGATGCACAGCCCGAGCATCTGATCATAGTCACAAATTAACGTTCTTAATTTTATTTAGGCAACAAACTGATGAATAATGACGTCTTGAAAATAAAAACATGTTTATTTCTCCGCTCATTAGAGAAATGCGAAAAAAAACTTCGGTTTGCCAAAAAAGATCACAACTAAAAATTTTTCATAACTAACTTTATTTATCATTTTCAAAGAGTTTTGATAGTGAAAGATCTAAAATTCAATCAACAGCAATTTGACATTATTGAATGGAATGTAGTTTGGAAAGAAATTAACTCTGTTTTGTAGCTAACTTTGGTACATTTTTAGCCATACCCTTACGAACATTTCTAACGTTGCACATCAAACTTGGCTGTGGATCCAATTACGGATGATTGGGAAGATTTTATTGAATGAAAATTAGAGGTTTAGTTTTCTATTTGAATTAGTTATCGAGGTTATTTTCCTAGGTTAACAGTTGCATGATTAAAACTGGTATGTAAAAAGAAACGGCAGTTAAAATGACATTATTTTAATTTTATTCACACAATTTTGCTGTAAATATCCACTTTTACATGATTCGCATATTTTAAAATATAAAAGTTAAATACTGTTTTGATTGTATTTACTCTACTGGAAATCGAAGATAAGAAACTGTAGAGAAAACCTGCCAAAAGAAGACGTATATTACCAAATATAATGTAATGTAGAGAGAGATTGTATTTATGTTATGAGATCCGCACAAAGTACCAAGCTGAGAAGCCCGGAGTAAAAGAACTAACAAACGAAAGTGAATAACCCGAACATTCTTTAAGTTATATGGTCAATCACTGCAGTCATTGTAATTCTCTCTTTTTTAGTAGTGTGGTGTTATGATAGTAATGGTCACATTTCCCTCCCAAACTCTACATGTGTACTAAAGAGTTGCTTCTGAATTGCCCGTATTTCGTCTAACGCATCAGATAATATAATAGCGCAATTGCGTCCGATGCGTATTCAGAAAATGCGTAAGGACCTTCCAGGTAAAGGTCCATATTAATTTAAAATACAGGGCCGGATTTTCCATTTCGTTTGATTGAAGGTTTATTTGAAAAATGGTCCAGCGCAGCGGGCTCAGCCTGCTAGTATACAAATAAATTTGTTTTCAAATCCCGGTGCCATTCATTAATTTCAACACTTTGGCAATGAATTGCTTTGTCCCTGAAAGGGTTAAAGACATTTTTATATCTTCATTAATATAGGGGCTACTATTATACAAACGTACACAAATGTTGAATAGAACCGACATAGTCATTGGCTAACAGCTAAAGATCATTTATAGCACTAATTATAGAGCAATTTAGAGCACTTAGATTTAAGCTGAGAGAACACCAGAATTATGTTAAAAGGCAGGATTTGGATAAATTTACAATAGGTAAACATTGTTGGAATTCCAACCGCCCGTTTAATTTTTCAGAGGCTAAAATTATTTAAAAAGTAATTCCGTTTTTGATCTAGATTTTTACTAAGCTTATTCCTATACATACATATACCTCCGTAAATGACATGACTAGCAGCCCTTTTATTTTGCTTGTGTGGAAAGATCTTGCGTAGTGTCTCCTATTTTTCAATGTTTTCCTGTCAGTTACGTCCTTTCAATTTAATATATAAACTCTTGCTTTCGCCACTTCAGTCATTTCATTAGGCAGCTTGGGCTATAACCAAGGGGTTCTTTAAACCCGTTTTTAGCTTTTAATTATTTTCCGCACTGAGGACGGGGATCTAACAGTTCTTGAAATGGTCGTATGTGGTTTTTAATGTCATGGTGTTGTAAGTATTTGTACGTTTGAACGACGTAAAAAATTTTGTAGCTTATATATTTAAATTGCACAAAGTAAATGGCTTATGGATACGATTTAAAGCATTTTATGTTTCAGGATAATTGCAAATATATTTTTTATTCAATTTATTTTTGTCCCCTATTTGCGTTTATGACCAAACCTTCTCTGAAAAATATGGGGTCAAACATGTTTTTAGCTCTGTAGTTCTGGAAGAATGCGTGAATTCACTACATAAATGAAAAAAGTTCTGAAATCAAACGTGGCCGAAGACGTTTGACCTTATAAGTGTAAATTGTTTTAGTACTAGTATTGCTTAACACTTAGATTCGTATTATTTAATTCAGAAAATATGTGATTAGGTAGGGCGAAGATTACACTTCGAAAATATCGGTACAATCGTAAGCAACCAATACGAAACATATATATGATTTCTACAGGAGAAGTAAAGCAAAAGTACAACAGAAGCTACAGCAAAACAGTAGTTTGTAAAAAAATTTCAAATAAAATGTAATAAAAATATAAGTAGATTTAATTGCTAAAAATAGAGCAATGTTTAAATTTTTTATATCAGTTTGAAAGTATTTCAGTTTTTAACCCCGTCGCTGATAAACCCGTGTTAATACGTTCACTAAGCTCCGTGTTTCACGGCAATATCAGAAATATTTAAAATAATATAGTTCTGTTAATTTAATGAATTTTTAAAACATTGAACAATGAATAATACTCTCAAGGTTTACATTAATATTTTTAATTAAGTTTCGTTATATAATGTTGAAAGGATCAATTTTTTTAGCATTTAAAACAAAATGAAGAGAAAACAACATTGCTATTTTTCCCTTTTGCAAGACTGTCAGAAAACACTGGTTGTCTATTTCTATCTTAAAGATATTTTTTAGCCAACGAAGTAGAAGCATCACTTATAGTTTTCAGCTGAGTCAGAAGCAATGTTTGAAGGAACTCATCTCTAAAGTCAAAACGAAGATAAATGATCTTTGATCATAGGATATTTTATCAGATTATGAAGAAATACAGTAATAGAGCCAACAAGTAAAGTTTAAAAGTAAAGAGATAAGGTCATCGATCACTGGTATCAAAACAATTCGAGTAGAAACTAAAATTTGAGTGCAAAATTTAATATAACATTGTTTCATTGGAAGGGAGTAATGGTGTATTTTGAAATTCTTTTAATTCAAATCAGAAAGAAGTAAAGGAAATTTGTTTTGTAAATTATTACTGGTGAAATAATGGTTTTATACATTAATGTGGAGCAAAGACTATCAACCAAAATAATTTTGATGCTTAAGGAATACTTGAAACTCATATTTAACTTTCACCGCAGATTATAAGCAGACAACTTATAATGATATAAGTTACATAATAATTATAAGAATGTAAAAATTTGAGTAGATGATTTGAGATTGATCAATGTGACGTTTCAAGGGGCAGATTTTAGTCTATATTACTTTGTTTTATTCATTATTGGATTAAAAGTCACTCATTATAATAATTTTATTGCATTATTTTAAAACAGAATGACAATTTATGCGAGTCAAGAAAATTGTTTCAAGTAAATCATCTTGAAAGTGAATCCAAAGATAATTCATAATAATTTAAAAGATAATTTAGCAGATAAAAAATAAATAGAATAATACAACCAATAACAAAAGTTTAAAAGTTAAGAAGTGAACTCACAGGATTCGGGAATCGGAATCATTCAACCAGCAAGTGCAATTCGAATGCAGACTTTTAAAGGGTTCCGGGGCTCAAAATTCTACTTTTTTTAATTTATGGATATTTTATGATTTTTTTTCTGAAATATGTTTTAATATAATAACAATATTGTATGTAACAAAATCTGAAAATTTTTAAATATTTCTTTTAATTTATATTTTAAAATTTTAAACATATTTAATTTTTTATATAACTCTGGAAGTTCTTACTCGATTTACAAAATTTTTACACTTTCATGTACAGAAAATGCGTCATTTTAATTTGAATTCAGGATTTCTTAAAATATTGATTATGAATTTTGCAAAAAAAAATTAAGTAAAGAAAATGAATTTTTTCTATAAGTGAGTTTTTCATTAATTACTATATTTTCACAGCTATCTCACAAAATTAAGAATCCTGAAGACAATTTTTTGGAAATATAGGAAAAATGTGTTGGAAATCTCTGTTGAAAATTTCGAAAGTGTATCTTTCAAAGAACTTTAGATAAATTATTTTATTGTTGACACATCGTGAAAAAATTCATTCTGAGATAAATGAAGTTAAAGTTCTCGTCAGAGGGCAAATGATGTAAC
Source organism: Maratus speciosus (assembly GCA_963932465.1). Taxonomy (NCBI): domain Eukaryota; kingdom Metazoa; phylum Arthropoda; class Arachnida; order Araneae; family Salticidae; genus Maratus; species Maratus speciosus. The sequence continues at coordinate 163,480,050 of OZ010800.1, read as the reverse complement.
GCTTCTCAAGTCAAAAAGTGTTATATCTTTGGATATAATGAAGATAAAAGCATGCGGTTTGCGGCATTTAACGCTAAAAACACAGTATTTTTTTTTTTTTAATCATAAAAAATATTTGCAGATTTTTTTAGAATTTTTAGCCCCGGACCCCCTTAAATAGGAATTGAATTTCACTGAAGAAGAACAAAAGTATACTTTAAAACCATTTTTATAGTAAGATTTAAGTATAAAACTAGTCGGATGTGGCAATCCCAAAACTTTCTTCTATCTCATACATGTTAATATTTCCTGAAAAATAAAGCATATCAGTGCCACCGGTTAGGTTATTTACACCAAACTCTAATCAGCAACAACTTATCTCAAGTTGTGGCTGAATCTGAAGTTTGATGAAAAGTTGTGCAATAGCGTTTTTGAGGTAGAACTATTGTGGAAATCGTAAAAAATCTACATAGCAGCGCCACCTGATGGCCGATTTACTGACCAATTTATATCAGGGACTAACTGAATCTGAAGTTTGATGAAAATTCATGCATTAGTCCTTGAGATACAGTTATTGCGGAAATCGTGAAAAATGCAGCATATTAACACCACCTGTTGAGAGATTTACACTAAAAACTAAACAACACTAATAAATATCAGTGATTAACTGAATCTGATGTTTGGGGAAATTTCGTGCTTTAGTTCTCGAGATGGAGCTATTGTGATAATCATGAGTAATACCGCATAGCAGCGCCACCTGATGAGCAATTTGCACTAAAATGTAATAAGCACGAAATTATATCAAGGACTAAGGGATTCTGAAGTTTTATAAAAATCCGCGCATTAGTTCTTAAGATAAAGCTATTGCGGAAATCGTGAAAAATGCAGCATAGCATCGATACCTGTTGGGCAACTTACACCAAAAAGCAATCAGCACAATTTTATATCAGGGAGTAATTGAACCTTAAGCTTTTTTTAAAATTCTGTTTATTAGTTCTTGAGATAGAGCGACCCCAAAATTTGTGTCACACACATACAGACAGACAGATGGATAGACAGACACACTCACAATCTTGCATTTTGTAGAAATATGTTTTTATGGTTCTTTGACCCTTAAAACGGGTAAATCCCTGAAAAACCGAAATTCAAAAATTTTCATGAATCCAATATTTTCTTTCTTTTTATAAAGATAGAAGAAAGTAAAAATGTTCTTTGAAATAGCAATGGTAAAACAATGGCTTGGTACATTAAATTTAAGTGGAGTAGATGTAATAGCTTGGTGCAAATAACAGCATTCAAGAAAATTTTGAATACTTATGAAACTATTTTTGACACACATGGAATGCTTTAAGTTCTCATATAAGTTTGGGCAGCAAGTTTTAGACGACCAAACTATTTTCTAACATTTTTAAATGCCTAAACTTGTGAAATACAAAATGTGTAAACAATATAAAATCATTAAAATTATTTTCATGTTACATTAAAACAAAATAAATGTCGAAACTACAATTAGTTTAATGTTTTCCTTTAATGTTTGTTCAATTTTTTTAAACATTTGTCCCCCCCCCCTTTTTTTTTGTTAGGCACTTTGATATGCCATGTTATTTTTGAGGTAAAAACTTTAATCTTACATGGAGTGTATTCAAATCTCTGGTATCTTGATAGTCTTAAAACGAAACTTGAACCCAATTTTAAGAAAAATTACAGTTTATATCAATCTTTTTAAAACAACAAATCAAAAATACTATTTTCAGTAGATTTAGTTGTTAATCGTGTGGAAATGCTTGGATTCATCATATCACTTATAAAGTAATTCTATTTTACAGAAACACTCAAAATATTTTTTGATCTTAAAGAATCCTTTTTTTTTTAATCAATGAAGCAGAACCTCCACTAAAGCATTTACTTCAATCAGAAGCAATGTTTCCAGCAACTCATCTTGAAAGCGAATTCGAAGATAAATGATATCTTTGATCAAAGGTTATTTTAACAGAATATAAAAAAAAAAAAAAAACAATAATGAAGCTAAAAACTAAATTTTAAACTTTAAGAGGTCTTCAAATACTGAAATCAGAAGTATTGAAGCAGAAAATACTATTTCAGAGCAGCCTTTTAAAGAACAACGTTTCACTAAAAGTGAATAAAACTGTCAAACTGTTTTCTAAGAAAAGTATAAAAGAAAAAATATGTATAAATGTAAAAATAGTTTTTTCAAAAACACCCAATTTTAAGCTTTCAATGACAATTATGAAAATACCGTCTTGTCTTTTACTGCAATTTGTGATTTTTGTTGTTGTTTTTCTTTCAAATTTCCGTTATAAAACATTAATTTGGCCGTAGGTAACGAAATCTATTGTGAAAAATCCACCTTTTTTACGCTTAGCAGAAAGCTCAAGCAAATGAATTTATTAAATAAAAAGAAAAGTGCTCAGTAGGGTGGAGCGATTTTTTTTTATATAAATCAAAAACGGGTAGCCGCCAAAAGTTGCCTTACATCATATACTAGTACATCAACTGCGTGCAATTATACCGCTGAAAAAATAATGGCTTGAGTCTGCGCTTTTGGTCCAAAAGTCGAAATTTTTGGTAAAATTTGACATTTTCCAAAAAAATTAAAACTTTTCTACATAAATGGTCATTATTTAAAAGTGTTATTTAAAGCTTGATTATTAATGACTTAACATATTTAAACGATAAAATGTTATCTCATGTTTTATTTATACTTTGATTTGTGAGTTTTTATCAAAGATTGGCATACATTTTCTATGTTTCAACTTAGTCCACCTCTTCTTTGTACTCTCAGACTTTGGATATTGCTGTTGTGATCTCTTTCACATATTATTCTACTACTTGTGTAAGAGAACGCAAATAATGCAATACAGTGGGGATGATATTCATGTAATCAATTCAGCCGTTTATTATCTTCATAAAGATTGCACCCTATAAATGCATATTGATTAGGTGTTCTGTTACCAGAACAATTTTCCAATCAATTAGATTTATATAATTATACGCATCAAAGTTGATTGTCGATATTTCAGATTTGCGTATGCCATCATTTACTCTCATCTTTCAACTATTATGTGCTCAGCAACTAGCTCTTAAATGTGATGGCGACAGTCAGAGAGTATCGAAATCAAAATTTCCTCTGCATATGCAAAGCAACCATTGTCCTAAATAACTTTTTTTTTTAATATTTGTTTTATTCCGTTTTGTGTGCTGTTTAGTAGCCGAGTAAATTTCCCATGCGTTTTTAGATCCCTTCTTTAGGTGTGAATTACATCAGATGGTAAACTATCCTGGGACCAAACTTGGATTACATAGTACTTTTTTGAGTGTAAGACTCTGATGTAGAGACTCTGATGGACAGTGAGAGCTCGCTTAACACTAGAACCGCCGGAAATTTTACTGAAGTGTTATAAAAATATTTTATACCGGAAATTTTAACCCTTAAATGCCTGGTGTTGCTTTTCGGCAACATATCCAATTTTAGGCTCTAAAATACTATTAGAATAACATTGAAGCTATAATGCCTAATGTTGCCGACAAAACGCAGTCTAAAAATATTATTAAATCGATTTTCAACATTTAGATGGCAACGCATGTGCTGTTTAAGAATAAAGATAAATTTATTTTTTCAAATGTTTCTACTTGTTGTTTTTGTTTTGTTTAGAAGCTTGCCAAATACCCTATTTTGACCTGCAGTGAGCAAGTAAAATTTATTTCTTATTAAAGTTCCTAAAATTCTTGTGTGTTTAATATTGTAGAATTTTATCACGGGAAATTATTTTTTCAATTAAACACCAGTATTGCCGATTAGTAACAAACTGTTTTTTAGCCGTAAACTATACTTAAAACATAATTTAATATTAATAATTTAATAATAATTTAATTTTTTAAAGTATTTTTCCCATGATTTATTTAAAAAATGAAAGCAGAAAAACATTATTACAATGATTTTTGAAAAATCAGGCATTTAAGGGCTAAATGAAACTACTTAACTTATTTATTTAACTTATTTCACCGTGGTACATTTTAAACTTATTTTAGAAAGAAATTTCTGGTGATAATCGACATATTTTTATTTGGTAGCGGTCATTTTGACCGCTACGGCGGTTCCAGTGTTAAAGGCGGAGAATTCGGTTCGTCTTTGCCATCCATTCTGCGTGGGACATGTTTAGAATGAACCATTACAATGGATCATATGCCACCCTCAAGTCCAGTGAATTTCCTCTGTATCATTTATTAGACAAGATCAATGGCAAAAATTATATTCTAACCAACAGGGATTCGCCGGACCATTAGGAAAATCTTTTTCCACGTGTCATTCCCTTCTTATTTCAATTTTTGGAGCCATAGGAATTAATTTTGAAACATTATTTCGTGAAATCGAGAAACGAGTACTCAGCACAGACCAGAAATACCTGCTAAATATTTACAAAGTTATTTCATCAAAATATTGCTCAGAAGAACTAGCGAATAGGAATCCAAGAAACTTGTCCAATTCAAGATGGCTAACAAAGGCGAATAATTTTTTTTCGCCTTTATATAATCAGTGATTGACCATCAGGGTATCTAGGTTCACTTACAAAGTATGTAATCCAGGTTTATGCCGAAGGATGTTTTACACCAAAAGTAATCAACATCTAAAAAATTGATCTAAAAACTTATGGGAAATTACTCGGCTATTAAACATCACAGAAAACGGCATGAAACAAATACTAAAAATATTTAAAACAATGGTTGCTTTGCACATCGAGAGCAAATTCTTATTATCTGACGATCACCTTCACATTAAACAGCAAGCTTCTCAGCATATAAAAAATGCAATAGGTAGAGTAAATGAAGGATTACTCAAAGATGAAATACCTAAATGTTGTAGAATATTGTAGTAACAGAACTCCCAATCACCATGCATTAACTGGATGCAATTTTGGTGAAGATAATAGACGGCTGAATAGATACAATTAATTCCACTGCATTACTCTGCTTGCCTTCTCATACACAAGTAGTAGAAATATACGTGAAGGATTGTTACAACAGCATTATCCAACGTCTGTGGATACAAAGAAGAGATGCACTAGGTTGATACATAGAAAACATATTCCAGTCTGATAAAAAATCACAATTCAATGTATAAATAAAACATAGTGCTCAAATGGTAGAATGGTTTAGCTATGCACTGTTGTGATATGAAATGCAGCCACCTCCACGTGGTTCCTCCTGGGTAGTTTTGAAAGCAACTACGTAAGAGCTGTATTCTAAACGACAATTAGTTGTATGACACAACAGAGTGGCTACGCCTTTTTTTCACCAAAAGTTATCAGTTTTGCTCCAGTTATACAGAATAAAGATATCTTTTATCATTTAAATATGTTACTTAATTCCTAATAAAGGTTTAAATAAAAAATTTGAATAATAACCATCACTATAGGAATTTTTTAAATTTTTTTGAAAAAATGTCAAATTTTACCAAAATTTTCGACTTTTGGACCAAAAGCGAAGACTCAAGGCATTTTGTTTAAGCGGTTAAATTGGGCATAGTAGACTGATGGCCAGCCTAAATATTTCAAAAAGTATATCATAGATTGCAGCATAAACTTTGTTCGTATGATATAGTTCAACGTGTTCATTCATTGCACATGCAGCTGTGTTTTTCAATTATAAAAAGAAAGTGCAATTTTAATGTTTATTTAATTTACTGGTTGATATTTTTGTTGAGTTAGGTATTTGCGTGTTTTGCAGTACCTATGTTATATTTATTTTACTATAAGGACTTTTAAGGCACGTATGTAATCCAATCTTTGCTTTAAAGTTTAAAACAAAGACGTACGTGCGCATTAAATTGGGTTGAAACCTTTCCATCAATTTTAGGAGAGATGGCCACATCAAATCGAGGAGAGATGGCCACCTACAATCAATATACGAGTGAGGATTTTAAATAAATTTAATTATTTTTAAAATAATTATATATTTTTTATGTTTTTTATTATATTTTTTGATATAATTATTTAAATTTTAATTAATATCAGTATTTCAATAGCAATAATATAATAGGGCCTAATGATTTATTTTTGTTTCAGAAAATATTGAAAAACTTCGTAAACGTTCATTCCAGAAACAGATAAAGTTGATAAATAAACTTAAAACCGTCAAAAATCTAAAATGAACGCGAAAAAAAATGACACTTCGAGTAAGATGAAATACATTTGAAATTATTAGATTCTACAGATTCCGAGATAATAGAATTGGATGAGGATCACTGTGTTGGTTGTGGAGAAAAATATAATACCATAAACAAAAAGAATTACTGCATACAATGCATAAGTGCCAGAAGTGGTTCCATGAAATGTGTTCAATTCATCAAGATCTTTGCCAAAAATGTCGTAAAATTTAACGAAAAGAGAAGGATTGAAATTATACTTCAAATTTTGTTTATTCAAATTTTATTCACTGATTTTCTTTGATATAATTTCATTTTTGCAAATTTTTATGTATTTTTCATGATTAACTACATGAAATGTGTTATATTTTGTTGTTTTAACTTCATTTTTTTCTTTCTTGTATTGGATGGCCATCTGTCTTTGGCTTGAAGGGGAGACGGCCATCTGTCATTTTAATTTCGTTTTCCACTTTTTGTTCTCGATATTTAATTATTTTTTGTCGAAAATATGAGTACCTGTATAGGAATTTCAAATATGCATAAATATTTCTTGTACTTTCATTCTGAGAATTTGTATTTCAATCTTTAAAAATTATGACCATCTATCCTACAGTTAACCTATAATAGGTTATTAATATTAAAGTCAAAGGAAATAAATATTCAGTGAAAAGGTCCAGTGTATAAATTAATTATAATGTTTATAAGTTCATATGCAAGCCAGAAGAAAATACGCGTGAGCATGTGACTAAAGCATTATATATTTCACATGATACGAAAAAAGAAGAAATACAGACTTCCTGATTCATTTATCAATCAGCTGCAAAGCGTTTTTTCACTTTCAACTTTTAACGATGCTATTTTCTGTAGAAGTTGGGGGAAAAAGATTTTGGGTCTTAATTAGAGGATTATAGATTGAAATATCTTCCATCAAGTTACATTTTAAGCTCTTAATCAAGATTGTTCTGTAGTTTTAATTTATCTCTGTTTTTTTTTTATTCAGGCTTGTGTTCTGATTTGGTTAGGATGTCTGCCACCATTTATTTACTCGTACAATAGTGTAATTCTATTGTACCATTTTTTTTCATGTGCTTAATCATATGGTACTTTAAATCAATATGTTTTGTCTTATTTGAGTATTTTCCCGATTCTATCATTTTTATGCAAGAAATGTTGTCATCTTAGATAGTTATAAGCCGATTTCGGGGTAAATTTAAATTTGTCAAAAGTTTTTATCCACATAAGTTCTTGTACAGCACTCGCTGCTGCTACGCATTCAGCCTCTGATGACGATTACGCGATGCATGTTTGGAGTTTAGTGGCCCATTTTATTGGATTTTTCTTTAGAAGGAATAAATTCCCAGATGTTGATCTTACGAAATCGCCGGCCTAATGGGCATCGGTGTACACTTCCAAGATTGATGGACAGTCAATGCTAATTATGAGATTTAAATCTTTGTTGTAGTACATATATCAAATTAGGTGTTTGACACCTTTCCAGTCCTTTCCTGACGGGTTTTCATTTTTTCTGCTCAGAACATTTACGACTAGTAGTTTGTCTGGCCTTGTTATTGTTGCAATATATAATAATGCACCGATCGCTTTACGATAATTTATGTTATTCGGCAATGGATTTCATCCTTTTGTGATCTTTAGAAACCCGTTTCCATGGGTGCTCCGTAAGGTTTTCATTACTCTAGGTTAAACCTTTAACGATTTCTATTATTTTAGATGATTGGTTAAAGTTGAAGCCATTATGTGTTTTCTTAATTTTTATCCCAATATAATTACTGATTTCTCCCAGATCTTTGGGTGTATATTGTGTTTTTAATTTATTTATGACATCTTCAATTTGTGCGTTGTTTCTTGCTACGAACATGCCATCTACATAGACTGTTTTTCCCCATGTCCTTGAGTAAACAGTCAGGTGTCAGCCTTGCTTTGCACAAATTTTAATCCTATAAGTGATTCACTAATTTGGTGTACCAGCCCCGGACTGCTTGTTTAAGCTCGTATTTGTTCTTTTGGAGTTTACAAACTTTATCAGGTTCGTTTGTGTTCACATACCCTTCCGGTTGTGACATATATACTTCTTCTTGTAGTTCCCCGTGCAGGAACGCCATTTTTATATCAGTGTGCCTAACATCAAGGTTATGATAGGCTACGGCAGTCAGGAAACATCTTAAGGTGGTGTGGGATACAACCGGGGTGTACGTCTCGTACAAGGCGATCCCGTATTTTTGTTTAAATCCCTGAGCTACTAATATTGCATTGTAACTCTTTACCTTCCCAGATTCACCATATTTAGCCTTGTAGGTCCGTTTGGATGCAATTACTTTGGCTCCCTGTGGTGGTTTTACCAAAGACCAGGTTTCAGTTTTCATAAGCAAGTTTATTTCGTCGCGTGTCGCGTCGATCGAGTTCATAATTTCTTGTAGGTTTTCGGCGTTTAGCATGTCTTACCAACCTTTCGGTTCATATACCGGATCATGACGGACTGCAAAGGCAAACCTGTCTTGTGGCATACCTCTATTATGTCTTTCTGATCGTCTCAATTGTTGTGTATGTTAAGGTGCGGATGGTGTATCTGAAGAAATTTGGTTTTGTGTCAGATCGAATTCGATTACACTTGTGTCATTCTGACTTGTTTGTTTGTTTATTTCTGACATTAACTCATTCGTGTTTGAACATTCATCATCATTTAAATTACCCATGTTACTTTTCGGTAATTTTATGGTTCTGGCTAAAATGACCTTTCCATCACTTGTAAATATTCTGTACGCTCTAGATCGATTGTCGTAAACTACGAAAGTGCCTTTTTCCGCTTTGTCGTCTAGTTTGCCGCGTTTAGTTTTCTGGATGTATGCGTACGCGGTACAGCCGAATACTCTAAGATATCTTAATTTAGGTTCTCTGTTTAGCCAAAGTTCGTATGGCGTGTACTAATGGATTTGGAAGTCAAGCGATTCTACAAATGATTTGCAAGGCAAATTGCTTCTCCCCGTAATTTCCCTCGGGAGGTTCGCTTCGCCAAACAAGCTTCTGATCATGTCTAACTGTGTCCTGTTTTTTTCTCTCATCAAACCCATTTTGACTTGGACAATATGATACGGTGAGCTGGTGTTCAATTCCATTACGTTTAAGATAGTCTTCTAATTCGTCATTGATGCATTCTCAGCCATTGTCGGATCTGATGGCGGTTGGAAATCTTTCGAACTTATTTTTGACGGTCAAGATATATTCCCTTAATTTTTCATATGCTTCACTCTTTTTCGACATTAAATAGATTACACAAAATTTGGAATAGTCGTCAATGAAAGTTATGAAGTAACGCTTTCCCCCTATGGTGGATGTATTTATCATGCCGCATCCGTCACTGTGTATTAATTCTGCCTTTTTGTGGCTCTATGTGCGTCCGATTTGGTAAATGGGGCTACGTTGATTTTGGACTTTATGCATACCTCACATTCTTTGTTGTGTTTGCAGTTATTTACGGTAATTCCGTTCACTAATTGTTTTTGGACAATGGTTTTAATTGTTTAATAACTTCTGTGGCCTGACTGCCTGTGCCATAAGTCGATAGAATTTGTATTTATAAAATTGTGCGCAATGTTGACATGATTGCTATCCCATTGATTATCATTATTTACTTGCACTTCATATAGATTGTTCCTTAATCTACCTTGTAGAATTAATTCCCCTCTCTGTATAACGTCGCATGTATATTTTTCGAGTTTAACTTGACATTCGTTTTTTATGGCCCTGCTTACAGACAGCAGATTAGTTTCTATCTTACGTACGAACAGTACGCCACGGAATGTAAACTGCCTGTTGTTTTTCTGGTGCGGATTATAATTTCCCCTGAGCCGTATGATACTGGCTTATTACCATTCGTGATTTTAACACTAGTTTTTGTATTGCTAGTCATTTTTGAAAACATTTCCTTAGAGTTGGCAATATGGCTAGAACTTCCGCTATCGACAATAAAATTTTTTGTTTATTTTCGGGTCGTTCAACTAACAACGCAACATTTTTATTTTCATTGTCTATCTGTTTTATATCTTGTGGTTTCGCGGTTTTCGCCGGGGCATCTTTTTCAAGACATAGAGAGGTGGTGTGATTTTTATTTTTGTAAATTTTATTATATTGTACTGGATTATTATTTTTTTTTTCGTTTCAGGAACCAGCATTCACTGTATGAATGCTTCTTCATTTGACAAAATGAGCAAAATTTATTACCTCTCTTTTGGTCTGTGTTAACTAATTTTTCCTTAGCTTTATATGCTTTAGTGCTGCGGTCCGAGTTTTCAGAATACTCAATTTTACGAGTATACTCATCGAATAGTTTACTTTTAATAAAACTAGTCGTTAATTCTTCTTCCTTTCTTGGCTCCAGCGCTGTAATCAATGTATCATAGGACGGTGGTAATGAGAACAAAAGGAGTGCAGATATATGAGAGTTGGTTACGTTTTCTCCAATCGCAGATAACTTGTCAATAAGTTCCAATAATTTCGTAATGTGTGCGATTAAGTTCCCTCCTTCGTTTTGCTTTGTGCTATACAATGTAAGATGTAAGTGTAATTTGATTGAGAGATTGGACCGTTCATGAATATTTTTCAAAGTGTCGAATGTCTCTCGAGCCGAGTTTAAATGTTTAATGTTTATTATTTGTCCATTTTCAATACTAAGGTTGATACGTCCGCTTTTGCTTTCCTATCTTTTATATTGTAAACTACAGTCAAAGGGTCTGGAGCTCGGTCAGTAGTGACATCAAATAGCTCTTCTTTAATTAAAAGCAACTCGATTTTAAAACGCCAATTAGATTAATTATTGGCGTTCGGTTTTCCATTGCTGCACTATCATTTGCGTAAGACATAATTTTTTCTTTCCTTTAAGTCAATTAGATATTTTTTCCTTCATCTGACTAGTGGACTTTATTTATCTGGCTTAATTTGCCTATATTTATATTTATTTAATTACTAAATGAGACATTAAATCAGTCTCTATAATCAAAGCATGGTAGAAAAATGTATGCCTAACTCTTCTTGTCGCGAGTTCGCACGCTCCTCAATTAATCAAATTCTATGATCTTAAATAGTACTCTGCCTCAATACAGCAAAAAGAGGAATTAATTGTTCTCTTACCTGTTTATAAATATCCGTATATCACTAACGATAGTCTGGGACATTATGAATTACCATGGAGACGCAATATTAATCTCTATAAATGTGTATCCGTTTTCCAGTCGTTCATTGTCATGATCACTTATTTTGTCGGAGAGCGTGTATGGTGCCATGCTTTATGAATCTAGTTTTGTGATAGGAAAGAAAGAAAATAATCTAATTAAACATATTAAGAAAGGACAGTTTAACATTTCGTCTCTCTCAGGCGAGAGCGGATTAAGAGGTGAGTTACAAAACAGATTTATATCGCTTAGCTTACATCATTAATTTTAACAAGTATATTACTGAACTTTGTTGAAATCGTCCAATGAAGTATATCAGAATGAACCTAGAAAAAAATGAAGCAAATCGGATATTTTTATCAAGAGTTATCGCGTTACGTACATACATACATACGTACATACATACGTACATACATACGTACATACAGAACGTATGGGCACATTAGCTCTCAGGCTTTGATAGCCTATGAGCTAAAAATATGTAATTTTTGCTCTTTTATTTAAGCAAGGAGAATGGAAAGAAAAAGGGAAACAATTTTTAAACAATCTTTTCAGGATTTCTAAATTATTTTCTCTAAGTATAATCGTAAATTAATTTATATTTAAGTATTTATTGGTAAAAGAGTATATATTTTTTAATATTACAATCTTTATTCTGTTATTTATATATATTTTTCTACTTTTAAGCCTTTCACATGTTTCATTGTTGCAGTTTCACAGCACTTTGGTAAATTTTGGCGAGTTTTTATTAGCTCATACTTAAATCCATTGCTTTTTTCAACTCTTATGCAGTTGTACGAGTTATAGAGAATATTAGGAGATTTATTGTCTGTGGCAGGCTAATTTAAAAAGGACTTAAAATGCATTTATTAATTTATATTTAAGTTATAAAAACACATTAAAGTGTATCATCTAAAACATACCCTTGTACATAACTTTCACAATTCTAGCGTATCAGGAAGTGGTTTAACAGTCAATTACAAAATTCTATCATTAATGAGAAAAACCAGATTGAGTTAAACAAAGGAAATTCTAGCGTATCAGGAAGTGGTTTAAAAATCAATTACAAAATTCCATCTATACAGAGAAAAAACAGATTGAGTTAAACAAAGGAAATTCTAGCGTATCAGGAAAGTGGTTCAAAAATCAATTACAAAATTCCATCTATACAGAGGAAAACCAGATTGAGTTAAACAAAGGGAATTCTAGCGTATCAGTAGGTGGTTTAAAAATCAGTTACAAAATTCCATCTATACAGAGAAAAACCAGATTGAGTTAAACAAAGAAAATCCTAGTGTGTCAGGAGGTGGTTTAAAAATCAATTACAAAATTCCATCAATATAGAGAAAAACCAGATTGAGTTAAACAAAGGAAATTCTAGTGTGTCAGGAGGTGATTTAAAAATCAATTACAAAATTCCATCTATGCACAGAAAAAACAGATTGAGTTAAACAAAGCAGTGTAATAAATGAAATGTATTCTGTAAACTAACAATGGTTATTTGTCTGGTATATTAAATTGAGGTAAGGCGAATGCAGTAGTAAGGTAAAAGTAATATTATCAGTCAAATGTTAAATATTGATTAAACTATTTCTGATTCTAAAGGAATACGCAAAACTCTCATTCAGCTTTTACCACAACAGCAGGTTAAACAAACTTTGTATAATGTTTGATTTGGAATTAATTATGAGATCGTGAAAGTTAGAATGAAATATTTAATAAAATATATAGAAACTCTATATCTCAAGTTGAAACGTCATATTCACCTTAATGAAATAAAACAAACAACGTGAATACTTGATTCACTATACATATACATTTATTACTAAATAGGTGCAAGTATATAGAAGTTTTAAAAACATTTAAAACTATTCAAGATCTTAAAAAACACTCTTGTTAGAAGATGTCAAAATTTCTAGCGTTTTCAGCTAAACATGCGTCAGCAGGGAATAATGTTTAGCTGACGGATACTGTTTAGCAGAAAACACTAGGGATTTAGACATCTTCTGGTGTGAATGTTTTGTAACATCTTGAATAGTTTTAAATGTCTATAAAACTGCTATATACATTAGAACCTCGATTATCCGAAGTAATTGGGACCAACCATGTTTCGGAAAATCGATAATGCTTCAATTTTAAGATTAAGAAGAAATATATGCAACATTTCTTATTATGGTAGTAAGTGTTTAATAAAAATAAAGCAATCGCAAAATAGAAACAAGAATAAATTACCTGAATTTTAATTTTGAACTTTAGTACCTTTTACCTATTTCACAAGCGTTTGAAAAAAAGTCTTGTGCGTCGCAGTTTCGATTGCCTTGCTTTGGAGCTCTAACACGGAGTCTTTCAATTTTATTAGTTCACCAGTATCACAGTCTTTCTGCTGCTCCATCAATGCCAAACATTTTGAAAAACATTCAAAAGCTTCAGAATTGCTAATTTGTTCGTTTTCTTTGTTCCACTCTGCAACTTACGGGAGTTGAAGTTAAATTCAAAGTAACTCTAAGAAAGTGGATTGAAAATATTTATATGTACCCGTAGTTCGGAAAGGATCGCTTATACACAAAGAATGTGATAGTAAAAATAAAAACTTTTAAAGTGGATTTTGCACACAAGGAGAATGTGATAGTAAAAAAAAAAGCTTTAAAAATGGATTTCGTTTGACCGAGTGTTTCGTTTAAAAGAGTTTCGGATAGGAGGCTCTACTGTAATTGCACCTATCTATACTAATATTATAAAGATATAAAGTTTGTTTATTTGTTTGTTTATTTCTAGGAGGTAATCTCTGGAATTACTGAACCGATTTAAAAAATAATTGTATCAAAATGATGGTGTAAGTCCACATTTGAACATAGGCTATATTTTAACTCGATGCCACTACTAAGGGGGTTTAGGAGCAAAAAACATACTAAAACTGCGATTTTCGTGTTACTGAAGGGCCTAGAAACATGAAATTTGGAATTGCAGTTAAATATAAGAGATAAAAGATCTCGAAATTTAAAAGGGGTGAAAATGCACGGAAAGCGTTCTAAAAAACGATCTAAATTGCGATTTCTGCGCAATCTCAGGAAGCACAGAAACGATTTCAAAAACAATGGTGTGAAAATGATGTTGACAGCACTTGCTCCAGGATAGCTTATATCTTATGTCTGTTACACCAAAGGGGGTACAGGAGCAAAGAACGTTCTAACAATGCGATTTTTGTGTTACTGAATAGCCTAGAAACGTGAAATTTGGCATGCTAGTTATTTATAACATATAAATCATCTTATAAACAACGTTAAATAAAAGAACATTTCTTAAAAAATTCGAAATTTAAAATGGGTGAAAATGCGCAAAAGCTGTTCTAAAACAGTTCTAAATTGCGATTTCTACGCAATCTCGTGAAGTACCAAACCAATTTCAAATGTTATGGTTGTAAATTGGGGGTGACAGCCCTTGCTCCAACATAAGCTCTATATTATGTCAGTGTCACTACCACCTGGGGGTTTCAGGAGAAAAAAGCTTTCTAAATTGTGATTTTGTGACACTGTAAGGACTAAAAACATTAAATTTGGCATGGCAATTACTTATAAGATGTATATAATCTCTAAGTACCGGTTTAAGAAAATTCCAAAATGAAAAGGATGAAGTGAGTGAAAAGCGTTCTAAAAATGTACTAAATTACGATTTTCATGCAATCTTCTGAAATACAAATCCGATGTAAAAAATAATGGTTGCAAATTTGTGGTGATAGAACATGCTCAAGTATAAGCTATATCCGCGTGCCACTACCACCAGAGGGTTGCAGGAGCAGAAAACTTTATAAATTGCGATTTCTGCGATACTGAAGAGGCTAGAAACTTTAAATATGGCAAGGTAGTCATGTATAAAATATAAATGCCCTATAAGAACAGTCAAAAATAAATTCGAAATTTAAAAGGAATGAAGCGAAGGGAAGAAGCGAAAAATATTTCAAAAAGTCTTAAATTACGATTTGTATGGAAATAATAAATCGATTACAAAAATAATGGTTGCGAATCAATTGTGACACTCTGATCCTACAAAGGTTATATTTTATGCGAGTGTCACTACCACCTGGTGCTGGCAGGAACAACAACCGTTCTAAACAAGCCATTAAAAACTTTCTAAATTACGCTTTCTATGGAATGTTATGAAATATCAAACCGATTTCAAAATTAACGTCAGAAAATTAATGATGACAGTCTCTGTTTCAAAATAGGTTTTTTATGTTAGTGCCGTTACCAACAAAGAGGTAGAAGACCGTTAGACAAGAAGCTAGGAATTTGAAATTATGGTTAATTTTAAAATGTAAATGCGTACTAAGAACGGGTTCATAAAAATTTAAAACTTCAAATGAATACTGAAATGACTGTCTGAAATGAGAATAAAAGCTTCAAAATACTTTTTAAATTATCCTTTATTTTGAATTAATTTTAGTTCTTCTTATTAATTTAAGTCTCTTTTCTTGCTAATGCAGTGTAATAATGAAGTTTAGTCACACTGTAACTTAATTAGTAATTTTTTGAATTATTTCTAAAAGTATAATTTATTCTAATAAAAATTAGACATGCGAATATCACTTGGCGTATTTCAACTATTACGCGAGCAAAACCGTGGGTTTTGCTAGTTTAGTTATAAATGTATATTGAATTAACTATTCACGTTGTTTATTTTGGAAGATTTAATGTAAATAATTTAAAACTTCGAGGTGAATTTTTAATTAATGTTTCTTATTTGTTACTTATATGTTAATCTAAAGCAAGCGATAAATCGCCAAACATTGTTCCCATCGCAATCATTCGTATTGCATTCATTTAACGTATAATATAAACCTTCAACTCATTTCATTTAAAACACATAACTTTCATTTTAATTACATATATGTAAGAAACAATTATTTATAATACATATATTATGTGCATTTAAAAGTCACGACTTTCACCCGTTTCATAAAAAAATAATAATAAGAAGAAATAATACCATACATATCAACACACTA
This sequence comes from Maratus speciosus, assembly GCA_963932465.1. NCBI lineage: Eukaryota > Metazoa > Arthropoda > Arachnida > Araneae > Salticidae > Maratus > Maratus speciosus. The sequence goes on along the minus strand of OZ010800.1, from coordinate 163,463,723 downwards.
GCTGTTTAACCCGTTCTACCCTAGGGAGTTCATGAATTTAATTCTAATATCAAAATTAAAAATAACTATTCTATATAAAAATATATTTTTCTACTACTGTGCATTTTTTAAAAATAAAATTTAATTAATCATGTTGCTATGGCAGCAGATGATAAAACGATATCTTTGGAATAAGGGAATAAATAGAGTACAAAATTTTGTTGATGTTTGCGATAAAATGTTTTTCTTTAATTTTGAAAAAAAAGGTAATAATTAAGCGCAATTAATTAATCACTAATTATTTGCATGTGCGAGATAAAATAATTATCGTAACACCCACTACAGATTCTTAGTATTGCAGCGTGGTATATGAAATATGTATAGCTCTAATTATTTGTATGTGAGGTAAAAGAATTATTGTAATACCCGCGACAGCTTCTCAGTATTTAGCGTGGCGTACGTATATGTATATCTCACACTGCATTAAACATTTAGAACTGGTTAGAATTCGCAGAATTACGGGTTGAACATAAAAAAGGCAAAAAATCTTCAAAAACATAAAATAAAAAAATCTTTTAAAATTTTCGAATTTTTTGCCCCAGTCGTTTGGGTCCCGTACCAGCAACCTGTTTGCCAAATTTCGTAGTCTGCTCCCTGTGGGGTTTTTGAGGTTACATACGCGCACAGATTTCAATAGAGTAGATTTCATTTCAACATCATTGTTTCTAAAATTATACCCATTAAAATAAATGTGGTTATTCGCAACACTTGCCCCCGTTTAACATAAAATTACCTTCTTTTTTCAGCAAAATGAATCAAAATATACTATACAAAGATTTTACTATATTGCTATTGAACAAGATAACTAAAGCTGATATTATTTTTATAGCATGAATTTACTGTCCATGAAGCAATTCTTATAAATTACGGAAATAGCAGTATAAAATGTATTTCGAGACAATATGTATAAAATAAAATGAAAAACTCTGAAAATAAAACATTTAAAATGATAAATTTATAATCAGACAGTAAGATTCTATAAGTTAACAACAACAACAACAAAAATAATGTATGCGAAATTGAATGATAAGGTAAAGCTAAGAGAGTCTGCTCGCATTTCAAAAGAATCCTTCTATATATAAAAAAAAGTTTTGATTTGGAAATGGACCAATAAAAAATCTGCGTAAATATCGGGAAATGCATTTGATTGGTCAGAGCTTTATGACACTATAAGGGAGGTTACCAATAGGGGACCCGTCTCTCTGTCGCCAAAAGTGACGCCGACTTGGCACTATTTCCAGTATTTCGCCAAAATTAATTTTTTCGTTATACGGACAGCATGCCAAAATGTATGCTAATGCGCCAATTATTTCAGCCCTCATCGTGAAAAGGATTTTTCTTGTAAACTATGCGAAACATTGTGATTTGTTATTTATGAAACGTGAATTACATGAATAATTATTATTTAACCTTAACCTTGGAAAGCTTTTTAATTTGCTATTATTCGAAATAAAAATGCTTTTTTTTTATAAAATTATAATTTACTTTTACTGCTGACGCTGAGATGGATTTTACCATTTGTCAATTACCAGATGATGAGAAAGTTGCGATAAAACTGTTTCAGGAATTTGAAATTTTGCATAATAAAAGGTTGTGTTCAAACAACCATGAAATGAAATTATGTATGAGTTCTGGAAATCCGAAATGGCGATGTAGCTTACGATCATGCGAAGAAAGCGTAGGAATACGACAAAAACATGGTCTGAAGGATCGCGGTTATCTTTTCTTAATGCTTTGAGGTTTATATATTTATGGTGCCAAGAGTTGACATCGATTGAGCTTTGTGAGCTGCACCTTGATGTGAACCACAACACAACAGTGGGCTGGAATAGTTATTTTAGATAAGTTTGTGCAAATGCTGTTCACGACCAAATAGAAAAATCGGTGGACCTAATAAAATTATAGAAGTAGATTAAAGTCTTTTTACCAGAAGAAAAAGCAACATAGGGCGTGTTCTTCCTCCTCAATGGGTGTTAGATGGTTTATGCCGTGAAACACGGGGATGTTTCCTTACTCCTATTTCCGATCGCACAGCTGAAACTTTAATGGCGGCAATAGAAAACAATGTAGCTGATGGAAGTATTATTTATACAGATTACTGGGAAGGATATAAAACAGATGAACTGCGAAGTGCTGGTTATGATCATTTCACAGTAAATCACAAATACAATTTTGTCGACCCTAATACTGGATGTCATACTCAAAATGTTGAGAGATTATGGGACATCGCAAAATGGCGCAACAAAAGACATCGGGGAACAGTTCGTCATCATTTAGAGTCGTATCTCATAGAGTTTATGTGGCGACGTCTTCATTCAAAAAATGAAATGTTTACTGCAATGCTAAAAGATATGGCATAGATGTCATATTCGCCTCATATTGGCGCGATTTTTTCCTGACGCCAATGCCATATACGCAACGGGTACTTAACTGGCGCCAAAGTGTCGTTATTTTACTTGATGGGGTAACCCGGATTATGTTGTGGCACAGATGTCATATACGCCCCATAATGGCGCGATTTTTTTCCGATGCCAATTTGGCGAAAATATCAACAGCATAAACAGCAACATCCGGGTTACCATATCGAGCAAAATAACGACATTTTGGCGCCAGTTAAATACCTGTTGCGTATATGACATTGACGTCAGAAAAAAAAAAAACCAGTGGCACTCCGAGAGTGACAATAGAAGTGAAAACTTCAACAATTACGTGTGTGTTTTTTTAATCGTCAGGAAATGTTTTATTGTGCAGGAAATACTTTTAAATGTAGTGTTTTTTTATTCATTATTATAAACTATTACTACCAAAATTATATTACAATTTTCATAGTAATATAATTTAACTATAAATTACATATAAATAAACATTAATAATCTGTAATATATATTATTATATTAAATTATATTATTAAATTATACATGTACATATAAATAAACAAATTTTCGTACAAAAATTCTCGTATTGCATTTAAAGATTTATCCGGTGAAATATAAACAGCAACCATTACAATTCAATACTATCCAAATATTGAAATCGATAATCCAATTCAATACTATCCAAAAGTATTTTTATTAATACTACAATTATATTACGCTTGGTGCGCTAGTGTCTATGTGCCAAAATGCTAGCATGTCGGTTACGTAACAGTGTCTCCAAATCAGTGGTTTTTCTCCATCTCAAAAAAAGCTCAACGCGCCTAAAGAAGTTTTCGAAAACTGATAATGTGTGTGTGTGTGTTCCTGTGTGAACGCCCGGAGAAAAAGTGAGTTTTAGCTTCCTTCTTCTTTTGCGGATTGAGCTGAAGAGGGAAAAGTTCCTGTCATTCACCGCTTGGCGCGCTAGTGTCTATGTCGGTTACGTAACAGTGTCTCCAAATCCGTGGTTTTTCTCCATCTCAAAAAAAAAAAAACTCAACGCGCCTAAAGATGTTTTCGCTTCAAAAATCGCGCCAATATATATGACATCTGTACCTATGTTGTTTATGCTGTTGATGTTTTCGCCAAATTGGCAACCGAAAAAAAATCGCGCCAATATGGGGCGAATATGACATCTATGCCAAAGAGATTTGTAATTTTATGGCAGCAGTTTAATATGATTTTTTTTATTTTATTACTTTATTGTAGTTCACTTATTTTAATTATATATTTGTGATTTAATAAAATAGTTCGTAAAATTCTGTAATTTTCAAATGTTATATTTTTAAAATGCCCACTTTACTATCGACAATGTTTTTCTTTTATTTTTCAAATGTTTCAATTCACGTGATTTTCATTTTGCGCCAACTATTGCGCTTGGCGACAATGCTGTCCGTATAACGGAAAAATACCAAAAAGCACAGCCTACTATGATATATACGGCCCACGCATTTCGCCGAAAACCGTCGAAAAAGTGAAGTCGGATTCAGCTTCAAACCCTGAACCAAAACATCACAACGTGCTCTTTTTTGTTTACATTTATACCCTGCCCAGGTAGCGGCTTGTTTCTCATCGTCGAAGTTTCAGAATCATTGATCGTATTTTCAGAATAATAAATTAAATACTTATATTCTTCAATTTCCTTAGATTTAAAAGGATATTTTACACAGCTTGTAGTATTTTAGTGTTCACATACTTTTAAGATTAGTTAAATTACTTATTGTTTATTTGATCGTTTGGTTCATTCTGTTATTCTTTTTTGAATGTCCCGTATTTACATAAAAATAGCTTGTGTTTTATATACACGTTTTAAAATTAAAACTTGGTTTTTATCAAGGTACTGTTCTCATAACTGGCTTGAAGCAGTTATTTTTGACGAATTTATTGCTACTCGTAAAATGTTTGTGTTTGATATCGTCCGAACTAAATAATAATAATAATAATAATAATGAGACGATCTTCCTTAAACATTAAATATTCTTATTTTAAATCATAGAAAGAAATGGTGATCGCAGATTTAAATATCGTTGCAATATTTTATGTTATCCAAGCAATTTTGATTAAATCATGTAAGTGTATTTGTTACTTATTAAATTATATTTATTAATTATTACAAGGACTTTTATGAGTACTTTAATATATTTAAAAGAAATTCCATTAGTTTTATTGTTTCAGCAGTGAAGATAGCAAATAAATTTGTGACATTGATGTTTTTAGACTATGCATGTTTTTATTTATTGGGGTGAATCGTAGAATACTCTACTTCTTCCCAACCTGGCGATAAATGCGCCAAAGTGGCAACCTTGGTATTTAGTATTAACTTGGTATTAAGTAGCAACCTTGGAAGTATTCTACGGTCGCACCATTTATTATTCCGATAATTGTTAAAATGATATATATATATATATATTTTTTAATGATTAGAGTTAATATTTTTATTAAACTCTTTTGAATCATACCTATACGGAAAAAAATTTAAACACATTGGAATTCTCTAAACCCTGCCCAGAGCGGTCTGATTGGTTCTCGTCGTTGAAGTTACGGTCAGAGTCAAATTTCTGTTTTGGGCAGCGTATGAGAGTCCTCTGGCGAGCAACTTCATACATTAAGCGCAAATCGGTCTGCCGGTAATAGTATCTAAGTATGCCTTGCAAAAAGTAATGCTTTGGAAATGGAACAATGAAAATCTGCGTAGATACCGTGAAATGCAGCTGATTGGTCAGAGCTTTATGACGCTATAATGGAGGTTACCAAGGGGACACCTGTCTCTCTGTCACCAAAAGTGACGCCAACTTAGCGCTATTTCCAGTATTTCGCCAAATTTCCAGAGACTCCCATTGAAATACAATAGGGTTTACTTGCATGCAGGAAATCAACAAATTGAGATACTTCAATGCAACAAAAACTAATATTAGCTTATGAATAGAGCTTAATTGAACTATTTACATTATTTTTAAGCACAAACAATAATCTGGGGTTGGCTATAAAATAGGAATTGCTTCGCTATACCGAATGGAATAGCTAAGCGATTACGCGGGAGGTTGGTGAGCGTAGCTAGCAGGGGGCGGCGCCCCCTAGTAATAATAAAAAATCTAAATACTAATTTTTTGCTAAATTATGCATGAATAATTTTGACTTCGTTTGTTTTTTATGCATTTCCATTGTTATTTTGTTGTTATGCTGTAATTTAATGAAACAAAAGTAATAAAACCAAGAAAACGTGTTTGCGCAATCTCTCCTTACATGGTAGGAGAGATTGCGCACATAGGTAGGAGAGACTGCGTACAAGAATAGAAGAGATTGTTATTAATAATAACTACAATTAAATTGTTAAAAATAATAATTACACTTAAATAACATTTACGTAATGTTTTTGTGAGTAAATATTATTAGATTAGGAGTGAAATTTCAAACAAATATTTAAATAATAAAAAAAGAAAGAATTTTAACAATAGTTAAAGAATTTTAATTTAAGAAGAAGACTAAAATATCAGAAAAAGCAAGCCCTACTAAGACTAGAAAATAACATTAATCTACCTGATGCTATGTTTAACTTGAAAATTACTTCATTTTCATTTCCACAGTTTTAATGTATTTTGTTTGCTAAGCCAAGTTCTTGTCGTCCACAATCGATGCACTTGTTGTTATAAATTGTGCAACTTTTGTGCAATCACCTGCAACAAGCAATACATTGAATTCAGTCACCGGTCGAAGATATCTCCTGGTACAGTTCCATATGATCAATGCACTCATCCTCATTGACCTTCGTTTTATTTCCATCACTTTTTTATCCCGCTTTTTCTGGAAGCATCTTATTTTCAGCTGTTTTCTTTTCTTTTTTTGTGGTGGCATCCTTCTTAAGTCTTTTTTCATGTATATTTTTTGGCTCAGTAACATTAGTTGCACTCTGTTTCCTTTTTGATTTTGATAGCATTAAATTACTTGGAATTGGTGAAAGCTTTTCCAAAACATTGCAGCTGTTATTAGAAAATTTATTTTAGTTAACAAAATTAATTTATTAGCAAATTAACTGTTCATAAATAAAAAAATACATAAATATTTAATTAATTTAATAACAAATATATTATTAATTTATTACTACATGTTTTATGTGCAAAAGTTTTTATTTCAAATTAATTTGTTGCCAAATTTAGTTTCAATAATTATGTGTTTTTCCGAAAAATATTTAAAAATTGATTCATTCATATGTTTTACACGTAATTTGCAATTCATGCAAATTTACCAATAAGCTGCGCAATCTCTCCAAGCACTCAAACTTATGGGGAAATGCGCCATCTCTCCTAAGTAGCAGATGCGCATACTCTCCTATTTTGATAGGAGAGATTGCGCGGTCTTTTATTTAAACATGGCCACTTCTAAAATGAATTTTGGTGTTCGAATTCTTAGTCTAGGTTAGTATCTTATAAGAAATTGTTCAAAATATTTTGTGCTACTGACATTTTATAAAAATTCTGACGAACAGTTATGAAATATGAAGCACTTACTTTCAAAAAACAAAACAAAATAGCAATGCTTTATCCAAGATGCAATCAATGTGCAAATCCATGTAGATACTGCACTAATGCTGCTGTACAACTACCTGGAGTAGCTGCGCGCGCACTCTACTTTTTACCGTCGAATCTCTTTCTACGTGATCTCTCCTACATCTCGAACTCTCTTGGGTTTATCTTATTACATGTTTTAGGAAAGAGTTTCAAGTCCGGATAAATGTAAAAAGAGTAGAAACGAATCTAATCTTAAAAAAAAAAAAAAAAAACAGACAATAGCTAAATATTCATGAAAATAACCAATAAAATATTGCGTGCTTTATACAAGCATCCCTCGGATTACGCACAATGCGATTTACGTAAATTCACAGTTACATAATAAATCTCGAAAATTACATTTACGAATACACTAGCGCGTTTGATATGCACTTGCATACTTTCGATAATTATTTTATAAATAAAATATTCAGATAGAATCCACAACCATAATATAGTTTTGTATATTAGTGAGAGTTATATTTTTATTGGGATATACAATGAAATCGTTAACAAAATAAACTGAAATCTAATTAAAATGCGACAAAAAATCTGGGGTTCAACTGTAACAATTTTATTAGCTGAATTCAAACTAGAACGAAAGTTAATTTTAAAGTTTCGATGAAGAGAAACAAGTGTATTTTTACTTTCTTCTATCTTCACAAAAAGAAAGTATTCGATTCGTAAAATTTTTCGAATTCCGTTTTTAAACATATTGACTCGTTTTAGGGGTCAAAGATCCCGAAAAACACGTTTTTGCAAAATGTCTGTCTGTTTGTCTGTCAGTGTGTGACACAAATTTTGTGGGCGCTCTATCTCAAGAACTAATGAACGGAATTTAATAAAACTTTAGATTCAGTTAGTTCTTGATATAAATATTCATGATTCTTGCAATAGCTCTATCTCAAGAACTAATGCCCTGATTTTCAGAAAACTTCAGACCCAGTTAGTCCTTGACATTATTTGGTTCTGATAACATTTTGGTGTAAATCTCCCAATAGGTGGCGCTGCTATGCTGCATTATTCATGATTATCGCAATAGTTTTATCTCAAGAACTAATGCACGAATTTACATCCAACTGCAGATTAACTTAGTCCCTGATATAAATTAGTTTTGTTTAGTTTTTGTTGTAAATCGCCCAACAAGTGGTGCTACTATGCTGCATTTTTCAAGATTTTCGTCATAACTGTATCTCAAGAATTAATGCATGAATTTTCATTAAACATTAGATTCAGTTAGTACCTGATAGAAATTGATCCTGACAAATTTTTGGTGTAAATTGCTAAACAGGTGCCACTGTTATGCAAAACTTTTTACGATTTCCGCAATAGCTCTATCTCAAGAACTAGTGCACGAATTTTCATGAAACTCACAATTCAGTTAGATGTTGACATAAGTTCTTGTTGATTAGATTTTGGTGCAAATCACCTAAACGGAGGCACTGCTGTAATGCATTTTTCAGGAAGAATTAACATGTATAAGATAGAAGAAAGTTTTGGGATTGCCGCATCCAATTAGTTTCTTCTAGCTTTAACTGTCGTTTGATGTAGATTGAAAATTGTTTAAGTCAATTCGTCACTTGTTCATTGGATGTAGATTAAAAATTGTTTAACCCTTTATGTACTGAATTATGAATTCTTGAAACTTTTTCTTCTAAAGCTTTTATCGTGAATTGTTGAAACTACATTAGAAGATTTATATAATAATTTAATAAATTTTAGAATTACTGAAGGATTTAGAAAAATTCATTAAATTTGAATTTATAGGGATTTTGTGCAATATTTATAACAGCACTGATATCTTTTATTTTAAATATTTTTATTAGTAGTATTTTTTAGAATTAGGGAATGTACAAATAAAATGTTCTTACAATAGAAATATAGAAATATTTCTGAATCGAGAAATCCCCCCCCCCCCAACACTAAGCAATCTGAAAAGATGCAAAGGCAAACGAAATCATCCTTTTAAAAATACTTTTGTTTTGTGTAACCCATAATGCTTTTAGAACAAGATAAAAGAATGTATCTATAACTCATTCTAAACTGTATTACTACTAATTGATGTATTAAATGAATTTTATAGAAAGTTATTTTAATTGTACTTATAAGTAACGTAAGTAGATAGAGGGTTAAATCAATTCATCAATGTTAAATTTATAAATATCGCATTCCATAAGGGTTTTTTTTTTATTTGAAGAGTGTTGTTTCAGTTTGTTTTTATATATTTTCATACTTTTACAGTTTATATCCACATAAATATTGCTGCATGATACTTTATTTATAAAATAGTATAAGATATATTATATTCATAAATATGATACTGTTTACTGTATGATACGGAAGTAAATTATAAATCGTTAAAAATTATCTTCGTTCTTATCGCTAATATATATATATATATATATATATATATATATACATATATATATATATATAATAAATATCGCAGTTTCTTACGAAAATGTATCTAATCAATTTACAAATTCGACTTACGTAAAAATCCAGTTACGTAAAAGTTTGTGGAACGTATTACTTACATAAGTCGGTGGATGACTGCAATGGAAACGAAAAAAGTGACTGCTTAAAAATAAAAATTCTAACAAGGGGACCACCAAATATGGTGCTCACCGCTTTTAATAAATTTAAAGTATATGGCAGAGTTCTTACCCCTAATTATTCTGGTGAAAGGATTTCTTAAAATGGGCCTTAGAGAAATCGGGGTCAAAGTTCAGCATTCGTTTTATATAGCCATTAGTTTGCTGTTATCATTGTGTGAACGCAATGGAGTGCTCCCCCGAAAAGCGCGAGGTCCCGAGATTGAAGCTGCCTCTTGATTTTTTATATTAATTTTTTAATTAATATAATATTTTTATTACTTTACAACTTTAACCAAAGTTATGAATTGGTACAGCTTTGAAATTTTGATATTTTTCTAAAAAATAGATTTAGGTTTTTGATGTTTTATGAAAACTCCTATTTTTTCTGTAATTTTTAAACTAACATATCTCTTGACGAAAATATAAATTAATATTTCTTAATTTGTGCAGAATTTGTTTTCTTAAAATTATTATTATTTACCTTTTTATATTTTAAATACAATTCTGAAATAATGCATAATTTATGATTAAAAAAATTTACAAAATAAAATATCTCTTTAATATCTGGTTTGTTTTTAAAAAAGGTGCCCAATGTCGTACAGGAATGCGATTTGAACTAAAATGCTTTTCATGATGAAACGTGTTCTTCAAGTGAATAAAGAAATTAGTTCGAAGCTTCACACATAGATGGCGCTGTACCTTAAATTATAAGAAAGAAGCGCCAAAAATTCAAAGCAAACAGTTACAGATCCTTTTATTTTGTCAAAAGCAGTTATAGAGCAATAATGTGTGCAATTCATTAGCATAGTTCAATGTGCGTGCACTTTGTAGCTCGAGCCACACCCAAACGTAACTACAGTTCAATCCACATTATCGTTAGCATTGATTGTGGAATTGACAGGATCACATGCGTGATTGTCGTCTTCAGTACTTTAATGTCAGTCACAGCCGACGCGGTGAGCGGTCCCTTTCCGTCCGCGGTACTGTAAGCTATTCTTCTCTTATTCCGACTCTTTTGCGGAAGCCAGGTTGAAAGAAAAAAAAATCAAGAATTGAAACCGGACAAATTTAAAAGGGGGATTACACAAATTAAAGACAACGAAAAGCGGGAACGGAGGGCTCGGGGCCCTGAAGCTACCGAACAACCACTGCTGCGTCGAGCTTATTATTACTCCTTTACATAACCCACAAGAAACAGTCGAGAGGGGTTATGACTAATCAGAAAAAACGCACGTTTGAAACGAAATAAACGGACAAGTTGCGCCAACTATGATTGAAGTTTGGAACAAATTATTTTTATTCGCTTGAAGAAAACTTTTCATCATGAGAAGCATTTTTGTCCAACCTGCGCTCCTGTACGACAATTATTTGATTTTATATCGAATTTTAAAATGTGTCGGGGATTTTTGAGACACCCTGTAGTATACTTTCGAAAATAATAGTACCTTTATAATATTGTCAACAATAATTGATCATTTTAACAGTGTACATCAGTTAGTTTCAGATCCGTTAAAAACATTTTTTTTTCTTTTGAGTCAAAATTACACCTTAATGTAACCCATTTTTAGATTGCACGTTGGGTTGCTTACGCTCAACACAGCGCAATAAGGTGCTGAATAAAATGATTTTTTTTATTTGGTCCATTTAATAGATTTTCTTTTGAAACGAAATTACATTTTACTTGACTTCATGTTTAAATTTGGTTTAGAGATATTTATGTAGAGTGTGCTTTATTCAGAAAACAAGTAAAACATTAAAGCATTTTTGAAAACACATATTGATTGATTTTTGTATACACATAAGATCAAACACTGCATGGTTAAAAAAATGATAAACATAAAGACAAGGGAGTTTTCTAAAAGCTTTCAGTCACTGATAAGAAAATAGGGTTTATGTTTTGCTTTGATTTATTTTGTTCTTTCGTCACAGAAGGAGAGATAAAATATGCGATATTCTCAATGAATATTTAAGGTACACTATCAAATGTTTATGTTTCTAAAAACACATTAGTTTATTAAACAAAACGTGAAATGACATTAAATTCCAGGAATTCCGATTTAGAGATGATGCTTTTCAATTAAATTACACAGAAATATACTATAAATTAAAAATAAAAATAGAACTAAATCTATTATCAGGGATATATGAAACACCTTTCACCAAAGAAGATGGAACAGTGCAATTTTATATAGGAATGACAAATAGAAAGATCAAAACTAGGATCAAAAGAACATGTAGCAGACATCGAACACAACAACAAAACTACATCCCTGCCAGACTATACAACATAAAACCTTTACAAAAATGTTTTTAAAATTGTAGAATAATTCATCTATCAAGATTTTATTTGCCATCCATCATCAGAGAATCAATAATGATCTTCTTAAGCAATAAGGATATTTGCAATGATTCAGCATCCACGGAGCTTCCTAAAATTTGGTAAGAATTGATATACAGAATAATGGAATCTAATATATAAAAATGATAATTTTTCTGTCTGTAATTCTTTACAAATACACAGTTTGGAAGCCAGAATTGTGAAATGTTACGTACTAATGTATTAAAACACAGCCGAGGCAACTAAAGGAATCTGGAATCGAAATAACTTATAGTTAATTTTTAATTAATAAAAAACCACAAATTTAAAGCAATTTCCTATAAAATTGATACATTTTTTTGTTATAAATTTCGCCAAAAATTAAAAATCCACAATAAAATTCTTACGACAACAATTACTTTTCTGTTGCAAGATTTCCACGTGAGAGAATGAAATAAATGGTTTGACGAATTAAAAAATAAAAGGAATATTACATCATAACTTTACTACTGCAAGATTTCCATGTGAAAAAATGTAAATGATATGAAAAAGATTTTCATTTATTACTTACATTACTTGTACTATAAAAATATTGTCTGTGACATATTTTGCTAACAACACAAATTAAATTTTGTTTATGTATCATGATCTGATAATGTTATTGATTAAAACAGTTTGGACAAATGAATGACATGTGTTTTAAACACATACTACTTTAGGAAGAAACGCATTAGTAATTATTTTTATGTCCTTTACTCAAGAGTACATCACAAAAAGACCTTTCTTTTGTATCTGTACCTACTGCATTATTATCTTCAGAATCTGATGAAACAGAAACCAATAGGTTACTCAAAAGTTGTTGCTCTATTTCCCATGGAGTTTTCGATATTTTATAAGAAAAAAGGGCAAAAAATTGATGTAAAACATTCAACATAAATTAAAAAAATATATATTTACAAATTTAATTGTCTCTATGATAAAAATAAAATAAATTTGTAATATAGCTTACCTTAATTTTTTTTTAAATCAAAAAATATTCCGTGATTACTCGCGGCGTGTTCTGAGCACCCCAGCTAAAAATTTTCACTTCCTCACTTCTTTCGAAAAAACAGTAGAATGAACACGTCTTTCATCCCAGAAAAACCACTTAAGCATCTTTTAGGTAATTTTAAGCATAGATATCCAAGCTTACAGTTTAAAAATGTTATATATGGAATTCCGTGCAAACAGTGTAATGAAGTCTACATAGGTGAAACCAGTCGTACATTTGAAACAAGACTTAAGGAGCATAAACATGCTTTTAGAATAAAAATTTAAATTCTAAAATTGTTGACCACGGCATGAAAACTGATCATTTTCCGAAATTGAGAATGCATATATAATTAGATCAGGCTGCAGCATTTATGCAAGTCGTATTTTTTTGGAAGCTTGGTACACGAGAATTGATGATTTACCAATTAACGAGGCTGAATCTCTACCAATAGAATATTCAGTTTTGTTTTAACTATAATTTTTTGGCATCTTCATGTTATGTTTTTTTACTTGTTGAACTTTAAAATCTAGTATCACTTTTACGTTACGAATTAGCTGATGAGGGATTCAGAATGTATCCGAAAGGTCCTTTTAAATTGTTGTTAGTGTTTTTATCTTTTAATGTAATGTAATGTCTGTTATTTTGAAAAGTTTGCATAATTAAGAATGAACACGTGTTGTCAATAGGCGTGTCAACAAGGGGTGTGCATCTACTAAAATTATTTGAAATTCAACTTGAGTAGTTCCGTACTTGTGACATTGTTTTACTAATGGAATGGAACACCCCACGCGAGTAATGGAGGGTTAATAATTCATTTTGGCTACAACAAAATATAATGAAAAGCCTGGGAAAGTTATTTCAAACGTATTTTATTCGATTAAAAATCTAACAATTACAATTAATATTGCACATATTTTCAAATCATTGGTTCGTGGTTTCTCATATTTGAAATAAATTTCTTATATTTTTTAATTGATATTTCATCTCCTAGTGAGAGATTTTAAAAAGTTTTAGAAATTCTGAAATAGAATTTTGATATCAGGGTGTGTCCCAAATTTTAAATTTCTGCGTCGAATCTTTACAAATATTATAAAAATTAAAGTTTGTTTTGATTTTTTGTTTGTAGGAGGTAATCTCTAGAACTACCGAACAGATTTTAAAAGTAATGGTATAAAAATGACGGTGTTAGTCCCTGTTCCAACATATGCCATATCTTATGTCCATGCCACTATCTCAAATGGGGTGCAGGAGCAAAAAAACGTTCTAAAAATACGATTTTTCTGTTACTGCATTTCCTAGAAACATGAAATTTTGAATGGTAGTAACGTAAAAGATAGAAATGATCTCTAAGAACAATTCTTAAGAAATTTAAAATTTACAAGGGTTGATAATGCCCGAAAAGCGTTCTAAATGGCGATTTCTACGCAATTTTTGGAAATATCAAATAGATTTCAAAACATATAGCTGTAAATTGATGGTTGCAGCCCTTCCTCTAACACAAGCTCTATTTTACGTCAGTGTCCCTACCACTTGGAAGATGCAGGAGAAAGAAACGTTCTAAATTAAGATTTTTGCGTTACTGCAGGGCCTAAAAACATGAAATTTGGCATGATAGTAACTTATAAGATATAAATTATATCTAAGAATATTTTCTAAAAAATTCGAAATTGAAAAAGGGTGAAAATGCATGAAAAGCAATGTAAAAAACGTTCTAAATTGCGATTTCTACGCAATCTCTGGACGTACTGAACCGATTAAAAAAATAACGGTGTGAAAATAATGGTGACAGCTCTTGCCCCAAGATAGGTTCTATTTTATGTCAGTGTCACTACCACCTGGATTTGCAGAAGCAAGCAATGTTCTAAATTGTGATTTTTGTGTTACTGGAGGGCCTATATGTGTGAAATTTCGCATGGTATTTACTCAGTTCATATAAATAATTTCTAAGAACATTTCTTTAAAAATTCGAAATTTACAAGAGGGGATAATGCACGAAAAGCGTTTTAAAAAACGATCTAAATGGAGATTTCTACGCAATCTAAGGAAGTATCAAACCGATTTCAGACGTAACGGTGTGAAAATGATGGTGACAGCCCTTTCTCCAAGTTAGGTTATATTTTATGTTAGTGTCACTACCACCTGGGGGTTGCAGGAGCAAAAAACTTTCTAAATCACGATTTTGTGTTACTGAAAGGCATAACAACATGAAATTTTGCATGGTAATTACTTATTAGATATAAATGGTCTCTAAGAACATTTCTTAAAAAATTCGAATTTTAAAAAGTGTGAAAATGCGCGAAAAGAGTTCTAAAAAAAGTTCTAAATAGCGATTGCTACGTAATCACAGTATGTATCCAACCAATTTCGAAAGTAATGGTTAGAAATTGATGGCGACAGCCCTTGTCCTGACAAACACTCTGTATTATGTCGGAGTGTGGCCAACCCTCCGGGTGGTTCGGAACCGGCCCCTTAAGTGGGGGAGGAGACTTGGAGACCGGCCGAGTTTGTTGTACACGAATGCGAGGGGGCCGGATGGGGACGAATCACAGCCTCCTAGAATGGCTCGCGGTCAACAGGCCTCGAGGCTGGCGGTCACGGGTAACATTGTACATGGGTGCGCGTTTGTGTGCCGTGCGTTTACTGTTGGCACCCGGGTTCTCTGGGCAAGCCGGATAGCAACGGTCTATAGGTGGATCTTAGGGCCGGTTTACGGGTCGGACGGTGTCACTGAACAAAGACTAGCTAATGTGATAGGACCCCCATCCACCAATTGACTAAGAGAGAGCCTGAGAGGAGAGTGCGGGCTTTGCAGAACGGTGTCTCGGTGACTCACTGGTGACGACGAGGCTCGCGCGATCGCCATGCAGGATCCCCCGGAGCAACCGAAGTGTGAGGGTTTCGGACAGCGACTAATGTGCTATTTGCGCCAGGAGTCTCATCCCGCCGAGACATCCATAGCTGGAGATGTTATGAGCCAACCCTAAGGTGGGTAGGGTTTGATGGTTCCGTCGTCGACCAGGGAGCGGTCGCAGAGGGAGACCAGTATGGCTCTGTTTGCCCGACGTCGTGCCGTAAACCCTTGGAGGGTGTCCGCCATCGAACAGTATCCCAGCAAGGAACCGGGCCGGAGGCTCGCTGATTAATGCGAAGGCGCTTCGAACCTTGGGTGAACTCTTGGTCCGACCTAGATCCTGCGTGTCTGTGCATTACTGGAGGTTCTGGAGGTTGCCGCGCCAAGTGGTAAGGATTTAGCGGTGCCTCAAACTAATTTTCGGACGCAACTTGCAGGTAGCGGTCGGTCACTGCACGGTGTCAGGAGCACGCTTGCTTGGGTATTCTCGACGACCGTGAGGTAAGGTAGCGAGTGCGGCTTTTGCCGGTCTCCCGCGGCTTCTCCACACTTGGGTGGAGTCGAGTTGTGGGGGGCCGGCGGGACTCCAGACTCTCCAATCCCCTAGCGTGGCGGGAGCTTTGAAGTCTAGGTGGAAATTTTCAGTGCCCACTTGTGGTCGCTAACGGCACCTAGTCTGGTCTCTCTTCACTCCCAGCGTCGAGCCACCAGAGGTTACGCAGGTTGAGCAGAGAGATTGGGCGAAATATCCCTAGCGAGGCGATGTCTTTGTCGTCAGAGGAGGACTTTCCATGTCTCCTCGGGGTCCGTTAAAGGCACCTTCATGATCCCCTGAGCGAGACGTCGTCTGTAGCGTCAGGAGGGAGTTTCCCCGTCCCTCCGGGGCTTCTTAGTTAGGGCACCTCTCTTTCCTATCGGTTGGCGCTTAGAAATGTCTTTGCTGGAAAATGGTATTTGATCTTGTGAACCCTCCGTAAAGTAACTCCGGCTTGGGAAAGCTCGTGCATGTTCTTGGGCCCAACTCCTTTTTAGGTGTTCGGTTTCTGCGAGCTGTCGGGGCGTATCGGGTCGGGAACCAAGAGAAGGGACCATTTGGCTAATCTGGCTGGGTGGCGAAAATTGTCGTATGCGATCAATTCATCTTCTTTTGGGAATAACCAGCGTGACGTGCGCTGGGCAGTGCGCCGTTCTGACCGGAGTTTTGTGAGGGGCGTTCTTGACGGGTCATTCCTGGCGGAGGCCTTCGGGACGCGTTGCGGGGTTTGGCTCTCGGGTCGTTCCAAGCAGGGACAAATGGGCCTGCAAGGACCTGAGACCGGGTGATGGGACTCCGTCTATATTATGTCGGTGTCACTATCACCTGGGATTGCAGACGTAAAAAACCTTCTAAATTTCGATTTTTGTGATACTTCAGAGTCTAGCAACTTTAAATTAGGTATGGTAGTTAATTATAAGATATAAATGATCTCTAAGAACACTTCTTAGCAAATTCGAAATTTAAAAGGGTGAAAATGGGCAAAAAGCGTTCTAAATTGCGATTTCTACGCAGTCTCATGTAGTGCCAAAACGATTTCAAATGTAACTAGATGGAACCCGTCAAAACTTGACGGCACCAAACAAAAAAGTCTAACTCTTTAAAATGTTATTTACTGCCAAAACAGCATGAATAAAACTGTGATTATTTGGTACTAATTTCATATAAAATACATTCATATCTACTATGATCATAAAACCCTTATCAGAATCGGTAGATAATAAAGCATGTAGTGCATACAAATGTATTTTGTGTGCTCTAATGTTAGATAATGACAAAAATGCATTGTACAATATACATCGATATCATACTGATCGAAGAATAAAAAAATAAATAAATAAATAAAAAATAAAAAATAAAATAAGGCTGAACTTTTACAGCCTCACGGACTTTTCACGAAATTCGCATTTTTCGCAACATTTTTGAGGAAAGGTGAATTTATTCTTCGATCCTCTGGCAAAATTAGTGTTTTTCCGCGACCATTTGACGAAAATCGCACTTTTTCCACAGTCCTTTTAATGAAATTCACGTTTACTCTGCGATCCTTTGACGAAATCACGTTTTCTTGCAATCCTTCGGCGAAACTTGCATTTCATTCCACGATCATTCAACAACATTTGCATATTTTCCACGATATTTTGCAAAATTCATATATTTTTTAATCCTTTGATAAAAATCATGTCTTTTCCATGATCCTTTAACAAATATTACGTTTTTTCTGCGATTTTTAAACAAAATTCGCATTTTTTTCGCAATTCTTCGACGTAATTCGCGTTTTTTCCCACAATCTTTCGACAAAATTCGTATATTTTACACGATCCTTTGACAAAAGTCGTGTCTTTTTCGTGATCCTTTAACAAAAATTGCGTTTTTCCCGCAATCTTTTGATGGGAATCGTATTTTTTCCGAGCGATCCTTTGATGGAAATTTATTTTTTTTCTCGTGATCCTTTAAAGAAAATCTCATTTTTCCCCCCCCCCCGATCCTTCAACGTTAATCGCGTTTTTTCGCGACCGACAATTTTTGCGATCCTTTAAAAAATTTTTGTTTTTCCCGCGATCCTTTGAAGCAATTTGCTCAATTTGGCATGGTTGCTACTCGCGTTTTTCTTGTATTTTTTCCGTGCCCCCCCCCCCTCCCCATAAAAATGTCAACAAATTTTAATGTATATTTGCATAGATACAAGGGATAATAAAATTCAGTGCCAAAAAAGCGCAATTCCGCGGAAAATTAACATGTCTGTAAAATGGATTTTGCAGGTTCAAGTCGGGTTCTCTGTATTATATAGTTCTGCATTAATGGAATGAAAAAAAAAAGAGAGAGAGAGAGAAAATAATGGAAACAGAATCCTCAGCAAACAGGAATCTTTTTAATGCATGAATTTTGTCTATAATCGCTGTAGATTATAAATGTATGTAGAGAAATTTCTAAATCGCTCTTATGAAGGAAACAAAAAATCACCAGTCGGTTTACAGGCACTTTTTCAGTTGGTCATGCAAGGAAAAGAAAAGCAAAATTTGTCCATCCATCGCTTAAAAAATCACAAAAATCATCAATCAGTCGCAGAGGAAAAAGAAGAATCGACAGTCCGTTATGAGGGAAAAATCATGAAATTTGTCAATTGGTCGCAAAAAAAAAAAAAAAAAAAAAAAAAAAAAAGCCAATCAGTAGGAGAAAACATAGGATTAATTCATAATTAATATCCATTATGAGGTTTTCAGGTGAAGAATATATTATTTTTTTCAGAACTAAATAGCTGAAATTGCAGAGAAAAATCACCCCTTGCTCTTGAAAATAAAAGCAATGTTGTCAGAAAATCATTGGCAAAAAATTAATTCCCTCTCTCACCCCCCCTCCCAGCCGCCCAAATCATGCCATGTTTAACAGCGCTGATAAAATACATTAAATTTCCCACAAACCGAAAGACTGATAATTTTATTGTCAGCGTATGTGAACTACTTTCTGAACTACTTTTTTTTTCTACTTTTTGTAAAAAGCTTTTAAAAATAGGATTACACATATTACGTATTTTGAAATTTATTCACTCTGACTTATTGGGAATTAATGATGAACTTTTCTTTTGATTTAGTAATCTTAATGGTCTTCAGATTTTCAAGTGGAAACTGTTTAGAAGTCTATTGGTATGTATCTTATGACAGGGCATAGAGAATGTTATTTTGGTGGTTTTTAACACAAATCACAATCGTCTGTCACCAAACATTGGAAAAACGGTGATAACTTATTTTCAAACCTTTTTTGAGTTATGGGGATCCCACAATAAACAATTAATTTGTAATTCTGACAATGAACATTAAATTTACTTTAATGTAAGCATTGAAAAATCCATTTATTTGTCAACAGAAACATTGTAGTCTTTTCTATCTAAATAGTTTTAAGTTTTTTAGTACCTTTTTTCGCGAAAAATCAATCATCAGAATTGCAAATTTCATTTTCTTTAAATTTGTCAATATTTAAAGTTATTTTAGTTAAAACATTGTGATTAAACATTCATTGTAAGATATCTGCTTTAAAAATTTCTATTTGTCTTAGCCTAAGTTTTTCATGCTTAATTTAACATATAATTTTTTATTAATGATTCAATTGTTAAAATTATCATTTCAGGTGCATTTTCTAAAGAGTCAAGAACGTTTTTAGTTAATCGAATTGTAATCAAAACAAAAGTTTTCAGAAAATCACTTCTGCCTGCCCTTTTCAGAAGAAGGTATTATTCAATAGAGAAATTTTAAACTATGAAGCTATAAGGTATACTGTCAAAATAATTACTGCTGGATATTAAAACATTTTTATCGTAATCCATATGTCAGCAAAACAAATTTTTCAGAAATTTTTGTTGCTCTTTTCAGAAGGTGTTATTCAGCAGAGAAATTTTCAACTATGAAGCCATAAGGTACTGTAAAAATAATTACTGATGCTGGATATTAAAACATTAAGAGATATTTCAAGAGAAAATGAACGTTTCGTAATATCTACATAACGATAGCGTTAAAGTTTCAACTCGCTAGGTTAAACAGGCGGAAAATACAAAGAACATATTAAATCTAAGTAAATCACAAGAAAAGTTAAAAATAGAATTACAGCAAATCAGATTAAAAAAACATACAATAAATTAACAAAATACCTCATAAGGTGTAATTCAAAGAAACTGTAAACAGCAGACAGCATTGTTGAGATCAGTGGATACGCGTGACAATATCTGTATATAGACAGGAATGTCACTGAACTCCCATTGGAGCTCAGTCTTAGCACATGCGCTATTTACCCGGATTGATCTAATCGAAAGACCTTTCAGGTGGTCGCGCATGCGCATATGTCTCAAAAATGCACTGAAAGTCGGTCTTACTTAAATTGTCTTGCGTTTTAATATATAGGATGTTTGTAAATTGATGGTGACAGCCCTTGCTCCAACATAGGCTCTATTTCATGTCAGTGGCACTGCCACATGGGGGTTGCAGGGGCAAAAAACGTTCTAAATTGAGATTTCTGTGATGCTGAAGAGGCTAAAAACTATAAATATAGTATGGTAATTACTTATAAAATATAAATACCCATTAAGAACTGTCGAAAAGAAAAACATTTTCAAAATCATTCACGATAGAAAACGTTTTCACATAATTTAAAAACAATAAACATGATGTTTATTGTTTTTAAATTATGTGAAAATATTTTCTATCGTGAATGATTTTGAAAATGTCGCCGTTTGTGCAATGAAACGATCGTCAATCTTAATAAAGATATTTTATCATTTTTTATAGCATTATTTAACTTAATCTGTTTATAAGTGATTATTATACACTTTGAATACAAATAAATCGTATATAAAATAATGGTGTCTACTTTTATGGACCATACATAAAAAGATATTCGCCTTCGGAAGCCTCCCTTTTTGCGTCAGCTCTCAGGGCTAGTATTCGGCGGTGCTTCATATTCGCTTGACGTCACATTTTCTTTTACACAGTTTCTTTTTTTGGCCAGTAACCTTGTCCGATTCCTGGTTCGGGTATCCAGACTGACGGAGATTGGAAGGAATATACCCCGTCAAAATGTTTTAAAAACTCTTGGGATTCCCCTTGAAAGTCTATGGCTAAAGTTGTTTGCTAAAAAATTCATTGTTTATGGTTTTGTTTAATACTTTTATGGATAAGGTTTCTCCAGAGACGTATTAAAGATATATTAGAAGGGTAGTCTACTATTTATTTAGTCAGAAAATGTAAACAGATATAAATAGCATACACAAAAATCATAAACAACATACATAACAAACACCATAATCATAACAACAGATATCCCATGTACAAAAATCCTAAACAAGAGATATAACATGTGCAAAATCATAAAAAAACAATTATAACATATACGAAAATCCTAAACAACAGATATAACATGTGCAAAATCATAAAAAAACAATTATAACACATACAAAAATCATAAACAACAATTACAAAATATACAAAAATCATAAACAACAGATATAACAAACACCATAATCATAACAACAGATATCCCATTACAAAAATCATAAACAACAGATATAACAAACACAATAATCATAACAACAGATATACCATGTACAAAAATCTAAACAACAGATATAACATGTGCAAAATCATAAACAACAATTTTAACACATACAAAAATCATAAACAACAATTACAAAATATGCAAAAATCATAAACAACAGATATAACAAACACCATAATCATAACAACAGATATACCATATACAAGAATCATAAACAACAGATATAACATGTGCAAAATCATAAACAACAATTACAGAATATACAAAAATCATATACAACAGATATAACAAATACAAAAATAATCAACTACAAACATCAAATGTATATAACAATTAAAGGTACGTATGTATCTCAAGAGAGATAGCAAAAAATGGTTTTCCATTGCCAATCTTGATTGTAATTGCCAATAACGTTCAAAACAGTAATTCAATATTATTAAATATTCACCATTCTATAAAATTGTAAAAATTATAAAAATAAAATAAAGTAAAATAGATAATTCATAATAAATAAATAAGAAAATGCGTAAAAAATAAAAATATCTCTATTCTAAAAAAAAATGTAAATAACGTTGACACCGCCGCCGCAGTAAATAAATTTTTTGTGACAGGGGTTCTCTCATGGTCGGGGTCTTTAAGAAAACTATTGAATATAAAATGTAAAAATTGTCTTCTTTATAGGAATATGTTTGAAAAACACATTGAAGTAGACAGTTTTTAAATCGAAGAATTATTTTAAATTTAATGTTAAAGTCTTTCAAAATAGTTCCATTATAAAACTTTTATAGGAACAAAAACTACTAATATCTGTTTAAAATCTTTTATAGTGAGATGCTCGACAATCTTGCGATGTGCAATGTGCAATTAATTTCTTAATTTGGCATTTTTTTTAAATTTATTTCTTTCGATTTTGTTATTCCCATTTTTACCAAATGGAGATATATTTCATATTTAGGAAAATAAATATATTGTTTTAATTGCTGTCAAGTTGTAGAATAGAATAACAATAATATTTCATTTCAACAGGAAAAAAGTATTTACACGTGACTATTGAAAAAAAAGAAAAATTAAAAAAAATTAAATGATCACGTGTTAAAGAAGGAAATGGGAAAATTATGTCATAAAAAAAGGTATTAACACGTGAATATTAAAAAAGAAAAAAATATTTTAAAAATATGTGTATATTTATATTAAACATGAAATCCTTTATTTATGAAAATTACGTCATAAAATAAAACAATGCATTTTAAAAAATTTTATTATGGACAATATTCATCCTAGGCCACAGTAGGAATCGCATGGCGTAAAAGCAGCGCGGCTAACAAGTTTGTATATATATTTCCTCAATTGATGCTGAATAAATACAAGTAAATGCATTCGTAAAATACTTTATAACATACATTTTGTACGATACGAATTACTACATAAATCCATATCAGAAAATAAACTTATCCTATATACATATTAATTAAAATAAACAATGTACATTTTTTAAAATAAATTGAAAATACCCATGATGGGGTATTAAAATAGAGTAAATAATTCATGCATAAGCTACACTTGTTCCAGAAAATATCTAAAACGCGATCGAAACGAAACATATAAGCGTAAAATTTCAAAACAACGTGCTTTTCAAGACGGCGGGTTTGAATGTTATTCCCAAGCTGACGAAGTTTTGTAATCTCGGACCCAAAGAAAGAATATTGTCCATAGCGCTGTTATAAAAGTCCCAGATGCAGGACCAATTTTAATCTAATCAATTTATACAAGCTTTTTTTAAATATGTAATTAATCTTAGTATCAATCCCAAAATCATCACCAGCTATCGCGAAAGCTATAGATGAGGCCACGGCAACCTAAAAATTTCAATTAAAATGGAAAACACGTGGCAACCTGATTACAGAAGATCATCGCCATTCCTGGTAACATCTTTCAACCTTCCGTAACCGTGTAATACTTATAAAACTGGGTACATTTAGAAGTTTTCAGAGGCTGCAAATTCTGAGCGAGGCTTGGCAAGCGTAGAGGCAGACCGCGATGGGTCAAAGATCTCAGTATTTATTTAAAAATCCCGCTTTTATATGCAATCAATATTTATATTAAAAATCGTGCCGAATTTTATTACTGCATTTCATATTTTCTCCAAAAGACTTTCCGTTAGAATGCATTAATTTGGCATGGGCACTGAACTCGATTATGTGAACTTTGCTAAGCTTTCTTTTAACTCTCTATAGGTATAAAGCATGAGCAAGGGAATTTATTAAAACCATAAACAATTTTTGCTCTGTTTCATTTTTAATATTTATAAACAAAAAATAAAAACTAGAAAACTGAAATTATACTTTTTTTTCAGAATTTAGTGTCGACAACGATGTAAAAAAAGATATATAAATTTTACATTATTAGATCTATCTCCGCGAGTTCCCTATTTTATTCTAAATTAGTGCTCTATATTCACAAATTCCTTATTCTTAAATAATCTCTATCGTTAACTCTGTTAAATTCCCCTTTATTTAATATCTAGATTAACCAATTTACTTAAATATTAATCTTTTATTTATTCTTAATTCCTATCATGATCTCGATCATTTCTAGGTTTTCGAATATTCTTTTGAGCAGCCATTTTTTCCCCTTCCGAGAATTTCATTTCCCGCATTCAGTTCCTTTTAACTATTTTATCCATCCGCTCCAAATTGACCGGATTCCTTGCTAGTTCTCTCCCATTCGAGCGTGACGTAGTATCGCGTGTTATGTTTCATTCTTAATTGGTTTAGAGCGCGAGCTACGTCATATTTGTATTACTAGGCTAGTTGAACAAAAAGTGGATGCTCGCGACTCTTCCTCACAATTTGGTCTTATTTCCAGTTGTAAAACTTTCCCCTGGTCGCCGTCTGATTACTTCTTTTATCTCCAATTGGCTTACCCTTAATTAACTGTTATGTAGCGATTACTTGACTTCAACGAATCGATGGAAACTTCACCGCCGAAGCTACGTCAATAAATTCTTGAGTTAACTTTAAAGAAAAAAACCTTCGCATATTTATATTGAATTATTACTGCAACGTCCTCTTTCAGCTTATTACATTCAACGTACAATATTGCACTGCTTTTCTTCAAGTTACTTTCTTCGATGTTTATATCAGCGATAGAATTACTTCTACTCTGTTACGCTTACTCTGAGATCGTTACTCAACTCCTAGAATGGAATATCTGTTTGTATTTCTTAAAACTTCGATTCACGAATTTTACATTCACCATTTCAAACTACATCATCGTTACATTATTCATCGTTATGTTGTTTTTTATAACATAAATATAGATAGTACAAAACATATTGCAGTTTTAAGACTTAAAATACACGCTTTTATTTTATATAAAATGACGACATTTGCATCCGCTGAAGAATTCCACATTTACGATGCAGTCTTAAACAACATCTATAGAAAAGTATGCATAGGACGTCACTATCGCGGTATAATACACAAACCCTGCAAAAAGCGATGTCTTCATTCAAGAAACTCGACAAAAAAAACGGGTATCTAATGGTTCATTCTGAGCTTTCGTTTGTTTGTAACATTAATATGAATACTGAAAACTAAAAAAAGTTTATAATAGTTCCCTGGTTTATCAGAAATCATTCATTTATGCTTTTTTCAAAATTAGGAAGATTTTATTAAATGTTATACACAGATTAATAAAATTGCATTCTTTCAGCTTCTGAACAGGAAGAAAGTAAATGCGAAAAAAAACGTCACATATATGATATATATTTTAAAATGTATTTTTATAGCAGATTATATTCTTCGCATAGCACGCATTTTAATAACTTTCTTTTAGTTTTTATGCGAAAATGGCAACAAAAAGATATAGTAATCTACTAATTTCCCTTTACTATCTACAGAAATGGAGTACTTCAGCTGCCACCATTACAAAAATGGGATTAAAAGTTACAAAAAAATTAATATCTAAATATAAATTGAGATGCAGTTTCCGAACAAATTGCGTTTAAAAGTACTTCTTTTCCCTATACGAACGTATAAAAATTAGAAATGTGGGATGCTTAGAAATTAAAAAGCTTGCAGTAGAGTTTAACAATATTTTACCGTACAATGATACATCTGCTTCATTTTACGGTTGTTTTCTGTAATGTAGCTTTATTTTTTATGGACGACAATTTCATTGTTTCCCGAAGGAAATAGCATGTAGGAGGCTAATAAATAAACTATATTGTTAACAAAAAATAGGTCTTCCTATAATAATTATTGTTATAGCCATTGATGGCGAAGTTAATATTTGGGGCATGGATAATACGAAAGTACCAAATCAGATAAAGCTTTGCAATTATCAGTAAAAAAAAATCAAGCCGAAAGCCACGTTCCTTTTTAATAGTTATTCGCTTTTCACACTTTTAAACATTTGATCACTCTTGTTAATCTATTTGTATATAAATTCCTACATCATGTACAGTAATGCGCACCTTTTTTTTATGACCGAGTACCATAATCTTGAAACAAGTTTATAGCAGCAAATTCTGCAGATGGAAGAGCCCAGATCTTCACCATTTTTCTTTTCCAGAATGAGACCAAGAATTAGCAGTTAACTTATATCATTTTAAGAAAAACTAAATTGGCTTATCCATAAAATAAATGAAAGTGGAATACATACACCACGTGCTAGTGCTGCATTTGTAATCAAACGCCATGTCACGTTTTTGTGTAATAGGCAATAAATCGCACAGTTTAACGACAGTTTTTTATTTATTTATTTTTTTTTTTTTACAAAGTGGTTGATGGATAAAGTTGGGAAACACCCAAATATGTTTAAAGTGTTTTTATGCTATATTTTTAGCTGATTTTCTTTTTTCCAAATGAGGTACTGAAAAACAAAAGCTCACTTATTACACAAAACTCTTGCTGCGAAGCGGCAGCAGCGTACTGAAATCACTATGGTAGTAAATAAAAGTTTCTTTTCCACTAACCCGTTATGGCTTCAAAACAACGTATTCTCTAACTTAGTAAAATAATTTAGTTAAAAAAATCACGTTTAATCTTTAGATGCGAGTATTCGTCTAAATAATTTTTTTTATAGTAGTAGTTGTACCATAATGGCTAGTGACAGCAAGATATTTAAAAGTTGCATTCCAACTTACCTCTTATGTTTTTTATCAAAGTCTCCTCTATATTAGTAAAAAAAAAAAAAAAAAAAAAAAAAACCCTCTTAAATTGTTAGATGTGAGTGTTCGTCTAAATAAGTTTCATTTTTACTTTTTATTTATTTATTTATTTATTTATTTATTTTTTTTTTTTTTTGCTAGTATTACTGCACAAGAAAATCTCAAGCTGCACTTGTCTACATGATATTTAAAATTTAAAGAGAACAAGGAAAATTATAATCATAATTATTTTTACATTCACCGGGATTAATTATGTTTAAACACTTATTACGTTCTTACGCAAAAATGAACATGAAAAAACACATATACTAAACAATATCCGTTGTAAAGAACTTTACTATAATTACAAATTTATTCCAAGCATAAAACACTCAGATATATAATTAATCTCGCAAAAAGCTTCATAATTGTTCTGTTAAATAATCTTAAAACACACACTGAAAGAATATTTACGCATTCAAATACATAACAGAAACTTATTCATATTTATAACTATAAAATATGAGAATATTGTTTAAGCACGTTATTACTTGTTGTTCTTTTAACGATATGTACACTTTTGTTAACGAAATTACAAGCATCAATTAAGAAAATTATGCAATTTGTTTAAAACACTGGAATAGTTTTTCTCCAATTTTATCGTAGACGAGTAGGAAAGCATACATAATCTAAAAATGAAAACAGATTATGAAATATATTTATATTTTATTGATTTACATCTCTATATATTAAGGTGATAAAACTATCTACGTTCCAAAAACAAATCTTAATTTCAGCTTATGCTTATAGAACATACATTAAATGTGTAAAGAAAAATGTTAATGTTATGTTTAGGATATATGTTTTAAATATTCCTGGAAAAGTTTAGTGTACATGTACTGCCAACAATGTGACCTGTAGATATACACTATATGGCCAATGATTATGATCACTTGCGATTTTAAACGTTTTGTTAAGGGGGTCCGGGGCTCAAAACTCTATTTTTTTGTATTTATAGAGATTTTGTTATGAATTTTTTTTTTCTGACATATATTTTAATATAATAAGAATATTGAATGTAAAAAGAAATTGAAATATTTTAAATATTTTTTAAATTAAATTTTAAAATTTTAAACAGATTTAATTTTTGATATAACTCTGGAAGTACTTACTCGATTTACGAAATTTTTACACTTTTGTGTACAGAAAATGCGTCATTTTAATTTCTTTTCAGGCTTTCTTAAAATATTGATTATGATTTTTTTTTTTTTTAAGTAAGAAAATTAAGTTTTTTATGAGTGAGATTTGCATTAATTAGCATATTTTCACAATTATCACGCAAAATTAAAAATCCCGAAGACTTATTGGAAATATAGCATAAAAGCTCTTTTGAAAATTTCATACATATATCTTGCAAGGAACTTTAGATACATCCTTTTAAAGTTGACAAATCCTGAAAAAATTCATTCTAAAATAAATGAAGTTAAAGTCGGGACGAGGGACCTTAGAAATTATTTTTTTAATTTTTTGTAAATTTCACTTTAAATATTATTCCAGGGAACATGATATGCATTAGGGCATGCATTTATCACAAAAAAAAATATTTTTGAGAAAAAAAGGAATTTTATGCGTTATCTTTGAAATTTTCAAAATGCCCCCTGCGCTTTCCATATCAACGAAAATTCCCAAAATTTTGGGAAAAAGTTTGGTTTATATATATAAATAAAACTGTGCATCGAATTTTATATGTTTGAATATAAAGGTAAGAAAAAAAAATCAAAATCTTTTGAAATTTTTTCGAAATAATTAAATAAAATTTCAATTTTTTTTTCACATTTACTGATATAAAATCCAAGTATAGGAAAGTGTACGATACATTAGAATATTTTTTTTTGTGTGTGTGTTCCTGTGTGTGTGTTAAAATATACAATATTTTTAACACACTTTTTTTTCGTTATAAAAGCCTGAATGTGGCACATGTACTTTATTTTTTAGTTTAATGTACTGTAGAAATACAGTATTCACAACGTAATGAATGAAAATGGTACAAACACAAAACAGTTTACAGTTTTATAATGAAATTGTACTGTTACTTACTAAGTAATAAACTTAGAAACTTCATAAAATTATGTACTGTTTTATTACTTAAGTTAAATTTTATTGTATTTCAGATAGAAATTACCCAATAATGTAGTACAACAAAGACGTTTACATATTTTGGTCATAAGGGTCACCCTAATGTATTTTATATAATTTAAATAAAATTGCATAAGACGGCCAAATCTAATGCAATTAGGCTAATTCTGGCTATGACATATCCTGTCTCCGGATATGATTTAATGCTGTAGATCCCCTATTTAGAAACTCTTCTCTAAAGGAACGTATTAAGTGGCAATTGGTGCAAGATATAGAGATAAGAACTATCATTAATTGCTTAATGCCTATATCATAAAAAAAACCCTAACCCTTAAATGCCTGGTGTTGCTTTTCGGCAACACACCCAATTTAGGCTCTAAAATACTATTAGAATAATATTGAAGCTATAATGCCTAATTTTGCCAATAAAATACATACTTAAAATATTATTAAATCGATTTTCAACATGTAAATGGCAACACTTGTGCTGTTTAAGAATAAAGATAGATTTATTTTTTCAATTGTTGCTACTTGTTCTTTTGGTTTTGTTTGGAAGCTAGTGAACCCTATTTTGACCTGCTGTGAGCAAGAAAAATGTATTTATTATTATAGTTCCTGAAATTCTTGTGTGTTTAATATTATAGAATTTTATCAAGGGAAATTATTTTTTCAATTAAACACCAGTATTGCCGATTAGTAACAAACTGTTTTTTTAGCCGTAAACTGTACTTAAAACAAAATATGTTTTTTTTAAGTATTTTTCCCATGATTTATTTAAAAAATGAAAGCCGAAAAACATTATTACAATGATTTTTGAAAAATCAGGCATTTAAGGCTTAATTCAGATTGATTATCCAGTTCCTTTTAGGGGGATTCAAAAGTGGTATATCTCACAAATAAAGTTTTATAGTTGTTGCTTTTTTTATTTTGTTTTTGTAGAATTTTATTATTATTATTTTTAATGAAATATTTTATTTTGCAAAGTTAAAGATACATAAAGAGATATTAAATGACACTCATGATAATGAAAAGAAGAATTTTTGAATTTTTATTCCATACATTTTTAATGTTCACTATTTGTTCACCCATTAACCGCTGGTGTTGCGTTGACGCAACGGTCAAAATAAATGCGTATAAAAATTAGCTATCAGATGAATTTTATATTAACAGTAATTTTTAAGTAGGAAATATTATAGTTAACAATTCAATAGACAAATATTTTCTTTCATCAGTTTTTTTTTTTTTAAATTTAATAACGAGTTCCAAACTTGAAGCATTTCTAAACGACAACTTTCACGTTGTCGTTTTCAAAGAAGAATCATAGTTAGAAAAACGTAAGCTTTAGAGGTAATCTATTTTTAGACAAGATCAAATTATATAGAAACATTCCACGAATCGGTTCTTTTTGTTTTAGTGGGGGAGAAAGAGAAAACAGGTGTTGCGTTTGCGCAACGTCAGGGGGTAACGGGTAGTTCCCTTTTTAGTAAATGAATAACGAATATCATTTGAAAAAAAAATTAACCACTTATAGTTTTGGCGGTTAATGTGTTAAAAAACGATATTATATTTCTCAAAATTTAAGCATTAATTTTACTAGATATCATTCAGAAAATATAATATGGATTTCACTCCTTCGTTTTATTATCTGTACATGCAGCTCCACAGGATTAGATTATTTATTTTCTTAAAACTATCCGGAATTTTTGCTTTAAAAGGACAAGGGGCCTTCAAACTTCTTTTTATTTTAATTTTGTATAATTTAATTCTAAATACCATTCAAGGGCAGTATGTACAATACGGAATTTATTTATTCAAAAGAAATTAAATAAACAATTAAATTTAAAAAATCAAAAAACCCGGCTACTTAAAAAACGAACTAATTAATTATTTCTCATCAATCTGAAACATTTTTTTTTTCAATTCCTACTATTAGCTAACACTTTCGCTATATAGATCTTGTTCAAATTTTCAATCGTTAATAAAATACTTATTAATCATGCAATCAAGCTCAAATAATTTTTTTAAACTTGTAGTGGATGACAGTTGTTGTAAATCCAGTTTTTTTCAAATATTAATTCATTAATTAAATTTAATTAATTAATTTTCAATAATCGAGAGAGCCCCCTTCTTGATCAAGGTATTTTAAGACCGAGAGAGCCCTCTTCTTGATCAAGGCATTTTAAGCGCCACTCAAAAGGAAAGAATGACAGAAAAAAAATTCTCTTATTGACCTAAGTAGGAATTGACTTAAAATATTTTTCTTTATATTACTTGTTTATGTTACTTACCTATTTTTTTTTTATTTACTTGTATTGATGACTTTTAAGTTGTGTTTAACTGTAAGTTCCTATCTACAAACACTGTTTTGATGAGGTCTATAGATGTCTATGATAGTTAGAGTTACAGTAAAGCTAGAGATACACAATACATACACAACTTTCAGGTTGTATAATATTTTAACGGAGCTTCTGACTGTAAAATAGTCAATGAAGCATCGTCTTCATTTTGAATGACCTATCCAATGATTTGCCACTCAATAGGGTGCGTAATTTTTTTTTCGCCTCTACTGCCATTTTGTATTTTACGGCCGCCAATTTGAATTTATAAAAATAAAACCTAGCCTAAAACCATCGGCCGTTAAGACGAATTGATAGAGACCTCATTCATTAAAATCCATCCAGCCGTTGGGATGTTTCGTGGGTATAAAGAAATCTACATACACAGATACGCGTGAAACTCATAACCCTTCTTTTCAGTGGGTAAAAAAGGAAATTCAACAAAAATAAGGAATTTTCTTGAATATTTTAAGCATTATGAAGAATTTTTCAAAATGCCCCGTGCGCATTCCATATCAATTAAAATCCTCAAATTTTTTTTCAAGTTCGTTTTATATATACAGTCAAACCTCGTGGTCATGACACTCTTATATTCAGAAAAAAGTGTCCTCATACGCGGAGTGTAAATTCATAACTGATTTTGAAGTTTTCAGCAATGAAACAGTATTATTAAACAAAATTGAAAAGAATAAAAATCAGATTTATGATGACTTATTTTTTATTGTTACATTAAATATTGATGAATTAAGGTTTGCTTATGCTTAGATGTGCTTCCTATAGTTCTTTTTTCAATATTATACAATGAACTGTAATTTGTATTCGTTGTTTTATAAATGGATGTTAGATAATTTCTGATCGCAATGCAATGCTTCTGTTTGAGTTGGGTGAAAAACGCCATGTAACCACAAGAGAGTGCCGCCTGATCGGAACAAAAAGACCCCGAGTAGACTGATATATCTATCTGTGGTTACGTGGGTCATTCATAGTGTCTATGAGTTTATTTTTTCACATAAAGGATTAAAGTAAAATTTCTCATTTATCTCAATGTTTATTACACTTTTGTGAAAAGATTTACTAAGACATATCTTACCTTTTAATTTCCATGCTTATAAGATGGATTATGAAAAATGGACTATTTTTCTAAACCATCGGGTTAGCCAGAGTTGAAAATTATTCAACGACATAAAATCCGGAGTTTATTTACATTAAAATCATATAAAGAAAATCGGGACTTTGAAAAACTGACGTGATAAGCGAAGTGACGTGAAAACTTCATGTCGGGAAAACGAGGTTCGACTGTACAAATAAAACTGTGAATCTAATTTCATATATTTAAGAATGAACGTAAAAAAATATTTTCTAAATTTTATGAAATTTTCAACATTGTTTCTTATTTCTGCAATTAACTACCTTAAAATTTTACAACTATATTTAGTTTTAAAAAATCGATGCATAGTTTTATGACAAGTATAACTGCAAACAGCTATAGATATGTAAAAAAAAAATGAGGATTTTAATTAATATGAAATGCGCATGGGACATTTTGAAAAAGTTCTTCATAACGCTTAAAATATTCAAGAAAATGCCTTATTTTTATCTCCCCAATTTTTTGTTACTATTTCTTGTGTGATAAATATATGCCATAATGCATATACTTTGCCCTTTAATAGTATTTAAAGTGAAATAATAAAAAAATAAAATAATGAGTTTGAAGGTCCCCTTTTCCCTTAATGTAAATTTGACCCACCAAGGGCCGAGTGGTTCTGATCTCAAACTGGTAACCAGGAGGTACTAGATTCGAACCCAATCGCGCCCGTCGGTCTAATCGTTCGAAATTTTCCGTTGTTTTCCTCGAACGAATTTTTCCGTTGTTTTCTTCGAGCCTTGGATTTCCTTGCGTAAATAAGGGTTGGGTTCCCTAAGAAAGACCCCCACGGAGGGCACCCCACTCCCTCGGGATTATATCCCTCGTGTAGATAATCGGCCGTCATAAACAACACACACACACTCCCGTAATGTAAAAAATAAGAGAACTTTGCATTTCATCTGCAGTTTTCATAGTTGATTAAAGTTCATTATTTACAGGGTGTCTACTAAATCCGTTCACATTTTCGAAAATAAAACAAAAAATATCAAATTGTAATATTGGAATTAGATTTGCACAAAAAAGTCGTTATGCTTTTGTCTCCGAGGAAATAAATTAATTAAAGAGACCCATAAGTAATTTCAGATTTCAATTTGTAAAACATTAACATATTATTATACCAGAGAGCGGTTTTCTCCATGAAATTTGTCAAAATGTGGCATAATGTCGTCACGAATGAAAAATAAAGTCCCATATCAGGTATTCTTACAAAATTTTAATTTTCAGGAATAAAAATATGGAGAAATTAAACTTAGTGAAATAACATTTTAAACTTATCAGTCCAGGGGAAATGTACCAAAAAAGGGGGTTACCTTGCAAAAGGTCGGATAGAAGACTTTATTTTTTTAATTTGTTCATAATGAGGCAAGCATGGAAAAACCAAGTTTTCTAACAAAATTTCTTAAGGCTAAATTTTCTGTGGCCAAAAAACAACAAAATTTTGGGACTTTTTTGATTTTATAAAAATATCTCGAGGCCCGTTGCCGTAGCATATTATTTGTCATTTACAATATTAATGAAGACAAAATTCTCTACAACTTTCATATTTACAACTTTTTTATACACTCAATAGCAAGTGCAGTATTCAAAAACAGGACATTTCATTCAAAAACATTACCAAACATTCAAAAACGTACCATTTCAAAAACAGGACATTTTCTCAATTTTCTTAAAAATCGTGAATAGCGTAGTTCTGTCCCGATTATTCAAATGTTTCTCACGGATTTAATTGTGTATGTCAACTTCTATATATTGATAGCAGTAAATTATGTGTTTAAGGGCCGAAACTAGCATTTTTGCACCAGTGGCAAACATGTATCCCTCCCCCTCCCCCTCAAAAAGAAAATTTACTGCAAGAATTTTTTTAAATCTCTAATAGCCGGATTTTGAAAATTTTAAGTGTGTAATCATTAAATACGTAATGCTGAACTACGTAATCAGCTTTGTCAAATATTTATTCATTAAAACTTTGAAAACCGAACCGAAATATATTCCGCTTGAAACTGGTTTCCATCTTAGAAGGTTCAACTGTTCATTTTCTTTCTCTTGAAAATACATAATTTTTTCCTTAAAGACCGGATTCCGTATATACAAATTTCATTTTCGAAGATTTAACGGTAGTTGAGTTACGGGAGTTAGTATTGTAGCGTTTAAAGTCACAGTTATATGACTTGATTACCTTGCGAAGACATTCGCAAGGTAATATTAAACCTATGGGAGCGTTCTTGACAAATGCCTCGATTGCATTTTATTACTTTAAAACCAATTTTTTCATGAAATACCTGGATCAATACCTAATGTTGTGCTTTTGTACTTTTTCGGCTTTATACATCTAGATGAACAATGAACATGATCCAGGTATCTCTTTTATTCAGGATAAGGATATTCCTTTGAAACGGGAAGCTAATAATCCTACAATAGTGCCATCAAAGAGATAAAAAATACTGTTAAATATCCTATAGAAATTATTATTATTAAAATACATTTTTTCATTTAGCTTATGCAGTCATGTTGCGTACCTTATTTTACTGTGTAGGGAAAGTGGAGTTGAATGAGACAGGTGATCAATGCAAAAACAAAAATGCTTATGTTGTCTACAATCATAAATAAATAGGTATTTCATTTGATAAATGGTATCACTGAGATCATTAAACAGATATAGTTTCAAAACAGTATATATTACAGGAGATTTAGAATATTTCACAAAGTGTATTTTTAGACAACCAAAGTAAGTTTTTCTGTTTGAGGTTTAATGCAATTGATAGATAATCATAAAGTTTAATATATTTTTGCATACTAAAATGATATAATCTCTTGTTATATTTATTGATATAAGGGGGGGGGGATGACAATATTTATTAAAGCTAATCTTTTAAATATTTTTTGAAACTAGTGATCTCAAATATTTTATTGACAGAATTTTTAAATTTTACAAGAGATAAATAATAACATTAGTTAGTGAAATAATCTGTTGCCAATTTTCATTGTAGTTATTTTATAAGGTAAAATTATTTCTTACATAAAATATATTTATTTTTTTAGTCCGCCCTTTTATATGAAACTACAACACAATGTTTGCTATCGTTAAAACAGTAAAACATTAAATCATATCCTATCAATAATTGGTAAATAAAATATATCGCTGTAGTGTGGAATAAAATGTGTTTTTCGCAATTTTTCACACCTATCCTATTGATCGCTGGAAAAATGTGTATGCATCATAAAAATTATAAAATTATATAAAATTTATAAAAAATATTAAAATTATTATAGTTAAACAAGTATTTTTTCTTAATGTAAACTATCGCGGCAATAAGTTACTAAATATTGAAGCATTCTCTTAAACAATGCTTTGAAAATAACATTGTATACTCTTAAATTTACTGTCTAAATATGAAAATTGTCTTATTCATGTACACTCTGCCCTACTTTTAAAATGATATAAACTTATAGAATATAAAATGTTTGTTGAAATGAAAATAAAGACGTGGTTGTGCAAATAACAGATAATTTACTGCTACCAATTTTTAAGAGTCAACATATTCAATTAAATCCGCGAGGAACATTTGAATAATCGGGGCAAAACTACCTTTTTCACGGTTTTTAAGAAAATTGAAAAAAATTGTCTTATTTTTGAAATGGCGTACTGCACTTGCTATTGAGTGTATAAAAAAGTTGTAAATATGAAAGTTGTAGAGAAGTTTGTCTTCTTTAATATTGTAACTGACAAATAATATGCTACGGCAACGGGTCTCGAGATATTTTCAAAAAATCAAAAAAAGTCACAATTTATTTATTTATTTTTATTATTATTATTATTTATTTATTTATTTATTTTTTTTTTACCACAGAAAATTTAACCTTAAGAAATTTTGTTGAAAACTTGGTTTTTCCATGCTTGCCTCAGTATAAAGAAATTAAAAAAAATAAAATCTTCTACACGACCTTTTGCATGCAAAATGTACATTTCCCCTGGACTAAATAGACGAATGCTTTATGTAATGATTAAAAAAAAAAAACAGAACCTATGGTCAGCAGAGAAGAATTTTTTATTTAAGTGAGGTTTTAAGTTAAACTTACGAGTTTAACTTTCCTTATCGTTTTACCACTTTAACTTTTTATTCTAAATTTTTACTTATAATGCATTTGCATGGTACCAAAGCAGAACATTCATATAAGAAATAATAACAATGTGGTACCTTTAGTACAAAAGTTTGGTATAACGCTTTCTTAAAGGGGTGTTGAAGATGGGACGGTAAGAATAAAAGGGGGACGATATAGGGGGGGAAAAGGGATGGTAAGGATGTGACGATACGGAAAATTACGAACTATTTTTGGGCAAATCATGTTAAGACTAAGTGATAGCCACAATGTTCATTGATTTCTATAAACAGTTATTTACATTGAGTTATATTTAAAAAAAATAATTTACCTCGAAAAGTGGAATCTAAAATCTAGGGATAGACGTAAAAAAATAATAACAACCGTAAAAATGTGTGCAGGTTATTTTTTTGATACATATTTATATAAAACAATTGTCCCAATTTCGGAAAATACTACATCGAATTACTTTTATTCAAACAATTTTATACGGACAGCTCCAAATTAAAAAAATCAGCACCAGGGACACGGGACGGTATAGGAATTTCGTGGTATATTTGGACCTCCAATATCGTCCAAAACTTATTTATTTCGTCAATATTGTTATACAGTCATGCAATGGGACGTTTTCCAGTATCAGAAATACCCCCCCCCCCCACACACACACACAAACATATGTACTAAAATAAAAATTATTAATCAGGGACTTAAGAGTCAATATTATGTGAGAATGCAACATATATACTGTCAGAAAAATTCGTCTTTATACACTAAATAATTCGTCATTTTTAAACAAATAATTTCCGTACTCTTAGAAAACATGATTTTCCGGTTAATTTTTTCCGGAAGTCCGAAGAAGGGGGGGGGGGAAATGCCGTTTATTCCGTGCACGCTTGCGCATTGGCTGTATTATTACCCAATTTTGAATTTCTTTTTAAAGTGAAAAATTGTAAATTCAATAAATTAAAATTTCTAATTTATTTAAAGCAAACAAGCAAAAATAATGCTTTCGAAATTAATAAATTAGCTATTTTCTCATTGATTTAAAATGATTCGAAATTTATTTTTATATTAAATAAAATATTTTTATGTAAAATATATTCTAAACGAACTCATTTAAAAAATATATATAGTAGTTCAATCAAGCTTTTAAAAAAATCGATTTTATTCGAAAAAGCAAACATTTCTTCTCGTATTTAATTCAAAATATAATATTTATATTTTACATCTGACAGTCAATAATTGTTATCCTGCATTATTCTATAAGTATTAAAATGCCAATCATTATTTATATCGACAAAATATTCCTGTAATTCAATTTAAATTTTCGCGCTCTCTGAACAAGAAATTTTTATAAATCCCCTATTTGAAAAAAAAAAAAACCTATATCTTCATTTTAAACTCGGCCTCTGCCAAGCTACGCTGGTCGAGTGAATGTTAAGATGTTCGATTCGAAACGCGCGGTCCCAGTTTGAAAGCCAATGGAATCCACGGAAGAACGAGAGACGTATTTTTTAAAAACTCCTTTTCTCTGTTTACGGTAATTTTCTCTCCTAGAACGGAAAATAAATTAATCACAGAAATTTCTTCAATTCTCGGATATATACCGGCAGCAGTGCTGCCAGGTATATTTTCGTGAATTGAAGAAAGTAATTCGGATAGTGTATGATCCCATGTCAGTGACTCCCATGAGACCGTTGAGATTAAAAAATACAGTAAATTCTGTCTTAGGTGGACTCTGTGTAAGCCGGAAGAGTGTTTAACCCTGTGTCTACAGCGGAAAATTTTTAAAGTCCCGGCGAACCCATAGAAAATAACATCAATTCTTGCTGCATAAGCCGGAATCTGCCAAACGCGGAAACGGATAGGGTTTTAAGGTCCCACCGAAACCAAAATTTTGCATAAGGCGGAAAATAGGATATTTTAAAAATGAAAGGCATTTCGTTTATGAAATTTTTAAACTGATATACATCAAATACTCAATATCGAGCATAAAAATTAAATTCCTTAATACTTTAAAAAAGTTAATTCAAAGGAACAGAAACTGTTTAAATTTTAAGGAATTTTTTTCTATATAAATATGCATTTAAAAGTTATTATTACTACTTGAGTGCACATTTATGAAAATATGTATTGTCTACAATATATTATGCTTGAAGGTTGTACTCAAATTCAAAGTGATGGCCTTCTGTCTCATTCCCGAAGTTATTATTATTATTATTATTCTTGTGTGTAAACTTCGAATTTGTAGATATTACAGTGGTACTAAGAAATTGAATAGCATTTCTCATTTATTTTTAAAGACAAAGGATCTTCCAGAATTTCAGTTTTCGACAGATAGTCGAGTCAGGACAATCAATGAAATATCGCGATGAAAGATCAAATGAAAGTTCGCAAGCAATTCATTATAACTCAAGATCCAATCTTTTTATCGAAAACATAAAATGCTATTCGACTGACGTATGCTTCATTCCAATAAATCACGCTCTTTTGCATAAGCCGGAATATTGTCTACACGGAAAATTTTCTCAGTTCCGACCGATTCCGCCTTAGACAGAGTTTACTGAATACAAACAATTAACAAATTCAAATGAAATTTTGACAACAAGAAAAAAAAATAATCTAAGAAAATAAAATATAAACAGGATTGAAAATGTTCCGAAATTTTCCGAGTTACTCGTGATTTTGTATTATTTATACTCTTCTTAGTTTTTTCGCAACAATTAGCAATATTGAGCTTTAGGTTTACTTGTGGTGCTTCCTATATCGCCATATTACTACTCTCCTTCCAATATATACATTCGGACCTCATTACAACGAATGTCACTTTAACGAAATTTTCAATTTACAGAATATAATTTTGATTGTTTAACTTTTTATGTACTGAATTATGAATTCATGAAAATTTTATCTTCTAAGGTATTTTTCGTGAATTGTTTAAACTACATTAAAGATTTACATAATTATTTAATAAATTTTAGAAGGATTGAAGGATTTAGAAGGATTCATTAAATTTGAATTTATAGGGATTTTGTGCAATAGTTATTACCCCACTCAAACCTTTTATTTTAAATATTTTTCTTAGTATTTTGTAGAATTGGGAAATGTAAAAATATAATGTTCTTACAATAGAAATATAGAAATATTTCCGAATTGAAATATCCCCCTTCCCTAACGCTAAGAAAGCTGAAAAGATGCAAAGGCAAAATCAATCATCTATTTAAAAATATTTTTGTTTTGTGTAACTAACAAAACTTTTAGAGCAAGATAAAATAATGTATCTATAACTCATTCTAAATTGTTTTACAAC
The DNA here is from genome assembly GCA_963932465.1 of Maratus speciosus. Classification (NCBI taxonomy): domain Eukaryota; kingdom Metazoa; phylum Arthropoda; class Arachnida; order Araneae; family Salticidae; genus Maratus; species Maratus speciosus. The sequence goes on along the minus strand of OZ010800.1, from coordinate 163,423,676 downwards.
TAATCGATGCATTAAATAAATTTTATAATAAGTTAGTTTAATGGTACTTATATATACCGTCAGTAGATAAAGGGTTAAAAAAATTCTATTATCATATTTCATTTCAAAAATATTCATTTTAACGAATTTTTCAGTAAAGCGAAAAAAGTGCTCGCTAGAGGTTCGTTGTAACGAGATTTTACAGAACTGTATAAAGAAACAACAACGTTTCATGATCTAGGAAAATATGATGTAGCCAGAAACGAAAATATACAACAACCACTTCCGCGTTACCACGATTCCGAAAGCATTTCTTTATCTTTAGAAAACTCAAAAACGAATGTTATTTTCAAAAATTAAAGAAGCACTTCTAAAAAAAAGGTTTGCTTTCTTACCACTGATATTAGGAAACGTTTCAGAGTAGTTTGTTATAGCGTATTAATAATTTTTTTTTCAGCGTGGAATACAGGTTTTTTTCAGATGCTATCCTTGCTCAAGTAAAACTTTTCATACTCAACAAACATATTTTCCAGACAGACACGATAAAATGACTAACAGAAATAGCATTTATTTAAATTAATATTATGTCCTTACTTTAGCATGTATAAATTAAATGACGCAGCTGAAAATGTTTAATAAAGAAGTACGTGCATCCTAAAAACAGATATTCCTGTTTGAAAAAAACTCATTAATATACTACAAAAATTACTCGGAAGCATTTCTGAAAATCAGCGATGGCAAATCAAAATTTGTTTTTGATGGATATATGTAGCTCTCCAACAGTTATTGATTTTTTTTTCTACGAACGTAAATCAAAAATTATTATAATATTGATATTTTCAACTTTATATATCATAATGGATATCGCTAAAGTCAGTTTTGCATAAGCATTAAGAATTCATAAATAATTATTACATCTTACCAAACCGTAAGTAAGTAGAGTTTTATAATACCACTTCAGTTATATTTTGATAATCATACAAAGACAATATCTTCAATTGTTGTACATGGATTCTGTGACTGATAGTGACAGTTTAATACTGCTGTTTGTAGAGTTTTTAAAAATGGAGACTATAGATTTGTTACATAACATCTGAATAAATCAAAAATTTCAGTACCTGTACTTTAAAAATACGAGCCTTCAGTTCTCTGTAGACTTCCAGTCTTGTCCCAAGAACATTTTGATCTGAATAGCTGAATTAAAAAAATTAATATACCTAAATAACTATTTGAAAACTTGCAATTTGAATGTATAACTTGGAAGTAGAACTTGCAGAATTTTAATGTTAAATTACTTAAACAATACAGATTTATGACTCGGAATAAATACGAATAAACTTGTCCTTTTCAGATTTAATACGATCGATATTTAGAATTGACATTTCCTTTTTATAATCAGATTATATACATCACTGCTCCGCAGAAAATACAATTACAGAAAAAATAAAATTATCTAATAGAGAAAAAAAGATAATCATTAGTATACATACATACAGGAAAAAAAATAATAGTATTTTAGAAATTAAAAATAATACGAATTACAATTAATTAAAATATATTTATAAAGCAGTCAATTGGTTAGATTGCGAGTATTTGCAGTCCGCTTTTTTAGTGCTGCCACCTATCGTCTATCATCTCTACTAAAAGTATACATCGTCCCAAATAAATGTCATTTGCGATTTAACCTCCAGATAAATTTATCATTCTACTCACGCTCTCTTTGTTCTGTTCAGGCGCGCTTTATTGTGGTCACGCAGAGTTTTTCATCTATAATGGCTTTAAAAGGAAAGTGCTGGACGTCCAGCAGAAGGGTGAAGTTTCCATCAAGGTAGATCTGATATCCTTATCTCTTTTTCATTGTTGAACCCATTGTAGAATTCCTCGTCCTTTTGTTAAAAAAACACCATTTTATTGTTTTAGAATGACAGTGAACACTTTGCCTTTCTAAAAGCAGCCTTACAATTGGGCAATGACCTAGACTGCCCCATGATAAGTATAAAGCTGCGAACGGACCATCCTTCTAACTGTTATCAGTATCGACGTCTTTTCTTGTGGCCACGCGGTGTTTTTGTTCTTTAATGATTTTAAAAGGAAAGAGACTGATGTCCTGCAAAAGAGGAACCTTTCCTTCAAGTACAGTTGAGCTCCTTATCTCCTGACACGTTGTAGATTCCACACATTTGTGAATAAACCACATTTTGTTAAAAAAACACAGAAGCGTCCAGAATAAAAGATTTTCCATGAAAACTGTAGAAGAATGGCAAAGCAAGCTTGTGTATGCAGCGTAAATCAGCATTTTATGGTTTCGGATCTGGATCAGCTTAATTTGACATCATGGGAAGTGGTGCGAGATTTCGTTTCAGGCAGTAGATTATAGACTGGGAAATGACGTAAGTTAACCCTTCGTAACAAACAGCCTATAGATTCCGGAGTGTCCTGGATAATGTAACGATATCAATGAGCTTTCTCTATTATGAGGGGTATCAAAGTTATATATATATTTGTGGGTTTTTTCCTTTGTAAACCGATTCATTATGCATCTGTATGCAAATCTTGATTTTGTGTGTTTTCTTTACTTGTATATACAAGGTGTTCCAAATATCGACTGACAAATTAAGAGGGGTGATAGAAGACGTCAAGAGGATGAACAAATACCATAGAACATGGGGTCGCACACCACGTATTATCAAAAATACAAAGTGTTCTGCCCTAATTCAATTTGTGTTGACGGCAATAAGTTTCAGAAAACTGAAGTATATTAGAAAAGAAATTTCAAAAGACATTCTCACCTTTGTTGTAAATGTCGCAATACTGAAAAAAGTTGTAGGAGTTTCCATTATGCTTGCCAGTAGTATGCACTTGACTCTCCTGATTTGGACTGCGATTGCCAGTTCATACGGTATGAACGATTGTTTGAGCTCCCAGTTTCTCCAAACCTTTTGGTGATGTTATAACATTTCCCACAAAATAAGGTACATATCGTTGCATTTTCATTGTTCTGATTTTTCTCAAAATTATTACCATCAACGCAAGTTTAGTTACGATGAAACACTCTGTATTTGTAACTGAATACGCGATCCCACGTTTTATGGTAATTTTTCATCACCTTGATGTCTTCTATCACCCCTCTTAATTTGTCAGTCGATATTCGGAACGCCCTGTATAATATATTTTTAAAACAGTGATATGTAATTCGTACTCCAAGGCAATCGTGTATATTTTAGATGTATCGATAACAGTCAAGTATAGGAGTTACGACATAATGTTTTAAAGTTGTATAAGGTTAATAACAGAATATGTTATTTTTAAAAGTCGTATCAGAATCCACATAGAAAAAAATTACTCTTATTAAAATATGGAATCTTTTTAAAATATGATTGTTTAAATATTCTTTTTAAAATATATTTGTTCTTTTACCCCCCGCCCCCCTGGCATTTTATGGAACAATTGGACGATTTTTAAATGAATTGTTTTGTAAATACAATTAGTTAGAATTTAAGTTAGCAGTTATCTACTTTCCATTAAGATGAAAAGTTACCGGCAAATTCTCTTTTTCATCGCACTTTAAATATTATTCAAGGGCACACTATATCACTTATGACATATATTTATTACACAAGAAATTAAAGATTTTTATTTTATTTATTTATTTATTTTTACTGTAAGGAAAAAATGATAGAGAGAGATTTTTTTCCTAGACGTTACATTTTTATTATTTCAGCACAAATCATTCATTGGCGTGAGTAGAAAATCAAATAAATAGAAAAATGACTGTTAGCATATCTTTTACATTTTTTATGCAATCTTTCTGACGAATTTGTTTTATCAAATTATATTTAATCTGTTTATCTTTTATTTAAAAAGAACGCTCTTATTTTCTTGGGATGAGAAAGATAGAACGATAAAACCAAGCAGCTGAATAAATGTATTTATCAAAGTCAATGGTTTCAGGAATCTTTTGAGTCTCAAAGCATCTATAAATATTTTCCAAACTGCCTAGAATTCCGCAATGTCTAATTCTGCTCTGAAGTGTACACAAAAGATGAATTTAAGAAGAATGTTTACTTTTCAAATCCTATTGCAATCATGCAAATGCTGCTTTAAGAATATAGAATTAGAATTAATACGCGAAATATTGCTAGAATTTTCCAAAATATTTGAGCTTTTCATAGAGTGTTGTTTATAAAATTTTAAGAGAGTATCAATATATTCAGCTAATTTATTCTAGTCACATCGTATCAAAGACATGTTTCATAACTATTACACTGAAATAATGAGCAATTCTATGAAAAATACATTTTTAGATGTACAAAAAAAAGTTTAGAAAATACGAATTAGTCATAAATGCATAAGTTTCTTGTAAGAAGGTTGTAGTCGTATGTGAATGCAAATCTTTCGTTCGATTTTGAATTTTCGGTAGGCATATCGTATAGGTGATAAAAATTTGAACTTTAAAAAAGCAGTATTCTGTAAACGATTGGAAAAATGTCTACTTTTAAATTATGTATATAAAATTTCTTTAAGGGTCGTCTACAAATCAAAACCGGTTCAAACTTTAGTTTTTTCAATGGCAACACCTTATTTCACAATATATTTTAAATCGTCAGTTCAAATTATGCAGAGAAACGCAATTTCAGATCTTTTGGATGAAAAGTTTTTCAATTATAAACATTCAAAATTTAGAGTTTATAATGTTAAATTACAATTTCATAATTTTATTAATATCTCCTGAAATTATAATCCAAATATGATAATTTTTTATGGGTATATAATACAAAAATTCCAAAGAAAAATACATTGAATTTGTAATTTTAAAAATTTTATATAAGAATTATGAATTATGAAATTAATAATCGAAAAAAATATGAATTGCAAGTACAATTTTTTATATATTGATATTTATTATGTGCTGCTTTATGCGAATTCTCAATTTAAAATTTTCCTTCCAAGTAGTTATTGAATTACGATTAAAAAACGTGAAAATGATGGTTTCAGGGGCTGTCTAATTTGTGCAGAAAAGCATTATTTGGCAAAAATATGTTTTACTCATTTTATTGAAATATTTGGGCTGGCAATAGTCGAAACATATTAAGCGAGAGAAATGGTCATATTGTTAAGAAAAAATTCATTAATAGAAGTGACATAGTTCTGTAGTATTCCAACAATCAAGTACCGAACAATTGTTTGGAAATAGTCCTTAAAATACGCTCATATTAAAATAATTATATTCTCTTAAACTTATCGTACGAATTTCATAAATAGTTGTTTTTAGAGAAATTGTAGATTGTAGAATTCATTTACGGTGTCAAACTTGGGTAATAGAAAAAACAAATTTTAGGTTCGTTTTTAGGGTTTCGTTCATCTCACGAAACCCTATTCGTATCACTCCTCTTTCTGTCTGACCATCACAGAGCCCGTTCTCAGAAACTATATATCTTGGAGACTTGAAATTTAGGATTCTTATAGCTGAACACCTATCACCAAACGACAAATCATAAAATTTTGAAAAAGTATAATATTTACTTCTCTGGGCTCTAATTTGTGTATTTTAAGCTTTGTTTTCTAACTGAGCCCCTAATTACGTTGAAGACTTGAAATTTTGGATTCTTATAGCTGAACACCTATCACCAAACGACAAATCATAAAATTTTGAAAAAGTATAATATTTACTTCTCTGGGCTCTAATTTGTGTATTTTAAGCTTTGTTTTCTAACTGAGCCCCTAATTACGTTGAAGACTTGAAATTTTGGATTCTTATAGCTGAACACCTTACATCAAACGACAAATCATAAAATTTTGAAATAAGTCTTATTTATTTACCCCTTCGTGCTCCAACTTCTATATTTTTAGCAATTTTACTAACCTCCACTCTTTTCACCCGGGGTGTTTTTTCTAACTTTTGCCGACACTCCTTTGACCACTCTTTCATATTATGCACCATAGCCGTACATATTTTAGTTTCATTTTTTTACCACCAGGGGGCGTCTACCTATCTCGGGTGCTATGGACCCGATCCCCTCAACTAATATATCTACGGATAGTTTGTAAGAAGGAGTTTCGTTCGGATAGAGGTTTGTTTAGAATAGAGTGCCCTGGTTGCAAAATGTGGAACTAACAGAATTTGAAAAATGATAAAGTTTTAAAAGGACTATTAAACGAAACGCTTTGTGCGATCTGTGATCACACTTACCGGCTTGTTATATGTACATGGCCTCCTAAGCAAATGTTATATGCATCATTCTAGTGTAGACTTTATTTCCAGTCGGTTGATACCTGTAACTTTCTTGTACAATAATTTGTTGCTGAGTTAGTAGGGGTGTTTATTTTTTTCCCATGACTGTAGAAACACTGTATTTGTATTATTGCAGAATAAATCAAGCAGTGAATGTAAAAGCATATAAGTACAGAAATGGCTTTTCAAATCATAATCAAGGTATTTATCTTTGATACTGTAACTAAAATTTTATATAAAGAAAGAAATATAAGCATACAATCAAACAATGTTAGATGAAAAAGTGTATCCATCAATGTGAATAGTTTTATGGAACTTCTGATTCTCCAATTGTGAGAATAACACATTGACTTCATTATCCAGGGAGCAAAGATGCCAGATAACAACACCGGAATGTCTTATGAAACTGTATATAGGCAATGTGCTACTTTCGAAACTAGCTCCACGACGCTTAAAACATTTTACTTACTTTTACTACTAGTTTGCGCAATGTTAAAAGATTAATACAAAACATGTGTACAAGTACGGGATCACGTGAAAGCGTATTTATAACACGCACTCAAAAAAGAAGTACAAAACACAAATGGTAAATGTCTTACTAATCAAAGACGGTTGCACAGAGCAGACGCAGTTATGGCCGTCCCTGAGATTGATATGCATATAAAGTACAGAGCAAACAACAAGACGTTACATATTTAACGAACATTATACTTTGATAGGTGATATAAGTTAAATGGAAAGCATGCCTCTGCTAGCATGGCTCTGCTAGGAGAGTCTTAATTTTATTTTACAAAACACAATGAAGAGACAGATTTTTAGACAATACTTTTACGGTACATTTTAACGTATTTTAGTTTTAAGAGAGTTCAATCAAGCTTTTCGATTATTAGTTTATACATTTTTCTGGGACTTTGATAGATCACTATAGATCACTATTATGATAGATGATATAAGTTAAATGGAAAGCATGCCTCTGTTAGCATGGCTCTGCTAGGATAGTCTTATTTATTTATTTATTTATTTATTTTATTTACAAAACACAATGAAGAAACAGATTTTTAGAGAATACTTTCACGGTACATTTTAACGTATTTATTTTTAAGAGAGTTCAATAAAGCTTTTCGATTATCAGTTTATACATTTTTCTGGGGCTTTGATAAATGATATAAGTTAAATGGAAAGCATGCCTCTGTAAACATGGCTCTGCTGGGAGAGTCTTGATTTTTTTTTCTTTTACAAAACACAATGAAGAAACAGATTTTTAGAGAATACTTTTACGATACATTTTAACGTATTTTAGTTTTAAGAGAGTTCAATCAAGCTTTTCGATTATTAGTTTATACATTTTTCTGGGACTTTGATAGATCACTACTTTGATAGATGATGTAAGTTAAATGGAAAGCATGCCCTCTGCTAGGAGAGTCTTTTTTTTTTTTTTTTTTTTTTTTTTTTTTTTTTTTTTTTTTTTTTACAAAACACAATGAAGAGACAGATTTTTAGAGAATACTGTCACGGTACATTTTAACGTATTTCAGTTTTAAGAGAGTTCAATGAAGCTTTTTGATTAATAGTTTATACATTTTTCTGGGATTTTGATAGATGATATAAGTTAAATGAAAAGCATGCCTCTGCTAGCATGGCTCGGCTAGGAGAGTCTCATTTTTTTTATTATAAAAACACAATGAAGAGGCATGAATTTTTCACGAATAATTTTACGGTACATTTGAACGTATTTTAGTTTTAAGAGAATTCGATCAAGTTTCTGGATCATTAGTTTATCCCTTTATGTACTGAATTATTAATTCATGAAAATTTTATCTTCCAAAGCATTTTTCGTGAATTGTTTAAACTACATTAGAAGATTTACATAATCATTTAATAAATTCTAGAGGGATCTTAGGTTTGAAGGATTTAGAAGAATTAATTAAATTTGAAATTATAGGGATTTTGTGCAATATTTATAACCCACTCAAATCAGTTATTTTAAATATTTTACTTAGTATTTTTTAGAATTAGGAAATGTACAAATATAATGTTCTTACAATAAAAATATTTTCGAACTGAAAAATTCCCCCCACAGACCAATGCCAAGAAAGCTTAACAGATGCAAAGGCAAAATAAATCACTCTTAAAATTTTTTTTTCTTTGTGTAACCAATAATACTTTTGAACAAGATAAAGTAATGTATCTGTGACACATTCTAAACTGTATTACAACTAATCCATGTATTAAATGAATTTTATAAGAAGTTATTTTAGTGGTACTTATAAGTAACGTCAGTAGATAAAGGGTTATAAATTTTTCTAGGACATTCGTAGATAAAATAAAGTAAATGGAATGCATGCTCTGCTAGGGGAGTCTTAAAATTTTCTATAAAAACACAATGAAGATACAGAAATTTTTCATGAATACATTCACGGTGAATTTAAAAGTAATTTTAGTTTTAAAACAATTCAATCAAGTTTCTCGATCATTACTTTATACATTTTTCTAGGATGTTAGAAGAAACCTATTCTTTCAGAGTAAATTTTATACAGAGAAAGACTACGTGTTTAATTAAACACCATCAAATTTAAAACTGTATCAGAACACTTTTCGGGGAAATAATTCTTTTGTAAAATTTCGAAACACTGGTTGCTTCTTCCATATTACTCCGTTTCGAAACACCTATATGCCGTAATAGAAGCGTAAAAAATACAGCGTTAAAAGCACCAATTTTTTTTTAATTTTAAGCATACCGGTTTCGGTAGCATATAGCATACATTCCTCAGTGCTCAATTTGAAATAGCACTGACGAAGGTATGCTATATGTTACCGAAACCGATATGCTTAAAATTTAAAATTTTTTGTGCTTTTAACGTTGTATTTTTTACGCTTCTATTATATTGCACCAAGCTCCTTCTTTATAATTACCTATATACCGTGTGTTACAATTTTCTTGCCATATGGATAACAAAACCACAGTAATCTGTCTTTATTTTTTAGTTCAAACTTTTAAATTCTTTTGTATTTTAAGCTAGAAAATACTTAGTCTTGGGTATTTTTATCGATACAAATATGCGGAGTTTGAGATGAACTTAGAGGATAGTTTATTTGGTTTTTAATTAACTTCTGTATAACTCATTACTTTAGATTGGGGAAAGTTCTTGATAAATTCTTCGTTATTTATAATTCTTTATTCATACATTTATGGAAAGTTAAGGTTATGCTTTTAAACTGTACTCCTAAATTGTACAGGTGTGGAAAAAAAGTAAACACCTAAAACTCTGCACTAATTATAATAGAAGAAAGTTACTCATACCAATCGATTGGAAATAAAATTTATTTTTAAATGATTTATATAAAATTTAGTTAGAGTGCCATCAATAAATCAAAAACAGACCAAACTTCGTTTTTTTTCAATGTCAAAACCTAATTTTGACACTACATTTTAAATCTTTGGTTCAAACTATGCCTAGAAACGAAATTTCCAGTCATTTCGATGTTAAGTTTTTGAATTATAAACATTCGAAATTTAGAGCTTCTAATGTTAAATTACATTTTCATATTTTTATTTATATCTCCTGAAATTATAATCCTAAAGTGATAATTGTTTTGTGTGATTATAATACTAAAAAACTCAAAGATAAATACATTGAATTCGTAATTTCGAAAATTTTCTAATGTAAATTATGAAATTAATATTCGAAAAAATATGAATTGGATTTTTTTTTGTTAGATTTGTATTTAATATGTCCAGTTTTATGAGAATCCTCAATTTTAATATTTTCTTTAAAGTAGTTTTTGAATTATGATTGGAAAACGTCAAAATGATGGTAAGGGGCCGTCTACGCTGTGCAGAAAAGCATAATTTAAAAAAAATGTATATGCTTTACTCTTTTGATTGAAACATTTGAGCTGACAATAGTCGAAACGTATTAAGTGATATAGTCATATCCGCAGAAAAATAATACATTAATAGAAGTGATACCAGTCATTCGGTAGCACTTCAGCAATCGAGCACCGAACTTCAATTTAGATATAACCCCTAAAATATGCTCATTTCAAAATAATTATTTTCTCAGAAATTGTTCTTACGACATTCATGAAAATTTGTTTTTAAGCTAATTAAAAGTTGTAGAAGTTATTTATGTTGTCAAACTTTGGAATTTCTATTGAAAAAAAAAAAAGTTTAGTTTCGTTTTGATATGTATATGCCCCCCCCCCCTCCTAAGCACATTTTGTATACACCATTTAAAGGTACACTTAATTTGCAATTGTTTTCTACCGCTAACTTTCTACTACACTAATTTGCTGCAAAGTTAGTAGGGGTATTTACTTTTTTTTTGCACGACTGTAAATAATAATATTTTCGATACTACGAATATACTTCGAATAGTAATTTCCATAGTTTATACCCTTCAAATTTAATGAATAATTGAATTTTTAGTCAGAAAAATTATTAATAGAAAATCGTTCACAGTTATTCTTTGCTTACTTCTCAATCAAATTATCTGGTGATGAATTGAAACTAACTTGACATATATAGACCTACATTGTCGAATTCAATGATGGGATTTCGCAACTTTTATGGATGAATGTATTATCAAGATGTAATTATATTTTCCTAATTTGAATTCCTGATTATATTATTTATATTAAAATTTATATTAAAATATTAAAATTTATCATTTTCAATATTTATTATAAAAATTGTCTGTATAAATTTATGAAGTTGAATATATTTAGGTGATTTGGAAGAAAGAGGGGAGAAATGGAACTTTCCTATTCCTCATTTGAGTTAGTCTATTTAAAGGGGTCCGGGACACAAAAATCTTCAAATTTTGCAAAAACATTTTATTTCATTAAAAATTTCTCTGTTTTTTCCTGCTTAAAATGACTTTTAAATCATGTTTCTATCTGAATTAGAACGAAAAATATAATTTTTTTTTGTTTTGATTTGTTTTCAAAATCTAGCTTTCAGGCAATGGCTGTCATGGAAACGACTTTGCGAAAATGAGTTTTTCTTCATGATAGGTTTTTTCTCCTTATCCCGTATTTTAATTCTTATAACTCGAGAACCGTTAAAGATAAACGGTTCAAACTTGAAACATATCTTTTAAAATTGGTTTACTTTAATTTTGATTCAGCATATTTGAAAAAATATTTACTTTTGAAAATATGATTTTTTTTTTTTATTTGCACCACTTTTTTTTTATTTTTTCGTTAAACATTTTTAATTTTTTTACAAATTAATATTTTTAAAAAGGCTGAATCAAAATTAAAATTTATATATTTTTGTTTATTTAAGTGAAAAAGAAATTGAAATTCTATAAATTATATTCCGAGTTATAACGATTTAAATTACCCCACTTTTTTAATAAATTTTAATTTTTTTTTTCAAAAAATTATGAGAAGCTATATCATGTGATCCTTACAAATGATAAGGTTAACCATCACACAAAATTCAGAAATTTAACTCAATAAATAAAAATTATTTTAAAATGTGTCCCGGACCCCCTTAATATTCATTTTAGCATACAAATTGTGCTTCTTTTCGTCTTATATTAATTAGGGATTTGCAAACAGGGTTATATGAAATTTTGGAAAAAATAACGCATTATTTAAATTTTATGAATTTCATAATAAATCTTTTTTTTTTTTAATCTAATAATTAATTTTGATGTTTAATAAACTCTTTCACCAAAAAACAGGAAGGAAAAAATCATGCGTAAAGCATAGATTATGAAACACTTTCCAACACATTCAGAATAACATAATGAAATTGCACCGTTTAATAAGTTTTAATATTATGTCTAATTCAATATGTAGAGACGCATAACACATTTAAAAACCCAATTTCAGCAATTATTAATCAGACAATAATGTAACCGATTTCTTATGTGTGTGTCCATGTAAATGAATAAAAAATGCTATGAATGCCCTGTTCTAATATGATTGTAGTGAAATTCTGTGATTTATATCAGTTTCAATACATTTGAAATAGCGTAATGCTATGAAAATACTCTGCAAACGATTTTTCCCCATATACCATAATGCAATGGAATTCGTTTGAGTACCCCTGTAAATGAACTATTAATCCCAAATACTTCATATAGAATACGAAAAAAATTTTAGTGACCCTAAATACAGTTTATCAATTGCATGTGAATCCAAATACAGTCTAACCTCGTTATCCCGACAACCTAATGACCAGAAGAAAGTGTCGTCATAAGCGGAGTGTCGCGGTAATCGGAGTTGAAGAAAAATGTTTTTATAAAAAGCTGTATTTTTAATTAATTTAAAACAATTTTAAATTCATAACTGTTCTTACAGTTTTAAGAAGTAAAACGTTATTATTAAACAAAATAAACAGAAAAACAAAATTGAAAAGAATAAAAATCAGATATATAATGACTTTTTTTTTTATTGTTACAAGAAATATTGACGAATTAAGGTTTGCTTATTCCTAGATATGTTTCTTACAATACTTTTTTCAATATTATACAATGAATTGTAATCAATATTCGCTGTTCCACAAATGGATGTAAGATAATTTCTCATCGTTCCAATGCAAAGCAATGTTTCGGTTTAGTCGGATGAAAAACGTCGTCTGACCAGAACAAAAAGACCGCGATTAGAGTGATACATCTATCTGGAGCTTAAGTGGGTTATTCATAGTGTGTGGGTTTCTTTATTCAGATAAAGGATTGAAGCAAAATTTATCTCTATGGGTATTTTAGATGCTTTTGTGAAAAGTTTGGCTAAGATATTTTTTACCGTTTAATTTCCGTGCTCATAAGATAGATAACAAAAAATGAGCAATTTTTCTAAACCGTCGGGATATCCGGAGTTGGAAATTATTCAACGACGTGAAATCCGGAGTTTATTTACATTAAAATTATATACAGAAAATCGGGGCTTTGAAAAATTGACGTGATAAGCGGAGTGACGTGAAAAATGGGTGTCGGGATAACGAGGTCCGACTGTATATTTATGGGAGTTAGAGCGTAGACAGACGAACAGACAAACCGAATTCATAAACACTTTTCAACTTTGTTTGGATAGGGTTAAAAAAAGACTTCAATTACTTGATTTTCTATTAATTCAAGAATTTGCCAGGGACTTCCCCGTATAAGCTCTCGTATAAGCCCCGTATAAGCTCCATATAAGCCCTCAACCGTAAAATTGCAGTTCTTCACATGAAGAGAGTGTAGTTAACGCAAAAATCTTGGATGAATTTGAAAACTTTACAATTTATATATATTTTTTTTAGTTTACGTCATTATTATTTTAACGAATAAAATATTGCTTTTTGATTTTCCCCAAAACAATACTAGAAATAAAACCGTAAAAGAGGGATTATAATCGCGACTTTCTCACCAAACAGACGTCACTTGATGAAAATCGTTGTAAATGAAACATTTTAAACATATTTATTTTATTTTCTATTTTTTGGTTCCAGTTGAATTTCTAAAAATGTACAGAACCCATTTTGATCAAATTGAAATGGGGCTAATTCTAGAGTATCCTCTTTCAATAATAAAAAAAATCACATGAATCGATCGCGTAGTTTTGAAGTATTCGGAAAACATATACATGTAAAAAAGAGGAGTATTTACAACCGTGACGCGTGTATCGACGGTCACTTCGCTTGCAGCAAACCCAGAGATTCACAAGGAGCTAACGTATGAGGAAAAACATTGATTTTATTTTGTTGAATTAAAAAAAAAATACTGAAACAATTTTAATGAAAGTTAAATAGGGGCAATTCGAGAATATCCTATTTCAATTTATAAAAAAATCACATGAATCGGTCACGCAGATTCGGAGTAATCGGTGAACATACATTAAATAATACATCCACGTCCAATTGATAATCTTCTCCTTTTTTTGAAGTCTGTTAAAAACTGATTTTTTAGATGTTAATGAATTTATTTTTGTAGAGGAATAATTCGTAGCACTATCACACAAACCTTTGATAATATTTCATTTGATTGAGAAGCTGAAAAAAAAGTAGTGATTAATTTAGATGAAAATGTCATTTTCCTTCTTCTCCTAAAAACCTAATCACTCCCTCCTCTCCATCTCCCCTCTAAGGCGTACTATTTTACCGATTCTAATTATTTGTATTTTATGATAAAACGAGACTGATCTATCTGTGAAAATACTTAGTTTGAATTAACTTTGTTATACGTTGTTGACAGTAGACATTGTTCCTATAAGACATGCTATGCAAGTGTATTAACAAGGAAAACACTTTTGGTGCTGCTCGCACCTAGCATCGAGACCTGGTGCATTTTGTAGCTCTATACATAAAAATTAGGAAACCGATAAAATTTCTCTGTTAAAATCGTATTTTATATACATTTTTTTTTATTATTGGATTTTTATTTGCTTATTTCACGCCAAAAGTGAGTTAAGTCGCCACATATACGCATCAAATTTTTCGCCCGCATTATCCCTGTAGTTTATGTAGTACCCATATGTATTAGAATGTGTATGTATTAGAATTAAAACAGATTGCGAATTGTTTGATAATTGGTAGCATAAGAAACAATAATAAGGTTTTTTTTTCTATGCATACGATAAATGTATAAATAGTAAACTTATTTCTTTTAAAAACTTTCAAGATCATTGAAAACTATTTTTTTAGTGAAATACAAAATAAGAAAACTATTTTATTTCTGAAGTCGGATGGAATAAAGTTTCGAATGTTTAAAATGAAATGTTCTTGTATTAAATATTGTGTATTTTGGTAAAAGTAATCAAAGTAATTTAATATTTTAATAAAATTTAGAAAATGTGCTGTGCCTAATTAGGTTGGGCATTACAATTTCTAGTGAAGTCCAAACCACTGCTCAAACACGACAAGCACCTATGACATTCGGCAAGGGTTGCTGGAAAGGAAAAGGCTTTTTTTTAAAGCACCAATTTTTCCCCGCCAAAAATGTGTAAATAATGTTGTAATTTTTTTTTAATCAAATTCTTAGGTTCTTGAATGACTTTTTAAACTTTTTCCAATATTTTATACTTATTATTGACTAATTCGCAGTTTTAAATGGTTTTCTTAAAAAATATATATATGTTAAAATCAATGGATTCCAAAATTGCAGTTTTAGAAAGTTACGACGCTGCAAAATAAAAAATATATAATATTTTAACAGAAAAAAATTATCGATTCTCAAACTTTCTCATATAGGGCTTTAGAATGCACCAGGTCTCAATTGTAGGTGCGAGGAACACCAAAAGTGATTCCCTTGTCAGTCAGTAACTGACTATCACATGAAGCGTTACCACCGACTCCGGACATTGCGTTAGATCCCCATTCAGAAAATTTTTGGAGAGGGGACGGGGCAGTTCGAGTTTAGACACATCACAATTTAGACATCGAATTTAGACATCGAGTTCAGCACATCATCGACCTCAAACGTGGGACATCACTGGAGAACCACCATTACCTGAGGACTTGTAAGAATGACAATAAATTACCTTACCGTTAGTAAGGACTAGGGATTCCCTATAAGGTCTACCTCTAATAGCCCTTCTGGCAGACAGACAACAGAAGCATAAAAAACAACACTAACATAAAGCGTTGTAAACAATATGGTGTTTGTAGAAATAGGAAAGTTGTAATCCAACAATTCAAAAGGATCCTCTTTCTACTGAGGGAGTGCCTTTCTCCTAATCCTAGTTCTTACAAGTGAAGTGAATCAACAGCACTGTTTTCATATATATGAAAACAGTACAAAAACAAAAACAAAAAAAAAAAAAAAAAAAAAAGAAAAAGGCAATTTAACAAATTACAACGACCATTTGGAAAATGATTTTTTCAAAGACTAAATTTAAGACATTCGCACGGAGTTGATCATACATTACGTACGCCATGGATTAAACATTAACATTCCTGGACCCATCATGAACGAATTTTAAAAGAAATTTCAGTTTTACAATTTTCGGTACTGTAAATTTTTTAAACTTCTACGGAGCTGGTCATACATTACGTTACTCCATTGATTAAATATTAATATTCCTGGACCAATTTTAAATTAAATTTCATTTTTAAACTTATAAACACCCCACAATATTACTTTTTGTATCGTCGTATAGAGAAAAAAATGCATTTTTAATTGCAATTTGTTTGAAAGCTGTATCTCAATTTGTTTCTGAGTTTTTAATTTTTTTTTGTAGTTTTTATTACTTTTTCGTCATAGTGGCAACATAAGTATCCATCTCTGTTGAAAGTAAAGGGAAAATACAGATTACTGTATAGACCAATCAGAAAACGAATAAAATGCGGGATTCAACTAATAAAACGCTTCAGATATGTTTTTGATTTCCTACCCTGACCGAGGATAATAACCATTTTTCCAAACGGTTAAAAATTGGAAATTGCAAATCAAACGTGGCAAATGTGACGCTTTCGTACTATAACCAGTTTTATAAATATTTTTTGCACCACATATTGTACTGGGTGTATATTTTAGTGCGCTTCATAAGTGCATATCCATTTCATTACGTTCGAAAGGCTGTAACATCATTAAAATGCACTTGAAATAATTTTTTCCCATTAGCCGTAATGTAACGGAAAAGTTTTGACTGTCCCTGTCGTTAAATTATACATCCGATTTTCATAAAATTTCAAATGACTCGACGGAATTTTGCAAAAATTATAAATTTAAAATTTCAGACTATTCGATTGGGTAGTTTTTGCTCTGTTACGTGCACCCATACGGATAGACAGCAGGCGGACCGAACGACGAGGTGTTGCGTATTTATATAATTACGAGCGCACCTTAAAAAGGAAAAAACAACAACACAAACACAAAATGTTAGAATAAGAAAATTAGTAGTCTCGCAGTTCAAACGGGCTGTGAAACGTCATGCAGATGAAATCGCTTCAAGAAGCATTTTCATATAAAAAAAAATATTATTACATTTTATATCACACAGAGAAAGCTTTTATATCATGGGTAATTCACTATTATATATATATATATATATATATATATATAATAGTGAGTATATAGTAGAGATTCAACAATCACAAATCAGACATTAGAAATCTTAAGTATAAAAAAGAGGATCAAGAAATAGAAATTTCACATTTTTCAGAACAGGGCATAGATAACATAAGGATTTCTATGTTGTGTATTATACCTAATAAAATGGAAAGAAAGATTCGTGAAAAGGATATGATGATAAAGTTTGGTACGGTATATCCATATGGACTTAACGCTATGTTTAACCACAGTAATATAATTAAAAACTTTAAAACTAACAATTTGGATTATACAATTTATGACAAAATTAATCATGACATTGGAAATGAGTTGATTAGAAATAGTAATCAATATACTAGGTTGAATATTTTTAAAAAATTAAATACTTGTACAGACATAATAAATGCAATAATTAATTGTAAAGGTGAGCGAAGAGTTAATGTGATTAAAGGTTTGATTTTCAACATTAAGAAGAAATTAATTCCCGTAACTTTAAGAACTTTACAGTCTAGGGTAGAAAATGGGAATGTTGACTTAGGTTTGGATTTGTTGAGATATAGAATCAAAGCACAAAAATTACAAATGTATTGTAACATTGATTATGGCCAAGTTAGTGCAATAAATAAAATCTATTTTATAATGGATTATTTGGATGATAGCCATGGGGGTGTAAATTACAATAAAATGTTGAATAAATACAATGAATTACTACCAGTCGGTAAAATAAAAATAGTTAAGGCTTTTAAATATGATAAGCCTTTGGGGAGAACTATTTTTAATTATAATTTATTTGCTAAAGATCTAAAGAGAAGTATAGCAAAGAGTATCTGCCATGGCAATGAATCCGAATTTGTTAATTATAAAGACAAGTATTATGGACATATTATTACTGGAGATCTAAAGATAGTAAAGGATGAGGAGTTGAGGAGGTTAATGGAGTACGGAACTAAATATTGTGTGAAACGTACTCTAACTAAAAGTGTTGCAATTAAACGTTTTACTATTAATATAGATATATTTATAAATAAACTAATGTATAGATACAATTTGCCATCCAGTGTTTTTGACGAGTGGAAGTACTATATATTAAGAGATTTTAAACGAGAATTTTCCAGAGATTTTGACGGGGTTAATAGAGAGAAATACAACACACTTACACATTCAATTAAAGAAATTCAGGAAAATTTTATAATCACCTATGTGTATAATGCAAATACAAGTTATGCACTGATATGTAAGGTACTTTACGGTAAACTTTTGAATGATTGCTACAATAATAAAAATAACGATTTACCATTGAATTCGAAAGCTGCAGTAATAGAAAATAGGATTAAAGCCTTCTATAAAAAAGTTAAGCTGAAACAAATTAGTCTAATTTTCCCTTATCTCATATTAGTGCCTAAATTCCATAAAACCCCTATCAAATTCAGGAGTGTGACTTGTGGATTTAGTTCATATATTGGTGCTGCTAGCAAGGCTTTGCTGGGGGTACTGGAGGGAGTGTTTGACGGAGTGATGGGGGGGAGAGACGACTTTTATTATGAAAAATAGCTATACACTATTAGATAATCTGAAAAAATTAAAAAAATATTACTGGTTTATTCGCTTATGAATTTGCAGACCTCTATAACACAATTGATTTGACAGATTTAAAAGAAAAAATAGTAGATTTTTATAATACAAATAGCACTCTGGATGTTCATAAGGATATTTTCATAAATTTATTTCAGTTAGAAGTACAAGAAAACTACCTTTACGAAGGAAATACAATATTTAAACAGATTCGGGGTATTCCAATGGGGAGGAGTTGCAGTTCCATTTTGGCAAACATATATATGAAAGAAATAATAATTTAAACAGTAACACATTATCCTACAGATATATTGATGATGTTTTGATAGTCAAATTAAACAATGATATTGAAAATATTGATTTTACATATTATCCTACTTCTCTGAGTCTGGAACCCTCCTCCCAGAATTGTAAAAATATTAATTTTCTAGATGTGAACCTAAGCATAGAAAGTGAAAATTTGATATCTAAGTTATTTGACAAGCGAAATGATTTCAACTTTAATACCTTAAAGCTGATATAATTTGATTCCAACGTGCATGTTTCGATTAAAAGAAATGTACTTAGAAATGGATTAATACGAATCGAAAGACTGAGTACTAGAGTTAAAGATATGTTTAATGATATTTTAGAGTGGTGCCGCTTAGGATTCAAGCATGGTTATCCTCGCAATTTCATCAGGAGAATAACTAGTGATTTTATTAAGAGTAGCAGGAACGGAACTGAACTGAACTCATTGATGGATGAGAATGGATGTTTTGATGAGTTGATTGATCTAATGAGTTAGATATTTTGGTGGATGTTATAGTTCTGTTTAGTTTTTCATTTTTTTCAATTTTAGTCTTGGCGAGTGAAGGGGGACGTAGCATGCGTAAAGTCTGACTTAACCCTGCAGAGTATGTCGTTAGCCATACCGCTCGCCTTCTGTTTTGTTCTATTATGTCGTGCAATTATGTATATTTTCTTCAGTTTGGTTATTCAGTTTGATTTTAAGAGTTTAAGTTTATGTTGGTTATTTTAATATTTTCGATGTGAGTTTCAATTTAGATATGGTGAGTGATGGATTTTGATATTTTGTTTGTGGTTTTAAATTTATATATATATATATATACTAGCTAAAGTACCCTGCATTGCCCGGAATTTTAAGAATGTATGTTTTGAAAAAACAATTTCTAAATTTAACGTACAACATAAAAAAACTAGTCGGATGTACCAATCCCAAAACTTTCTTCTATCTCATACATGTTAATACTTCAAAATTCGCTATCACACTGCCAAAATTAAATGGCAATCTATGCATCTCATGAGGATTCTATCGATATGAAATTCCGTGCATTAGTTCTTGAGATATGACTATCGCTGAAATCGTCTAAATTCAGCAAAATGCTGCCTAGCAGCGCCACCTATTGGGTGATTTATACCAAATCCTAATCAGCAACAATTTATGTCAACGTCTGACTGAATCTGAAGTTTGGAGAAAATTCGTACACTAGTTTTTGAGATAGAGCAATAGCGAAAATCGTGAAAATTTCTGCATAGCAGCGCCACCTATTGGGTGATTAACACCAAAACCTAATTAACAACAACTTGTGTAAACATACAACTAAATCTGAAGTTAGATGAAAATTGGTCCACTAGTTCTATTGATAGAGCTATTGAGGCAATCGTGGAAAAGGCAGCACAGAAGCGCCACCTGTTGGGCGATTTACACCAACACCTAATCAATAGCAAGTCATATCAAGGACTAACTTAATCTGAAGTTTGATGAAAATCCGTGCGTTAGTTCTTAAGATAGAGCTATTGGGGAAATCGTGTAAATCCTGCAAAATTCATCATAACAGCGCCACCTGTTGGGCGATTTACACCAACACGTAATCATCATCAACTCATATCAAGGACTAACTAAATCTGAAGTTTGATCAAAATCCGCGCATTAGTTCTTGAGATAGAGCTATTGCGAAAATCGTGAAAAAGGCAGCATTGCAGCGCCACCTGTTGAGCGATTTACACCAAAAACTAATCAGCATCAATTTGTATTAGGCACTAACTGAATATCAATTTTTATTAAATTCCGTGCATTAGTTCTTGAGATAGAGCGCCCACAAAATTTGTGTCACATACACACAGACAGACAGACAGACTCACAGAGTCACAGACAGACATTTTGTAAAAACATGTTTTTTGGAATCTCTGACCCCTAAAACGTGTAAATCCGTCGAAAACCGGAATTCGAAAATTTTCATGAATCCAATACTTTCTTCTTGTAAAGATAGAAGAAAGTAAAAAATTAAAATTAACAGTCGAAGTGTTGTACCCATGAATCAAATGAAAACCCAATATAAGAATGTATAAATTTATACAACAGACGCAAATACAGTCATAAATGTTAAAAAACAGTTATAAAGCTTATTTCCGTTCATCTTTGGAGCAATAATGTTAAAATACTCCAATATTTTCATAATCGAGTTTTTATCATGCTTCAATACATTTTTTCATACTTATATGACGTTATATATTCACCACGTCCTTTATGTTTCCAATATGAAGTTTTTAATTCGCCAAACTATTTATTTTATTTTCATTTTTTCACGTGGAAATCTTGCAGTAGAAAAATTATGATGTAATATGTATTCCCTTTTATTAAATTCGTCAAATCATTTATTTCATATTTTCATGTGGAAATCTTGCAATAGAAAAGAAATCGTTGTGGTCAGAATTTTATTGTGGATTTTTAATTGTTGGCAGCAGCTATAACGAAAAATGTTTCAATTTGATTGGATATTGCTGTAAAATTGGTGGTTTTTTATTAATTAAAAATGAACTGTAAGTTATTTCGATTCCGGATTACTTTAGTTGCTTCGGCCGTATTTTAATACACATCTACGTAACATTTACATTTCTAACTTCCCAACTGTAAATATGTATAGAATTACAGGCAGACAAATAAATTTTCATTTTTGTATATTAGATATAAGAAAATTCACATTCCGTTGCATTTGATTTTTAAATTTCAGGGTTTTTTAATGAAATGGAATACATTTTCGGTTTGATAAAAATATTTTATGTTACAAGTGCTATAATGTAAAATATAAAATATATATATTTTTCCTAACATATTTAATTTTGACTGTATCAAAGTACTTAAAACTTTAAATTTGTATGAACATACATGAATTGTGTTAATAATAATTATATATTTTCTTTTAAACAATAGTTAATTTAAAGCTAAATATATTTTTATACATACCATAAGATAATATGGCTCTGTAAATAATACATCCCCTAATTTTATTATGTGAATTATAATCAAGGGTTACTTTGTGGAATACTTTATTCTAATGGGCGTAATTTTCTTAAGTTCCTGAGTAAAACCACATAATTATTTCCAGAATTGTTCAGCGTTTACTTTTTTAATCAGAGGAAAATTCCTTTCTCAAGGAATTCTCAATTGCTTTCAGCTATGATTGACACAGACGAATAAATGTTCAAAACATACTTCTTATTCCTATACAATTGTTCCAAATCAGAAAACTTAACCAATTAATTTCTTGTTTACAGAGACATTTTGTTTATTTTTCTTTAACTTCTTTGTCTTCTAGTTTCTCTAGCTGTCTTCTTTGATTGTAATTACAATCAGCACACCGCGAAACAACAAGTTTCCTTCCAAATGGCGAACATCGCACTTTTTTGCACTTTCCAGGCTTAATTATCTTTTCAACTTCTTTTCTTCACGGACATGTAGCGCCATCTCTCGATCTAAATTGTTACTTTTAAAGATATTAGGTTGGTTGGTTGTATTTATGACGGCCAATTATCTGCACGAGGGATATGGGCCCAGGGGGGAGTGCCCTTCGTGGGGGTCTTTCTAAGGGAACCTAACCCGTATTAACGCTTGGAAATCCAAGGTTCGAAGAAAACCACGAAAACCCCGAACGATTAGGCCGACGGGCGCGATTGGGATCGAACCCAGCACCTCCCGTCTACCAGCTTCGAGAGCAGAACCTCTCACCCACTAGTGGGGCTAAAGATATTAGGGGTATCCATATTGGGTACAAGTACCTCATATGTAGTCGTGATAAATTTTGTATTCCTGTGTTTTTGCATAAGAGTGCAACAACTATTGCACCAAGATCTGAATATTTATGAAACTAGTTATAACACGATTGCACCTCATTTGACGTACATTTTCCGACTTTTTATTTAATAGTGTATGTTGATTGAGCTCAAATACACTAACTGAATTTATATGACACGTGATATGTAAACGTACTTTACACGAGATATGGTATATAAGTTAATTCGGGTGAAGATGCAAGTTTGTTGCTAGTACTTTTATGTGTCAACAGATGTAAACAATGACCGGCTACTGTGACGAGTCTTGTCCCAGTGCGCACGTGGTTTGTGAATTTATCTTAATTTTTCGCCTTTAATCGCCGTTATTTATGGATCTTGGGATCATTTAACAGGGTTAGTAAAGCCCTTATAATATTCTGTTGCTCTTACTTAAAGTTTATAAACGGGTGTTTTATTTTAAATGAGATATTAGCAATATAAATGATTTCCACATTCTGTTACATACACCATGCAAGTAGAAGCGGTCATAATCTTGCAGCAATACAGAAATAATTGCGTGTGGTATCTTCCCCCTATACTTGGGGGAAGACGCAACATGGTTCAGAAACAAGCTAAAATGAAGCACAATAATTAATTAATTATTTTCTATGTTCCAAATCACATTACACAGTACTTACAGACACTTGATCACACATTTTTCAAACCATTAAAAACATATTGGCGACAAGCCTTGAACGCCTGGAACCACAGAAAGCTACATCGTAAACTCTCAAGACTTCAGTTCTGAGCTCTTCTGAATACAGCTTCGAGCAAGGTAGCCACAGTAGGAAATAGCACTTCTGGGTTTTCAGTTACTAGGATTTATCCCTATAACTCACAAGCAATCCAGAACATGCGTTTGATATCTCTGAGGTTTCAATTAATGATAGAGCTGTTTCTTTCACAAGCAGGGCATGTGACAATAGGCCTACACCATCAGTTGATTCCACCAACATATCATGTGGACCTACACCAGCAGTTGCTTCCAACAGCAGATCTAGTGGCAGTGAATTGTCACATGCAGTTGCCTCCAGCAGCAAAGAAAAAGGGATTTCCTGTCTAGAAGTAATCAGTCCTGTTCCTCAGGTCAGAAAATCTAAATCATCTGCGCGTAAGAAACAAGAAGTAGAGGTCATAACTGCATCAGAGAGAAGAAAAACTATGCGGGAAAAGATAAAAGAAAAGGTAGAGAAAAGGTAAAATAAATAAAAGGAATGTGTCTTATATGTTGCGTCTTTCCCCGAATTACCTTAATTATTTACATATAGTATTCGTATATTTGAAACACGAAAATTGATTTAAATCTACAGGTGAGCTTTATATGATGTAAATTAAAACGAAAGATTAAAAATTTTGAAACATGGAATAATAATTGGGATTTCAACTTTTATTTAAAAAAAAAAAATCGTTCGTGAAGCATAGATTATGAAACATTTTCGAATACCAGCATAATACTTTAGAAAACTTCGCTGCTTAAAAAGGTAAATAAGATACCGAAGTAGACATTTTAGAGAATGCATAATACATTTAAAGAGTAGATTTTAGGTTTGTTGGTTGATTGAAGTTTAATTGCACAATATCTCTCTAAGGACATGCTGTACCAAGACAAAATTAAAATAAAAACTTAGAAATGTATTTGTTAAAGTTAGGTCAAAAAATCTTTATAACAATAAGATGATAACTCTTTTATGAAAACAGTGATGAAATATGTATACTTAGAACTCCTTAATAAAGTCAAAATATAGTTAAAAGACACAAAGAAAATATTTAAGTTAAAATCTGTAAAATTTGTAAAGTAATGCTAGCTAAAACATATATATAGACAGAGAGATAGACAAAATGTCGTACTAATATTAATTTAAAACATGTTTAAAACCACACTATTAAAAACCAATATAAAATTATTTAGACTCAAACTTTTCAAAAACAGTATTTTTTTCGTCAGAGCTTGAGTCAAAAAGTTCTGAATCCACAGCCTCATCATTATAATTTTGAAGCTGTCTGGGATTCTTCAAATTAGTAAATAATGGGCTAAGACATGACGTTTTATTTTTCGTAGCAGTTTTGTACTTTGAAGAGGCTTGAGTTGAGGTCTTCTTTCTCTCTTTCTGTACACAAGATTTTTTTCGTTACTTTCTCAGTTGGAAAAATATCAGATTTCTGATCTGCGCTTGCGGATGAAACAGTGATTTATTCAGTTTCATGTTTGCTTTACTTTTTGGATTGAACTGATTTTTTTGTGATCGACAAGTTAAGTATTCTAATTTAACAGTTCCTGATGACAGTAGCCAAAGTTTTAATTTTTGCGTGAGTTTTCTACTACTGATACGATAGACATCATGTTTTTTTATGTGCTGGATGATAGTGTTATAGGTGAATTACTTGTCCGTGGGAGGGATTTAAGCCTGGGTGATTTTGTGCCTTGCGGGGTTTTGATTGCTGTTTGAGTAAACTAGAGTAAGAAATCCCAACAGGTGGGGTCAAAAATTCAAAAAGGTTTGCATGCTTCAGGGTAAGACAGCTGTTGAGTAATTTTGACAACAAGAATAACTTTTTCATGGATCCAGTTTGGACAAGAACGGGAATATGTTGTATGATCACTCTTACAGTTTGTGCAGCGTTCACAGTTTTTACAGGATTTACAGTCGTGGCCGACTTCTGCACAACGTGGACAGGTAACAGAGCAACGACAAATAGTTTTAGTACGGCCATATCATTGGCATTTGAAACAACGGAGAGGGTTAGAAATATAAAGCCAGACAGGACAGCTTATGTAAGCTGCTTTAATTCTAGGTGGCAAATAAGGACTTTTGATAGTCATAATAATATGCTTCGTCGGAAGCCTGTGCCCATTCCGACGGATAGTAATATGGCGAATATATGTGACATTATGATTTTTTTAATTTTGTAGTTCATTTTTTGTAGAGAATAAAAGTATTTAGAGATGCTGTGCTTAACAGAAACAGAAAAGGGCCTATTGTGTTGCAATTTGAGAGAAGTTGTGACATATTGGCTAAAGAAACATCAACCAGCAAATTCAAAGACTGCAGTTTTTTGAGTGAATGAAGATTACGTCCTCTTAAAAGAACTACCAGACAGACTATCAGTGCGTTTGATTTCAAAGAAGCGAGTGAATAAATTGTCCGGTACATTTTATTTCTCTCCACATGGAAGGAAAATAGAAGAAAGTGGAGTACTTCCATCTATAGTTGAAAAAAATACAATTCTATCCCCGGCCGCACCATCCCCTACCGCACCCAACAAGGTGATGCACATACGGGGAGCAGTGCTAAACATGGACCATATGTTGACCTGACACTCCTTAACTAGTCTCCACCCTTAACGAGATGACTAATAAGTGACCGCTCATTTCATTCCTAGCCAGCGACTAGTCAGCTGATGAGTCTATTGATGAATAAGGGATCAATATACACCTCATGTTTACCTGAAGAAAAGGCCAAAGCAGTGTGTTGGTTTCTCTCAACTTCCAGGATCCACCTTTCCAGGGATATGGGACGCCGCGCACGTCAAATACACGGTTGGTTTAAGATTCTCCATAAGTCGTTATAGACAGGATGATATCGGCTTATGGAGAATTGCCCTGACCTCCAAAGAGAAAACTACAATGAGATAGAAACAAAACGAAAAGAATAGAAAGGTAAAAATACATGAAAATGAAATAGAGAAACATCGCTCAGATTCCCCGAATTATGAAACACGTGAATATCTGCAGAATGTATCTCCTGTGGGGACCAGATTTTAGTAATTACCGTCCATAGACAGTAACGAAATCTAATTGTTTTGTGCAGCCTTATATTTAATCGATGGATTTCTATATATTATACATAGTATATTAATATTTGTTTTAGAAAGAAAAATAATAATAGGTTTAAAATTCTTCTTCAGGAATTTCTATCAACGGATAGAAACATATTTGAATTCTTTTGTAACGCCCTGTATAGAACCTAAATATTTTTATTCACGACACCTTTTTAAGCTAAACGTTAATTCATACTAATTCTTCCTTAAAACTACGGAAAGAAAATTTATAGCAATTATTATCCACAGACGGCCATGTACACAATATAGCCATTAATCATCGAGCACTTCCAATTGTAGACATTTTGATGGATATTTAATTATGTATATGTCGGATTGTACTAGAACTTTAGAATTATAAAGAATATCTTTGACCTTAAGTCGATTTGATAAGGTGGATAATTATGGGGCCAATAAAAATCAAAGAAAATAATAATATTTGGGATCACGTTGTAAAATAAAATGTACGAAATTATCTATCGTTACAGCATACAAATATGTGAATAATGTACAATATGTGTATTTATCTGTGCAAGAAAAGCTCTTATATTCATGAAGATATAACAATTTTTTTTTAGTTAAAAAAAATTTTGTACTTTTTTTGCTTATACGAGGGTAGGCTGAAAAGTAATGCACGCATGCTTGTAGAACATGAATAAAAACAAGTAGCAAGATCAGACAAAAAGTAAATTAAAGTACAATTTTTAAGCTTCAAAGTCATATATTTATTTTTCAAGATAGTCATCGTTAAGAATAACACATTTCTTCCCAACGAGTAACAAGTTTTTTTATTCGGTCACTGAAAATTTCTTCCGACTTTTCTCGAATCCAGGACTTTACAGCTGCCTTCACCTCATCGTCCGAGGAGTACTGATTTCCCTTGAGGTCTCTCTTGAGTAGAGGAAAAAAATAAAAATCGCAAAGCGCAATCTATGGGAAGTAAGGTGGTTGTGGAATCGGTTCAAACTTGAGGTTTCGCAGAGACTCTGCAGTTGCGCCTTTTACGGTATCAAAATTGTTCAACAATGAAGACGACACCTTCCTTGGATATTCAAATATGTTTTGCAATACACTTTTGATTGATTGGTCGGTCATTTTGAATGAAATCGTTGACGAGTTTGTGATGTTTATCGTCTGGACAGAGATCGGACGTCGGTTGCGTTTGTCATCAACAATTATGGCTTTTCTAGAAAATCACAAAATTTTACAGCCGATCGATTTACAGTAGACTCATCAACAGCATCGTCATCTTTAAATGACGATGAATCTCACCGTGAATCACTTTTTCAGCAGTTAAAAATTCGATAACAGCACGCTGCTTAGCACCCGTTGACATGGCACTAGAGCATGTCTCCGTACTTCCGCTCCTCAAAACACACTGGATTTCAATCTGCACATCCGTTATAGAGAGGGAACGTTACTTCTACTTACCACCGGGCGCGCTTTTGAAGGTTATTTCGTTCGCGCTCTATAAGCATGTGTGCATTACTTATCAGCATACCCTCGTATCATGCAGGGTTTTCAATCAAATTTAACGCCAGTTTTAGACAATTTGGCAAAATGCAGTAGAAAAAATATATTGCAATTGGAATATAAGTATAGTAATTGTTTGATGAAATATGAGCTGTTGTATGACCTAACTTTTGTCTGCGCATGCGCGAACGATAACAAAGATTTTGTTTCATGATTTAATATTTAACTCTATGGTGCAACTCGTATAAAAATCCAGTCAAATATCGTGGAAATTACGAAATACATCGGCGATAGAGTGAGTTGATTTTTAGTTGTCCTCTAAAAGCAGTTGAATGATAAGGGATTTTTCACAAATTCTCATTTTTTATTAACTGACTTTCAGCAAAAAAGTGAGTATTTATTGAATGTCAACCACTAGATTTGGAACATATTCTTCGATTTTTATTTTTTTTCCTTGGAATAGGCACGTTTTGATAGTTTTCTAAGAAGAACTAAAACAATGAAAAAACAGCATTAAAAAAGTTATTGAAAGTTCTTTATCATTCAGCTGCTTTCAGAGAGCAACTACAAATCAACTCACGCTTTCACCGTTATCTTTAAGAATTTTCACGATATATGACTGGATTATTTATTCGAGTTGCTCCATAGATTTAACTATTAAAAGATGAAACAGAATCTTTGCTATCGTTCGTTCATGCGCAGATAAAAAATATTTCATAATACTCATATTTCAAACTAAAAAAATATTTACTTAAAGTGGTAAAATAGTTTTAACTAGGCAAAAATAGCTTTATATATTCATATGGGACATTCTTCATTGCTCCGACGGCTACATTCTCAATAATAAATATGATTCAAATATTTTCGCAAAAAAATTTTAATTGAAAACTGGGTAACAAAAATCACGCGAACTAAAACATAAAGAAATTAACTGCAATATTAAAAATGGATATTGTGAACAGGAATTATTTAATACTATTGTTTCATTTTTCTGTAGAGCATTTCTTTTCTAATTTCAGGAAGCTCCATGGAGGCTGAATCATTGCATATATTCTCACTGCGTAAGAAATTTCTATTGATTTTCAGATAATGGATGGGAAGTAAAATCTTGATTAATAAATTATTCTACTGTTTAAAAAAAATCTGTAAAGGCTCTTTATTATACAGTCTAGCTAAAGCTGTAGTTTTTTTTATTGTATTTGATGTCTGCTATGTGTTTTTTTTATCCTAGTTTTAAGCTTTCTGTTTGTCATTTTTATATAAAATTGCACTGTTTAATCTTCTTTGGTGAAAGGTATGTCCTACCCCTGATAACTGATTTGGTTCTATTAGGTCGATTTTCTTACATTCTATGATTTTTTATTTTACGGAAGGTTTTGTAACTACGGAGATATTGTATTTATAGAGTTTATATTTCAATCTTTCAAAGAAACCAAGAAAATACTGTAAAGAGGATACTCTGGACAATGGCTATAAATAAATCCAATAGATAAATTAATTAAGAGCATGAGATATAAGAAGAAATGTAATTGAAACGTACAAAATTTCAGAGTATCCTCTTAACAATATTTTCCTGGTTTCTACGAAGGATTGAAATATAAACTCAATAAATACAATATCTCCATAGTTAGTAAACCTCCGTAAAAAACCCCCCTAAAAACATAGTATGTAAGAAATCGTCCCAATAGAAACAAATAAATTATCAGGAGTATATGAAATACCTTTCACCAAAGAAGATGGAACGCTGTAATTTTATATAGGAATGTCAAACAGAGAGCTTAAAACTAGGATAAAAGAAGACATAGCAGACATCAAATACAACATGAAAACCATAGCTTTAGCTAGACTGTATAATAAAGAGACTTTACAGATAAATTAAAAAAAAGTAGTAGAATAATTTAACCATCAAGATTTTACTTGCCATCCATTATCCGAGAATCAATAGAAATCTTCTTACGCAGTAAGAATATGTGCAATGATTCAGCATCCATGGAGCTTCCTAAAATTTGGAAAGAGATGCTCTACAGAAAAATGAAACAATAGTATTAAATAATTCACGTTCATGAATATAAATTTTTGACATTGCAGCTAATTGCATTATGCTTGAGTTCGCGTGATTTTTGTTTACCAGTTGTCAATTTAATTTTTTTTTTTTTTGCGAAAATATTTGTATCATATTTATTATTGTGAATGTTGCCTTCGGAGAATGAAACATGTCTAATATGAATAAAAAAAAGGGTATTTTTTTGCCTTGTTAAAAGTATTTTATCACTTTAAGTATATATTAATTTAATTTGAGTCATTCAAGTGATTTTTCATATAGTTTTATACTCATATTTCATTAAATATTTAACATATTAATACATGGAAATTATTCCAGAGGGAAACATTCGCCTTGGATACAATCTTTCAAGTGAAAATCAAATTTCAAAGTAATTGCTTAAAAGGCGCAAAGGCCAACATAGTGAAAAAGTTTCCAAGCCGGGACTCGAACCCGGGCCATCAGCATCTCGCACTGACGTTCTACCGACTAAACCACTTCTAACGATACCCAGCAAGGAAAAATTTTCACTATTATATGTTGGCAAGGCTACAAACGCAGCACAAGATGGAATATTTTACCGTGAGCCACCAACCTGGGGCAAACACGGAATATAATTAAACCCAGCATCGATAGAAACTATAATTTCCATGTATTAATATAGTTTATAGCCTTGCGTTTGTAGCCTTGCCAACATATAATAGTGAGAAATTTTCCTTGCTGGGTATCGTTCCAAGTGGTTTAGTCGGTAGAACGTCAGTGCGCTATACTGATGGCCCGGGTTCGATTCCCGGCTTGGAATATTTTCCAATATGTTGGCCTTTGCGCCTTTTAAGCAATTACTTTGAAATTTGAGTTTCATTTGAAATATTTAACATATTTATATTCAAATTACAGTATATTTTTACTACTACATTTTGCCATTTTTTCTGAAACTTTCGTTAAATTTGGTTGAAAACCCTGCTTGACATAAGAGAAAAATATACAAGAATTTTTTGTCCTTAAGAAACAGATCGCTATATCTTCATGGATATAAGTACTATTCTTACACAAATTAATACACATATTTCACAATATCGACATATTCGTATACTGTAGAGATAGATCATATCGTGCATTTTATTTTACAGTGTTCTCCCAAGTATTATTTTTGTTGTTGCCCCTCCTAATTGACCCCCTTATCAAATTGACATTGATAAATATGAGATCTAAAATATTCTTTATATTCCTGAAGTTCTAGAAGAATTCGACAATTATATTTTTAAATATTAAACAAAATGTCTAACATCTAAAGTGCCTGGTGATTAATGGCCATATAATGTATATGGTTGCCGAAGAATGTGATTTTATTTAAATTCTTCAAATATCTCTTAGTATACGAAATATGGTTTAGATTGAAAATGCCTAACTCAATTAAAAACCACCTTTAAGCAATACGCGCCCATAATCAGTAATGCTTTGAATTTCTTTTATGCAGCCCTATATTTGATCTATAGCGTTTATACACACTACTTCCTATGTAAATTTTAATTTCACTTAAAAACATATACCATAACTGAAAATATACTTAGGGCAATTGATGCTAATATATACTTCGGATACAGTACTATCTGAAATCTTTTGTGTGTCCTTGTACATGAAAGATAAATACTATGCTTATCATATTCTACAGAAAGCATTTTGCAGTAAACCATAGTAATATATACGAACTTCATTATATTTGTAACGGTGTAAAATAATTAAAATATACTGCAAATAGTTTATTCCCGTAGAGAGTTATGTAACGGGATTCTTTTGTGTGGCCGTGTAAATGAATATTAAATTCGTTCCACCCCATATCCTACAATATGCATGATTTAGTGCACTTTAAGAATGCACAGCAATTTCATTATGTTTGAAATGGTGTAATATAATTAAATAGCGCTTGAAACATTTTATCTCATTTGTCGTAATGTAACGGAATAATGTTGGTTGTCCCTGTAAAGGAACAATAAATGCTACACACTTCATCTTCAATAGAGATCGTACTGTAGTAAACTTATATATTTACAATCACATATAAAAATTACAGAGCAGCCCCAGTATATTTATGAGAGTTGGAGAGCGCACTGACGGACGGTTTAAGAGAAGTTATAAATAATTTCCAACAATGATACAATTTGTTGAAAAGATACCATTAGTTGAATGAGCCAGAGTACGATATCAATTGTATTTCAGGGATTCAGATATGCACTTAACCTGAGCAGTATTGTGCGATCTTCACGTTTGAATTTTACAATATTGTTATATTCGTATTAGTTATTATATTTTTAATTGTTATATAGTAATTTCATAGTACACTCATGAAAAAAGTGAACACCCCCTTACTAACTCTGCAACTAATTATAATAGAAGAAAGTTACTTGTACCAATCGAATGGAAATAAAGTCTATTTTTAAATGATGTACATAAAAATTGCTTAGGAGACTATCTACGAAGCAAATACAGACCAAACTTTGTTTTTTTCAAAGGCAACACCCAATTTTGACAATATATTTTAAATCTTCAGTTCAAACTATGCCTAGAAACACAATTTCTAGTCATTTCAATGATAAGTTTCAATTAATAAACATTCAAAATTAAGACCTTCTAATGTTAAATTACATTTTCATATTTTTATTAATATCGCCTGAAATTATAATCATAATGTGATAATTTTGTGTGTGGTTATAATACAAAAAAAAAAAAATCTAAACATAAATACATTGAGTTTCTGATTCAATTTTTTTTTAAATATAAAGTATGAATTGTATCGTCTATTTGCAAAACAGGCTAATTCCTCAAATTATGAAAATAGGTTTTGTTAGTATCTTAAGTTCTAAATAAACGTTTCTACCACCTTGAAGCAATAAACCTTGCCAAAACTGGTCAAATATCCCGTGCCAATGAATATAAAACTAAATAGTTTTGGTTCCAATGTTATTTTGGCTAAATGTGGCAAAAAAATCAGCTTTCCCCCAAAAATTTATTCTTTGGAGATGACTGGTTTTGCAACTCGGCGACACAATTATAAAATTAATATTCGAAAAAAATATGGATTGCAATATACAATTTTTTTGATATACTATTTATATTTATTAGGTTCTGCTTTATGCAAATTAAATTTCAATTTTTTCTTTAAAGTAGTTTTCCAATTATTATTAAAAAACATCAAAATGATGGTTTAAGGGGCCGCCTATGATGTGCAGAAAAGCGTAATGTAAAAAAATACATTTTATACATTTTATCGAAATATTTTTGCTGACAATAGTCGAACCATAGTAAGCGGTCGAAATGGTCATTTTAGCAAGAAATAATACAAGTGAGATAGTCATTTTGTAGCATTTCAAAAATCGAGTACCGAATTTCAATTTGAATACAGTCTCTAAAACAAGCTCATTTTAAAACAATTTATTTCTCGGAAAATTATTGTACGAATTTCAAGAAAATTTGGATTTAGGCTAAGGATGCAAAATGTATTGATGGTATGAAACTCAAGTATTGCTGTTAAAAAAAAAACAAATTTGGGCACGTTTTGATGTGTAGATGGGCCCCAAAGCAAATTTTATATACACCATTTAAAATTAGACTTTATTTCCAATCGCCTGGTACCAGTAACTTTATTCTAAGATGATTTGCTGCAGAGTTAGCAGTGGATGTTCTAGCAGTGGGTTATGTTTTTTTCCACGACTGTACAAATCTTGTGAAATTTATTTTGCAGAAAAGGTCAGCATCCACGAAATACTGAAAACATATAAAAATATATAAAAATACAGTCTTAAACAGTAGGAGTGTGTCATGGGCTGAGCGCGGTGTACACTTGATTATACGATTTTTATAACTACAAAAAAATATTCCGTTAAAATACGGAAATTGTACTGGCAATCGAGACGCAAGTACTATTTCCGTGTTTTAACGAAAAATGTTCCCCGTATCCGGAATTTACGGAGAAAATTTTCCGTTAAAATACGAAAACAGTACTGCAGTTTCTATTGCCAGTACAATTTCCGCATTTTAGCGGAATTTTTTTACAGTGTACAGATATAAGAAGGTCGAGTATTATAGAATAGCATTTTATTTTCTTTGTTTGGATAAAAAAAAATAAGATGTACTAAAAGTCAGCGAAGAACAAACTTGAAGTATTACTTAACACATTTTTAATGCGTTTAAAAAGGAAGAAAAAAATACATTTCAATATTTAGCTTTAAAAATTTTTTGCACGTCTCTGGTAATGGCAACCAAGCGGATAATATGGAATAGGATCTTGAGGAATATTTAAATTGCAAGAATAAACATGATTTCAAAGAATAAATGAATATATTTATTGAGGAAACCTTAGTACATAATCTGTAAAGCATTAGATTCATTGAAAAATAGTTTTAATTTTTAGACTCATTTTGAAACAGTTGTCTAGTCGATATTCCATATTACTCGACGACACACCATATTGAAACACATAACCCCTTCACCCGTCAACACGTTAGCATAGAGGAAAACTGGCAAACACAGGAATAAATATAACTGTCGAACTTTATACTTAATTTGCTTCACATCACTGACAATGAAATTTCATGTTTAATACGAATTTTATAAAATTTGTCGGCAAAAATATTAAAAGTTTAGAATAAGATTTTATTTCACCGTGTCGCTCCACCAACAGGTATCCAAACAGAACTGAGCACAGTGCTTTATGCGAGTACTGAGAAGTCTTAAGACAGATTAATGCTTGCCTGCAACACCGTTTGCTCCAGATATTGAAGTACTCCATATTGACCGACAGTTCCAAAATATCCGAACTTCCTCTATAATATATATATCTGTGTGTGTAGCTAACCATCAAATTCGTCATAGAATCAACTTTTTTAGGAGCGTTCGCACTTATATAAATACGTAGCACCTATAGTTGTCGTCTGGTCTGTCCGCCTGTCTGTCTGTCCGTCTGTCCTCATATAACAGAGCAAAAAATACCCAGCCGAATGGTTTGAAATTTAGTATACAGAATCGTTGCAAAATCTTGTCGAGTCATGTCAGATTTTCTGAAAATCGAATCAAAACTTTAAAAGATATCAATAAAAGTTTTCTTCATTCTTATTAAATCCTATCATACGTCATTAATTCAATGATATCCCATGATTGGTAATGATTCTAGGTTGCCATGGTTATGACGTTCTTTTAAGATGGAATCCTATTATTTCCGTATTACTGAATTTAATACATAGATAATCGTAAAAAAAAAAAAAAAAAAAAATGTTTGCATGCAATTTTCCACTAAGAGTGCAACAGCTTTTGCACCAAAATTTGAACATTTATAAAACTAGTTATAGCACGCACGAACCTCCTTTGCCGCGTTTGACGTACAATTTTCGACTTGTTTATTCTACCTTATTTTATCAAATCTTTGGGAATAATATTATTCGCTCTATTTTTTTAACGCTTTCTATTTTATAAGTAGTTGTTTGTTTAATTTTTCATTATTTATACACTATATTTACCTATTTTATCTGTTCTTTATTCAAGATGACGAATATGCTAGCTAACGTTGCATTCAAAGTATTAATGTTTCTAATGCATCATAAAATATACAACAGGATAACACAATGATTGAAGTAGACACTTCCTGTAATGAACTATGATCTGTCAGTTTAAAGCACGCATTTGTTTCTGGAATGATAAATGGTTTCTGTAAATCTTATCAAGTGAGTTAGTTACTTTACTTAGGAGTTCGGTTTATAAGAGCAGGATAAATTTGTTATTTAGATATTTTGCTATAAAACCATTACATAAATAACACATTTATTTCACATATTGTGCATTTGAATTTATTCGAAAAGCTTTCTTAAGTTTACTTTAAAATTATTTTAAGTGATGCATTTTTCATTCAATTTTCTTTGATTATATTCAAAGCCAAATTTTTGCAATATCTGATTTTATTTTTATTATGTAATATAGTCTAACCTCAGATATATCCATGATAAGACATTTTTCTGCTATTTAAGGTATTGTTCAAATGCTGCCGTGCTGTCTGTGAATGTTGCATTTCAGACTAGCGAAAAATAAAACTGTAATTTTTATTTTTCTATATAAAAGGACTTTTCACACCTTTTAAACTCTACGTTGCCAATGCAAAATTGATGTCATTTCAAGTTCTTGTCCATTTGCGTCACAGTCAAGAAGTTTTCAAAGGTTTGTTTGAATGTTTGTTGTTGACTCAATTCCATTTATAACGGATTTCTATATTATTCATTTATGATTCACTTCTTTATGTTAAAGAGGATATTTAATGGCATATGGGGCATTCTCACAATCTTTTGACTTTTAAGTCTCTGAATAATAATTTTTATTTTAGTACATATTCTTGCGAGTTTTCTTTTATTTCATATACTGTGGAACATGCCATTGCATGACTGCATAACAATATTCAAGAGATAAACAAGTTTTGGATGATGTTGGGGGGTCCAAATATCCGGGAAACTCCCTTGTCATTGATGCTGATTTAGCTGTCTGCATAAAATGGTTTCAATAAAAGTAATTCGATGTAATTTTTTTTCCAAAACTGGGACTATTGTTTTATATAAATACGTAGCAAAAAATTAACCTGCACACGTTTTTATGGTTGTTATTGTTTTTTGAAATCTGTCCCTGGGTTTTAGATTCCTTAGTGACCCTCGTCTAAAATTATACAGAAAATCACTTCAGATGCAGCCACATAATGTTTTTCAAGTTTTTCCTCATGCAGAAGTATGCTAGAGAAAGAATGTCTGAAATTCTTTAACAGGAAATTTACTGCAGAATTTAAATCAGCATTTAAATATCAATTTCATGATCGTGGCTTTATTGGTAGTC
The DNA here is from genome assembly GCA_963932465.1 of Maratus speciosus. Classification (NCBI taxonomy): domain Eukaryota; kingdom Metazoa; phylum Arthropoda; class Arachnida; order Araneae; family Salticidae; genus Maratus; species Maratus speciosus. The sequence continues at coordinate 163,386,604 of OZ010800.1, read as the reverse complement.
TTACCATCCCCAAGGTTTATTCCTGCACTTTTCGAGGTAAATTAAAAAAAATTAATTTAATCCTATGTTAACAACTGTTTCTAAAAATCAATGAACATTGTGGCTATCACTTAGTCTTAATATGATTTTCCTAAAAATATGTAGTAATTTTCCTTACCGTCCCTTTTTTCCCCATTTCGCCCCTTTTTCCCTATACCTTCCCCCTTTTTTACCTTACCGTCCCTTCTTTAACACCGATTTAAGGCAATATTATAATAAAATTCTGTATTAAAAGTACTACATTTTTATTATTTCTTATTTGAATGTCCTGTGGGCACTATGCAAATTCATTATAAGTAACAATTTAGAAGAAAAATAAAAAGTTATAGTGATAAAATAGTAAGGAAAATTAAACTCGCAAGTTCAACTTAAACCTTAGTTAAAGAAAAATTTTTTCGCTGCTGACCATTTTTTCTTTATTTTGAATCATTAAGGCATTCGTCTATCAGATTAAAATGTTATTTTAGCAAGTTTAATATCACATGATTTTTATTCTCCAAAGTCAAAAGATTGTGAGAAGATTATACTTAATCTTATTATAGGTTTTTTTTTATATATATAACATCGGAATGTTGACATGTTTTACTTTGTCCTTTGACTGCTAAAACCATTCTAGTAAGCATCCACGTCTTTAATAAGTTTCATAAAATTGAGGTTTGCTAAATCGATTTCCCTTTCCCCTGCAACATATTCTGTTATCTACTTCAGTATACACAATTAAATCAGGTACAGTAGTGGCGCCATTTTATTTTACCTGCGGAAATTTTTATAGAATCTTAACTCCCATAATGAGCCACCAAGTCCTAGCATGGCTTATCTTCTTCCGTAAGATGGTGGAGTTTAATTATACACTGTAAAAAAAAAAAAAAAAAAAAAAAAAAAAAAAAAAAAAAAAAAAAAATACGGAAATGTTACTGGCAATCTAGACACCAGTACTATTTCCTTATTTTAACGGAACTTTTTCCCGGTAAATTACAGAAATACTTCCGTTAAATTTAAAAAAAAAAACGGAAAATTTTCTGTAATTTACCGGGAAACAGTTCCGTTAAAATACGGAAATACTACTGGCGTCCAGATTGCCAGTAGTATTTCCGTATTTTAGTTCGTTAGTTGTTTTTTTTTTTTTTTTTTTTTTTTTTTTTTTACAGTGTATTAATCCATGTAGAAAAGGGAGTAGATTTAGAAAAAAACATAAACTAAAAATTGCGTTCTGATATTATATACTCGACAGGCCAGCCTCTTTAAATTTCTTATTTTGTCAACGTACTACGAATTTGTTTTGGGTTCCGTTTGTCCGTTCTCTAACTCGAGTACATGTATCTCCGACTACAATGAACTTTTTCCGTTTTAATTTTTATTACCCTTATGTAGCAAAAGGTAAATTTTAAACTGCCCTTGTAACAGCAATTTCGAACTGTAAGCACAAAACTTTACATAAACCAATAGTTTGCAGCCATGTACTGTGTGTAAAATAGCATACTACACTGCTCAAAACAATTAAAGGATATTTGAAGTTTTATATAAAATAAAGATATAAACGAAATTTTTTGTGCCGAAAATAGAAGAAGAGAATCACAAATACACATTTTTCTGGTTTTCAAACTGTGGAGTATGCAAATTTTGAGTTCGACGTCAAAAACGTCGCTTCAGCGGCAGCGAATGAAATTTGACTTTCAACTGGATAAAAGAGAATGAAGACAAGGATGATCGGCATTCAGTGATTGCTTTGTTTCGATGAGTACGATGTCTCAGCGAAGTCATTTGACAGATTCAGAAGCTTTGAGAATTGTTGGTAGGTTAGAAGGGGGGCAAACTCAAGCCGACGTAGCGCAAGCCATTGGAGTGTCACAAAGTGTCATTTCCAGGATCTGGAACCGTTTTTTTGGAGAGTGGATGTGCAGGCCGAAGACCAGGGCAAGGTCGTAGACGGGAAACAACGCCCAATGAAGATCGGTATTTAGCGTTAACAGCTCGGAGACACCGAACCATGAACGCTACTCTTCTCCAACAACACCTTCGCTCGGCTACAGGCACCACGATTTCAACTCAGACTGTCCGAAACCGGCTCCATGCTGTAGGTCTGTATGCTCGCCGACCGATGGTATGTGTTAGATTAACATCAAGGCATCGTCGCGACCGCAGGGAGTGGGCAACTGAGCATGTCAACTGGAGGAGAAATGAATGGAGCAATATTCTGTTTTCTGACGAGTCCCGTTTTTCTGTGCATCCAGATAATAGGCGTATTTTCATCTGGAGGGACCGTGGCAGTAGGAATAATCCTGCGTTCGTGCACGAAAGTGTCAGATTTGGCGGTGGAGGAGAGTTGGTGTATGGTGGCATCTCCATTGACGGGCGCACTGACCTCTACATCATTCGAGATGGAGCTCTGACTGGTCGCCGATATAGGGATGAGATCTTCAGACCTATTGTATTACCTTACGCTGCAGCAATCGGAGATAACTTCATTTTAATGGACGATAACTGCAGGCCACATTGTGCAAACCTGGTGGAGGATTTCCTTTTCGAGGAAGGAATCGTTCGAATGGAATGGCCAGCGTGTTCTCCAGACATGAATCCAATCGAGCACGTTTGGGATGCTCTAGGAAGACGAGTTTCTGGCCGCCAACAACCCCCACAAACTCTCCAAGAACTGGAAAGAGCTCTTCTGGAAGAGTGGGGCAGAATACCCCAACTCGTCATTAATAACCTCATTGAGTCCATGCCTCAAAGGTGTTCAACGTTGCTGGCCGCCCGTGGAAACCATACCCCCTACTGAAAATGATTTTCTTTGAAGAAAACACCTTTTCTTATTCTTTTTTTCTCATATGCACAAATTGTGTTTTTTTCCTTTAGTACACAAATGCGCAATAAAATGCATTTTTTTCTGCCAAACATGTGTAATGTATTCTCATATAACCTACTATGTCTGTCGACCAGGTATCAATCAGCTAAACAGTTTACCAGATATAAAATCCACCTAAAACTGCAATATCCTTTAATTGTTTTGAGCAGTGTAATTGGGGTGAATGTTATTTTTTTCTGCAGCGTATCAATAATGACAAAGTAATCTGTCCTGCGTTTCCGGCAAACTGGCATACTTGTTCTCCGGATCTTAATCCGTGTTGTTTTTTGCTGTGAGGAAACTTAAAACATCTCGTTTATCAAGGACGTCCAGTAAACCTGGCATAGAGGAAAGATGGTAATCATTCCTCTTATGAAAAACATCTCAGACGATCAGATAAGACCCGCGATTGAACAAGTTGTCCACGGACGCAGATTTCATAACAGATTCTTCAATAACAGATTCTTTATAACAGATTCTTCAATAAGGAAACCATATTGAAGAGAGTAGTGTTACGTACGTCGATAAGGATATTGCCACGTGAACTTTGCTACTTTCAAATAACGTGTGTGGATTAGGGTGGAAATAAAAAACGAAGTTTCGAATTTTATATTCTAACTAGATGAACTACTCGGCTTCACCCGTGTCAATTATAAGTAGCCATCCAGGTAAAATAAATTAAAACGAAATAGTACGGCAATCACAATAACTGAAATTTGCGAATTCTCATCCACAAATCGTTAAAAAGACAATCAGAAAATATGACGTTATTGTCTCACAACAATAGTAAAATCACTGAGATTTAATAAAAGAATGCGCGTTTTCTTTGGCGAGTGTAAAAGAAAAAAAATATGTGATTTTCCTGACAATACGGGAAAAAATCGACCAGATCGCGCAGCATTTAATGAAATTCTCGTTTGTATGGTATATATCTACATTATAAAGTAAAAATACTATGTCAGTACCCATAAATTTTACCCCATAAATTGTAACACATAAATTGTGCCTTTACTGCAATTTTTCTAACTTCTAAACATCACACGATTTAATTTTTTACAATGTCGAATAGAAAAAAGTTCTTTCGAATGTAATTTGTTTGAAAATTGTATCTAAATTTTCTGATTTTAATGTATTTTAAAGTAATTTTCAAGCATGGATATTTTTAAAAGTGCGTGCAACCTGATTACGAAAGATGAACCCGTTTACTCTTAATGAAATACTATATAGAAAGGCATGTCTATGAGCTACGCTGGTATCATATTTTTGGTGGCAACAACATAACACAACAATAAATTTCCCTTTTACTGCAATTTAATCTCTAAACATCGCACATTCTATATAATAAATACATTCGATTCAAAATAAAACACGAATTCAACAAATATCAAATCAAACTGTGAAGATTTTTTTTTTGAAAAGGGAAATAACGTCTCTCTTTTTACTATAAATCATAGAAAATTTTACCACTGAATCTAAATCAATACAACATTTAACTATAACGTGTAGCTATGAGATGTGGCTGTAGTATACAATTGAAGTACTAAACAAAATATAGGAGCCATTTATTTACAGTGAGTTTGACTGCAAGTTGAAAAAAATTGATAGAATGTGACATTATATCTAGCCTTTTTTTCCCCCTAAATTGATTTCATGACATATGACTGTCTGTATTAAAATAGATGTTTTAATTAAACAAAAACATTCAAATTAAGGTGTTACATCATTTTACCACTCTTACAGTTAAAGTTTTATTATACATATATATATATATATAAATGTGCATTTTCTGTTTAGAATGACGTTAATTTCAAAAATGCAAAAATACAGCAAGAAAGTGACACCATATCTAGCCTTTTTGTTTTCTTTTTCATAAATTGATTTCATGAAATTTGACTGTCTGTATTAAAGTAGATGTTTTAATTAAAAAAAACATCCAAATTAAGGTGCTACATCATTTTACCGCTCTTATAGTTAAAGTTTTTATTTTATATTATAAAAATGTGCATTTTCTGTTTAGAATGACGTCAATTTCAAAAAATGCAAAAATATAGCAAGAAAATCTGAATTTTTCAAACAATTTTAACAAAATGCATGCGTTATCGATATTTTTTTTTACATTACTAAGGGGCTCTGCCCCCTACGAGCTACGCTGGCCAACACCCGTTCAGACACCCCAGATTCTAAAAGCATGCTAATTTGATCGACTTTAAAAAGACTGAATTATAATTTTAAATAACAGTGGTGATGTCTCTGTAAATTGGTTTCCATTCGTTTTCCTTTGATTGGGGATTTTTATGACCAAATCAGCTGCTGTTAAGAGATACAATGGTTGTTTTCGCCTTTGATTTAAAAAAAAAATTAGTTAAAAATTTGAAAATAAGCTAATATAAAATGAATTAATTAAACAGAGTCTTTGTCTACCAGTATTTTTTAACAATGCTATAAGAAAGTTCCTTTAAATAAGTCATTTTAAATGTATCGTTTTAAATCTGACGTAATTTTTATCAAAGTTTTCTGTCACTTATTAATATTCACGTGAAAATGCTTTTGTTGTTATAGAAAGGAATTATTAGTTGCCCTGTCTTAGAATTCACAACAGTTGAAAAGATTATCTCAAAATATGAAATAAATGTCTCGCGCAAATATATTTTTAAGTTTAAACTGCTTTGCATTATTATTTGGCCATTTTAAATGTAATTCGCAATTTCCTCCATTTGCGATTTTTAATGCATAATAATGAATTTTTTATTTTAACACATTTTTTCTCTTTCAAAATTCAAGTTTAAATATAGTTCTTATGACGCAATTTTCAATATTTTCCTGCTTTTAACATGTAATCATTTAATTCTAATTTGAAAGATTTTTTTATGTTTATAATAGCCACGTGTAAATACATTTTTAATTTGAAGGAAATATTATTCTTTTCACTGTTTTAAAAATTGGCAACAATTTAAATAGTGCCTTTTTCTTAAATACGTAAAAAATATCTCTCGAAATGCTGAAAAATTTGAATTTAAAATGGAAATAAATCCTCAAAAAATTAATCAAATTGAAAAAAATGCAGTCTGCACACTGGGAACTTCTAATGTTTAAAGTGATCTAAAAATTATTAAATTCCTATGTATAGTTTTTTCTCCTATAAAACTTAATTAATGGAACGATTTTGATCAACTTTAACATTAAAAATCTCTTAAAATAATTATTCCATTTGAAAACTGTCTGCATCATCGTATATTTATCAAGAATTTCTCTATTATACTGCCGATTTTCATATTTTTGTGTGCAACAGTTTTTTTAATATTAACGAAGAAAGACCATGATTAAGCATTCAAATGGATGCCTACCGGGAATACCTACACAGATTTTCATTTTTCCATTTTCAAATCGATACTTTTTTTTATATATATAGAAGGATTGTGTCAATTTTAGGGTGTGGCAACAGGAAAGAAACGATTCAATTAGAAAATTTTAAAAGAGATATTTCTATAATGTTAAATTATGTAAGGTGGTAGAAAAAAAAGGATAAATAGTGGTCCCATGATTTTTTAAAGTAGACAGCGATCTTTTCCATGTTCTAAAACATATGTACATCATGTTTCGTGCAAATCGGTCAAAAATTGAGTATTTGTATAAAGGACATACATTCAGAGAACGGCTTTTATATATAGAGATAGTGATTTTTTTTTCCTTTTTCACTCCATAAAAATAAAATATTTTTCTTTTAATTTTAAAATGATACTTTCCGGTTCCTCAAAGCATCTGATTTTCCATAAAAAACGAATAAAAGTCAAAAATTGTATGAAAAATGCTAAAAGCTTTTTGTTAAATTTATATTTTGCAAAATTAAATTAATGAAGTGTTTAATGCCCTGTAATAAACAAATAATTTAGTTTGAATGCCATGGAAATGATGGCTCCACTTTATTTGACTTTTGTAGAAGCCAGCGTAGCGAGCGTCGTCTTTCATTGTCTCTGATTTATTTTGCTGCCATTCATAACAAGTTAGTCCGATTTAGCGTTTGTTAATATTTTCTTCGATTATTTTGTAATAAACAGTCGGTGTCAAATGTGGCAATGTCTACTAACATGCCGAAATCTAGAAAATTGTTGAAGTTTTTCGTATTTCGCAAACGAAAACAATTAACACTAGACTATCATCTTTGGCGAACAGATGAAGGTGTTATGATGCATTATTTTTGAGTTCAATTTTACTTAAAATCTGCTAGCTGGAATCTGGAACACACTGTTTCTGAAATATTTTAAGCATTTGCTGATACAATTAAAAGTGTATTGCTAAAACCTTCAACTTCAACGGTTTCTGATGCACAAATCATCAAAAAAATGATTGGACTATTGTGAGAAATGTCAAAATTTTATGAAAAATATTAAAATTGGAAAGAATAATCTCACATCCAACATAAAATTGCAAAATGTTAGTTAATCGTGCAAAAAAAATTTCTTTGTGTAAATGCACTATATATTATCGTTTATCAGAACAAGAACGCAACTTTCTCAAAGACCAAAGAGAGATGGGGTGATTGCAATAGGATCAATACATATAAAAACCACAAGAAAATGTGTAGAAAGACCTGGAAAAGGAAATATCAAGGAAAGAAAAAGTTATTTTAAAAAAAGAAAAAAAAAGTAATGTTTTCATTGAATGACTCACCAAATGAAGAAAATAGTTCGAAAGGAGATAGTTCAATCTTTAGTTCTTCTAAACCTGAATTTGACAATTAACAAGGCGAAAGAACCGAAGTATTAAAGAGAACTGCAAATATTATTGCAAATGGTACCCTGAAAGATAATGGTATTTCTGTTGATAATAAAGAAAAAGGTAACTGAAAGAAGTACTTGAAGAAGACAAAGAAAAGGAAGTATTTGAAAGGACAAGAAAGACGAAATGAGTTAATTTTAGAAGGTTTGTATTTTGATAGCAGAAAGGATAACACTATAATAAATGAAGCAAAAGGAAAAAAGTATAACGAAAAATCATTAAAGAAGAACCCATGGTCTTAGTACAAAAACCAGGATCAAAATATATTGGTCATATTTTATTGACATCGTCTTCTTATATTAATATAGGTACTGCAATTTTGGTGTATTTTCAAAATAATAGACATCTCAAGTTTGAAATTTATTGGGAGAAACAGAAACTCCATCGATCGGACGCAAATCTGGAATTGTCAAAATATTGGAAGCAAGACTGTCAAAACTTTACAATGGATAATTTGCTTATTACATGCAAATGAAAATTTTTTAGATACTTATTTCAACATGTTGCTGGAAAACTACGGGTACTAAAGGACTTTCTTGACCAATAGGAAAGTAACGTGAAAAAATGCGAACCTATTGAAATTATAGACTGTAAAAAAATGGATCCTGTCTTGACGGACTGATCGGATGAAGAACTTTAAACAAAAATTACAAACAGGGGAAACACCTCAATTTTAGATTTTCCTATTCATACTGAAACAGTGGAAATGTGTCTCAAAATTGTCTCGCGAGCTGCATTAACCATCTTTAGATATTAAGCAAGAGATGACTTTATCTGGTTCAAGTTGAATTCCAGCAATCTAATGTCAAAGTTTGCCTAAGAAGACTTATAAGGCAGTAGGTTGAATAACTAATTGATTTAATCCATTACAAAGGGAAGTAAGTAGTGTAGAAGTCGATATTTAGGCACCTCCTCCGTGGTGACGTCTGGGTAGCATTTGCTTCTATAAGCAGATATGAGCTAACAGCTACGTTGTTTACTTTAAGTTACTTTACACTCAAATTATAAAACTTTGATGTCTTTGAGGAACCGGAAAACAAATTATTTAAGAAAAAATCTTTTCAGCCAATAGTTTAGACATCCAAAAAGGACAAATTTTTCACTATTACACATTAAATCAAAATTTTTTTTTTTTTTTTTTTTTTTTTTTTACCCTATGCTTAAGTTTCACCCTAGTGTAGATCTGCGTCATTTAAGCGTATGACCTGTTGTGCAGCGCCGTCTATTGGTGTTTCTAGAATTAATTTTTTTTCGCTTAATCGGTTTCCCCCTGTCTTGACTTGAATAGTAGGTGCACATTACGTTAAGATTTTACACTGCGTAGTTTGATATGTAAGGAGGTCGAAGTAGGGGTGTTTTATTTCTGGCCACTCTGTACATAAAACTATAAATCGTATAAATGGCCGCACAAAAGAGTGGAGATAATTTTCGGACTATAAATCATAACTGCAGAAATTAAGTTTTGAAATGCATTTTTAAATTGTTTACTTAAACATCATCTTTCACCTTGTTAAAGTTTTGTTTCAGTATTCTGAATCTGTTGGTGAGTGTTTTCTTGATATTTTGCATGATGCTTGACAAATGATTTTTAACACATTCCAACATAGTTGAAAAGTGTTTCTGAATTCGGTTTGTCTGTCCGTCTCTCTGCCTGCCCAAGCTTTAAGTCGCCTAAATATAGTTCCATTGCCATGAAATTTATATATGTTATTGGGGTTCATAATAACATGTTCGGTACTGAAATTCTAGTGTGTAGCATTTTCGATTCATTTACAGAGCCACTCAAAATAATTCCGTTACAGTCTACAGAGAAAATCATTTGACGTGTATTTTTATGATATTAAAGTGTTTAAGGGGTCTCGGGACTCTTAAAGCTTTAAAATTTTCGAAATTTTAATTTTTTTAGATGTTAAACTCCTATTTTTTCTGAACATTTTGACAATAATTGTTTCCTTGAAATTCCTATTAGAAGTGAAGTTGTGGCTTTTACATTTATACACGTTCAATAGCTGAAGCGTCCTTTCGGAAACTTTGAAGCCATTTTTCTCCAAATGACGTTATTGGGTATAACGCACACGATATCTCAAAAACTTATTAATATTTTTTCATAAAAATTTCAAAACATATGTTTCATGTTAGTCTGTATAAACCGAACCTAAAATTTCCTTTTTATTTTGAAAAACAATATTTTTTAGGTGATTATACTGTTGAAATTTTCTTAATTTTGCATTAGCTAAATACAACTTTGTATTAAAAATATAAAAAAAGCTTTAAATACAAATTTATTTAGATTCAGGGTAATTACTACAATCTAAAGTATAAGTAGGCACCAAAATTTTCATTCTAGTTGCAATACTTATTTTGTAATCGTGCGCGTAAGATGTTATGTCGATTTTCTGTTCGTCAAATATCTAACAGTTTGGAACCCCCTGTAAATGCTAATTCTGCATCTTGTAATTTTTTAAATACATGAAATGGAAGAACATACTTATATATTTTATTCCAATTAAAATTGTGTCTTAAAATCAAATACATTTTAAGATATTAAATGTTGAAAACGGTCTCTTTTTTTCATTTTTTCCAATTTTCAGAGTCCTGAGACCCCTTAAAACATCTTGAAATTGATATACATTACTGAGGTGTACTAAGAGGTTCTTACTATAGAAAACAGTGTGCATAGAACTTATCGTTACAGGGACACAAAACAGAATTAGGCTATAGAACAAGTTAAGCAATAATTGAACTATTGAAGCCTATGAACAATAATTGTTAGAAGTGCGGTTTCAGTTGTGGTGTGCGTTTTTAAATTTAACCATTTTTTAACTATTACTTGGTGTGTATAAATTATATAAATCCTATACAGGGTTGCACAAATGTTCTCAACTACATCCATTTGTTGGCGGAAATTGCTGACTGGAAATTTTCTTCTGCTCAATACTTTTGACTGAACTAACTTTTAGCATACTAATGTATTATGCACACATATCTGTAGATCATATGCAGGGCTGCAAAAAAAAAAAAAAAAAAATCGTATATTTTTCGTCTATTCGTGGTAATGTAAGAAATCGGGATTCCAAATGCTTTATGCATTTTCCAAATCATTATTTTGGGTGGAGCTACCAGAGCTTTAGCCCTTCGGTTGGCCTCCTCACCTAGTTGAACATTGTTAATTTTGACTATATACTCCACGTTAGTAACTTGTGACTTTTTTAGAGTACTAGGGGGCTCGGCCCCATACGAGCTACGCTTGCCAACCCCCATTAAGACACCACAGTCTCTAAAAGCACGCTAATTTGATCGGCTTTAACAGATTTTGAAAGATTGAATTATAATTTAAAAAACAGTGGCGATCTCCCTATAAACGGGTTTCTATTCATTTCTCTTCGATTGCGGGATTTTAAGGAAAAATCAGCTGCTGTTAAAAGATACAATGGCTGTATTCGTCTTTGATTATATGAAATCAGTTAAACATTTCAAAATAAGCTAATATAATAAGCAAATCTGCATCAAAATGCAAATATATTTCACAAATACCAGTGCCTTCTTTTGACGGAAACGACGCAGAAGGTTATCGAAACTTAACTAAACCATTTAAGCCCTTTCTGGCACAGATATCATATTCGCCCCATATTGGCGCGATTTTTTTCGGTTGCCAATTTGGCGAAAACATCAACAGCATAAACAACATAATCCGGGTTACCACATCAAGCAAAATAACGACACTTTGGCGTCAGTTAAATACCCGTTGCGTATATGACATTGTCTCAGAAAGAAATCGCGCTAATATGGGGCGAATATGACATCTGTGCCCAATTTCTTTATTTTCTGCTTCATAGATTTTTCTCTTTCAAATCATATTTTTTGTCGATGACACTTCATTTTCAGCTTGTAATTTTGTTTTTTTAATTAAATTACTAAATAGTCGCTCAAAAGCAGTCTAAACGCGTTCAATAAAATTAATATTAATCGTATTAATAAAATCTCAAAATCTCAAAATAATGTCTCGCGTAATTTTTAAATTTAAACTGTTTTGCAATATTACTTTTTGTTCATTTTACGTAATAAGTGTAATGTGACGTAATTTCTCCTATTTAAGACTTCTAACGCATGTTAATGAATTTAATATTTTACAATATCCCTTCTGTTTTAAAATTCACGTGTAAGTATAGTTTTTATGAAGTATATTCAATAAGTTCCTGCTTTTCATACGTAATTATTTAACCCTAAAGTTTTTTTTTCTGTTAATAATAGTCACGTGTAAAATAAATTTTTAATTTGAAGAAAACATTATTATTTTCGCTGTTTATACAGTTGGCAACAGGTTAAATTAGTACAATTTTCTAAAATAAGTAAAAAACATGTCTCGAAATGCTGAAAATTTGAATTTAAAATGGAAATAAAACCTCAACAAATGAGTCAAATTAAAAAACGAAATACAGTCTGCACACCGGGAACTTTAAACGCATAAAATGATCTAAAAATGATTAAATTCCCATGAATAGTTTTTCCTCCTATAAAACTTTTTTAGTGGAACGATTTTGTCCAAATTTAGCATTAAATATCTCTTAAAACAATTCTTCGATTTGAAAACTGTCTGCATCAGCGTGTTTATCAAGCATTTCTGTATAATACTACCGATTTTCATATTTTTGTATGCATTATTTTTCTTAATATTACCGAAGAAAGACCCCCGGTGACAAAAAATTCAAAACCGGCGGTGGCGGCGGCGGTGACAGCGATAGTTACTTTTTTTTTTAATAGAGAGATTCTGAATGTTTTGGACAGTGTTTCATTTTCTATGCTGAACGGATTTTTTTCTCGTTCTTGTCTATTCTTGTTTATGATAAAATAATGGTGCAGACAAGTACTCCTACATTGAAATTTAAAGAATCAAAAGCATTTTTAAAATAAACGCATTAGCAATCGTGTAACAAAACTTTTGTTTAAGAAAATTTTTTATTGTTTTGTTACTAAATAATGAAAGATAAATGCACTGTAAATAGAAAAGGTAAGGCTTATACAAATTATTTCCTATGCAGATGGTAGGAAAATTGTTTATAACTACAATACAAATTATTTCCTATGCAGAAGACAACAAAATTATTTGTAACTATACAATAATATTAAATATTGAATAATATTAAGTATCGGGGTGTTATTATTAGGACGCCTAAGCCAAAAGAGTTAAACGTTGCAACTGAAATTATTTATTATTTATTATATTATATTAATAATTTATATAGTTGAATAATCATTCATAGTTTCTACTACTTTTTTTGACCAATGATCTTTCTTTCATTCTACGATGACATTCTTATTTATAACATCAATCAATTAATGACAGTACTTCACAATAATTTGCTGAGTCAGATTTTGTTGTGTTAGCAAAATATAAAAAAATAGATATTGCATCAGGAAAGGTCTTGGCAGGTGATTCACTATTCGGCCTAAGGGTATAGGGGGGAAATGTGACAGAGATATTTATAAGTATAAAGGAAAAATATCACAAGTATTTCTAGGATTAAAACGGTAATGGATAGAACTGAATCTGCCTGGCATATAACAAGATAAAAAAGTATGGTAATAAGAACATAAAAGTATATATATAAGTCTTTATGCTTCTTTTGCTATATTATACGGATATCAAATGCATTAACACGAATTTAAGTTCACAATACCGTGTTCATGATATATAAGACTTTAAAATGCGCATGTGTAATCTCTCTGTCACTTAAATAATCTGAATTAAATGACAATGAAGAAAAACCATACGTTACGCATTGTTTATGAAGCGTTTTTTAACACTTCCAGAATACTGAAACGAAAAATATTTTGATACGGCTGAAGATTAAAGCGTTTAAACTAATTTAAAATCCAACTTCAGCTATTACCCATTGCCGGTAAGTTATTCAAATTTCTTTGTGCAGCCCCGTATACAAATGTTAGTATTCATCTAGTATTAATCTATACAACAGCTAAAACTAATTTCCAGCATTTACAACATACAGACAATATTGTAAAATATTTGTTTCGTATATCCCTGTGAGTTAGCGATAAATGTTATGCACAGTATATTATATAGAAAAGCCGTTGTACTGCGCCACACTAACGCATATAAATTTCGTTACGTTTGAAGTATATTGTCATCATTAAAACAAAACGCGAACAGTTATTTTCCTACATACGATAATGCCACGGAAACGTTAGCGCATCCCTGTAAATGAATTGTAAACTAGAGATGAGACGGGATCAGCTCGGTCCCGAGCACGAGCCCAACACAGGATAGGGCTCGATTTTTATACCAACCATTGGGCTCGGGTTTATTCTTTCTGAAATTGGCAATTTTAATCATTCTTGTAGACAATAATAATAAAAATAACTTTATTCCCTTTAAAAATTACTTATTCCATTTCAAATCATTTTAATGCTATTGTGATCAGAATAAAAAAGAAACAAAATCGTGTTTGTTTTTTATTTGTAGTATTAGAGAGCTATTTTAAAAGAAAATTACTGATATTTTCAGATTTATGGGATTGACGTCGACGAATTATTGACATGGCGCCGTTAGGATATTTTATTGATTGGAAAGTTTATATATTATTTGGTTTTTAGAGATCTAACGTGAAATGAATATTTTCTTTTGTTTTTAGTCAACCAGCGTTAGTTTAAGGTTTGAAATTTTTTAGTATTCTGTTGTGTGCGAGTCATCATAGCTCTTTATATGAAAATAACGTTAGTGATTCTATCCATTTTTAATTTTTAACTTTGCTCATGCTGCGACTCTGCTCTTCCCCTTTACGAAAACAGTTTTAAACGTAAGTAGATATAATTGGTATGTACTATTTTTCTTATAGAAAGAAATCGAGCTGTGTTTCCTCTTTTCCTATAAAAGCACCGGATCTTACAGATAACGGTATCAAATTTTTTATTTAAGCTGATTTTCAAGTCCAGAGAATTACATATAAAATTTTTTGAAGAAGTAATTTATAGTAAATAGAAAAACATTGTTTCATTCTTCGTCATATAAATAGTAATTTCTGAAATTTTCACTCGTTTATTCACTAAACTCACTTTGTTAATGCGTCCAAAGATTTGGTAGTTGAGGGAGAAAAATGTGAGAATCCATTGAAGGACATATATATTTATTTCATACAAAACTTTTGATAAGATTGGAAGTAAATTTCATAAATTACTTATGTGCTAGTGATTAATAGTAATTTCCATCTCTGAAGTTGTTAAAAAATAAGATATTATATTTTTACCACTTTTAAATACTATACATTTTTTTTGTTGTATACATTCGGTATCTGGTTCGGCCTCTGATTGCATAAAATGTTTCGGGCTCGGGCTGGATTAGGATTCAAAAAGTAAGCCCGAACTCATCTCTACTGTAAACGCTGTATATTCCATTGTTAAATCAGAAAATCTCTATTACTTTTGTGGCATATTGCCTCTTTACTCTTTTATAAAGGTATTCTAGTGTATGAGTGGGTTTTCTTCAACTTTCACCGAGCGCTTATGGATCTAAGGATGTGTTTTTTTTTACGGTGATTTATCAACAACATGTTAAGAGCCATTATTTTGAAAATCAGACAAGTGTGATTGTTGTATTTTTTGTTTTGCTTGATTTTTTTTTATGTTGAAGTAGATCACATTTAATGAATAATGTGCAATTTTGAAGCCCTGAAAAAATTTTCCCTTCCCTGTAAAAAATGTCAAAGCTCAAGGTTGTGACCGTCATTTTTCATGAAAAGTGAAATGCGAGTATGTTTGCAGTGCTAAAGCTTGGGAACGCAACAACATCCCAAAATTCTTTTGTTATGAAATATTAGTATAACACTACCTGCTTAGTAGACTGTATTCGTTTCCATGGGGGTATTGTTATTTTACATTGTTATGTTGCCTCAAAATGCAATGAAAATGACGTTTTTCTCCGTTTTCCGCACGTATTTTCTTATTTGAGCAATAGTACCCCCAAACTTTTTCTTATAGAATATCAAAGTATACTACTAGGACAAGCTAAATAATATAAAACTTTACCGGAATATTGCTGCTGTTAGCAGGATAGACTGTTAAATATTCAAAAATTTCAAAATAGGCAGCATTTCAATTAGTCTTTTCTCAAAACAGCATCACGTTTCAATAAAACAAAATATATCACGTAGTAGTTGGAAGTAGGTACAAACACATGGAAAAGAAAAAAAAGTGGGGTCTCGTTATACATATTTTTTAAAAAATAACAAAATTTACAAAAATTCACAGTCAAAATATCCCGTTTAAATTTCCCTTTTTTTTCCATTTACAACAAGGAAGGGGAAAGAAAAGGGGATATTCCATTTTCTCATAGGGAAAAAACTTAGCTAGTGGAAAGAGAAACGGGATGTTTCGTTTTCTGATAGGGAAAAAGTATAATAAATGACAGTCTTTTTTGTGACTTTTGACATTTTTTTTTTAATAAAAATATGACGAGACACCACTTTTTCTTCTTTTCCATGTGTTTGTACATACTTCCAACTACTACGTGATATATTTTGTTTTATTGAAACGTGATGCTGTTTTGAGAAAAGACTAATTGAAATGCTGCCTATTTTGAAATTTTTGAATATTTAACAGTCTATCCTGCTAACAGCAGCAATATTCCGGTAAAGTTTTATATTATTTAGCTTGTCCTAGTAGTATACTTTGATATTCTATAAGAAAAAGTTTGGGAGTACTATTGCTTAAATAAGAAAATACGTGCGGAAAACGGACAAAAACGTCATTTTCATTGCATTTTGAGGCAACATAACAATGTAAAATAACAATGCCCCATGGAAACGAATACAGTCTACTAAGCAGGTAGTGTTATACTAATATTTCATCACAAAAGAATTTTGGGATGTCGTTGCTTTCCCAAGCTTTAGCACTGCAAACATACTCGAATTTCACTTTTCATGAAAAATGACGGTCACAACATTGAACTTTGACATTTTCTACAGGGAAGGGAAAAATTTTTCAGGGCTTCAAAATTGCACATTATTCATTAAATGTGATCTCTACTTCAACATAAAAAAAATCAAGCAAAACAAAAAATACAACAATCACACTTGTCAGATTTTCAAAATAATGTCTCTTAAGAAGATGACTGAGTTTAAGTAGCGGTTATATATAGTGATGCGTTATATGAAAGCATTGGATTGGATTTTGGAACGGATTTCAAATAGCTAATATAGTTTCGGTTCAATCAAGTACACTCGTACCATCTACAATACATGGAATTCAGTTTTGAGCATAGAAAGATTATTTGCAGGCACTCCGTGCGTGTTTGGTAAGAAGTTAATTTTGTTACTTCAAATAAAGAAATATTAATACTCACATAGTACATTTTAATTACTCACCATTTTGTAATGTTTGTTACGCGGTATAGTAATCCTTTCAGCGACATTTTAATTTTTGGTGTAGAAGTCGAAATTGACGTTTTATAGTCGTTTAATACCTGACCTACACAACAGTGTAGATGACCCTAAAGAAAAATAAAAAACATTTTTCCTCTTTTTGTACTATTTTAAGTTGAGCTTGCAACCACAGAATTATATGGATCTTCCCTTGGCGCAACCTGGCATCGACTATTCTTTTAAATATTTTTTTTTTCATTTAAATGTGATCCTATTAATTAGGGAAAACTACTAAAATATGTCATTTTAACCAAACATCTTCCAGTTTTAAACAGATAGACGAGTCATTACATTTAAAGTTAAGCTGATTCTTCCACTGCTCTTCTTTCCTTTAAAAGTGTTTCAATGAGCTATTATTGTTGTTGAATAAGTGTTATGTCCTCTTTAGAGTTTAACAGTCGCAAAAGTTCTGTGACATATGGCGTGCTAACCAATTTTGAATTCACGCCATTCGTAAAAGTTCAGAAAAATCAATTGAGTGGTTTTAAAAACGTAAATGAATTTTATCTTACGTATCGATGAATAAGTGCTATAAAACAAAGTCCCTCACCAAAACAGGTGGTACGCATATAGTTGGAATACCTGTAATGTTTGACACAGATCAATAAAAACAATAACAGCAAACAGCTACTGTTTGAAAAAAAAAGTACTCCTCAAAAAGTAAATCAGCAAAATATGTTTCAGAAAGCATCGAAATTGCTTTGTGCAATTGATTTTGTCGTTAGAGATAAAAAATATAATTGTGTAACAGATTTTACGTTTTTGGATCGTTTCGACATTTTATTGCCTCTTTTTCGTGCGGTTATACAGAACTATATTAGAATACGTGCACGAAAATATTATGCTGAAGTGTTACTAAAATATAAAAGTTGACATGAAATTGGTCATGGTTGAGTACCGTGTAGTCTAGCTCAGAGAATGAACAGCAGTAACAAATTTAGTTACTTTACCTCTCGTGGGTTTAAAAATAAAAATAATCGAAATGGTGTCAGAGGAGAAAATAGAGAGTTTGGAAGTCGCAAGGCAAATGGTAGAAGTAGTAATGTTTAGAATTGTCATAATAAGGATAATAATGCTAGAGGTGATGGTGGTTGTTTTGAAGGAAATGAAGGGAATTTTGGAAAAAATAATAGAAACGAAGATATGATCAGAGGGTTATACCCTAAATCATCCAGTACAGCCATACTCAAACTTTTTTTCTCGCGGGCCGCAAATGTATATCTATGACGTCACGCGGGCCGCAACACACTTATATAATACTGTAAAAAAGTGGTAATTAAAATAGCAAGGTAACAAAATTAGTCTAAGAAAGCATTGTAACAAAGTTAATATTATCAGTAAGATTTAAAGTTTGTCGCAGAAGAAATGTTACTAAAATTTTTAACACCTGGTTCCGGAAAAATATAGTTCGTGATAGATTCCCATTACAAGTGTTGTATAAATATGCAGCGAAAATTGTTGTTTAGATATAGTGGTGTTAAGAATTTTGGTGCCATTCTGTTCTTGTGAATAGTGTTTCACTCCAATAAATAGCATTATTTATATAATAAGTATAAGAGTAATGATATAACGATGCAGAATTTCCAAGTTCTAAAGAAAAAAATAAGATTTTTTTAAATACGTTATTCTATTTCCCAGTGCTGAAATATAAGAGCAAATTTAATTAATTTGAAATGATATTTAATTGATGTTATCATTTAGAAACTTATACACCACTGTCGCAGAAATGGGGCTACATAGTAAAAGAATTTTTGACTAAGCAAACGGCATTTAATGTGCTTTGAAATAATTTTGAATTAGTTATAAATAACAGGATGGACCTATTCATTCGATGAAAATATATAAAACAACAGTGAAGGTCTATGCACGTCTCAGTGCCCGCGGGCCGCAGGTTGAATATGGCTGATCTAGTAGAAGTAGAGATGTGTAGATCGATGTGGGATACCCGCCTTCACATTTAAGACAGCTGTGGGCAATTGAAGGTTACGAGTGTAAATATTATATATAGAGGAAATAATAATAATAATTCATAATTTTTCTTAAAACTATTTTACATTCACAATTACATATTTCTTATTGTTTAGATCAAAAGCAAGGGATTATTTAAACAAAAACAATTTGCAATTACACTTTTGGATTAGTACGATAAGTTTTAATCTCGAAAATATATTTTAATATATTTTAGTAATTTTTTTTAAATACAAGTTTTAAAATACAAATTATATTAGGCAAATAATTAAAAATCTATGCTTCACTCACAATTATTTTACATTAAATTTAAGGTAAAATTGTTTTTGTAATGAACATAACAAAATTAGAAAAAAACTAATAATACAATGCTACCATACATTTAACACAAAATAGGTCTCTGTATCCTCATACACAAGAGCTGAATATATAAGCGCCATCATAAACCGACACTTGCCGACTGCCTATAGCATTCGGTTGAATTACGACGAAAACAACCCCAGGGAGCCGGGAAGAATTCCAACACGTTTGGGGGAGAATGCGAAATTATCACGTCGTCGGCGCTTTACGAGAAAGTCATCCGATCCGATGAGGGCAGAATACTTTCACAGAATACACTCCATGGATCGCTTCGCGATCCCGTATTTTCTATGCATTAAATTTTTAGATTCCACTTGGAAAAAACGCGCTCCTCCCCTCCCCCAATTTTTGACGCGACTTCATTATTAAAAGTTTTATAAACTATCTTAAAGTTTCAAACAGATCACCTTGTTATGATTCCTAATTTTGTTCTCGCCACCCCCCCCCCCCACCTCCCCGAAATGTGACACACCATTTTTTTTTATAATTTTTACTTTCTTCTTTCTTTACAAGGAAAAGTATTCGTGAAAATTTTCGAATTCCGGTTTTCGACGGATTTATACGTTTTAGGGGGTCTGAGATCACGAAAAACATGTTTTTACAAAATGTCTCTCTGTGAGTCTGTCTGTGTGTGGACACAAATATTGAGGGCGCTCTGTCTTATGATCCAATCAACGGAATTCAATAAAACTTTAGATTCAGTTAGCCCCATATATAAATTGATGCTGTTACCTTTCGGTGCAAATCGCCCAGCAAGTGGCGCTGTTATGCTGCTATATTCAGGATTTCCACAATAGCTACATCTCAATAACTGAAGCACGGATTTTCAGAAAACTTCAGATTCAACTAGTCCTTAATATAATTTGCTGCTGATAACTTTTTGGTGTAAATCGCTCAGTAGGTGGCGCTGTTATGCTGCAATATTCATGATTATCATAATAGCTCTATGCCCGAAAATAATGCGAGAATTTACATCAAACTTCAGATTTAGTTAGTACTTGATATAATTTGGTGCTGATAACGTTTTGGTGTGGCGCTGTTATGCTGCATTATTCGTGATTATCGCAATGCCTCTATTTAAGGAACTAATGTACGAATTTTCATGAAAGTTTAGATTCAGTTAGTCCCTGATATAAATTAGTGATGTTTAGTTTTTGGTGTAAATTGCCCAACAGGTGGCACTACTAGCTGCAGTATTCACGTTTTCCACAATAACTGTATCTCAAGCATTAATGTATAAATTTACATCACGCTTGAGGTTCCGTTAGTCCCTGATATAAATTGATCCTGATAAGTTTTTGGTGTAAATTGCCCAACAATTAATTACTATGCAGAACTGTTCACGATTTCCACAATAGCACTATCTCAAAAACTAATGCACGTATTCTCATCCAAATTCGATTAGAAGTTCATATAAATTGTTGCTGATTAAATTTTAGTGTAAATCTACTAGCCGGTGGCGCTGCTGTACTGTATTTATCAGGAAGTATTAACATTTATGAGATAGAAGAATGTTCACATCCGACAAGTTTATCATGTGTTATAAACTATCTTAAAGTTTAAAACAGATCGCCTTATTAGATTTCCAAATTTTAATAAAATTGGGTTCTGTTAGTTCCACATTCCACCACCAGGGAACGCGCTCTATTCTTAACAAACTGTATGTGAACGAAACTCCGTTAAACAACTTTATCCGTAGATATATTACTCGAGTAGGTGGTGGTCTTAAGCAAAAATTTAGGATATTTGATAAAATTACAATTCAGAAGTAGTGGTAACCAAACTTTGGACATTTTATATTAAATAAGTAGATTAAATAAGTAACATTTTTGCTGTATTTTTATATAATCTAGAGCAAAAATGAGCATTTAATAGAAATAAACCAATTAGTGAAATAATAATTAATGTCTAAGCTTGTAATTAAGATATAAGAATAATTTTTATAATATCTGAAATGGGACTTTTTTTCCGTCTGGCTGTCCAAGTTTTGAGTTTTTACGCCCATTTTAAAACACCCAGTATACTTTATTGCTTAACATTCGCATATGTAAGCCCTGCCTTTCTCATTCTGGTAACCTGCGTGCATGAAATAAAGGGAATTTTTTATCGATCGATTTTTAGCCTTTTTTCTGTTCTACCGTACGCTGCGGAAAAATTTTTGAATTTCCAATTAGAGTTTTTTCTGCGTCCATCCGTGCGATCTTCGAGTTTTTCGTCCCGATATTTTCTGAGGTGCGACTCGATTTAAAAAGCCCACTTTTTCCATGCGGTTTCGCGGTATCTTTGCAGATTTTCGTATGTCCATTTCCAAATAGTTATTTTTTTTTACTTTTTTTTTTATATGTAGAAGGAATAATCAACTTAAGTATGCCCAGTGGGATCACCATCGAACACATATAGCTTATGGTGGACACAATGAGCATACCTAACGGAAATTTCTTCTTAAAATATACTGTACCTTGGTTAAACCTATTAGGATTAATGCTAAATGTCCATATGCCTTATAATTTCACAATTATGCATGTAATTTTTGGCACATTTAAGCTTGTGAAAGGTTCTAAAAAATTATCACATCAGGTATTTTAAAAAGCTATTTTTGCATGAGACAACATCTCACACAAACTCGATGATATGCTACAACTTTATAATGTATTTGTAACAATTTCTTGTAACGCATGTTGTAACATTTTCGAGATATGAAAATCAACTCCTGGTATTTTCTGGTATTTGGCGCAGTAAGCGGTCCCATCATTTACCAAATAGCCACTTTACTATCCCTAGTATATGAGTATAGTGTCACTGATCTGTAGTTAATAGGGGTGAACAGGATTTATACTCACCCGATATCCCTATATATATATATATATACCAGCACATGTGCTGGTAATTTTACGCAACTACTGTACTTTCCATATTAATATAGTCAGGAAACCAAAGAAAGATACAGCACATTCACTGTGTTCGAGTTTGTTCTGGCAAATTTACAGTGTTTTTTCTTACAGTGTAGTCGAACTGAGCCGAAACAGAACTTAATTGTTATCAGGATGTGTAGAGCTGGCAATATCTTTTGTAAAAATATTAACAGAGATAATGATCTTCTGTTAACGGACTGTTTGGAAATATACCCTAAGGTTGTTCTCAAATTCCCTGCTCAACAACGCGAAACGTTCTGACACATTTTCTGACTCATTTTTAACTGTAATGGCATAAAACTGACAGGCATAACTATTGAAGGGATTTGGAATCGATTAGCGTTTTTCATTTTTGAAAAATAAATTACTTATCGAGATATAAGAGATTCTTGTCACGGGACTGCAAGTTTCTCTCTTTCCCGTGCTATCGTTCCTAGAAATTTGATTCAAAGTGCTAACTCTGACAGTATTTTCTCAAAAATATATTGTCTTATCTAAAAAAAGGTTAACGCCATTCGATTACATAGTTTCTGAATAAGAATACCTGCCAATCTTATGCTTTTCCGAAAAGTACTGAATTCAGAAATACGTCAGAAAGTAGCTCCTTTGGATTTGAGAAAAGTCTTAATAAATGACAGAAAAATATTTTCACAAATCTACTTTTTATTATGCGGATTCAAAAGTTATGATGTTTTCAACCCTTTTTTATTGTAAACTACATTTTAACAGTTAAATTAAAAACAATTTTTTAATGAATTCCTATGTGAATGTTGAAACGTCTAAGACTCTAAGTAATCATTAATGTTGATATTGTATATTTTCTGTCTTGCGAACACATCTGAATTTTAAAATATACCGTAAAATTATCTCATACATATGCGTGAGTATTCTTAAAAAAAAATTTAATTGTATGTTAAGAAAAATCTTAATTTTTTGTACTAGTTGAGTCGTGTTGGATCGGGCCTGCTTAATTGATACTCCCACGGGCGGGACCTGTTTCCATTTATTTTTGTATGGGAAGGGCCGTGAACTGTGAAAATATAAACGGGCCGGGCTCTGGCCGAACTAGGCCTGAACTGGACCAAGATAGCTTTCGTTTGGGCCGAGCCTGGGCTTGGGCCTGGGAGTCCGCTATTCAGGGGTTTTACTATATAAAAGATTAAAAAGTATTCCTAAATAATTATTTGGATGTGTCCGTTATAGAGCTTTTACTAGATACAGTTTTTATTTTCAAAATTATTTAAACTTTCTTTTGAAAAATCAAGTCAACCTGAACCATTCTCGCAAGAATGAAATCCCAATCCGACGCTCAACCAAACCCGGGATAATATATGTGAGTCTGCCCCAAACCCAACGCGCTAGGCGCAGCTAAAAAGTAGAAGTCGGCCCGACCAGTAGCAAAATATAGTAGTCAATCGGAACCGCAGCAAAAAGTAGAAGTCATTGAGAGCGAAAGCCAAAAAGTGTAAGTTAACCCGACCAGCAGCAAAAAATAGAAGTCAACCGGACCCAAACCCTACCCACAGCAAAATAAATATAACGCGACCCGCAGTGAAAAATTTAACCCCGACCGATCCGATCCGATTCGAAACGCGCATCAGATTGGAATCTCCTAACTTCTAAAATCGCCCCCCCCCCTTGAGGACTCTCCAGATCCGCCCTTGAAATTCGAACTTCTCTTTAAAGACTTTCCTATTTAACGAAGTTTTCTTCTTAACGAAATTTACTGCTGAACCTTGAATTTTAACACCATTAAAATGTAAATTAATCTCCATATTACGAAAACTTTACTCTATATAATGAAGTTTATTTCACTTTCGTGCGTATACAACATTCAAACAGAGAGGTTTGTGTTGCGGCGGATGTATGAATTTATTTTAGCGGATTGTATGGGAATTAAATTATTTATTTATTTAATCATTTCCATTCAAAAGAAGAAAGGCTAAAATTATTCGATACAATAGAAAGGGGATTCCAGTTTCATGGAAATGTTATAGATGAACTATTCGGTTACTTAAAAGTGCGAAAAATTTTATGAACAATGTATTTTTTATAAGACACCTGTACAAAGTAATAGTGCAGACTTTTTTAAAGCTAAGGATTTGGAATAAGAAAAAGCTAGAAAAGAAACGCAACGCTTAATTTATTGTTTAACTCTTTTTATAATGTGTTTTTTAAGACATTATTCTAATTAAATTTTTCTCATATGTCTACATTGCATTAAAAATTTTACCTTTTGAATTAAAGCAAATTTTTCCAATATTCCCATTTTAGGCGTATTTTTTTATTTTATGAATGTGTATTTTATTATACAAATTTCATGAATTTGAGTTTATTTGTATTTAACGAATTTTTTTCATAACGAAGTGTTTAAATGTAACAATGAGATTTCAATAAATGGAAGTTTCACTGTATTAACAAAATTACTTATTTTTCAGTTTGTTTTTATATTCAGTTAGAAAACGTACAATAGAAAATTTATTTTTGTGTTTTTAACATTTTAAAATATTTCTGCTGATAGTATTTTATTACTAACAAATAATTCTATTTACAATAAAACCTAATTTAAAAGGGAAAAATATATTAATTTAAAAATATATAGTGACTCCAATAGTTCTCTTAAGAGATTATGATACAACAAGCAGATGGTCATGTCCAGAAAAATTGAAAATAAATAAATAAGAAGATAATTTATTTAAAATCGTTACAAATTCTTTAAATAATGGAATTGTGGTGTTATCCTATGATTGTAAAAGTGAAAAACAAATTTTAAAAAGCCATAAGTAGTTTTAGCATTATAACGTGCAGATTTGAAAACATCACAAAATATATTGCACAATTTATACTGTTCACAATCACATAAATCTAATTTATTTATTTTTCATTCATAATAATACAAACGGCATCGGTAAAAATATGAAAACATTATACAAGTTAATCCACAGTGCTAATCTAAAATACTTGGCAGAATTATGAAGATGACATGCATGGTAGTTTAAATCTGGAACTATCAAACATTTTAAGCAAATTTTATTTAATTATTAATATTATTGGAATAGTTTTATAAATTAAACATTAGTTCAATGCCTATACTATAAAAGAAATAATATAATTTATTTTCACTTTAAAAACAGATTAACTTTGTTAAATTATGAAAGCTGCCAAGGATTTTCAAAAGTGTAAATTTATGAAATTTCTTTATTTTCATTTTCGTATTCTAAAAAATTGTTTATGTAACATCATTAACCTATGCGAAAATATTTTTCTATTTTCTCTATAGCGGTAAAAGAATGCTTATATTTATGTTAATAATTCAACAATATTTTGTATCAAGTATGAGATTTAATGCATCGTAAAAGAGCGATCGTTAACTTTCACTAAACGTACGTTGTTTCACACATCACTAACATTGTCTCTCGACATCAGGATAAACATGCTGTTTCCATTTATGCTCTAAATTTCTGGATATGTTAAGGGGACACAGGACCTTTAAACTTTCAAAAAATCTGTTTTCAGTTTTTGCTTTATTCTGAATGTTTTAAAATTCCTCAACAATATGCAAAAAACCGCATTCAAAAACATGCATTATTTCTTGAGTTATAATCATTTTTTGAGGATGAGTATAATAGAAGGTCCGTAGATATTGAAACTTTTAAAAGCGTTTTTCTCAGATTAGTAAATTTGGAGTTTGCACGCACCGCTACTTTTAAACTATGTAAGCTACAGCTTAGGAAAAATTAACCAAATATGCGTTTCCTTATAGTCTACAGGGTATAACCAAAAAATTTAGATATTTTGGTTATTATTTTTTTGCACTTGAAAAGCTTGAAAAAAGATTGAGATTTTTGAACTTTTTTATATTTTGTGCTAAAATTAAATTTTAAACAAAACTTTTTGCGTATATTTTGGTTTTAAGTTATAAGTAGGTATGTTAAATTCTACTTTGTTTTAAAATTATTTTCTATATGCATAATTTAGAGTTTTATTATGTGCGCAGCACTTAATCACGCATTTGTGAGCTGAAATTTTAAATTTAAAATTTAAATATTAATTTTGTACATACAACATTTCTTTTTCTGGATAATGTACTTAAGGATATATACTTTAGGCAGGAAAGATCGAAAAAGATCTTAATTTCATATTGTTTATGCTTTGGTACTTTGAAGAAGGCGATGTTTTTGATTGTTTCGACCAACTCAAAAGTCTTGTGCCCCCTTAAACCCTGTCGAAAAGCAAAACCTTGCTGAGAATTTGGCAGAGAACTTTACGTGAACCCAAAGAGATTAGTTTTGGATGTTCTTATGGTTATTGTTGCCGCGTAAAAATGCATTTAACTGTTTAAAAAAAAAAAAAGAGAGATTTTTTACTTTTTGTTTTTGCTCAGACAGTAGATTACTGTTATAGGGGAGACTGGGAAGAGTTGACCCATTTTTTACAAAATGATTTGTTATTTTTTAGATATTGAATCTAGAATAAAGATTCATATATCATTTTTTTCGCTATACAACCAGTTATCCAAAAAAGTTGCGACGTAAGTGTAACATATAAAAAACACTAAAAATGAATATGCGAGGCTTCATCCACTTTATTTTATATTGAAATGAAAAATTTGTTAAGGAAAATGAAATCAGTTTATAAAAGGCAGAATAAATTTATGCTACATGGTTTAATTATTCTTAAAAAATATTTGGGAAAATGTGATGTGTAAACAAACCTGCTTAGACGGAATTTAAAGCACAAGAGAAAAATTCCGTTTGAATCAACCTTTTTTTCTGACACTCGACCTGGCAACACTAGGTGCCACATATTATGGGTTCATCTTATTGTGTCCATCTTGGTGAAATTTGTCTACATACCTTTCTTAAGTGTTCTGATTCATGTTATGTCCTTTTGCAGAAACATAGACACTTAACATTTCTTAAAGCTGCTGCTTTCATCCTTTCTACTCTTTTCCATTCTTTCTATTTACTTACCATAGTTACTATTTAAATGAAATAATATTTTCTACTAACTTTAAATTTATATTTCCCTAAATATTTCCTTGCTTCTATAGCAATTTTTCATATCTTCCTTTATTCACTTTTAAAAAATTTCCTTTCTATCACCTTAGCTTCATTTCCTGCAACTTTACAGAATAAATTTATAGTATTTTGGAAATATAACTATTAATCCTTCATTATGTTCAGCGTATAATAAAAAGATAAAAAAACAAAACAATTAAGGTAGTTTTGACCGTCTGGTCAACCCTCCCTCAGTCTGATTGGGCCAAGCCTCCCCACATATCCACTTTTATCTCATTTATGCCGGTTTGTACAAAAATCTACCAAACCCAATTAACTTTATTATTAATCACTAGATACCACTATCTCTCAAACAATGATGCATTTGACATCTTAAATAATCACAAATAAGTATAAAAATGGAATTCCGCATTTTTGTGGAAAATGGGCGTAGTAGTAGGTGTAAAAACTGAGTGAATGCGAAATAAATCAGCATGCCTCTACCTTCAAAAAGAAAAAGGTAAATTACGCATATTTTTAAAAAATATTAATAATGTTTTAAAATGGAATCACAATTGCAATAGTGTACTTTATACAATTATGCTAATTAAAGTTTGTTTTACTTTTGTTTCGTATCGTATATTCACTTTTACTTTTAATGGTAGAAAATTGTACCAACCGGCATACATGTAGTCTCAATCTTAGGTCGAAGAGAAAATAAAAAAAAAATAAACCTTCATTTCACTGGCCCCACCCCATAGTGATTTTGAAAATTAATCAACACCATTCGTTTTTGCTGGTTTCTCCCGCAAAAATTTTAGTTTGTGCCACTTCTGTTCCCTCGTTATAACGAACAAAATGGGGCGGGGCCAGTGAAACGACAGCCCCGTACCATCAACGAAATGAAAATTTTATTATTGCATTCGTTTATGCTACGTTTGTGCTGGTTTGTGCCGCAAACAGTTTATTTTGTGCCACATCCGTTCTATCTCGTTATAACGAATTTTTATAACTCAAGAGCATTTATAGAAAATCACTTATGAAAATCGTAAATAAATACGTGTCACGAAATGAAATACGTAATTCTTTAGTGCTATTTAATGTCGGTTTGTACCGTAAAAAGTTTGGTTTGTGCCATTCTGACTCCCTCGATATAACGAATTTTCCACTTTTTCAACATAGGGCGACCATTTTGGTGGACCCGCCCAATCAACGGAATCTAAATTGTATTACGGCATTCATTTGTGCTGGCTTTTGTTGAAAAGTGTTTCGTTTGTGCCACTTCCATTCTCTCGTTATAACGAATTTTTACAATTCAAGGGCACATAAAGAAAGTCGCCTATGAAATACGGGTCGCGAAATGAGATGCATAATTCTTTAGTGCTATGTAAATGTCGGTTTAGACTCACAAAATTTTCAGGAAAATATTCACAGGAAAATATTCTTGCCTTCATTGACATTTTATTAGTATCTGGATATAACAAACTACCTATGAGGAGACTCTGTTGAGCTATTTCAACTGACGTGCACAACAATTTAATTTCACAGTCGTTGAGAAGAGACACTTTTGATGTGATTTTGAGATCGGTACATTTTGCAAATAACATGGAAATGGACGATGATAGAGTATATAAAGTCCGGCCCCTTTTTGAGCACTTCAACAGAACATGCAATAAGACTTCCCAGAATATCTTACTGTAGATGAGTCCATAGTCTCTTATTATGAGGCATAAAGCTAAAAATGAGCAAAGATTTGACCAATGAAACCATTGGATAGTCAAATCAGAGCAGAAACATGCCCAATGTAAAAGTGTGGCGGAAGAAATGGTTATAAGTGCGAAAAGTGTAATCAACCCCTTCATCCCGAATGCCATAAAAGTTATGTTTATTCTAATGCATAAATATTCAGTTTAATAAAAATATGTTACTATTTTTTAAAGGTAATTACAAATTTTAAATCTTTTTTTCTAAGTTTTAGAATTTGAAAATTTTATATTTTACAAAATTTTCCTTTGCAAATTGAATTGCAATTATTTTTTTAAAATATAATTTTAATTTTTAAAAACCCTTATTATACAAGTATAAGTAATATTTTACTAGTATATAAATCTAGAATATATTATTATAATTATTATTATTATTGTTGCAATCAAACAATAAATTCAAAATTTGCATAAAAAAAGTGATTTCATACTACACAAACGCCGGTTGGTACAAAAATCTACCATTAAAAAAACTTAGTAAATACAACGGGAAAAATAAAATGTATGTACGATGTACTTAATAGACACAGAATGATCAAATATGAACAAAATTTTCTAAATTGATCGAGTATTTTTAAGTCGGAATTAATGGGTTAAAAGTATGCCACATGTTTAGCCTAATTTACTATACAATCTTTAGGCCTGGAATGAAAGCTCAAAATTTCTCCATACTTAAAACCTATTTCCTTAAATTTCTATGGTATATTTTTTCTGAGAAAATGTTACAAAACGTTTCTAAAAAGCTTTTTGAAGCTGAAAATTCTTCACAATTGATTTTTCCACACATTTTTCAATTACCTACATGAGACAAAGACTATTGTTTGAGCATTTCCAGTAGCTCTGGTTGATGCCTATTGGCAAAACTCTGAAATTCTCGTAAGTATGAAAACTGAAGGGTGGGCCAAGCCTCCCCAGTCTCCACTACATAAGACATGTCATTTCGATTAATATTTCCAAATCTTTACTAGTGTCTTGCCCCAAAATCCTTGATCATAGACTATTATTTATCTATATATTTATGTATTTAGTCTAGCAATCTATTTCTAAGTATGTCTGCGTGTATACTTATACAATCAAATCTTACAGATAATATACAAAAATTTAATGAAAATGAAGTTTATTATTACATTCTAAAAAATATGTATAGAGATTTTATAGTCTCAATTTATAAAAACACTGATAAAAAAAAGAGAAAAACACAGCAATGTTGGAAAAAACTTTTCTAAATGCCAAACAATATTCATTGAAATATTTCTGCAATTGAGATGCAATGAAACTGCTTACTTTACAAGAAATTCTACAATTTTGAAATACAATCGCTTTTGAGGAATAAACTTCTTTTATGCATTGCATCATTTTTTGTGCATTCTTTCTCATGTGGTTTGTATTTGTTTTGCAATTTAAAGTTGTAAGGAAATTTTATGCTTTATAAAACATTCTTAAGGAGTCTCAGTATTCTTAAAAATGGAAATAATGAAAAAAGAGACAATTTTCAACGTTTTATATCTTAAAATGTATTTGATTTTAAGACACAATTGTATTAGGGATGAAATATATAAGTATGTTCTTTCATTTTATGTATTTAAAAAATTACAAAATGCAGAATTAGCATTTACAGGGAGCTCCAAAATGTCAGAAATTTGACGACCAGAAAATCGGCATTGTAGATTATGCGCAGGATTACAAAATAAGTTTTGCAACTAGAATGAAAATTTTGGTCCCTACTTACCCTGAACCTAAATAAATTTCTATTTAAAGCATTTTTATATTTTATACAAAGTTGTATGCAGCTAATGCAAAATTTAGAAATTTTAAACCTATAATCACCTAAAAAAATATATTTTTGAACAATAAGAAGGAAATTTTAAATTCGGTTATTCAGAAACATATGAAACATTTGTTTTGAACAAACACTTCATGATAAAATATTCTGAAGCTTTTGAGATATCATGCGCGTTATTTTCAAAAACGTTATTTGGATAAAAATGATTTCCATGTTTCGGGAACGCCGCTGCAGTTATTGGGCGAATATAATTCTAAAAGCCATAACTTCTGTTCTAAAGGGAATTTCAAGGAAACAATTATATAAAAATGTTCAGAAAAGATAGGAGTTTAACATCTAAAAAAATTAAAGTTTCGAAAATTTTAAAGCTTTAAGAATCCCGAGACCCCTTCAAAAAAGAATTTTTTTTTAATTGTTTTGAAAGATAGTATTTTATGTAGACTATGTAGTATTTTATATAGAATATTGGATAATTTGTGATGGAAAATTAATTACAATTTTTCGATTGCGTTCTGCAGTCTTACAATTATGTGAATAACTGTAAATTTTACTACTGTTTTAGCATGTTACGGTGTAGTGTATGAACAAATGTATGGAAACAAATTAAAATATGAATAAAACTTCAAAAATGCTTTTTCTAACTATATAATGTATGTTAATTTGTAAATCTTTTGCTATCTATATGCTTATTTAGGAAGGAAATATGAGAACGAGTAATTTTATATCAGGTTCTAGCAATTATGAGTTCACTTTTAGAAATCAGTTAATAATATATTTTTTAAAAGCTACTTCAGCGATCCTTAGACAGTTAGTTGAAATAATAATATCCTTCTTATTGAGTTTTAGGCAAAACAGATCTGTAAATAAATATTTAACAAATTATGTGTCATTTAAAAATTCCATTATTAAATTATTGTTTAAGAAACGAAACAATACCTCCGTAAGCGCACTTTTGTGTAATTCGTTAAAAATGCCCTCTCGTGGCAAAATTTTGAACTATTTTTTTTTTGCTCAAACATACTCCATACCTTTATTATGTCGTCAAGAGAATTTTACTAACTTCATGAGAATTCAAGAGAATTTCATAACTTTAAAATAGGCTCGTTTAATTATGGACATCCTGTAGTTGTTGCTGCTCTAGTGTTATGATGATGCACAGGTATTTAGTAAACACCCTGGATGCCTGTATAGTTTATATAATATAATCAAACTCAAACGACGTTTATCATTGTTATAATCGTAAATTTAGATCATTTAGATTTTTAAATAAATATTTTTTAATAAAAGATAGCTTTCATGTAAACAAAAACTTGCTATTAACCTTTAAAAGTAATGTGGTAACCATTTGAATTTCAAATGAAATTGAAAGTTTATATGACATATTTAAAAAACAAAATAATCCTACTTTTAATCAGTATACAAATAATGTATGATGTTTTATAAATACAAAATTCTTACCAAAAACTAAAAGATTTTTGAACTACATAAACTTTAAAGAAAATATAAATAATGGAAATACTTCTCTTTCCCTGAAATTGTATAGAAGTCGTAAATATTATTCTTAGAACAATTTTGATAATCTAAAAACAACAATAAAAATAGGAATGTGATTGGGCTATAATATTTCAGTTTTCTGTATAAGTAATAAAGGAAATAATCGTGGGCGAAATATATGAAATTTCACCTACGTAGGTTTTCAGGGAATTTCATCATGGTCATTCTAGAAAAACAATTCTTATTTCTGTACTCATTCAATAAAGTATATAAAAAAAGAAGACAAATGTTATTTATTTTTATATATCATCTAATAGTTATTTCAATTTACACAGTCGTCCTGTATAAATTTGAATTAAATTTTATAGTGTTATTCTTTTAATAAACAAGTTTAATAAGTAATGTTCAATTTAGTAAAAGTACTATTTATAATTGGTATTTCTTTTTATATTATGAATTTTTTACTTTTATCATAAAAAATATTTTCGAATAGAAATTAAACGCAATAGTTCTCTTTTTTTGTCATCTTTAATAATCACATTCCATTAAAATACACGGTGAGTACAAATGATGTACTCGATTAAAAAAAAAAAAAAAATCATATTTTCAAAACTGCTGCACATATTACAATAAGTGATTTATGAATTTAAAAAGAAATATATCAAGTTATTTTTCAGTGACAAATGTTCCGTATGTGACCCTCTTATTACACGGCATACTTTCAATTTGTAATCCAGTTCGTTCCAAACACTACACGCCCCCATCCACCGGTGGGAAAGCTCCTCGTTCAAGTAACTACAAAGTCCAATGAGGTGGGGCTCCATCCTGCTGAAAT
This sequence comes from Maratus speciosus, assembly GCA_963932465.1. NCBI lineage: Eukaryota > Metazoa > Arthropoda > Arachnida > Araneae > Salticidae > Maratus > Maratus speciosus. The sequence goes on along the minus strand of OZ010800.1, from coordinate 163,353,398 downwards.
ACAAAAGCTGCGCTGTCCTCAAGCGAGTGATGGTGATTTACCCTTAATCGCATGGCCACAAAGACCACCAGATCTAACACCATGTCATTACTTTATGTGGGGTTACGTCAAAGGCATTCTTTGTGTACCTTCACTGCCAGAACTTAAAGAACGCATTTGTACAGCATTCAGAACCATTGCAGAGTGATGCTACAAAATATTTGGAACGAACTGGATTAGACATTGGACGTATGCCGTGTAAAAAGAGAGTTTTGAACATTTGTAACTGAACATCGAACATTTGTAACTGAAAAAAAAAAAAAAAAAAAAAAAAAAAAAAAAAAAAAAAACTTGGTATTCTCTTTAAATTCATGTATCACTTATTGTAATATGTGCAATAGTTTCCAAAATATGATTTTGTAAAATCGGGCCCATCATTTGTACTAGCCCTATATACGTTACATTTTTTTAAGGGGAGAAATTCTTATCAATTTTAATCGAAAGATTGATATTTATATATCTTATCTATAAAATGGTTTAGGAAAGACAAGGCAAGGAAGTTAAAAACTGTCTGAAGTTCTAGACACGCTTATATATAATTTTAAAATGAAATTAGATGATTTTGATTATTTTTTTAAAACTGTTTATTTACATTTTATTTAATTTTCTGTTTTAATTTTTTTTTCAAACGTTTAACTGTGACATTTTTTCGACTTGATTGTGGCATTTGAGACGTAAAGACCCGATGTTTCGGAATATGCATTTCAGTTTTAACTGTACTGAGTGGTTTGGTAAATTTGAATAAAAAAAAAAAAGAAAAAAAAAGAAAGAAAGAAAGAAAGTCGAAAAAAAGTTTTTCTGCTAGGTCCCGATGCGTAAATAAGTTTGTGCGCATTTGCAAGTGTTTTCCTTGTCTGGAGATCAAATATATGACTTTTTGATGAGAGTGAATTGGGATGTTTAATTAACAACTCAACTAATTATTAGAAATTAAAAAATCTGAGTCTCAGGTGCATCCGTAGATACTTTGAGGTAGCCTCGCAGAAATTTTCTGCCTCATACTTCCCGTAGATTTTTCTAGCCATCTCAGACAGACGTATATACACATAGACTTACAGACAAAGCAAAACTTTATTTTATTAGTATAGTTTTTCTTTGTATGTTGCTCTCAACAACTAGCCGCTTCTGGCAGCCAGTTTGGGCTCCTTAAATATATGTTAAGCAACGAAACATGGAACTTTTATTCATAATTTAATTTACTTGCTTAATGCCTCGTCAAATTGGAAGATTCTGATAGAAACATCAAGAACTCTTTGTGATCATGGCTGCACTTAGTATATTTTTTTGTTGTTTCATATTTCGTATTTCTTGACAAAGCTGTTCAACTTACTTAAGTATTTATGTTTTACTAGCTGACCCGCCCGGCGTTGCCCGGGCCCATAATAATGATATTCTTAAATGAATCTGAAATTTTTTATCGCAGATCCGTACAGAGGGGACGGTGCAAATTACCAGGGCCCGACTCTTGTTCAGTTCAAAAGTTGTGTAAAGTCAAAGGTTAAGATTTTTAATTTTTATATGTCTCATACTTTAAACTTTTTTATTCTAAATTAACTGATGAATTTAATTAAAATGTAATTATATTTTCAAAAATTTAATTTTTTATTTAAAATCTTTATATGAAAAAGCAATTACAAATACAGCATAAAGTGTAATGCTGAAAAAAAAAAAATTGTAAGCAAATATTACTATATAGATTTTTAAGAAAAGTACCATCCAGCAAATTTATTTTCTAATAGAATAAAGCATGTTTATAACGGAATCCTGCAATAAACGAAAAAAAAAAAAAAAGTTCGAGCTCTCCCCCCCCCCCCCCCAAAAAAAAAAAAAATGCTATTATGCGTTGTTCAATTTAATAACCTGCATAAAACGGAATTTATCACTGGTCGTTTTCGTCTACGTCTAAGCAGGTTTTATTGTATCTTACTTTTGGGGAAGCCCGTAATAATATTCTTAAATGAACCTGAAATTCGTATCGCAGGTCCGTACAAAATTACTTTTTACGTCATGACAACATTTTGTAAACTTCTTGCTGCTGTTTAATTCGCATTTCCAATACAGTGCTTTGCATAAATTGCACGTTTCACCCACAGTTATGCATGCCCCGGAACGTTTAAATTAGTAATTTGGATTTCAGTAGCAACTCGTGCATGCTACAGTTATTAAGCCTATTTTGCCGATCGCTTAACGGCATTCTCGACAATTCTATTTAGATTTCGAATCTATTTCGATTCGACTCGAATTTGGCTTCTTCTTCACTTTCAAGCATTCACCGAGATTTTTTACGGGCATTTCAAATGATATTTTGAAGCTACATAATTGCAGCGAAAGATATTGCACAGAAAACGCAAAACGTAAACAACAAACCCGATCGCCCTAAATCCTGCCAAGGACTGTTTCACAATAACCAATCAGATGCGTTTCTCGGGCGTTGCCATTAAACAATAACAAATAATCACGATTTCTGTGCCACGTACGTTAGCGTAATATATATATAGATATCCGTTTCCTTACCAGTTGCAATAAGTTCGCTATCCCTGAGATTCATAAACCTATTAAGTAATCTTCCATAATTGGGTCAACTTTCAAATAGCGTATTTATCTAATACAAATTGGTGAAATGAATTGTTACTTGTAAAAGCATTTAATGATATCCATATTGACTTTAACCATATCGTTGCTAATACATTTTTTTGTTTGACGCTAACCATGATTGTAAACTTGATTACGGAAGATTGGAAAATTCTATTATTATTCTCTTCTGATCGTCTCGGATAATGTATGATAAACGGGGTGGAAACTAATTGGCGTATTTTAGCAAGTATTATTTCGTGAAAACTAGAACTTTTGGAAACCACATATGATAATCACAATCCCTTTAAACAATATTTTTATGTAAGTTTCACCCACTTTTGACTTTTACAGTGCAGTCTGCTTAATATCCGCAGACTTTTCTCAAAATGTGATCACTACTGACTTTGTTTATCTTTGCAATTTTTCTTGATACAGTCCATATGTTTTCATAACCACGTAATTCAATGACTTCGGCATTTATGCTTAATATCTACTGATATTTATGATCCGTGTAAAGCAAATACACCGCTCTAACAACGGCATCCATAATACTATTTACAGTATCTCATTTTGTTTTTTTTTATATTGCAACTCTATACTTAACATTATGCAGTAGAAGTATTAAAATCAAATACAGAAGCATTTATATATAACCTTATAATATAATATAATATAAGGTACTTACATATTATCGGGACCAGGTTAAATACTACCAAATACTACTGTGCCAAGCGTGGCACCTATAATTAATTACAATAGCCCTTTTTATTCACTACCATATAATTTCTTTATTATGGCTTCTTAACTTATTATAGTTTATGTTATATTTTTTATTGTACATTATACTTTATACTTCGCAGTTTTTTATTATTCATTTATTACATTTTACTTATTTTATTTTATGTTTCTGATCATTTTAACAAATTTATGTACTTAGCAATGTTAAGTTACTGTTTTTAAAATGATTGGCAGCGGTAAACAAGGTTAGGAATTGTCAACCATTTTCGGCTGTATTTTCCCTTGTCCGTATAATACGTAGATAACTAATACAGATAAAGATACTTATATTTTATTTATATAGTGTGTAATTAGCATGTATATTTCATATTCATTTCGGTGGTTTAAACATACAGCCATAAATAAAACTACCATCTTAAATATCGTGACGTTATGTGTTCAAAAATATATACTAAATTATTCCTTTATTTCCTTCTATATTAATTATCATTTTTAGTGATTTTATATCTTTAATGTATAAATATGATTTAAATATGTCGTATATTTGGACATTTTTTAGCTCGAAATTGGGTGGGGAGGGGGGGGGGGGGTGGAGGTCGGCTTTTACACGAGTCCAAGAAAAATTCCAAATTTGACATTCTAAAATATAAATGATGGTATTATAAAAAATACCTACATATTTCTAAAAATACTTTAATACTCCATTCTTTTATAATAAAACAAGTCGCCAATCATTTTTACCATCCAAGTTATTATCAGAATTTCGAAGCAAGTCCTTAAAATTGCTTTCTCTCATTGGTACATCAGGATGAATATCTTCAGTATCTAGTTCATCATCATCGCCATTTTCTTCAAAAATGGCATCATCCTCAGTTCCATCCATCGCAGTACCGATGAAACATTTTTTGAAAGATCGGATGATCATTTCTTGTGGTAATTCAAGCCAAGCTTCTTGCACTCATTCATATATAGCAACGATGTCAATTTTTTTTAATTACCGCCATTTGTCACAGCTACATCCCCAGATGACATCCAATCAGTCCATTTTAAACGGAGTCTTCTTTAAATGCCTCATTCAGGAAAACGTCCCAGAGTTGAAGAATGGCATCAAAGTCACCTTTTCCTTCCTCTTTTTTACACTTCTAAAATTCCGGAGAAAGAAAAATAGAAGGATGAACAGGTGCATTTTTCTTCTCGGAGATTTTGGAAGTTTTTACTTATTTATTTATTACATACTAGCAAACCCCGCGGCTTTTCTCGCGTAATATTTGAAATATGCCAAGTGATATTTATATGTCTAATTTTTATTAAAAGGTACTAACTAAATTTTTATTTTATTAAAAGGTGATATTTTATTTTATTAGAAGGTTTTTTATTAAAAGGTTCTTATTACTTTTAGGAATACTTCAAAAATTACTATTTAAAACACAGTTTGATTAAACATCATTATTACACTGCATTAGGCAGAAATGAGATTTAAATTAATAAAACTAAATAAAACTAAATAAATGATAATTTAGAAAATATTTTGAAACTTTTATGCTCAATTAATACGCTCATTTCAGTATTCATTTGAAGATTTGAATTTTTTAGAAACCATCTTCTTACATCTTACATTTAACTATCATGTCAAATTCCAAGCCCTACCACCTCTCTCAACCTAAAGGGCTATGTGGTAATAGGAACTGTCACCATTAATTTGCCAGCATTAATTTTAAAATCGGTTTGTTATTTCCTAATATTTCACAGAAACGTAATTTAGAAAGCTTTTAAAGGCATTTTTTAGAACGTTTGTTGTTCCTGTGAACCCCAGGTGGTAGAATCATCGGCATTAATATAGCATGTGTAGGATCAGAGACTTTTACCATTGATTCGCAACTATTACTTTTATAATCGGTTTATATTCCCCGAAATTGCATAGAAATCATAATTTAGGACTTTTTTAGAACGCTTTTCGCACCTCCCCTTTGCTTCACCCCTTTTTAATTCGAATTTATTTTCGACCATCCTTCGAGGGCGTTTATATTTTATAAGTAACCGTCATGCTATATTTAAAGTTTGCAGCCTTTTCGTATCACAGAAATCGCAATTTAGAAAGATTTTAGCTCCTGGAACCCTCTGGTGGTAGTGACAAAGACATTCAATATAGCTTATGTCTGAGCAGGTTCTATCACCAACAATTTGTCATCATTATTTTTTTAATCGGTTTGGTATTTGGTAAGATTGCATAAAAATTGTAATTTATAACACTCACTTCATCTTTTTAAATTTGGAATTTTCATTCGACTGTTCTTAGAAAGCAGTTGCATCTAGTACGTAAATACCATGCCATACTTCAAAGTGTTAGACCACTCAGTTGTGCAAAAACGTAAATTAGAATATGTTTTGCTTTTGCAACCCTCACACTGTAGTGAGTGAAAATAAAATGTAACCTATGTTATAAGCAGGGACTGTCAATATCAACTTGCAACCATTACTTTTGAAATAGCCTTGGTATTTCCTGATATTGAGTAGAAATCGCCATTTAGAACGTTTTTAGAATACTTTTCGCGCATTTTCACCCCTTTTAAAAATTCCAATTCTTTCGAAACTGTTCTTAAAGATTATTTATATCTACTAATTATATACCTTGCCTAATTTTAAGATGCTAGCCCCTACCGATCACAAAAATCGAAATTTAGAACGCTTTTTTGCTCCTGCAACGTCTAGGTGATAGTGTTACGGACATAAAATAGCGTCTATGTTAGAGCAGAGACTCTCAGCATCAATTTCCTACCATTACTTTTGAAATTAGTTTGATTCTTCCTGAGATATTGCTGACAAATCGGCATTTAGAACGTTTTTATAACGTTTTTCGCTCATTTTGCTCCTTCATCTCCTCAGCGGTAGTGGAAAGAGATATAAAATATAGATCTGTCACCATCCTTTTTAGACCATTATATTTGAAATCGGTTCAGTACTTCCCAAGATTGCATAGAAATCGCAATTTTGAACGTTTTTTACAACGCGTTTTGCGCATTTAGACCCCCTTTTAAATTTCGATTTTTTTAGGAAATGTCCTTAGAGATCACTGATATCTTATAACTAACTACCATTCCAAATTACACGATTCTAGGCCCTTCCGAAACGCAAAAACCGCAATTTAGAACTTTTTTCGTCTGCACACTGTTTGGGGTAGTGTCACCGACATAAAACATAGACTATGTTGGAGCAAGGGTTGTCACCATCATTTTGACGCCATTCTTTTTTAAATAGGTTTGGTATTTCCTGAGATTTTGTGGAAACCACCATGTAGAACGTTTTTTAGAACACTTTTCGCGCATTTTCACCCCTTTTAAATTTTGAATTGTTTAGGAACTGTTCTTAAAAATCCTTTATATCTAATAAGTAGCTAATATTTCAAACTTCATATTTCTAGGTCCTTCAGTTACGCAAAAATCGGATTTTTAGAAAGTTTTTTGCTCCTTGCCCCTCTTTCGGGTGTTGCCACCGACATAAAACATAGCCTATGTTGGAGCAAGGGTTGTCACCGTCATTTTGACACCATTATTTTTTAAATTGTTCTGGTATTTCCTGAGATTGTGTAGAAATCACCATTTAGAACGTTTTTTAGAACGCTTTTCGCGAATTTTCACTCCTTTTAAATTTCGAATTATTTAAGAACTGTTCTTAGAACTCCTTTATATCTAATAAGTATCTAATATTTCAAATTTCATATTTATACGCCCATATTTATACACATAAATTGAATTTTTAGAACGTTTTTTGCTCCTGCAATCACTTTGGGGTAGTGGCACCGACGTAAAATATAGCCTATCTTGGAGCAAGCGTTGTCACCATCATTTTGACGCCAATTTTTAAAAATCGGTTTGGTATTTCCTGAGATTTTGTGGAAACCACCATGTAGAACGTTTTTTAGAATACTTTTCGCGCATTTTCACACCCTTTAAATTTCGAATTGTTTACGAACTGTTCCTAGAAATCCTTTATATCTAATAAGTAGCTAATATTTCAAACTTCATATTTCTAGGCCCTTCAGTTACGCAAAAATCGCATTTTTAGAACGTTTTTTGCTCCTTTCCCCCCTTTCGGGCATTGACACCGACATAAAACATAGCCTATGTTGGAGCAAGTGTTGTCACCGTCATTTTGACACCATTATTTTTTAAATTGTTTTGGTATTTCCTGAGATTGTGTAGAAATCACCATTTAGAACGATTTTTAAAACGCTTTTCGCGAATTTTCACTCCTTTTAAATTTCGAATTATTTAAGAACTGTTCTTAGAAATCCTTTATATCTAATAAGTATCTAATATTTCAAATTTCATATTTCTACGCCCTTCAGTAACTCATAAATCGGATTTTTAGAAAGTTTTTTGTTCCTTGCCCCTCTTTCGGGTATTGGCACCGACATAAAACATAGCCTATGTTGGAGCAAGGGTTGTCACCGTCATTTTGACACCATTATTTTTTAAATTGTTTTGGTATTTCCTGAGATTGTGTAGAAATCACCATTTAGAACGATTTTTAAAACGCTTTTCGCGAATTTTCACTCCTTTTAAATTTCGAATTATTTAAGAACTGTTCTTAGAAATCCTTTATATCTAATAAGTATCTAATATTTCAAATTTCATATTTCTACGCCCTTCAGTAACTCATAAATTGAATTTTTAGAACGTTTTTTGCTCCTGCAATCACTTTGGAGTAATGGCACCGACATAAAATATAGCCTATCTTGGAGCAAGCGTTGTCACTATCATTTTGACACCAATATTTTTTAAATTGTTTTGGTATTTCCTGAGATTATGTAGAAACTACCATTTAGAACGTTTTTTAGAACGGTTTTTGTGAATTTTCACCGCTTTTAAATTTCAAATTTTTTAAGAGCTGTTATTAGACATTATTTATATCTTATAAGTAACTAATATTCCAAATTTCATATTTCTAGGCCTTTCAGTAACGCAAAAGTCGCATTTTTAGAACGTTTTTTGCTCCTGCACCCCCTTTGGGGTAGTGGCACCGACATAAAATATAGCCTATGTTCTAAGTTGGACTAACACCATCATTTTGATACCATTACTTTTGAAATCGGTTCGGTAGCTCCAGAGATTACCTCTAACACACGATCAATTTTTACTTCTTTATATTATTAGTATAAATAGTACAAAGTTTTTTTTTTTCACAGTCAGGGAATGTTTCTTCTAAAATAAAGCATTTAAAATGATGTATCGCAGAAAAAGTGGACTTAATTAGAAAAGCTTTGTGATAACGTTTTGTGCTGAGTATGGTATCGGATCGTCGACAGTTTACGGCATTAAAAATCAGAAGCTAAAAATACTAGAATTTTATTCAAAAAATGACGTCTCGAAAGTTTAAAGAGAAAATGCACTCATGAAGGAAAAATTTTAAGTATTTATTAGATTTTTTTTATTTGTAATGTAGGAAACAACAATTAAAGTAAGTTATTTTTAATATTCAGTTTTTTTATCACATAATTATCACTTGGTCATGAATTAAATTTTGACTATTTCGCACCATTAACTCATCAACTCCTGTTGGCAAAAAAAGAAAACTTGCCAGTTAATTATTACGAAATTTTAAAGTTGAAAACCAGTATTTTAGTAAGGAAATTTTCCTATTACCTTATCTCAAACTTTGAGAGATTACAGGAGTTAAAATTAGAATTATGGAAAAACTGGTGGCAACTGGTATTAAAAGAAGTGTAAAAGAAACCCATCGTTAATGGGTTAAGAATATATGAATTGTTATTCTTTTTCAATAATCCAGAATTTTTAAAAATCCGGCTCCGCCTCAGTCCCCAAGATGCCGGTTTTCGAGGTTATACGGCATTAAATTACTTCTGAACGCGATTGGCCATTGACAATTAAAAATATGATTGGTGATTAACAATCGTTTTCGGTGATGTATCTTCCTGTCACGGATAATTCGTAAGTAACCAATTAATTGACCATTCGTTTTGAAATTTGACTTATTAAATATTATTACATGAGTTGAGTTTATATAAATTTAACTTACATCAAGAAAAGATCGTTAACGAAGTTGGATTGTATGGCACGCCACGTAACAGAATTATGCTAAACAGTGATTGCTCTACAGTAGGGATTTTTTTTTTTTTTTTACATTAGACAGCGCTAATACATTCACCGCTGAAGAACTTGATTTGCGAATGATTACCATCATGGTTTATTATTATTTTCGCTCAAGATGAGCTAATCTCATGTGTTTGTTTACTTTTATGAAATCGTACATTGGGCTGTTAACCTAATTTCAAATGTAGTTATCGCAGAATATACACATATTTTTAAATGTATAACTCATCTCTCAATCATTACTTCTTTTAACGATCTTTTTAAAAATCTAATTTTATGCAGTTTTAATAAAAAAAATAATTTTGAGTAAAAACGGCAGCCTGTCACATGAAAAGCGAAACGTTCAGCCCTTATTTGCTTACATGACTTGTCCTAGTACTATTATTACCCTACAATTTAAACAGGGGATCAAATTCGTGAGGAATATGTGTTAGGCAGCTGGACGCATCAGAATTGTAGAATACTGGCAGCTGCTGACAGACTCTCTTACCTTGCAGTTGACAATATAGTAAATCAAAAGATTAAGAAGTCGAGTGTTTTCACCATTGAAACAGAGACCAATGTTACTTTAAAAGTTTTATTCAGCCACGCATGAAAAAAATTAATTACTCCCCCATTTCGTAGAGCCTTAGGCTAGAGAACGAATCACTTATTTCATGCTGGAAAGATCTTAAATCAACAAATTCTGACGATCTTCTAGACGATAAGACACCTCGTAACAGAGTTTTTGAACAATCGAAGAACAGAATTCTCGCCTCTGAGTTCATGCACTGCGGTTTTGTTAGAATTTGCGTAGAAAGACAGATTGGAATGTAAACTTCATGAACAAACCACTCAGTGAAAGGCGCACTATAACTCAGCCAATAGTGAGAGAGAGGGGAGCGTATTACGAAAGGAGTTCCGTATTTACTCATAGAAGGATTTCGGTGTAAAAATTTCGACGCCGGTAAATGCGCGTGAAGTTGATTTGCGGAATACTATTAGAAGTAAAAAAAAGTAAAATGGTTTATAAAAACATTCGAAAATAAAAAGTAGCTTCTCTGAGAATATTATAATGAATACAGAATAATTAAAATGAATATATTAAAATAAAATTTGAATATAACACATATATATATATATATAGAGAGAGAGAGAGACAGAGAAAGAGAATAATATTTTTAAAATATTCCTTTTAAACTCTATTTCGGGTATAATACTTTATTCGTAATTATGAATTTAAAACATATATCCGCAACACATTTTTTACATTTTATTATTAAAATAGATCAGAAGAGATAGAATACACCGAAGAGCCAAAACATTATGACCATCCCCACATTTTGCAATGAACTCCCTTGGTTGACGTGGAGGGCATATAATCAGGTGGGAATGGTATTTAACTACTGGTAGGGAGTATGAGGAATCTTTTTTGCACTTCCTTCTGCCTGTAATGAAAAAGGTTGCTGATATAAGCAACCTTTGATGGAGGGCAGAATTCAATGGCCCGATGTCTTAGAACGAGCATCTCTTAAATTGTTCGACTCGTGGGTTGTTCGCGGCATATCGTTGTTAGTACTTATGGAAAGTTCATGAATGATGATGAAACCATCAACAGATGCGATGACGTTGGACGTTGACGCGTTATCACATAGACAGGATGTCGGAGACTCCCCCACTTGGTTGTACAAAATGGTGATAGACACTTGCTCAGCTGACAGCCCAATACAATACAGGTCCAGGTAGAATTATTTCACAACACACAGTTCAGCTGGAACTGTTGGATATAAGGCTATGCAACATATGCCCCACTCATGTGCCTCTGCTGACCAAGCATCACAGCCAAGTACTACTACACTAGGCCCAGGAACATCGTGACTGTACCATGGATCGTTGAGAGAGAACTACCTGGTCAGAAAAATCACGATTAATTCTTCAGCCCGTCGATGGCCGTGTCAAAGTACGCCTTCTTACAGGCGAACTGTTGCTCCCTCTTATTCGGCGGGCCATACAAAGGCTGCTGGTGGCGATATTAAGCTTTGGGAAACATTCTCATGGGCATCTCTGGGATCTGTGGTTGTGGTAGAACATATCATGGAGGCGGCAGACTATCGGAACATCAGTGCGGAACTGTTGTACCCTTACCATATCATCTCTCCAACTGGAAATGGTGACTTGGAGGAAAGAAACGCTACATGACAAAGAGCTCGAATTGTGCTGGGGTGGTTTCAGGAACATAATACTGGATTCCAGTTAAGGTCCTGGCAGCCTAACTGAATGGATCTTAATACGATAGAACAGATTTGGAGGATTATGGAACGGCAGCTCAAAGCTAAAAAACAACCATGCTGTAATATCCCGGATTTGCGTGACCGCTAATTGAAAATCTGGTAAAATCTGTCTTCGGCCATGTACCAAGGACTTGTGATATCCATGTAAAGGCGTATGTAGCTTTTTTGCGGGCCGAAACTGAGACAACGCGCAATTAGGTAGGTGGTCATAATGTTTTGGTACTTCAGTGTTTATTAGATTACGCAATACTAATATAAATTAAAAACCTTTTCGTTAGTTTGATCTGATAAACTAAATCGTTACTTTTAAGTACCGTCGAGTAAATATAGTTAAAAATATTTCACATGTTTGAAATAACGAAACTGCACGGCATTTCATTTTCAATTTAATGTCATTTTTAGCAAGACATATCTGTACGTTTTTGAGGAAAATTACGAAAACTACTTTTCTTTATTTATACATAAAAGCACACTGCACTTCAGTGTAATTTCGAAATGTTACCAAAAACTAAACAAGTGTTCAAAAAAAAAAAAAAAAAAAAAAAAAAAAAATTCTGGTCAATTTCAGACGTTTCTAATATTTTTTAACATACTGATTTAAAAATGACGACCAATTTCTACTATCACGTATTTTTTTTTCTAGTAGCAGTGAGGATTTATATTCTAATAATGTAGAAAATGTAGCAGAGTAAAAACAACTTTATCGAGAAAACACTTTAAAATAAGCAATAACTTTCATTTTATTAAGTAGTTAAAGTTTGTCATAGTTTACACTAAGTTAAAAATTGTTTTGATGTGTTTGCCTCCTCTCGAAGAAAAATGCCCCACCTTCAGCTTTTATTTGTCTCTTATTGCTTGTGGCTGTTTCCCTTGCATAAATTAGCATTAGCTTCCAATGTATTTTACTGTCTAGTGTCTTCTTGACTACATTTATAACTTATCAATTAGGAGTTCTGATGGGTTTTTTAATGAATAAGGGAATAATTAACAATCCGACGGTGTTATTCGATTTTTGGACAATGTACATGATATAATTTATTGCGCATTTCCCCTAAAATAATTATAATAAAAATATATAAATGTAATTAAAAAATATGCTTACATTAAAATTCACAAAAATGGGGATTTTTTTTTGGAGGGGGGGGGGGATTTCGGTGAAAATGGCAGCTATCGCCAAGTTTGCTTCCTATATGGCAACTTACTTTTGTCGTCAAATGTGACGATAATTCACCAAATTGGCCAAACTTTGGCGCTATTGTGGTAACCTTACCATTAGTATTTTTCAACAAATACTCATTGTTGAAGCTGATACTGATTTCTCCATTGGAAATTAACCGCTGTCCCCCGTTTTGCCACTTGGATATCGAATTAAAAAAAATCAGTGTCCAATTTATGTATTGCTCCCAGGAATACATATATATTCCAAATTTTAATGTTTTATGCCAACAGGAAGTGGGTGAAAAATGAATCACAAGATTTGACTGAAAGCATATAAAAAATATATAATACTTTGAACATAAAGGTAAACTGCACATCAGCTAAATTTTGACAAGTGACAAACAATTACATTAGCCTGCAAAATATTTTTTTCTGCTTCATTTCGTATGATTCTAGAATACAACAATGGGTTTCATATGATAAGTGATTTTTTTTAGATGATAAATTGTTAAAGTTCTAAAAATAGAAATGTTCTGTAAAAGGGGCATTTCAAAGAAATACATGAAATATAAAGAAATACAGCCTACGCAGCTTTTCTCGAAATTTCATCTTCATCATATTGAAAATACAATTCTTTATTTCTGTACTAGTTCAATAAAGTCTATAAAATCGGGAGGAGAATGTTATTTTTTCCGTTTGTTAAATAAAATTTATATTAAATTACACATTGTCTTCCTGAAATAAATTTGAATGCATTTAAAAAATATATATTATTTACTTTTGATATAATTTCTCAGTATTCATATTATTACTTATTTTGATTTTATGAAAAACTGGTTAATTTTCCTCTTTTATATAAATTTCTCAGTAATATTATTAATTTTTTATATAAAAAAATTAATACGCAAAATTACTTTATTATTCTAGCCCTCAAGTATATTTATCATTTTGAATCAAATTAATTAGCGTTAATATATGCAACGCATATTAATATAAAAAATTGCTAAAATGTTAACTTATTTATTAAAAGTAACTACATGAAATAGGTTTCTATGAAAATAACTATAGGTAATACGTTTTATATTGGTACTAGAAAGGTAGCCCGTCAAAAATGACGGAAATTTAGATATAAAGATATATACAACTCATGTGCAAGAATATGAGTTTTCTCGCTTGTTCCGCAGTGATAGATGAAAATAACACATTTTAAGAACGAAACACATTTATGAAAAACTGTGTACAGTAGAAGACCACTAATCTGCACAGTTTGGTTCCGAGTGTTATGCAGATTTGAGGCTTTTTGCGGTCATGTCTATTCAATCTTTGATTACATTTTTTTAAATTCATATATTGAACAATTTAGATTGTTAAGACTTAAAAATAAATAAATTACACACTTGGAGTAAGGTAAAAACTATTAAATTATCGTATACGATTTCATGAAATGGTATTATATGGTATTATATGTGTGTGCTTCACGATCTTGGTTACGACGTTGGCGAAATTGGCTGCAACTTGTCATAACCCTAATAGTGTGGGCCGCTATAACAAAAAAGTATCCAGTTTTTCGTAAAATTTCTGATATAAAGTAGTTTTCAAAAACTTGTGTAAAATTGCAGACCGTTCTCATGTTATGTCGGTCCTAAGAATAATATTTCTAACACTGAAGAGTTTCCATGTATATATGGAATTTAGAAAATCTTCTCCAAAAGAAAGGTCCTGAAATGATATTGTAATTCCTCTAACTTCAAAGTTTAATCGGGCCCTGATGTTGTTTACTGAAATCTAATAAATACAGCTATTTTGAATATTACAACAGAATTAAACAGTTAAACTTATTTAACTTAACTTACTTTCCGATATTTAACTTACTTTCCGATGTTATTTTTTATTAATAAGAAAGAAAATTATTTAAATTTTTCAAATCATGCATTTATAATTTTTTTTTCCGTCTTTAATAACTAAATAATGAAAAAATATGCTTTTGTTCTGAGCTCATAAATATAACAATAAAATAATGTAACTAAGAGACATTGCAAAATTAAATCTTTCTGATTTCAAACCATAAACAAACGATACCACCACCATTTTACCTACTATGGCGTCATTAGAATATTGTCCATTGATTGTTGGAGAACTTACTTTGTGAATGATTTCCTCAATGATTCAATATTTCTTACGGTTCACGATGAATGAATCACCTGTGTTTGTTTAGGTTTATGGAATGAGATATTAAGCTGGAAACCTAATTTCAACTGAAATTATCCAAGGATATATGTATTTTTAATCGAAATTAAAAACAATGCTTTGATCTCGAAATAAAAAGTTTTAGTTTGTATAAATGGTTATTTCTGTTAATTATTTATTTAGAAACTTTTCCATTGTAGCGCATTTTTTAAAAAAGCTTGGCGCAATTCGGGCATTAGAAAGTGAGATATGTTGCCAAAATATATAAACAGCTATGAAAACAAAACTAATGAACTTTTATTTTTGTTTATATATGCACTTATATACATAAAAAATAATCGTTTCTAAATATATATAATATTTTTTTTATATACAAATTATGGCACAGATTTCAGATATGAACCGGGATACCTAACTGGCGCCAAAATGGTGTTATTTTGCCTGCTATGGTAACCCGGCTATTATTTTTTATTTATTAATAAATTGTTTATTTACTTTTATTTTCTGTTTTTAATTATATAAACTGTTTTGTTCTATAGTTATTATTCAAACTTTTATTTATTTATAGTTATTTCCTTTTCAAAATGATAGCAAATAATTTAAAAATATATAAGTAACTGGTATTCGAAAGCGAGATTTCTGCCAAATTGGCGTCAGAGAAAAATCACGCCAAACCCGATGCGTATATGACATCTGTGCATAAATTACTTCTGTTTCTTTATAAAAACGGGTAAATAGCATCTTTTATATTAAATAAATTGCATACATATGGAAAAAATCTACTTCTTAGTTATCCCGTCGACCAATTTCGCCAAATTATATAAATCGCCAAACCACTCGCCAAATTATACACATTGACTTTATCTTTGTTTTAAATAACGAAAGAACAATAAATTAATAAAACATTACTAAAAATTCAAATAAAACGTCGAATTAATGGTTTCTTTGGCCATTATTGGCATTTAACCTTGCAATTAATTAATTAATGGCAACCATTATTGGCATTTAATCTTACAATTTGGCGACAGTAATTTGGTCCACGGGATAACTAAGAAGTACCGGAAAAAATTGCTTGTGAGTATGAAGCAGTAAATAGGTTGTTAGAAAAAACGTTGGCAAACTTCTTTCTCGCCAAGAAACTTTTCTCCATACATAAGCAATGATTGCTAGAAATGCATTTTTAATTATGATATGCGCTTTTATGTTTCACTACAATTATGCATACTATACTGTGTGTATAAATGCTACAGCTCATATGCAGGGCTACACAAATAATTCGTAAGGGTTACTGAGTATGAGAGTAAATTGCTTAAAGGTGTTTTTAAAGGAGTTATGCATTTTTACTCTGAACTGCATTTAGTTTACTAAGAAATGTTTGTAGAATATAGATAAAATGGTATACAGGGTCACGCAAAGAATTGGATACATAACCGTCAATGGATGATAATAACTGGAAATGTGATTTCAGTAGTTTTAAGAGTAGTTTAAATTAAAATTTAGCTAAATAGTGGCTAGTAATAACGATACTATTGGCTATAGACGGTAACTGCTGAAATCAATTTTTAAAATTTTTTATGCGTCTTCTAAAATGTTTACTTAGTTATCTTATTTACCTTATTTCCCCAAATAACGAAGTTTTGTTAAAGCATTCAGGATATGTTGGAAAGTGTTTCATATTCTATGCTTAGCGCACGATTTTTCTTTCTTCTTTAGTCTTATTTTGCATTTATTTTATCTTAATTTTTTAGTCTTATACTGCTTTATAGAAACTTTGGCACAGTTGTCATATACGCCCCATATTGGCGCGATTTTTTTATCCGACGCCAATTTAGCGAAAACATCAACAGCATAAACAACAACATCCGGGTTACTATATCAAGCAATATAACGACACTTTGGCGCCAGTTAAGTACCCGTTGTGTATATAACATTGGCGTCAGAAAAAAATCGTGCCAATATGTATGTGACATCTGTGCCGAAACTTTAATATTTAATGTTTAAACGCTTCGCTCCACCCCCCTTGCATATAGTACAAACTATAACACAGATAGCGCAAAATAATAGACAGTTTTGTACTTCATACTGTAGGCGCTTTGGCGTTTTTTTAAAAAAAAGCTTGGTGTAATGTGGGCATAAGAGAGTGAGATTTGGGTACTTTTCTGTTATACCGGATACCATTGTCGCCAAGCGTAATAGTTGGCGCAAAATGAAAATCACGTGAATTGAAGCATTTGAAAAATAAATGAAAAAACATCGTCGATACTAAAGTGAGCATTTAAAAAATATAACTTTTGAGAATTCCAGACTTTTACGAACTATTTCATTAAATCACAAATATATATTTAAAATAAGTGAACAAATAACTGTTATAAAATAAAGCAATAAAATAAAACTCATATTAAACTGCTGGCATAAAATTACAAATATCTTTTAGCATTTTGAAATAATTGGCGCATTAGCATACATTTTGGCATGGTGTCCGTATAACGGAAAAATATCGAGATTTGTTGTCAAATCATATAAACAGCTATGAAAAGAAACTTGATGAGAGTTTTTGTTTGTTTTATATGTTTATTTTATATGTATATATTGATGTTTTTATGTACAAATTACATCTGTTCCTGTATAAAATTAGAGAAACGGCTTTTTTATGTTAAATAAATCGTATAAACATTGAAAAAAAAATGCGTGTGTATATAAAATGAAACAGTGGATAGGTTTCGGGAAAATATGTTGCCAAATTTCCTTTTTCGCCAAGGCACCTATACTGGAAAAGTACTTAAAGCACATAAAAATCACGCAGTTAGGAGCTCACACAGTACAGCGTCGTCTATTGGTGGTTATTTTATTAGTAGCATCGGGAGGAAGATGTAAAGATGTACTTTAAATTCTCACTCATAGATTTTGAAAAAATATCTTTAAAAAGCGGAGTTTAAATTAAATTTCGGTGACCTCCTTTATGAAAGATTAATGGTTTTAAATGGGAATTTCGCCAAATTAGCCAGCTATCACCAAGTTGGCTAACATTTGGCGCTACTGTGGTAACCCTGCATTACTATTTTTCAACAATTACTCATTTCAATGAGGCGGACCTACCGGAATTGTGAGGGACACACAGAGACTTGGATTTTATATAAATAGATCCCCGAATAAGAAGAATAAACCATCTTATTTTTTAAAGAAAGGTTTTTAAACTTTTAACAGTTTCACTAGAGGGAAATTCATTCATTATCAAAATGGGTTAATTTTCTAAAAATAAAATAAAATATATAATGACTTTATTTTACCATTGCGTAATATTTTTTATCATATATACACTACTGGCCATTAAAATTGCAACACCAGGAAGGAAAGAATGTGTGAGTGAGTGTGTCGACGGTGTTCTGAAGAGACCACAGCACGTAGAGCTACAAAATTTTGGGGAAAGGTACGTCTATATATGAAGTTTTGCACCTCGAAGCCCGATTTTCAATTTTTCGATTCGATTTCTTTTATTTAATTTTTTATGCGATTTTTAGCACTTTTTTAAGTTTTGAGGCGATTTTTCCATATAAGCGAGAAGAATACGATTTCTTTCTTTCAACCCAATATAGTAAATTTTGTTCTCTTTTCAAAAAAGTTTATTTGGAATTCTTGAAGCGATTTTTGAATTTTTAGCGAATTTTTTATGCAATTATTGAACAGCATTTAATGCATTCCCATACCTATAAGGAGGTTACCGTAGAGGGACACAGTTCTGTCGCCAAATGCCGCCAAGTTTGTCGCCAACTCCGCGATATATCGCCAAATTTGGCGACCAAAATGTGTCGCCAACAGTGACGCCAACTTGGCGATATCTCTAATATTTCGCCAAATTCCCATAGACTTCCATTGTAAATCAATTTGGATTACTTGCTTGCAGAAAATGAACAAATTGAGATATTTTAATGCAACAAAAACTAATATTAACTTAAGGATTATATTAATTCGATTTTTACACATTAGGAAAAAGAATACGGTTTCTTTCTTTTAATATTAAATTTTGTTCTCTTTTCAAAAAAGTTTATCCGGAATTCGTACAGCGATTTTTGAATTTTTAGCTAATTTTTTATGCGATTATTGAACAGCATGTAATGCATGTCCATACCTATAAAGGGGGTTATCGTAGGGGGGGATCCAGTTTTGCCGTCAAATAACGCTAAGTTTGTCGCCAACTTGGCGATATATCGCCAAATTTGGCGACTAAAATTAGTTGCCAAAAGTGACGCCAACTTGGCGATATCTCTAATATTTCGCCAAATTCCCATAGACTTCCAATGTAAAACAATAGGGTTTACTTGCTAAGAGAAAATCAAAAATTTGAGATATTTTAATGCAACAAAAACTAATATTAACTTAAGGGATTATATTAATTATATTTAAGGGAGTCCAAGTAAATTAATTACGAATAAAAGTAACATGATCTAATGCTTAGCATTATTTCCAAAACATAAATTTTAAGAGAGCCCACAGGTCAAAAGAATTAGATTTGAAACTTTTATCCAATTATAGTAAATTTTGACTTTCCTGATTTTTGAACTTTTTGTGATTTTTAATGAGATTTTTACGTTTCTTCGCAATCTGCTATAATTTTTTGACATTCCATTTTTGACCTAAAGTACATTCTGCCCTCATTTCAATAAAGTTTATTCGGATTTCGTAAAGCAATTTTGAATTTTTCGGGAATTTTGTATGTGATTTTTAGTGTATTTTAGCGATTTGCTACTATTTTTCCACATTAGTGAAAGGAATAAACTTGCAATCTTCGAACACAATATATAATTCTTTTTTCTCTTTTCAAAATTTGCGAAGCGATTTAAAAATTTTTCGCGAAATCTTATTGTGATTTTCAGAGCTTTTTCGTAATTCCTGATGTTTTTTGACGTACCCGGGCAACGCCGGGCAAGGTTGCTAGTTCATATCATAAAATTATAAAAATTGCAAATTCAGCGTATTTATGTTCGGATATATTTGTATTATTGCTGCACACAAAATTAGCACATTAGAAGCACAATTTCAGGAGATATAAATAAAAATATGAAAATGTAATTTAACATTAGAAGCGCTAAATTTTCAATGTTTATAATTCAAAAACTTATTTTTCAAATGACTTGAAATTTGGTGTCTAGGCACCGAAGATTTGAAATATCTCGTTAAAATTGGGTATAGTTATTGAAAAAAATGAAGTTTGGATTCGTTTCAATATGTAGATGGCACCCTAAGCAAATTTTATATACATCATTTAAAAATAGACTTTATTTCCAATCATTCGGCACCAGTAACTTTCATCTACGATAATTTGTTCAGGAGTTAGTAGGAGGTGTTTACCTTTTTTTTCCACGACTGTACGTACATACAGAACCTGCGGGCACATTAGCTCTTAGACTTTGATAGCCTGTGAGCTAAAATCAACTATTTGAGGGAGGGAATTTTGGTGGGAAGTTAAAAATTCGGATTCAGCAACCTAAAAAACATATAGTAAGCCTTTTCCAGAACTACCATGAATTTTGCTAGTTAGAGCCCCTATACGGTCTCTATTGCCTGGACTACAATCTAACTTTTGAAACAACTTTCAACGTATGAGCGATAACGGGTACAGTACTAATAAATATGAAATGTGCCCAGTTAAACGGATGGCATTGAGCTCGCAGGCTACTCATACTAATTGCATACTACACTATTATTTCAAAGAATATTGTCCTCGAAAAAAAAATTAGGGGATTTTAACCTTTTCCTTTCATTATACTTAACTAATGAGCCTCCAAATGTCATCAGGGAAGCGCCTTATCGAAATAAATCGGTATACCAAATTTGAAGCAGATAGGATAGAAAAACACATTTATCCAAATTAAAGAGGGTATTAGCTCCCGTCTCCGCCTTTATATTTAACGAATGTACTTCCAAATGGAATCAGGGAAGCGCCTTATCAGAATAAACCGGTATACCAAATTTGAAGCAAATCGGATAGAAAAACACATTTATCTAAATTAAGTTGATACCGGTTAAAGAGGCTACATATCACAAAACATTACTGGCGTAGTCGGTAAGAGTACGGAGTAGTTATTCAGAATAATGATTGTTAGTTTTGTTTGTAAAATACATGGCAATATAGGAAGGGGGAGATATAACTGTTCAGACATATAGTTATTTATGATGTGTTTGGTTCTGTTATATATGTTCAGATGAGATTGCTTTGTATAAATTATTATGTATTCGAAATAAGTGTGAAATAGGGTATAGCTGACTTGTATGTATAATCCTTGTGTATATCTGTGTTATGGTTGGTACGTTTAAATACTGAGGTCAATGATTTATGAAAATCTTCGGAATTGCTGTGAATTGATTTTATTTCAAATGATATATATTGGGATATAAAATTGAGATATTTTGATAAATTTTTTGATAAAGATGATAAACTGATTATATGTATGAAGTTTACAGTAATATTTGAGCTTACAATTTTGCATAACTGAGTGGTGCATTGTTGATACCGAGTTGAATTGGGTTTTTGCACGATTTGGGTGGACAATTTTGAGATTCTTTGTCAGGCTGGTTAAGAGAAAGGAAGGGGGATAAATGGCGTTTTTTGGGAAAGGCCGCAAGGAGAATTTGTGATGTGTGGCAGAGGAGATGGGAGAACAGCCTGCTCCGGATGCAAAAATAATTGATTTAAAAGAGTTGATTATGACAAGTAAGAAGTATGAGGCTGAATTTCTGAAGGGATTATTAGAAACAATTGTAGAAGCGAGATTGGAAAGAGAAAAACTGGTGTTAGAGAGAGAAGAAAGAGAGTTTGAATTGGAAAAATTAAGGTTGGGAAAGAGTACTGAAAGTAAGGAATCTAAGATTGGATTGGATGTGGAAGGGTATAATTACGGAATAGAGGTTACAAGGCTGATGCCGAAATTTAATGTTAGGGAAGATGACATTGTTTTGTATTTGTCCATTTTCGAAAGGCAGGTAAAGAGGATTTGTTTGAATCCGAAACACTGGGTGTCAAGTTTGTTGGTGTTGTTGCGATCGGAAATTATTCAGGTTCTTGCACGTGAGGCAGAGGAGAAATTTGAAGACTATGATTATATAAAAAAGATTTTGTTAAAGCGATTTAAGTTGAGTCCCGAAAAATTTCGTAAGAAGTTTTTGGAACATCAACGAAACCACGAACGGACATAGCGAAAATTTGTGTTTGAAATAAACGGTTATTTTCAGGTATGGATTGATGGGCTGAAAATTGTCGATTTTGACTCCCTGAAAGAGTTGATGATAACTGATCCATTAAAAAGAAGAGTACCGTATGAAATGAGAGAACTTTTTGTGGATGAATGGCCGAAAATAGTGTACCCCACTGAGTTGGCTGAGAAGCTCGATTTGTACGAAAGTGTGCGAGAGGACTGTAGGAGGCAGGTTATGAGGGATAGATATGTGGAAAGGAAAAGTAGTTTTTCCCTGAATCCTAAGTATGTTGATAATAGGAAAGCTGGTTTTGCACCATATCGCAAACAGGAATCTAGAGCTTATACTTATAAATAAAATACACAGATAAATAATAAAGTTACTTGCTATTCGTGCAGAGGGGAAGGTCATAAGGCTCCATTCTGTCCAAATAAACGTAGTATTTCAGCTATCCAGAGATCACAGAAAAATTCGGTGCAATCTGAGAGAAAAACTGGGGAAAACTAATCGCCAATATTGACTGCTAGAATAACAATACCGGTATCTGCACACGTGCGAAAGGATGGAGAGTGTGATGAATTGGAAAGGGTGAACATTAAATGTGGAGGTAATGTTGTGGATGGAATCTATGATTCTGGGGCTCAGATTTCGGTGATACAAGCAGATTTGGTCAAGGATATGGCTGAGGAGGGAGAGGAAAGGATCGAGATAACCTCAGCGTTCGGAGAAAGTGAAGTCACTCCGTTAAGAGTGATACCAATGAGAACAGATGATGGATTCCATGGAGAAGTTTTTGTGGCTTGTGCTATTTCGAAAAAACTGGTTAATGGTATGTTAATATGCCAAACGGCTTATGAAGCGTTTAACCATAGCGTTATATTGTATACTAAGACACGACTATCCCAGTCAGGTTAGCAATGTTAATTCAGAGAAGGACAATGATCCACAGATAGACCATGAGGTGGAGAGAGAGCAGAACATTAATTCTGAGAAAGATACTGGTGGGGATCAGGAAATATATGACTTTGGTGAAGGTGAACAAGCCGGCAATAAAAATGAGAGTGAGGGAAGAATAAAGGAATATTTTCTCAAATTACAAAAAGCTGATGATTCGTTGGAAAATATATGGAAAATAGCTAAAAATAATAAAAATGATTACTTTATAGAGGAAGGGATACTAATGCATTTTTAAAATGTGTGCGGTGAAGACGTGAAACAAGTAGTGCTGCCTATGTGTAAGAGACAACATATTTTATCAGTTGCTTATAAAATTCCCTTGGCAGACCATCTGGGAAAACAGAAGACGAAACAGAGAATTAAGTATTCTTTTGATTGGTCGCGGTTGAAGAAAGACGTAAAAAATGTTGTGCAAGTTGCAAACAATGTCAATTAAGAAGAACTGTCACATATAAAGATAGGGTAACCATACGTCCGTTAGTGCGACCAGAAAACCAGTTTGAAGTGTGGAGTCTGGATTGTTTTGGACCTTTGGAACCACCTTCTTCTAGAGGACATAAATATGTGATATCTGCTGTGGACCTGTGTACCAGGTCGGCCGAGGCTGTACCAGTTAAAAATATAACTACAAAGACCACATGTGAAGTGTTAAAGAAAATATTTACCCAAACGCGATTCCCAGTAACTATATTCGCAGATCAATAACCGAATATTACTTCACAATTGTACGATGCATTTTTGGATACTTTGGGGTTAGCGCCGAGATTTTTAACTCCTGGACACCCAGAGAGTATGGGAACGGTAGAACGCTGGTTGACTAATCTTACACGAGAAAGAGTTGCAAATTTTATTCCATGGGGTGAAGACGCTGAAAATGTATTCAGCCAGTCAAAGGAAAAATTGTCACAAATGTCATCAATGTTTACCCCTAAACTAGATCGACTGTTTCAGTTGTATACTGATGCTTCCGTCAATGCTATCGGAGATTGCTTTGCTCAGATGGATGATCAGGCACAAGAGAGACCTACTGCATTTTTTAGTAAGAAACCTACAGATACCCAGATGCGTTGGGCTACTATATAGAGAGAGGCAAACGGTGTAATAGAGGCTTTGAAGAGGTTTGACACTCGGATATTCGGTGCAGAGATTGAGGTCATTTCGGATCACAATCCACTCTCTTTTCTTACGAGTAGCGTCCCGCATGGAGCAAAATTGGCTCGTTGGTCTCTGGCGTTGCAGAGATACAATTTAACTATAAATTATCGTAAAGATTCTAGACATTTAAATCCAGATTCTATGTCAAGATTGACTTTTCATGAACTGTAATTTAGTTCTTTATTGTGTGTTTTGAAAATTATTGGTGAGGGGGGGGGGGTTGTGTATTAAATTATAAAAATTTATGTTGATGAATAATATTATATATACCGTAATTTCTGGTATATAGCCCGCGGATCAAACAATCGTGTTTCGACCCAGAAATTTTTAAAAATAAAATGTAACTTTTTAGATCACGGTAAATATTGGTCTTCAAATACTGAATAAAGTTTCTGGGTACAAACTGAATTGTTTGACCTGCGGGCTATACACTGGAAATTACGGTATATGTATTTCTTGAATTAGTTAGTTTCAATAGTTATAATGGGAAGTTCCACATTATTCTCATCTTTGCTAATAAAACCTGTGATATGTTTATGACTTTACGCTTCATTGTAACAAGTGTCACGAATGAGCTTCTTTGGGGGGAAAGTTGTCAGAGTTGTGAAACCAGCGGACAAATTTAAATGCCTAGAATGGACCTTTTTCTTTAATTCACAGTCTGCCGCCAAACTCTAGGTGACACAACTGGCAACGTGAGGAGACAGAGGATCATGAGAGCTGATGCAGAGGAAGTTGGAAAGGGTAGACGGTGGAAGAGTTTTACGTAGTTTTAACGTATTGTTTTCATTTTTAAGATATGTGATGCTTTTAGAGTATTAAACGTGTTGAGTTTAATTCTGTGTGGTGTTCAAGATTATATGAGTGGTGTGAATTTATTTCAATGGCTCCCTATTTGAAATTATACTCGACGGCGAGTTTGATGGTTAAAGAGGCTACATATCACAAAAACATTACTGAGCCCCTATACGGTCTCTATTGCCTGGATTACAGTCTAACTTTTGAAACAACTTTCAACGTATGAGCGATGACGGGTACAGTACTAATAAAACTGAAATGTGGCCAGTTAAACTGGTGGCATTGAGCTCACAGGCTACTCATACTAATTGTATATTATACTATTATTTCAAAGAATAATGCCCTCGAAAAAAATTTAAGGGGATTTTAACCTTTTCTTTTCATTATACTTAACCAATGAGCCTCCAAATGTCATCAGGGAAGCGCCTTATCGAAATAAATCGGTATACCAAATTTGAAGCAAATAGGATAGAAAAACCCATTTATCTAAATTAAAGAGGGTATTAGCTCCCGTTTCCGCCTTTATATTTAACCAATGAACTTCCAAATCTAATCAGGGAAGCGCCTTATTAGAATAAATCGGTATACCAAATTTGAAGCAAGTCGGATTGAAAAACCCATTTATCTAAATTAAGGGGTGTGTATTAGCCCTCCTCCCCCTTCATTTAGACTTAAACAATGAACCTTCAAATCTAAGCAGGGAAATGCCTTATCAGAATTAACCGGTATACCAAATTTGAAGAAAATCTGATAATTCTGCATGAAAAAACCATTTATATAAGTTAAAGCAGGGAGGTGTTAGCACCCCTTTACCCCTTTATACTTTACCAATGAAACCACAAAACTAATCAGGAATGAGACTTATCAGAATAAACCTAGAAAAAAATTGAAGCAAATCGGATATTTCTATCAAGAGATACCGCGTTACGTACATACGTACGTACATGCATACAGAACCTGCGGGCACATTAGCACTCAGGCTTTGATATCCTGTGAGCTAGCAATACCCACAGGGGTTATTTTTGAGAAACTGCATTCTAGGATCAGTTGAATACATCCTAACATTTATTATTTTTTTAAATTTACTCAAATAAGAGAGGGAAGTAGTAGTATAATAACATTTGGCACTGCATAATTTCCTAAATAAAAATATATGTATAGTTGTGACGATCTTGGGCGACAGCTCATGGAACGATGTAAATAATGAAGCAACAATCGCTTCGTAACACTCTAAGAATTTAGGCAGCAGTCGCTTAAATACCAATCATGACCACGTATTCAATCTTTCATCTGCACTTTACTAACTTAGGCCTTGGTCGATAAGCATTGGAATTTCCCCAATAATGACAAGACTTTATCACCAAAGAAAAAATTTTATCATGTCCTCTAAAAAGAATACAGAGATCAAATATCAACCACACAGAGGCCGTCCAGAAATGATGCAACTCTTACGCTTAAAGGAGGGAGGGGGTTATTGTGACAGTTTATGACAAGGGGGTTCGAGGGGATAAGAAGAAGTGTGACATATCGCATTTTGGTAAAACATTAGAGGCCTTACTATCACTGCATTGACATTAGAAGGCTTACTATCCCCGAGGATGAGAGTGATATCAAAATCCTTTTGTACTCTATGGACGAGCATATAACTTCTCCAAGGGAGGCAGAGTCGTAATAGTAAAAGATTCAGAGCAATTTCTATTTTATGATTGATTATATAATTTTATAAATGTTCATATTAATGTAACAAATGAAATGTAATGGCAATTCCATTTAAGTAAAAGTAATATCGAGGCTTCTTCTTCAAAATCAATCTGTTATAAAGTATTTTGTGTTCATAAAGTAAATATAAGATTTAAAACCAAATATATTAAATTCCATTTCTAATTCTAAAATACTACTGTTTTCAATTTCTCTTTCATATTAATATTTTATTATTATTGTATATTAATTATGTTTTCAGTTGTAAACCTCAATCTTATTTCATACAAAATAAGTACACGAATCATTTTTATAGTTACGCTCACAAATGTCATTAAAACACACAGTTAAAGTTCAAAAATAAAATTTTAAATATGATCTATAACGTAGTTCTTTGTTTCTGAACTGCAAGTATATGTTTACATAATATAGCGTGACATGTGACAAGGCGAGGGGAGTGGGTATTGTGAAGTGTGACATTTTGTGACAAAAGGGAGAGGGGGTAAAATGTTGAAAAAAAGTGTGACATCATTTATGGATCGCTCCACACTTCATAAACAGGAAGCACCTTTTTCCACCATCGCTGCCCACGTTCCATTTTGTACTACTCTACCCATGATTCAATTATTTCCGTGGCGTCTTCTGGACAGCAACGTAGTTTTTAATATCAACAAATGCCAGGAAATTCCACTATTCCGCGCTCATGTTAAATAGTCGAAGGCGGGTGTTTTTTTACGCAATGGAGATATAAGGGAGAGTGAATGGGCGAGCGGCAAGTGGAGGGAACTCTTTATCGCAAGCGACATGATATTCAAAAGATATTACCGAATCAGAATTCTGAGGCAAATCGAGTTATGGAACAAAAAAGATGAAAGAAAAAAAATGGTATAAATCATATAACTTTAATAAATATCAGCTATTTTGGAAAATAAAAAGGTCATGAGGTAATATTATTAAGGGAACATGTTTTTTAGAAGAGTTTGAAGGAAACTAAATACGCGTTTTTAATAAGAGGATTTAAATGAATGGGGTGAATGGAATATTATTTAAGATATGGAATAATTTAATAAACTAGGATTGTAGAGTAATTTTGAAAATAATTTTTTATGGAATAATTTTAATAATGCGCGAAAATTTAATTTTCGTTACTTTTTCTACCATCATAGAATAAAATGTGTTAGTTTCCAAGGCAACAGAGTACAAACGAATAAAATCTTCACTATCTTCTCATCGAAACATTCGGATACTATTGCATGTAGTTTAAACATGTGATAGTTTCTGGATGAATTGTTTGGACTGTAGCAGGGTGCTGCAACAGTTAGAATGGCTAAGCATTTCTTAATTCTAAACATTGATTTTCAACTGAATATTCAAGGAAAAGCGTGTAAGTTTCATCGGCTGCTGCATATAATCTGATGTTGACAATATATCGAAAAGGAGTAAAGGATAACGCAATTCACACGTCTATAATCATTTAAGAATTAAGAAAATTAATTAGGAGCTTAGAGGTTTCACTACGAATGCAACTTCACTGTAAGAAAAAACAAATGATTTTTAATCTAAGAAAATGAAATATAACGACGAACGAGAAAATATAATAAACTCTTCTGATTTGCCCATGATATCTAAAAAGAGCCTTTATTTTTAGAAACCTCATAATTCACTATATTTTAGAGATTTTAAGAAGCATTTATAACAACAAAGTTTCTTTTACATCCACGGATTTTCGGTAATGTATTCGAGTAGATTTTCATGTTTATTAATCAGTTTTCGCTAACGTGAATAACAATTTTCCGGATGCTATATATTCTCAATTAAACATTTCAAGTTCTCTAATTGAGATTAATACATGCAAGAGTAACACAATGATATTAACTTAAATGATAATTTTATTGTATTTACACTGCAAATAACGGCGTCTTAAATTCAGACACATATGTGACTGAAAAAGTAATTCATGCACTTAAGTGTCTGAATATGGAATTTCAGACATCACAGGTGTCTGATATTAAGACACTTAAGTGTCTTACTATATTATCATGATACGAACACTGTAAACTGACGTCTGAAATTCAGACACATACATGTCTTAAACCACAGTGTTCAATTTTCAGACATTATAAAGTGTCTTAATTTTTAAGACACGTGTATGCGTCTGAATTTAAGACATATCAAACGTCTGAATCGGATCCATTTTTGACCAACCTGCAATTTCTGCAATAAGCAGCCAATTTTCCCCTGTTTTTTTGTAAGCTTTATACACTGTAAAAAATATCCGTTAAAATATGAAAATTATATTGCCAATTGAGACGCCAGTTTACGTATTTTAATGCAAATTTTCTTCCATAAATTCCAAAAGATTTTCTATTTTTTGCATATTTCTGTATTTAAAAATTTCCATGTAAAGATACAATATAACCTTTCATGGACTTATCCACATAATTAAATCACCACTTTCACTTTCTAAACCCACGTATATTAGACATGATTTTTTTATTTATATTCTAACCAGTACCAGTAGCGTATCCAAAGGTTGGGCTGACATGTCCTTTCTGAAATTTATAGAAAATGTCAAGTTTAATTACGAAAGTTTAGCAAAAGGCAGGTTTTAATCTTAGAAAGTGTGTTATTTCGCAGAATCCACGAAAATTTTCGTTTCAGCCAAGTTTCCGTTTTGCAGAGGTTTACTGAAGTTTTATTTACTGTTCCTTTTTAAACCTGTTTAAAAAGGAATTTTTTCGGTATCTTGAATTCTAGTTTTGAAATTTTTACTGTATCTCAGACCCCTGCGTTTAGGACCAAAATAAATAAAAATTTCTACATATAGTTGTCTTAAAAAGAAACTGTCTTAGGATATGAAAATAATCAAACGCAATGAAAATTAAAATGATGAATGCAATGAAAAAATGATTTGAAAATAACCAAAAGCAGCGGCGCCACCTATTTTAAATAAGAGAAGTTGAACTTATTATCTTTTTTTAAATTTCGAATTATAAGGAAATACGCTTAACAAGAAAACGCTTAACATGAAAAATCGTTTAACACGAAATGATATAGTGGTCCGGACAGTATATTATGCAGTTTAATGTATTTTTTTCCTTTTAACACGAAATAAAATTCGTTTGACACAAAAAATTTCGTGTGAAATGTAGTTTCTGACGACGAGTCTGATAACTCAATCTACGATGTAGTTCTTGTCCCCTCTACTTCAGAAATGCAGAAAATAATTAAAAGTGTGTGCAGTTAATTAGATGTGCTTTCGAATGGAGATATGAATAAAACAATAGATGATCTCAAACAATTTGTGGGCAATATGGTGCTGAAAAAGACACTTAAAAAAATATCTAATTTTTTCCCCCAAAAAATAATTTTTTACTTGCTTTTTATCCTAATGGATGCAACCTTCAAGTAGTTTAACAGGAAATCGAAATAAAATTTGACGACGGCGAAAATATTAGTGAGTTTTCTTTTCTTTTACGAATCTTTTAACACGAAATTCTTTTAACGCGGAAAAAAATTTTGGTCCCTTCAGTTTTGCGTTAAACGTATTTCACTGTATATGGAATAGGTCTGTTTTTTTTACTATGCTAGCCTTTTAGCTAACGATTGAGTATAGATTTGGTTCGGATTTCCCCGTGAGAAAATTAGTTTCATCAAAAAATTTTACCCTGTATTTCGATAGAAAAAAAAATAAAGACAGAATATTTGGGATTAAAACAATGATTTTTATTATTTTTGTAGAAAAATTATACATAATATTTATAACTGAGAATTTTGTTCAGAATATATAGCATATAGGAAGGGGTTAATAAGTCCAATTTAAAAAAAAATTGCCATGTATTCAACCAATCAGAAGAAAAAAAAAGAAAAACAATCAAAGAAAACAGAAAACTATATCACTGCATTCGCATTAAAATTATATACAGGTTTTAGACAATAAGAAATGCATTTTTTTAATAAACAATTGATTTTATTTTAAAAAGGAGTTGAATTATTACCCCCCCCCCCTCCCACACACACACACACACACACGCACACATAACTGAAACGGGACAGGCCCTGAATTAAATATATATCGCATATATATCGATCCTACATCGCATGAAATTAAAAAGCAAAATATTCAAAATTCTAGAGAGAAGATGTGTAAAATCGCACAGAATTATAAGTAGATTGACATTACCATAAAATAAATTGTGAGTCATAATAAGTAACAATATTTGAGACTCCCATATGTGGAGGCGTGGCCGAGAGAATAAGACGGTTAGTCTAGAAACCAGGAGGTCCCGGGTTGGTATCCTGGGACGGGTAAGTGCAAAATTCTTATTGTTGTCAATTAAGTAAATCATGTAAAATGTGCGAGATCTCGTATTGAAATATGTGTGTGTGTTCCCTTCCTTGAAAGCATAATTTTTATTTTTTAAATACAGAAATTTCCAAAAAAAATTAAATTTTTTTGGAAATTTAAGAAATTTCCATTAAGATAAATAAATTGACGCAAATTGTACTGGCGTTTTGATTGGCAATACAATTTTTATATTTTAAAGGATTTTTTTTCTGTGTATAAGGCTTACCGAAAAAAGATGAAAAATGGCTACTTTTGCAGAGAAATTAAAGGTGGTCATACATGGTGGCCATTCAGACGTTTGAAATGTCTTAAATTTAGACACATACAGGCGTCTTAAAAATTTAGTCACTTTAAAATGTCTGAAAATTGAACAGTCCTTTCCAGACACTTATGTTTCTGAATTTCAGACATTTTAGTTTACAGTGTAATTAATCATGTGTGTCTGTAAAATACATTTGTTGAGGATGAAAATATTTACAAGCAAGGTCTCCATACGTATATACTCCGAAAAATATGAAAAAATTACAGAATGTTCTTATCAATGTTATATTCTTTTACGATTTAAAACAAAATTAAAAATTTAAATTAATTAAACATTTTTCAAGCTCAAAATTAAGTCCAATTGAGAATTTTCGATTCAATTTTGTTGCTATGGAAACGGCTTCGATATTGAAATGTATAACTGCAGCATTCTTCATCTGGTCCTTACTTTGGAATACGCTTAAAAATATGAAAATATTTTTTTTCTTTTAATATGAAAATATTTTTGAAAATGTTTTTCAGCGATAAACTTAAGTAATTGCAGCAACAAGCAATACATATATATATTACAAAAAAATATACATTAAACTTCCTCATTGTCTAATAATATTTACACGCATTCTAAAAATCAATTAATAAGCAATTTTTACATTCATTAAAACCGTTTGCTTTCGGCGAGGAAAAGTGCTGCTTGTCAAATTGCGCGACGCTTTTGTCTTTTCGCGCCAAATATTCGAAAGTATTTTATTTTTTGCAGACTTACTTCGGTAATGCCGGCGCTAAATTTGACTGATCTTTTATTACATGCAAAAATAGTTTAACTTGTATTTTATTTTATTCTGTGTATTCCCGGTAAGGAGACCTTCCTTGTTAGAAGCGGTAGAATCCTACAAACCGATATTTTGGTTTGAGTAAACTGATTAATACACTATAAAAACTACTCGGGAAAGTTTTTCCAAAAATCAGTGGCCGCAAATAGAACTTAGGTTATACAATTGCTCCTATAACTCCAGGAACTATACGAGATTCTGAGGTTACTAAAAGTAAAGAACTCTTCACGTAATAACTCGGCAGGGGTCATTGTTAGCTTGTCGTTCGTGCTTCTATTACATTTTCTTTTATTAAGTATTCATTGTATTTTTCATCAAGGTGTTGATTGATTACTTGTGAATTTTCATTTATTCTACCGCAGAATTTTCGGAGTGCAGTTTTCCGCGTATCCGTCCGAGGTACCTACCTACGTCCCTTTTGCCGGGACTCTAGAGGAAGCCAGGAAAAAGATAATAATTTTCTTTTTTGAAAATTTGAAACCGGACAAATTTAAAAGGAAAATTGATTAAATCAAAGACTTCGAAAAGCGGAAAGGGTTGGGCTCGGTGCCCTGAAGCTATCGTATGACTGCAGCGGCTGGGAGCTCAAGAGGTTATACAAGAGGTAGTATCAATTCTTCAAGGGCAGATGATCGGCTACTGTGCTAGTTAAATTTAGCACATTTTGGCAGGCAGTGTTTTTATTCGAAATATTTACTACAATTTTCCAAAGATAGTTTTCACTTTACTTAAAATCTGGACGTTCCGTTGTTAAATAAAGCAATGGTTACTACTCAAAAACACTCGTAGTCGTTTTGAATAAAAAACGTGCTAAGTTGATAACTAGAATAATGAACTCTGTTCAAAGAAAGTCTTTATCAATAAAGATATTGAAAATGTAGCCGTTTGAGCGATGAAACATGTGTCTATCTGAATAAAGCTATTTATATGCCTTTTAAGTACATATTTTTAGGTGCATTCGTAATTATATAAATAGTCGTCGTCACCTATAGTCGTCGTTCGGTCCGTCTGTCCGTCTATCCATCTGTCCGCATATAACAGAGCAAAAATTACCCAACCGAATAGTTTGAAATTTTAAATATAAAGTTGCTAGAAAATTTTGTCAAGTCATTTAAAATTTTATGAAAATCGGATGTATAGTTTAATCACAGGGGCATTCAAAACTTTTCCGTTACATTACGGCCAGTGGGAAAAAATATTGCAAATGCATTTTATTAATGTTACAGCTTTCCGAACAGTCTGAAATTTTAAATATATAATTGTTGCAAAATTCTGTCGAGTCACATCAAATTCTATGAATATCGGATGTATAGTTTTATTACAGGGACAGTCAAAAGTTTTCCGTTCCATGACGGCCAATGAGAAAACAATATCGAAAGTGGGTTTTAACGATGTTACAGCTTTTCGAACAAAATGAAATGGATATGCACTTATGAAGTGCACTAAAATATACATTCAGTACAATATGCGGTGCAAATAATATTTATAAAACTAGTTATATTACGAATGCACCTCGTTTTCCACTTTTGACGAGCAATTTACAACTTGTTTTTATCACGTATAGCAATTTTTAGCTTAGTTTGGTCAGAAAAATATCCAAATTCTCTTCTTCAACATAAAGAGCTGCACAAAAGAATTCGGATGTTTTCCATCAAATAAGCTACAAATTGCTAAAAGTGCTTTAAAAAATGTTGTTAAACGGCATATAAATACCCTTTATTCACATCGGACATATGTTTCATCGCTAAAACGGCTACATTTTCAAGATCTTTATTGATGCAAATATTTTCGCAATTTTTGTTTTAAAACAAGAAAGTGTTAAATAAAAACACGAGACAACATGTACAATGAAAAACAAATGCAAAGATAAAAATATAAAATAAAAATGGATATTTGGGAGCTTGAACTAACTTCAACTATTGTTTCTAAGTCTGCAGAGCATCTCTTTCCAAATTTTTAGTAACTCAACGGAGGCTGAAACATTGCAGATATTCCTACTGCATAAAAAGTTCTCCATCGATTCTCCGATAATTGATGGTAAATAAAATCGTGATGGATAAATTATTCTACTATTTTTAACTTCAACTATTGCTTCTAAGTCTGCAGAGCATCTCTTTCCAAATTTTTAGGTAACTCAAGGGAGGCTGAAACATTGCAGATATCCCCACTGCATAAAAAGATCTCTATTGATTCCATGATAGTAGATGGTATCGGGGAAAATCAATATCTGGGAAATAAAATCGTGATGGATAAATTATTCTACTATTTTTTAAACCAATCTGTTAAAGCTCTTTGCTTTTCATTGTACATGAGGTCATCAACAAAGATTTTGAAAATGTTGCTGTTTGAGGCGATGAAACATACATCGATCTAAATAAAGGGTACCGTCAACCGCGGCTACATTGGTCCACTTTTTCCTTGTTCCACTAACATTTCCATTAATAAAACTTATATATGACTAGCTGACACGCCCGGCGTTGCCCGGGCCCATAATAATATTTAAAAAGTGAATCTGAAATTTTTATCGCAGGTCCGTACAGAGGGGGGTGGGGGGGTGTAGACGGTGCAAATTACCTGGGCCCGACTCTTGTTCAATTCCAAAGTTGTGTAAAGTCAAAGGTTAAGTTTTTTAATTTTTATATGTTTCATACTTTAAACTTTTTTATTCCAAATTAACTGATGAATTTAATTAAAATGTAATTACATTTTCAATAATTTATTTTTTTATTTAAAATCTTTATATGAAAAAGCAATCACAAATAAAACATAAAGTGTAATATTGAAAAAAATAAAATAAAATTGTAAGCAAGTAGTACTATAATGATTTTTTTTTAAAGTACCATCCAGCAAATTTATTTTCTAATAGTGTAAAGTCTGTTTATAACGGAATTCTGCAATAAACGAAAAAAAAAAGTTCCAGCTCCCCCACCCTCCCCCCAAGAAAAAAAATGCTATTATGCTTTGTTCAATTTATCACTGGTCGTTTCCGTTTCCGTCTAAGCAGGTTTTATTGTATCTTATTTCTGTGTGTGTGTGTGGGAAGGGGATAATATTCTTAAATGAACCTGAAATTCGTATCGCAGGTCCGTACAGTCAAAACTACCTGTCCGTACAAAATTACTTTTTACGTCATGACAACGTTTTGTAAAATTCTTGCTGCTGTTTAATTCGCATTTCAATACAGCGCTTTGCAGAAATTGCACGTTTCACCCACTGTATGCATGCCCCGGAACGTTTTCAGTAATTTTGATTTCAGAAGCACCGCGTGCATGCTACAGTTATTAAGCCTATTTTGCCGATTGCTTAACGGCGTTCTCTATTTGGAGATCGAATCTATTTCGATCCGACTCGAATTCGGCTTCTTTTTCACTTTCAAGCATTCACCGAGATTTTTTATGGGCATTTCAAATGATATTTTGAAGCTACATAATTGCAGCGAAAGATATCGCACCGAAACCGCGAAACGTAAACAAACCCGATAGCCATAAATCCTGCCAAGGACTCTTACACAATAGCCAATCAGATGCGACTCTCGGGCGTTGCCATTAAACAATAACAAATAATCGCGATTTCTGTGCCACGTACGTTAGCGTAATATATATATAGATTTTTAAACGTAGAAATTGAATTGTAATAGATTAACAGCAAACAATGAGCAAACAGTATGGTTTTATATACTCAATTATTTATTTATCTTTATTTTTTAACTATATTTAAAGTTTTGGAACAAAGTAGCCCCTGCTGGGGGCTTTTTTGGTCCATTCACTTATTGTCATATAAAATGAATACAACTCATATGTTGGAATGTTGAAACCAATCAGAAATTGGTTACAAAACGATCTGCTTATGAATTAACACTGCAAACTTGATAAACAATTTTTTTTCAACATTTAAACACAATAAACCAACTGTTAATATTAAAGAAACGAGAAACAGTTTTCATCATGTTATCCTCAGCAACTGGAACAAACATAATTACTGTAACATTTTGCTAAAGTACCATTTGAAAAAAAATGTTACTTAACACATTTTTTAAGAGATTTGTTTGTATAAAAGGTATTTCTGAGTAACTGGCACTATAGCCGGACCAAAAAACGCCTGGCACAAAGTAGCCCGAAAAACTAGTTTTTATATTAGTTTTATGAAAATGTAAAAATTTTGTGTCAAAATAAAAAGTTAAAGGAAAACTATGATCATGCATGGGTTACAGGTTACTAAAGGTAATATTTTGACACTTACCTTATTTATATCTCTTATCCAGATTGTCTCACCATCGAAAGTTCGGGGAGTTAAAATCTACACACGAAAACAGTTGTTTAAAAACGCATCCTGTGTTGCCACTAAAAAATTTTGAATTACCTCCAAATTATTTAAATACCCTATAGTAGGGTCTAAAATATTTTTCAAGGGCAAAAACTCCGAATTATCTTGTATTGTTTGTTCAATACAAAGAATAAAACTCTTTTTTATGGGATGGACTAAAGTAACCCCGCACAGACCTAACTAGCCCCTGTTGACGGTATTTAAAAGCCTTTTATGTAAATATATTTTTTTATCACTTTTGGTAATTTTCAGCTTAGTTTGGATGACTATAAGTGATTTTCATGCACACTTTTATTGCGTTTTCCACTATAGCTGGTACTTGATGAAATTGGGCTTTCAAATGTATTATGCGTTTTCCATATTGTTTGCTTAGATATCATTTTCATTAATTTAGCACAGCTATTCTATTTTGTACAAAAAGCATACGAGTTATAATTCTTCAACTGAGTGAAAATTGTTTACCCATGGATTTGAATCAATGCTTAAGATGCCAATGTTCTGCCACATGAGCTTTTTTGGACGCATTTTATAATCGTTACTGTCATCATTTGTAAAATGTGAAAAATATTTATTTGAATATATGCCTAAACTTTTTGAAAATTTTAAACATAATTTAAAGAAATATTATATGAATTTGATAGCAACGCCTCCTGTAAGATTGAGAAATTTGTTAAATGATAAGATTGATCCAGAGCCGATGTCAGAATCCTCAAAAATCTATAGAATTCCAGTCTCTAAAGAAGTAAATTAAAATGAAAAGAAGTGTTATAAAATAAAAGAATATATAGGTATGGCCTTACAGAAATTCAAAACTCGTTTGAAAGAACACATTTCATATATTAAATTCTATAGAGCTAAAACTGCACTTTCAAGATTAAAACAAGAGGAATCAGTTAAAACACATTTTGATCAAGCTCAAATAATTAAACATACGTCACCCTATTACGATTCAAGAATTAATGAGCCCATAGAAATGTTATGTAAAAAAGATAAAACATGCAAAGATTCATTCTCCTATAATATTCCTAAATTATGGTATAGACTCTTAGGAATAGGTCAAAACGAGATGCGATTTTCTCATAAATTCTTTCCCTTTCCCCTCTGTTTTATTTTAATGGTTTTTTCCACTCTCCAATAATTAGAAGATTTCACTGATTTTATCATTGTATAGTTGAGTTTTTTTCTAACCCTGATTATGAGCAAGTGTTTTATTCGTAAGCGCTCTTTTTTTTAATGAAAATACAGTTTTGTATATATAGTATATATATTAAACACCTTCAGTAATGTTTTTATTAAATTATATATGCGTTTTTAGATATAATTTTTGTTATTTGTAGATATAGGTATTTAAAAATTTAGATAAAAATTTATAGGTCTTTCATTTTATCTAACGTATGTTCATATGTAAAAATATCATATCAAAAGTAGTCAGAATGATAATTCTGTTTTGAATGAAGTAATATTAACTACTTTTTTAAAGTATTAATTACTATCAATTAATTATTAAAATATATTAATAAATTATTTATCATTAATACATGATAATAAACAATTTCCATTCTCGGCATTCTTTGTAAACGTCAAATAATTCTTTATAGGATGTAATAATTTATAATATCAACAATAAATATAATTTCTTTAAAAATGTGTGAAATTTCTTTTTCTTTAAGTGTCACGAAGCAAACAATATTTACTTATAAGATAGCGTGGGTCAAAAATAGAGAAAAGATACAAACATTTGCGTCCGAGAAAATATATGAGATTTCGCCCACTAAGCAATTCTTAAAGATATTTTTTGGACCGTCTTCAAAACGAATTTTCTAGTTTTAAACCAAAATAGGATGAAAAATTTGAAAGCGCAGATTTTTGTTTTCTTTCAGCTTTAACAGCTTCGTCTAATCATGAAGAATATTCCAGAATAAAATCAAGGCACTTCTAAAACGTTTTAGAAGAAAAATTTTGTATTTCAAATGAATTCTTCAAAACATGTTTTCATCTAATAGTAGATTTTGCAATAAAATATATGGCATGTGGGAATTCCTCACACAGGAACAAGTTAATAACACACATCACGAAAAGTTGATGACACACATATATAAGTGTCATGAATATTTATTGTAACTGTTTGCCATTTTATATCGAATAAATTAGTTTCTTTTAAAACACATCCTATTTCAAAATATATACATATGTTTTTAGAATTAAATGGAAATGTGTACATACGTAAAAGGTGGTTTTTCTTAAATAACATTATTTTTAATGTGATTTGTAATGCATATGCATTTTTTTAAATGATTTAACATAATGTATTTCAATGCAAAGAAATGCATTCAAAATGTTATATTAAATATCTTTTTTTCAGTTAGTAGATAGAGGATATAAAAAGGAAATTATTGTATTTATAATAAATTTTAAACAAAAGAGATTTCAATTTAAGTTAATGCTTGCGAAATGTGACAAGTAAAAATTAAATTTAAGA
Organism: Maratus speciosus; assembly: GCA_963932465.1. Classification (NCBI taxonomy): domain Eukaryota; kingdom Metazoa; phylum Arthropoda; class Arachnida; order Araneae; family Salticidae; genus Maratus; species Maratus speciosus. The sequence continues at coordinate 163,314,282 of OZ010800.1, read as the reverse complement.
AATAAAAAAAAACGACTGCGTAAAAAGCGAATTAATTAATTATTTCTTATCAATGTGAAACTATTTTTTATATTAATTACTATTTTTTTATTACTTGTTTTGATGACTTTTAAGTTGCGTTTAATTGTTAGATCCTATCTATAAACGCTGTTTTCCTAAGGCCTATAGAATATATGTCTATGAATGTTAGAGTTTCAGTTAAGCTAGAGATCCTACTTACAGAAATTCCAGGTTGCGTAATATTTAAATGGAGCTTCTGACTGTAAAATAGTCAATGAAACATCTTCTTCATTTTGAAAGACTTATCCAATGATATGCCACTTGATAGGGTGCATAATTTTTTTTTTCGTTTCTACCGCCATTTTGTAATTTACGTCCGCCATTTTGAATTTATAAAAACAAAATCTCACCTATAACCATCGGACGGTTATGACGAATCGATAGAGACATCATTCATTAAAATCCATCCAGCCGTTGGGATGTTTCGAGGGTATAAAGAAATCCACATACCCAGATACGCGTGTAATGCATAACCTTTCTTGGCAGTCGGGTTTTAAAAATAAACTTACATGTCAAAAATGGCCTTAAAATACCTTTATTCAGATCTACATGTTTAATCGCTCAGACGGCGACAATCTTAAGAGTTAAAATGATACATATATTTTCGAAAAAAAAAATTGAATACTGGTAATAAAAAATCACGCGACCTCATGTATAATGAAATCTCGTACAATATTAAAAATGGATATTTGTGAATTATCTTATACTATTGCTTCTTATTCTACAGAGCATCTCTTTCCAAATTTTATGTAGCTTCATGGAGGTTGAATTATTGCATATATTCGATAAAATTTTTAAAGAAATGCTCTGCAAAATAATGAAACAAAAGTATAAAATAATTCACGTTCACAAATATTCATTTTTATTATTGCACGTTGTTTCATTGTACATGAGATCGCGAGATTTTTTATCACCAATTTTCGATTAAATTTTTTGCTTATTTGTTTACAAAAATATACGTATAATTATAAATCTTGAGAATTTCGCAGTCTGAGCGATGAAAGATGTCGAGCTGAATAAAGGTATTTATTGCTTGTAAGTGAGCTCTTAAGCCTTATAAGTGTATTTTATCACTATTATCTTAGTTTGAGGATTTTAAGTGATTTTGAAATGTAATTTCACAAAAGAGATTTTACAAGTTATTTGTTTGATTTTGTACTGTACACACGAAATATAAAAGGATGTTACAATTTTACTAATTATTTATTTTTGGAACGGATTTATTTTTTCTGATCCCGTTTAAATTGTATCGGAAATAAAAGTCATATGCATTGTTTCTTTCTAAACTCCAGCTTTTGTGAAATTTCGCCAATCGCCATTGAATGTGATTATATGTCGTTAGGTACAACGTACTACATTTTATTTTCAAAATCGTTGTATTAAAAATAGGTTTTATATCTTTTATATAGATACTTGTCAAAATATTTAACACACAAAGTCTGTACTGCGTCAAACATGAGTTATGCCGTCAAAAATGTAGTTCATAAAATTTCTGTTTAACAAAACATCTGGGTATGTCAAAAAGTAGTCTGTTGCATCAAACTACTCTAAACCACACAACAACTAGCCTGCAACAAATATGTAAATAAATATAAATGTAAATAATTTTTTTTAACATGCTTTCACTAAAATTCACAAAAATGTAGACAATATATACATTTTTTAAAATGCACAATAAAGAGAAAAATCTTTAAAAAAAAAAAAAAAAAAAAAAAAAATCTTAAATGCGCGGAATTTAAATTATATTACGGTGATCTCGAGTGTGGAAGATTAATGAATTTAAATGGGAATTTTGCCAAATTAGCGAGCTATCGCTAAGTTGGATTAATATATGGCAACTTATTTTGGACGCCAAATCGAGCGGTATTTCACCAAGTTAGCACAAAATTGGCGTTATTCTGGCGACCCTGTCATTAGTACTTCTTGACGCTGATACTGTTTTCTCTATAGGAAATCAAACTGTAATTGAGTAACCATTAAGTAAAGTTGCTCTCCATTGCCCTCCCTTAGGGATCGGTTTTTAAGAAATCAATCTCGAATTCTTGAGTTTTATGTCAACAGGAAGTGGGTGAAAAAAGAGTAACAAGATTTCATTGCCACATGCAAGCATAATTGTAAGTTAAAAGAAGGTGAAAAAAGCAAATATTTTAGACGAAAAATGTTCACAAATATGAGTAAATGAAAATGTAAGTTAATTTCCAGCTCATAATCCACAAACAAAATAATACTTCACGAATAAGTACCTCAAATGATAAAATAATGTAAATAAAACTCAAATGGTAAAGTAATGTGAATAAAACTCAAATTTAACATACATGTTAACACGTAAGCACCATTTCAGTCACCGGTGGCTGACACTGAACTTTTCATTTAGAACGCGTCTTTCACCGATGTTTGACGGTCTAAAATATGATATAAAACTAAAAATATACATATTGTTTTAAGTAATTATAGAAAATGTATTTAAAATTTATTTATCTTTTATTTATTACAAGATTATACTTTCTTAAAAATTACTTAAAACATTGAAAATTTTTCAGCTTCAGTGTCAGTCACCGTCGCATGATGTCAGTCAACGTGTTAAATGATTCTACGCACTTAAACCGCTGAAATCATTTGTGTTGCTGTTAGTGTTGTTTATTTGTGTTGCTGTTGGTGCTGTTATTATCTGCACGAGGGATATAGGCCCAAGGTCGAGGGGGGGGGGGGGGTTGTGTCCTCCATGGGGGCCTTTCTAAGGGAACATAACCCGTATTTACACGAGGGTACCCAAGATTCAAATAAAACCACCTAACGCTCCAAAGATTAGACCGACGGGCGCGATTGTCTTCTGAAATTACCGGAATATACAAGATAATGACGAAAATTGCCGATTTCATCGGCTATTAACACCCGGACATGCGTGTAACAAGAAAGCACGACTTTTAATAAAATACTGACTTTACTTAAATATATAATTGATATTTTTCGCATAAAAAGGTTTTTTATGTTATTAGCGGGCAATCTTAAAAAGTATATTAAATGTAAAAAACTTTTAGAGTTTTATTTGAAAAAAATGACAGTTTTCTCATTTATTCTATAGCCTGGGATTGACGTTTGGGTCCCATAGTCTGTATAAATTTTAATGTCTTGTATGTCACCAAGAAGATAAAAACAGAAGTAGAGATCTCGGTTGTGATATTCTTTCTTTTAAATTTCTTTTTTGGCTAAACTATTTTCTATTATTGAAATAAAACAGCAGTACAAACATTTTCAAATACTAATTTTAAATGCCATGTAAAGTTTTAAACTTTCCTGTTAAAATGTATATACATTATTTGATGTAATCCATAATTTGTTAATTACACCAATAAATAGTAATAAAAACTGCACTTTTAAAGTCAGTTTCTGTTGAAAATTTAAAAAAGTGCTTTAATTTTTCTGTCCTAACTGTATGTAAAAAAAAAAAAGAAACGCTACTTAAAATTTCAGTTAATTAAACCTTTTAAAATTGTTATTTTTTAAACGACGTTTTCCAATTTATTCTCTCTCAATTTTATCCAAATATTACAAAATATTATTTTATTTGTAATCTTTTCATTGACAAGCAACAAATTATAAAATTCTTTTTATTTACAATTGCTTTTAGATAAATTTTAATTTCTAAATGAGCAAGAAAAAATGCATATTATTAAGCAAAATTAGGGTCATTTGGGGTAATTGTAAACACAATTTGCTAGTTTGAAATATGGCATCTTTAAGGGGCAGGTAATTCATATAAAAACTTGCAAAACCACCATAAAGCAATTGTTTCCCTCCTATACTTGAATTAGATATTGGTACTGTGAAATGTTAATTAAGTACTTAAAATTGTCTGATCGAAATTTACATATTTAGATGTTCGTAATTTTTCCAAAGATTAAGGGGTAATTGGGATCATCTACTTTTCTGTCGGGATGGTCGAATAGAAAAAAAAAATATCTCGTTAATCGCAACTTTTATTCAACAAAAAAATGATGCACACATTATTCTACCGTTATCTGACCAGGCCTGTTTTGTCTGAGTGCGTGATAATAACATTCAATATACGTGAAATTAATGTTGAATGGTTTCATATATTTATATTTGGTTATATTTATATTGGATTTATATTTTAAAACTTTCCAAACGATACTAGAGTTAGAGGTTGCACTGCTTTCAGCCGCGTATACCGGGCATTCTACGCACTTTGCAATCTGTTTCGATTTTAAATTTTTAAACGAAAATGTTTCCAAACAAATTTAAAATTGGGTGCCTCGCAGTCCTTTATTTGTAAACAAATTCTTACCAAGCGGACTAAGGGGTTTCCGTTATATTCATCGTCGGTTTAAAGGGACTGAGAATTCTTAAAATTGGAAAAAAAGACCATTTTCAACATTTAATATCTTAAAATTTATTTGATTTTAAGATACAATTTTAATTGGGATGAAAGATATAAGTATGTTCTTTCATTTTATGTATTTAAAAAATTAAGAGATGCAGAAGTATACTAATTATCCTGAACCTAAATTAATTAGTATTTAAAGCATTTTGTATTTTTAATACAAAGTTGTATTTAGCTAAAGCAAAATTTAGAAAATTTCAACACTATTATCACCTAAAAATACAATTTTTTGAAAAATAAAAAGGAAATTTTAGGTTCAGTTTATAAAGTCTAACATAAAATGTATGTTTTGAAAATTTCACGAAAAAATATTCGTAAGTTTTTGAAATATAGTGCGTGTTATGCCCAAAAAGGTCATTTGGAGAAAAATGACTTCAAAGTTTCGGAAATTTCGCTTCAGCTATTGAGCGGGTATAATTATAAAAGCCGTAACTTCTGTTCTAATGGGAATTTCAGTGAAAGAATTCTATCAAAATTTTCAGAAAAGATAGGAGTTTAACACCTAAAAAAATTTAAAAAAAAAAAAAAAAAAACTTTTAAAACTTTAAAAGTCCTGAGATCCCTTAATTTTTGATATTTAGCTTATTAAGATTTCAATACTGAATAACAGTTTGTTAGAAAAATTAAAGTTTCAACTGTACAAACCGTTATGGCTTCATATGAAATTTAATACGATTTTATATGGGACCAAATCATTTAGGGAAAAACTATTCATAATTACTCCATATCACAAAATGTGGAAAATTATGAACATGGCTCTGTTGATATTTGAAAATGAGTTGGAGCAAAAACCTAGTAATATTGTGATAGAGTAGTTAAAAATGAACAATTATTTATTAAGTACAACTTTGATTTAAATTGATTTTCTCTTAATAGAGCTGAAGAACATACCCAGCAAACACAGAGCTATCGGTTAGCAATCGGCCGACAGCCGCTTGCTACTACTGGCGGTATCGGCACGATACAGGTTGCCACTACCGGTTCCGTATCTTTTTTGATACGCCACACGAATGCGGCCCGATTCATAAGGCACGCAGCCGGTCCGGTATCGGCAGAAAACTATGCCGACCGCACGCCGATACCTTTCCATACGAATGCCGGCGGCAGAACACCAGCATAAAAACAAAATAAAAACATGTTTTGATGGCGCCATCTACGAGCCATTGTAGAATGCATATTTGAAAGGAACGTGTTTCGGCGCTGGAAGAGACTGGGTTTGATCCCTTACACCCAAGGACAGGAAGTAGACGCCTTAACCACTTGGCTACCGAGACTCGAACAGGGGAGGATTACATGAGGTAATAAGGGGAAGATATATCGATAAGTAATAGTTTGTTGTTGAAGGTAAACGGTAGAGGGAAAAAATAGAAATTTGAAGTGTTTTTATTTTATTTTTTATTTATTTATTTATAATTCTCTTATGCGAGTGTATTTAAAATAATTTAATATTTAAATGAATGAAATAAATATCTTTGCGAATTCGTTAAAGCTAACGAATTCAAGAATAATTAAGATATAGATATAATTAAAAATAATTATGAACAGATATAAATTTAAGAATAATTAAGTATTAAAAAATATTTTTAGAGGTTTTGTTCAGTTAATCAAATTTTCTTATTAGAAATTATAATGTAATTACATGCGTAGCGTTAATTTATAAAGCATAAATTTTTAACATGGAAAAATTCATTTTAATAAATAAAAAGTTGATAATTAATAACTTTAATTAGAATAATAAATCATTTTATGTCGTTTTGATGATTTAAAGTAGAACATATATTTAATGAGTATGTTGCAATATTAATTTGTTACTTATCAATATTTTTAATTTAAAAATAAAATAAAAATATTAATTTACTTTTTTTTTCTTTTAGAAGATAAGTTTTAAATGGGAGATATTTCTGAATCTTTCTTATAAATTTAAGAATGCTTATTAAATAAAATAAGTGAATTTCAGAGGTTTTTCTCTGAATACAATTTTCTCTTTAGGAATTATGATGCAATTAAATGTGTTAATTCATGAAATATATATTATGTAGAAGATATTTTTAGTGGTAAAATAACCATTCTTTTACTTATCAACATTTTCTAATCATCATATAAGATAGAAATATTAATTTATCTTTTTTTTTTTGGGGGGGGGGGGGGAGCTAATAATTTTTTTGAAGTGGGAGATTTCTGGATCTTTCTTTTAAATTTTAATGCTAAAAAGTTGGGTGGTTTTTCTTATATTTTTATAGCTTGTAAAATAATTTTAAACACTTTTCTAATAATTTTAAATTTAAATAAAATAAGAAACATAGCTATTGCTTTTAAAATGAATATATAATTAGAAAATTAGTTCAATTAATTTATAATGCTTTTTTTTTTCTATGATTAAGTTTATAATGAATAATAATTATAAGGAGCGATTTAAAAAACTCTTTTGATGATTCAAATTATTGAAAGTCCTTTTTAAAATGAATTCAATAACAACTTTTTTTAAATAAATAAATATAGGCTAATTTTGACAATTTTTTTTTGTTGTTGTTGTTTATCACTGTTAGAATTTTATATGAAATACATGAAATATACATATCTGATCAAAGCTAAAACTCAAACAAAATTAAAAAAAAAGAAAAAAAAAATGTCGGCTAAGACTAAAAGTTACGAATCCGGACTGATGTTGGCAAATCTAATCGGGCCACTATCAAAAATCACATATCGGTCCAGCGTCACTTGACGGTACAATATTCAAAATCGCACGAAAATCGCTGTTACAGCGCCCCCTACCGGCGAATTTTTTTCGAATTCAGCGAGGACTTACTTGTCATATCCAAAAACTTAAAATAAAAATTTGGTTCAATTCTATGCATAACTTCATACACTTTTAGATGGTACAATATTCAAAATCGCACAAAAATCGCTGTTGCAGCGCCCCTACCGGCGAATTTTTTCCAAATTCAGAGAGAATTTACTTGTCATATCCAAAAACTTAAAATAAAAATTTGGTTCAATTCTATGCTTAACTTCATAAACTTTTGGATGGTACAATATTTAAAATCGCACAAAAATTGCTATTACAGCGCCTCCTACCGGCGAATTTTTTCCAAATTCAGGGAGGATCTGCTTGCCATAACCAAAAACTTAAAATAGAAATTTGGTTCAATTCTATGCATAACTTCATACACGTTTTGATGGTACAATGGCGACAGGCAGATGGACACACGGACAGACAGACATTTTCTATAAACATTTTTTGGGGATCTTTGACCCCTAAAACGTGTAAATTCGTCGAAAACCGGAAGTCGAAAAAAATTTCGATTACAATACTTTCTTCTATTGAAGATAGAAGAAAGTAAAATCTTTGCCGATGTATGGACCTCTAGCGGCCGGTCCGTTCAATCGATCGAGTTGAGATTTCAGATATAGTTATTCAGAGATATGAGCTCAGGATTCTGTGAACGGCAACAAAGTGACTCTCACGGTTACGGATATAGGTATAGAAACCTGAAACTTTCGAATGGCAACGCCCAATTTTTCCCGTCGCGAAATGCTCAGCGCATGCGAAAACCCCAAAGAGCGTCGGAACGGTACGTGTATCACAGAAAACGGATGCGTTATACACACCCAGGTTGAAATTCGTGCTGGTATTTGTTTACTAGACAAGCATAAAATGCTGTATCCCAGCAAAGTAAAATAGCATAAACTACCATAACACATTTGCTGGTTCCACCATAATTACCAGCAAGTCATGGTGTGTATTTGAACACTTTACTGCTGGGCCAGCATACATATTCCAGCTTGTGTTGCTTGAATATGTTGCTGACCTAGCAGCTATCAAGATCATCTTTTGCTTGTAATTTCTGCTATTTTAGCAGTAATTCACAAGCAACCGATACCTTTTTGTTGCTATTCTATCATTACATTTCTACCATCAGTTGCTTTTGATTTTTGCTTTTCTATCATCATTTGCTTTTAATTTTTGCTAGGCTGGCATTACATTTCTAGGATCACTTGCTTTTAATTTGTGCTATGCTAGCATTACTTTTCTAGCATCACTTGCTTTTATTTTTTGCTATTCTCCCAGTTAGAAAAAAAGACGCTGGTAGCGCCATCTTTGGAGAATTCTGAAGTACCTGTATTTTTAGAAGGGAAACTTAAATCGGGTTTTCTTTTCCTCTGAGAAGGACAGAACTCGCTACCTCTGGTTTTGGAACAGGATGCACTACGTACTTCGCTACTGGGGTCGTGTTTGTAAACGATTTTAAATGCGGGTAATGGGTGTAGGGCAGATTCTGCTGTGTGTTGATATTTTTATAAGATAAGAGTGAATTTATCGATGCTTTTATTTTCCAAGTTTCAATTAATAAGGTTAATTTATTATTAGGGTTTGTTTTCTATGTTTAATGGATAATTAGAATATGGCTTGACTATTATAATTAATTCGTAGAATTTTCTTTGCTTAATGAATGGCTTGAATACGCTCATAATTATTTGTCGCAGAAAAAGAAAAGATTTTGAAGTGCATTTAAGATAAAATTTATCAATTTCAGTTGAGGATTAAGATTTTAAAACTTTAGTCCTTATTAGAGGGGAGGGTCAATTGTACACATTTTCAATTCGATTGTTATGAACATACCTTAAATGAAACAGTGCTCCTTGAATTTTGAAATTTAACTGACTAAATTTTCTTTTTGAAAAGCACGGATTTTTTTCCTTTTTTTGTATAATTAAAATAATTAAACACTAAGAGAATGAATAGCTAAGAATTTTACGATGGGGATTTGGAGGGAGGCGCTTTTTCTCAAAAATCCTTCATGGAAATTAATTTTCATTAAAAAAAAATATTTATGGTTAAAATTTATCTAAACCGATGGAGAGGAACTTTTTCCCAATAAATCCTTTGTAGAAATTAATTTTTAGTTTTTTTTAGTCTTGTGTTTAGATTTGATCTAAAACGGGTGGACGAAGGCAGAATTGAATTTACATTGTAGTGGTTCGAAAAGGAAAACTACCGCCCCTTGATTTAGAAATTTAATAAACTAATATCTTTACTTTCTTCTATCTTCAATAGAAGAAAGTATTGTAATCGAAATGTTTTTCGACTTCCGGTTTTCGACGGATTTACACGTTTTAGGGGTCAGAGATCCCAAAAAACATGTTTATAGAAAATGTCTGACTGTCGAAATTGTACCATCAAAAAGTGTATGAAGTTATGCATAGAATTGAACCAAAATTCTATTTTAAGTTTTGGCTATGGCAAGCAGATCCTCCCTGAATTTGGAAAAAATTCGCCGGTAGGGGGCGCTGTAACAACCATTTTTGTGCGATTTAAATATTGTACCATCTAAAAGTGTATGAAGTTATGCATAGAATTGAACCAAATTTTTATTTTAAGTTTTTGGTTATGACAAGTAAGTCCTCTCTGAGTTCGAAAAAAATTCGCCAGTAGGGGGCGCTGTAACAGCGATTTTTGTGCGATTTTGAATATTGTACCATCTAAAAGTGTATGAAGTTATGCATAGAATTGAACCAAATTTTTATTTTATGTTTTTGGATATGACAAGTAAGTACTCTCTGAATTTCGAAAAAAATCGCCGGTAGGGGGCGCCGTAACAGCGATTTTTGTGCGATTATGAATATTGTACCATCTAACAGTGTATGATGTTATGCATAGAATTGAACCAAATTTTTATTTTAAGTTTTTGGCTATGGCAAGCAGATCCTCCCTGAAATTGGAAAAAAATCGCCGGTAGGGGGCGCTGTAACAGCGATTTGTGTGCTATTTTGAATATTATATCATCCAAAAGTGTATGAATTTATGCATAGAATTGAATCAAATTTTTATTTTAAGTTCTTGGCTATGGCAAGCAGGTCCTTCCTTAATTTGGAAAAAATCACCGGTTAGGGGCGCTGTAATAGCGATTTTTGTGCCATTTTGAATATTGTACCATCGAAAAGTGTATGAAGTTATGCATAGAATTGAGCCAAATTTGTTGCGTTTGTTTTTGGTCATGGCACGAAGGTCCTCCCTAAATTTGGAAAAAATCCTCCGGAAATAGGTGCTATAATTGCGATGTCTGTACCATTTTCATTATTCTACCATCGAAAAGTTTATGAAGTTATGCATAGAATTGAATCAATTTTTTTTGTATGTTTCTGGCTATAGCAAGCAAGTCTTCCCTGAATTTGAAAAAAATCTGCCGGAAAGGGGGCACTGTAATAGAGATATATGTGACATTTTCTTTATTGTACAGTCGAAAAGTGCATAAAATTATGCATACAATTGAACCAAATTTTTTGTGCATATTTTTGGCTTTGGCCAACAGCTCCTCCTCGAATTTGGAAATATCGCGCGGTAAAGGGGCTCTGTGATAGCGAATTTTGTATACTTTTCTTAATTTTTCGTAGTTCTGTTGTCTATCGGCGGCTCGTGCAAACGCGGGAACTCGCTTCCTGCTAAGCCGGCTATTGGCAAACATCTGATAACAACAGAATAAGGAAAAACTATTAATTTTAAGAAATATCATGATATAGATTAACTCGTTTTTAGTTCATTTAATTCACTGAAGCAGGAATTTAAGATGAAAATCAAAGTTGGTATAATATTGAACTAATAATATTGAAGTATTAACATGTGTAACTAGTTTTTGAAATATTAAGATGTATAAGATAGAAGAAAGTTTTGGGATTCGCACATCCAACTACTTTCTTCTGAGTTTAGTGTAAATTTAATGTTTTCGAGAAACTTAAAAGAATTAAATACTAAGAGAAAGTGCAGTTCTGGGGGGGGGGGATTTTTCCCTTTAAGTCTACCATGGAAATTATTTGTTATTTTTTTTTAAGTTTATGTGTTAAAAAATATCTCAAACGTGTTCAAAGGGCAGCGTTTAATTCAGGTGGCGGTGACACAGACCTCCCCCCTCCCAGCATTTGAAATTTAATAAACAAAATTTTATTTTTCTCTCATTTTAAGGATATATGGAATTTATAATTTACAGGTAACCTAAAATAATTTAACAGTAGGAGGAAGATCAGTTTAAAACTTTCCGTTGGGGGGAGGGGGATTACTCTTCTATAACCGCTTTAGAAACAAATTTTTAGTTCTGTTTCTTTTGATATTTAGATGTTAAAAACTAATCTCAAATCTGTGGTTTAAGACAGTATTGAATTCAGGAGAGGGCCATCCAGGATTTCAGATTTTAATGAACAAAATTTCCTTTTCTCCGTTTTTTAAAGACATACTGTATTTTTTTCGAGTAAGTTAGAATATTTAAATTCTAACAAACAGGTTTAAATTCTAAGAAACAGAAGAAAGAAAATTCCTTTATAGGCGGGGGGAGGTGAGGGCTTCCCTAGAAGACTCTCATAGAAGTTAAATCCCTCACAGAATTTAACTAACCCCATAGAAGTTAATTAGAAAAATAGAAGTTATATTTTACATTTTGCAAAATTGCAATATACAGTGAAACCTCCATAACGCAAACTCCTGAATATTCCATTAAGGAAAGAGGGCTTAGGTGATCCAAATAAGCCTCCCTCGAATTGTAAATTTAACTAATTTCTTTCTCCGATTTTGAAAAACAAATTGAAATTTAATCTTTTCTCTTAGCTTAAAATAAAAGAGAAAGTAAGAATTTTGTGTTAGGGGGGGGGGGGGCGTGGGGGGACGGATGTGTTGTCTCGCCCCAGATTTGAAAAATT